>OZ037941.1:3280559-3880559 GCA_964035585.1 Polytrichum formosum
ACTGCCATTACTTACCCCCCAAGGCCTAAACCTAAAAAATATTCACACGGGCGAGGTGGTAGCTTCTTGTGGCAAACTCCCTTGACACAAACAATTCTTGAATCTTCAACCACTCACTATGTCTTTTGTTATTTTTTTCACTATCACTTGTGAGTGAGGTATCAAATGAAATCTCTTCATAGGCAAAACTTAGTCCAATAACATTTCCTAACTCCAATTATCAAGGGAGGGAACTTCAAAATCCAAATGAAAAGCAATTAAACTTTGAATGGTCATTGCACACAAATGGTTAAGACATAGATATGATCTTGGCTTTAATGAAAAGATCTTGAGAAGCTCTACAAGATGAAGAGGAGAAAAAACAATCTTTGAAGATAATATCACCATTTGAAGAAACTTAAGATGTTTCTTGAAGACATGTTTTGGTGTTGAGCACCACCTTTACTAAGCATGTTGAACGCCTACCAGTACATTGGTACACTTGGATAAGATCTTAATACACTCTCCCTGACCTATCTCTCTTCCCATTGGCCATGAAATGTGTGTTGGCCAAGTTCCCTTCCCCCAAAGCCCCTCCAAGAGCACGGTACCTATTTAGCTTAATTGTGACGCTTGTGTGTGCTTCTTAGACTGCCCAATGGACTCATAGTATAAACTTAACATCACACATGGTTTCGACTCAGGATTTCCAATTTACAGTGGTGATTGGGATGTGGGATTGCCACAATGGCCATTCAAAACAAGATGAACATGACCAAATTTTCATGCCTAAAGTTAGTTTGAGATAGTACCCGTGCAAAGAAAGACAAGATACTACACTAGATATGACATTTAGTGTCACTTACTATTTAGAGTTACAATATATTTTTACTATTAATGTAATTTTTCACCAAGTAAAGTTGTTAATGTTCTATATTGTCCAAACAACCAATTTGACATTTGTTGGTAAAATATGAGATATATAATAATTAGATACAACATCGTGTAATTCCAAATAGCAAGTGACACTAAATATGATATATAGTGTAGCTTGGTACGGTATAAGGAGAGTAGGCTAGTAAATCATATTGGGGGCTTGGGAGTTGTGGCACTTAACGCCTGCAACTTAACATAGTTGCCACAAACCCCTTCGAATTAGTCTACAGTAGTGAGATTAAGTTGGGATGAAACCTATACAAGTTAGGTTTTACCCAGTGCCCCTAACATGGTCATCATAAATTATAGACCTCATGTGGGGCCCAAACCACTCACTAACCCCAAATGAACCTTCTGAGCATTTATTTAACATTTGGCAGAATTAAAAATTCCAACTTAGTAAAAAGGGGAGGGACAACTTCAGGACGTTCGCCTTGAATGACCTTGATGGCTGTCATGAAGCCAAGGCCATGGGGGGTAATATATACGGGATTGAAATCAGGGAACTTGCAAGACTAGATGACTGAAATGCCTTCAAATACATACCGCTTTGAATGACCATACAGAGAGATGTCCCCAGAAAATAACTTTGAAATATATCTGGACTTGCATGATTTCTATGCATTGATTGGGCCTCTGAGACAAAGGCATGTGCAAAATCAGCTCATCTTGTGGTGAAGCCAAGGTCCTTAGATCTAACAAATGCAATCCATAGGCACCTCTCCTTTTGCCACCAAGTGCCTGCCTACTGTAGGAAAATATTAATGTGGAATATGTACTCATAAATCAACAAATATATGATATTCCATTGCTTTGTACATATTAATTTGGACACAAGAGGATTCATTTAAGCATTAATTATCATGATGTCCAAAATTGATATTGGCTTCAAATTAGTGTAAACTGCACCCAATTTCAAACATGTGGATGCTCCAAAATTAATGCGGTACATACTAAATTGGAATAAGTAGCACAGCATCCCTTCTCCTCTGTTGATTCTATTTTTTTATCCTCAGGGCCTCAGATTTATGACAGCCATTAAGGTCATCCAAAGCAGGATTGTTCATGCAATGTTGTGCCTCCAATTTTTCAACACTGTTCCAGTCGCATAAATGACCTTAAGTCTTGAACTTATGAATCTTTCATTGTTTGATTATTGTAATTTCAAATCAGGAGAATGTGAATGATGCATAATGATTGGTAACGAACCTCGGATGCACCTACAACAGTATTAGTTTAATCTGGTGAGAATTTTGACATAATGGAAATCTCTTATCTGTACGAACTATGATCTATTAACAAATTGCAACTACAGATTACCGTGAGTTTGTAGGGATCACGAGACCTTTTCAAAATATGATACTGGGTTCACAACGCCCTTCTGAAAACCTTGAGCCGTATTAGGAACCTTTGTAAGCTGTAGGTGTGTGAAACCATAATTAGTGTTACCTTTGTAATAAATGACAATCTATAGCATAATCTGAAAGATCAAAAGGCAATTTTCAATTCCTTACCAAATTCTATTACACTCTTGCTTAACAGCAAAGACTGAGTGCGTATCAAACCTTCCACATGGTAAACATTAAACACCTAAACAGGTGTTGAGGCTGACCAGCCATTTTCCAGCAATTTCCATTCCATCAAAGTAGACTTTCAAATAAGGACACTATTTGATCAACCTAAGCTAGAAAGACAGCCCACCCTGAAAGTCCAACTCCTTTACTCCAATGTTCAGACTACTTCCAGAATGACCATTTCTATATACAACGCATTGTGCTGTGAGCCTTTCTAGCTACTTCATCATCTCCAGAAATGACTCTGCTGCCGATGTTTATGGTAATTGTGCTCACCTAGTGATTTGACCAGAGTCACCGACCACCCATGGCATAAGAGATGATTTGCTTCTTCAGAGGGCCCAACAGATGCACAGCATTGAAACCAGCTGCACGAGCTATGTTAAAAGGTCCAAAATCTGTGGAGTAGATCTTTTGGAAACCATCCAAGATAGCCATCATTGCCATATTGGTCTTCTTTCGCTCTCCTTCATATTCCTCCAATAAAGTTGTCTGAAATGTGATAACAAAATAATTAGAGATAGTCACATCATACCATTTCAGCATGTTCACTTTAGTAGTATATAGCGAAAAGGGTGGCTTAAACCCAAGGAATAAACCCACATTGCATACAAAGTCTAAGGTTAAGATGCCTTAGGCCAGAATAATGCTCAGATGGGTACTCCACCCAATCATAGTGGGGGTATCCGGGTGAACCCGATATTTTCAACCAACTGTGTGGGAACCTAGAGGCTTGGCCTTGAGGGAGATTAGGTGCAGGTCGGGTTATTCATGCCCATTCAGGGTGTTCACCTCTGATAGGAGGCAGTATTCTTCAGGGTCCCTCAAAATCTCGTGATGTCTGTTTCAGGATTACATACAGAATGGGACTAACTTGAAGATGAAGCAACACTATAATGCACGCCAGTGATCACGTTGAAACATCTCTTCTTACATAGTGAAATCACATCGTCAGCAGCTTCAACTTCACCAAAAAGGAAGAAATCAAGACATTGGAACAACAATATTTACACATACCTCTCCAATATCACGGCCAGTTTGTATTCCTTGTTGCAGAACTTTTGTAAGCGCATCAGCATCTCCAAACCCTAAATTGACACCCTGTCCAGCAAGGGGATGCACTGTATGTGCAGCATCACCAACAAGAGCAACACGGTGGCTCACATACTTGGTTGCATGCATTAAAGACAATGGAAATGAAAGCCTGTCTGTGACACATTCTACAATGCGGGGAGGAACTTGGAACTGCTCCACTGCTGAAGGTGCCATGGCTCCAAGCACTTGAGTCCCTAGCACTCCCCCCAACACCTCTGCAATCCTTGAGTTTGGTTGCGATCCATAGTCTTCTAGTAATGCTCTGTTTGCTGCTGTAACAAAGTTTTCACGTGGCATGGTCTTTAGGTCCTGGGCAGTTAGAGGTGATGTTGTCCACACTATGTTGCTATATGTGCCTCCCAATGGCAGCAATGCAAATGGGCCAGTGGGAAGAAAACGTTGCCAAGCTGTGGCGTGATCCCATTCCACCTTTACTGTGCAGATCACTGCTGTTTGTTTGTACTCCCATCCTCTTGTCTGGAAGCCTGCCATCGCTCTTAATGCTGACCTCCCTCCATCTGCCCCAACCTAATCACAGAAGCATTGCATGTAAGTTTTGTAACACTCGTAAATTCAACCCCAAACCTGGCGATTGATCCTTTAGTGGGATAGAAACAGTCACCACAATGACACTTTGGCATTGGTAATCTTCTAAGGTAATCTCTTGCACTTTTACTCTTCTAGAAGAGAGGAGAAGAGAAAGAGCTGACTTCAATGCTGACACTTGCATGAAAAGTGATGTTGCTTCATCTTCAAGTTAGACTTGAGTCTATATGTAATCCCAAAACAGGCATCGCAAGAATTAGAGGGCCCTCAAAGACTACTGAATCTTATTAAGGTGAACAGCTTGAACAGGTGCAGACAAATATCCTCTAAGGACAAGCCCTTGATTGAAAATATATCCAATTCACCCAGATAACCCCACTAAGATCAGGTGGACCATAGTAGTAGGGTCCACCAGAAAATCAAAATTGTTAGGAAGGTCATCCATCCAAGCCCTATTCCAGCCTTAAGCAGCTTAATCTCGGAATTCCCATGGGATCTGGGTTAAAGCCTTGGGTTTAGGCCACCCCTCTTCTAGGACCAATATAAACTTATGTCACCACAAGATCCTTTCCATGAGGCAAGTCATGAAGGCTAGAATTTGTTGGAACACAGAAAGATAATACAGACACAAACAGGAAACTGTGAATCGTCGAAACAGTGTGTGGAATTAGTGGAGAAGATGGTGTCGTGTCTAACCAGATTGGACCAAACAAGACAGGACATGTATCCTTACCACAAGACGTGCTCGCAGGGTTCTTCCATCAGCAAGTCCAACCTGAGCCCAGTCTTGTCTTCCATCAACATTTGCCTCTTTAGCAACAGTAGTGGCTGGTGCAATAGGAGATGGGAAAAGGACGGACTGCACTTGGGCAGGATTGATGAGCTCAACCGATCCTGTACTCTGCAATTCCAGCCCATCAGGCTCTTTCCACAACACTTCACTCTGTTTCATGAAGAACTAATAGCCCAGGAATGGTTCAGATTCTAGAGCTGACCTGCAGATGGGAGAGTAGGGCAGCAAGCAATACTTTGTTTTCCACCACATATCTGCAAAAGACATCCCAAGAAAGGTATGACCTTGTTAAGCCAACATCTGGAAAACAGCTTAGACGCACGTGGACGATATTGTTCAACCACTGAATGGATGTAGGTTTCTTCAGTTGAGTGTCTTCTCCTTCAGCATATTGCATCATTGAGGTGCATCCATAACCGTTTCCACAAGCTAAGGGTTGTCTCTATGCAAGTAACTCCTTAAGCTGAATTGTAGCAGGTTCAAGATCTAGTAATTGTGGATGTATGCATGGCAGCTGCAATTCAATTCATCACCCCAACCTTAATCAAAGAAAGAGAGCAGGATTGCATGATCAAAATACCTCACGACATTGGTTGTTTTAGTGCATGGAGTTTCCATTCTACAGCTCACTTATGCATAATAGAAGAGGGGGAAGTCTAAGAGATTCCACAGAGAAGGTGATTGCTGCTTAAGAATCTCACTTTGATGTGGACTATAAGTATGACTAAGCAGTTCAATGTTTCAAAGATCCCAGTGAGACAACTTTGTTAATATAAATAGTCAATTCAAATGAGCAAATTACTTTTACACCAGTAGACTCTTGATTTCTTCTGTCTTCAAGTACGATAGTCACTGACCAAATGGCAGAGATTAAACCATATACGTATGCAGCTACAATGTCTAGGAATTCATAAAACCTCAAGAGAAACTCGTTGGCTTATCTTACCCTAGTACAGATTCACCAACATCCTCGGCAGTGTAACGAGTGTACCCAAGGCCCTCATAGTCCCACACCTGCCATATTCAACTTCTTAGCTATCTCTTTTTATTCTTCTTTGTGTTATTTATATATGTGTGTGTGTGTGCACGTGTGTGTATTCTTATTTTATCTGCACCTAGCAGACCATCAAATCTATCACAGCAGAGTCTAATTACTAAACTGAAAACCATGCCACAGCATATTAGCTCACTTAGAAAGGAGCAATTCACACCTGCATTGCATGGAAGGGCGCAAGCCTTGCTGACTGCAATCCCTCCCAGGCTCCTACTTCTGGAACACTTCCCAGGCAAAGATATTGTAAGGATCCCATAAATCACATAGAGTGCCCGTAATCTGCACCAAGTTCAAGATGAAGATAAAGATGAAGAGACTGCCTGGTTGCCTCATGCTTCCTCTTTAACAAGATCCACCTTGATGGTTTCGAGTCACATCCAGCAAAATTGTGAGCAAAATCTTTACACATCAATTTCTCGACTGGAATGTTTGACAATGTTTTATCAGCTTTAATCACGTAAGAATTCAAAGAAGATGATAATCACCATCAACACATAATCTGGCCATGGCTTGCTGAGGCAACTGTGAGTTGACCAAAGTGATGCTGCCTTCGTATATCTTTCAAAGACCACTGCAGTGATCAAATCAGTCATCTCTCATGGGTGATTGCCAATCTGAGGATCAATATTGCACTGTGACAAGATCACTCCTATTGAGAACATGCAGGTAACCCTCTCTTTTGGCGGAAAATAAGCACCTTTGGATGCAGAGCATGTAACATGAATTGATGCGTGATTCTCATTGATCCAAGAAATATCAACAATAACATCCCTGTCAGAGTCTAAGCCCAACCAGCCCAATGAGAAACGTGGCAAAGAAGCACCTTTGAAGAAACGGACTGTGGCTGGAGTGATTGAGCTGACACGCTGGTCCGGAATGGCATTCGTGTCAACATTTTGCAAGGTGGGTAGCTTGGCATTGCTATCAATCATGGCCACCCGCAAATCCCTCGACAATGGTGAACTTGCTGCAACAGCGAAAGAGAGAGGCACAGAATGAAACCCGGCATGGCATCGCTAAAATGGGAGCCCACAAAGTATAGGATCCAGAACCTCGTCACTTTCTTGGGAAAACCAAACACATAGCGGATCTATGGTAGTTGCAAAAGAATAGCAAAATATGGTTTCCAGACCTAACACAGTAGGTGGAGAATTCTCATTTTTTCACGTCTTCCCATGTCAAAATTAGGCACAGACCAATGCCAGGTTAAAACATACCAATGGCCACAGCCAACTGCCGCACGCGCCATTCCCTCACCAACAATGACCACATCATAGTCCTCTCTAGGATCTATGGTAGACACAGAAGAATAGCAAGCAAGTATGATTTCCACACCTAATAAAATGGGTGAGAATTCTTATATATTCCCATGTATAAATGAGACACAGACCAATCACGGGTTCAAGGCATACCAAGGCCACAGCCAACTGCTGCTCCCACCATGCCCCCGCCAACGATGACCACATCATAATCCTCTGGAGGAGTCTCCTGTAATCAAAACCCTCACATCTCTTAATAATCATTGAAGCCAAACCCATCTTTCCGAAACCTACCAATTCCTTCAGTGCATCACATACATATCCAAATTCGTCCACTCATCTTCTACAGTCCGCATCCAATCGAACCACATACATAACCTATGTGCAAGATTCAAAAGCCACCTCAAACTGAGTGAATCTTCTCCCAAATGCATACGTACAGATCACATCCTCCCAAAACAGCATGCATAAATTTCAAAAACAATCCTAATTCAAAAGTACCTTTGCAGCATGGCTTGAGAAGCAGGTCGCCTGGATGAGGTGTCTGGGATGAGCACTCCAGAGGTTCTGAGTCCTCACCAAACTCTGCAAAGCTCTCTTCATCTTCCGAAATTTGAAACAAATTTAGGGTTGAGTGTTGAGATCGAATTGTTGCAATTTGTTCACGCTTGTTCACATTGCCGTGAATGATCGTGGCGGTGCAGATGGAACATGGTGCTGGAGCCCGTTGCAATGTGCGGAACGCTCGGCATGCACAATTTCCTTCCTCTCCACTTGATATCCAGAAGCAAATCCACCGGCTAACGGGATACTCTCCGGTAAGGTAGGGTTCGAAGCAGTGTTGGTTTCGTCTCGTTTTCATACCATTTGGGTATCTGTAATCTCCCACTTAAGTACGCACTTTGGTGCGCACTTAGTTGGTAGGTGCGTGTTTACTCATATCGTTTTTTAGACTCTATGATTCGATGAATTGCAATGGGAAACGGATGAAACCTGAGGCAACCCACTTGACCGAATCTGAAAGTGCTACCGACAGCATTGTCCTCGACATTGACGACCAATTGCTTTGTTCCGATGTTCAAACGGAAGCTGGACAAATGCATGATGAATTGCAACGATCGTTTGAGACGTTTCAGCGAAACGTTTACAAATTGACATTGAATGTCAAGCGTAAAAAAATCATGCATTCACGGCAAATGACTCTACATGACATGTTCAAACAATAAAATATGAACCTTGATTTTTGTCAAAAAATTTGCACACTTAACCGGGATGCGTACTTAAACGGGTGCGTACTTAAGCGGGAGATTACTGTATGATGGCTTGGGTTTCTCATCTCGAAGCCCAAGGCAATGGATTTTCATCTTTGTGACACGGAATCTATTTAAGGTGCTTGAGGCCTTAAAGTAACACCTTCCTTTTGGTGACACCTATTTTTAATCTCTAAACCGTCAACAAGCGAGTGTAATGATGCCATCGAGGAATTCATTGTTTAAAACAATTAATCATATGTGGTATTAACTATAAAATAGCACCACTTCAATCATTCATAATAATGGTGTAAGAAGGATTCAAGAGCACTTTAGAAGAGCACCAACTTTGCCCAATCACAATGGTTAATCAAGGATCTATCCACTCGCCATGGCGGTGTAAGAAGTGATCCACAAAAGGGGGACAACACCGTCATTTAATAGAAGATCCTCACTGCAATAAGGTTAATTTTGTGGTGATTCTCGCCGAGCAATCCAACTTTAATAGACCCCCCTAGTGGAGAGTAAAAGACTCCTTCCTTGAGACAACTTTGCAATTTTTTGTAGGTTGCATATGAGTTCATTAATTTGAATTTATTTTTTGTAGGCTCTGTGTATAGATTTGCTAATTTATGGAATTTTTTTGAAATTTTTCCAAGCTACTTAACCTTTCTAAAATAGCATGAGTATCTTAAAGTGTTGCCTTAAGGCCTATATGGTTCTAAGAATATCACTCGGTGTAAGACGGCCCCTTGTCTAAGGGCTTGTCTTTTTATCATGATTACAATCCGGATGAAGAAGTTGTTGACTTTGTATCTATATGTTTAGCTACCCATAATTAACATGCCTTAAGTCTTATAAGGGCGGCCATGAGCACTTCCAGTCCCACCCACCCACACAAGGAACTTCATAAAAGGCCTTTGTGGCACTCTTATCTTCCTCTTTTGTCTATCCTCTTCAGGCTCTTGGCGGTTGTGGCTCTCAGCTTGTGGGTGCAAGCACAGTCAAGTACACAACTCCATTACCCAACATAGATTTAAGTGAATTTTTTTTGTATACTTGACCGTGCTTGCTCCCTTGTAGAATATTTGTTTGTAACTTTTGGATTGTGTGAGGGTTGTTTGTGGCTATTGGATTATGCTTTAAAGAGTTTTTGGTTTAAGCTCTTAGTAATTGTGTTCCTTCATTTGTATTCTCATAGCTTTTATATTTAGTTTAGTACCTTAGTGGTCTCTCTTACTCTATTAGCTTAGAACCATTCTTGAATCTCACATAATTCCCCAATTTTGAATTGTTATCAAATCTCTCTTGATTATTCACATCTCTTGGATATTTCTTAAATCTTAGATCTAACTTTTAGTTTCTTCACTTTGAATCATTAATGAATCTCTCTTAGGCTTTTAACTTTGAAGTTTTATTGGATCTCTCTCAATTTCTTAACTTTGAATCAATATCATATTTCTCTTAGTCTCTCAATTTTCTCTTTGATATAATTTATTCATAAATATCACTTTTCATTTTGAACCTTTGTTAGTCTCAAAAACAAAACAAAACAAAACAACACTTGAACATGAATTAACTATTGACAACTCCGCCATATGAAGGTTAATTTTTTCATCAACGCAACTCAAAGTAGTGTTGATATGCGTTTTTGGTTAACTATTTTCTTCTTGTACCATAACTTTGGCTCATATTAAATTAACTATGACATTTTACATTTACTATGCTCTAACAAAACACCATAAACTAGAGTTAAACATTACAAACATCATAGGTTAGAGTATCAACTGAGAGTACAAATCACAGTCGATACCCTAAGTATAATGTGAATGTAGATATATATATGTAAGTTAATATAATGGTTAAGAAATTGATCGTGGCACATGCTCTTGGTTAAAATTATTTGTTGATTTACAAGTAATAATTTTTATTCATAATCCACCTCACATGTTGGATTGCTCGTATCTTCATAATTCCAATCAAATTCTCATTTTTAACTTATTTTTGTTGAAAATTGTGTAGATACTTCTTTCCATAAAATTAGGATATTCATTGTGAAACTATATTGTGCCTATCCACGCACTTAAATTTAAAGCATTAAATTTTTATAATAAATATTTAATTATAGTGGTACTATATAGAGTACTATTACATGGAATTGTGAAATCATATTTCATTGGTTAATTAGGTTCAAATATCTTTGTTAACGTGGCAACCGAGAGCATGCGTTACAATTGATACCCTAACCCTAAATCCACCGCTCCATACCCTAACCTAATCTGCAAAGCATGATTGCTTTCCATTTTCATACTGTCCATTTCAAGATTATAAATACACGTAGACCAACATTGAAATAAAGCAACTCCATACTTTACAATAGTGACAACATCCAAATACTCTTTTATTTGATTATTCATGTTGTCTCATCCTCCAAACATGTCAGAATGACTTACAACCTTGTATGGCCCAAGGGTTGCCTAAGGTTTAAGGTTTTAGATTTAATATTATTTTATGAAATTTATTAATATTAATTAAATTTATCTTATTAACTTAATGTTTTGTTTTATTCGATTTATTTAATATATTCTAAAATCTTAGTGAATTATTACAAAACATTGTAGATACTTTATTCAATCAATTGTGATTGTTTTATGGTTTAGGTCATTACTTTTCATCCATCTGTTTTTGCTCCATAATTCATACCACTCAAGTCTCTATTCCATGTTTACAATGTCATTTTCATGAACCAAATATATGATATATGTATCTTACTTTACTTCAAAAAAAAATCATTTAAGTTGATGTTGTTTAGGCTAGGGTAATGACACTTACATTTAGGCATTCATACACAAGTCCTTCAAATATGTTAACTAGGTCATGGTTATGGAATTGAACCGCATTAAAACTGGTAGGTGTTTCATCACAATTTTTTTTTGGAAAATACCTTTATTAAATTAAAACATATTATTACTATTAGTATATTAAGCCTTGCAATGTCATTCAAACGCAACATGATTGGGGTATCAATTTTGTTTCAAAACCTTGAATCCTTCATCATAATATTTAGCGCTCAAGGATCATGATAGTTATATTATATTAAAATTTGAAAATTATATCCTAATTGATGTAACCCTTATTGGTTGAGGTATCAAGGTTGCTTCACACTATGGCTGTCCAAGTTGAGGGGTTGTGGGATCAAATGGCCAAACTTTGTTGAGAGTCCATAGAAATGGGCTGAAAACATCCCAATAAAATATAGGAATTGGAGCCTTCGGCCGGGCATAGTGTGAAGCCTCCAAAGGCCAAGCCCAAAGTCCAAAGGAAGAAGGAGCATCCCACTTTATTCCTTGCCCAAAACAACCCCTCTAATCCAACAACTAAGATCTTGTCAAAAATATTTATTTTTTAATGAAAAAAAATCGACGGCCTCTTGACCATAGTTTGGATTTCCATTCCTATATGACCCAAACTTCTTTTGAGAGTCCATTGCCTTGGTCAAAAAGTATTGCCAGGTAGGCGTTTTGGAGAGCCACGGCCTTTGGACTTGGCCTCTAGTGTGAAGGGTTGAGAGGCCGAATTCTTGGTTTCTTGCAATCTAATTGGTAGAAATCAACGGCCTCTCGACCTTCGGCCATAGTGTGAAGCGGCCCTCAAAGTGATGATATGCATTGGGTTAGGGTATTGATAGCGACTTAATTTAGTATTAATTGAATCGAAGTTCACATTTATATTTTATGGTTAAATGATAAATTCAATAGTTGTCCAAACACCTCCGGTAGGGCAAATCGATCATCGTGTATTGGTGTGGCAAAATGGTGAAAAAAAAGGTGAAAACAAGTGTATAGAGCAAATCCTTACAAGGAATGTTTTTTGGAAGATTGGCTAATTTCAAAACGGAGAGAAGATTGGAGATGGCGGTATAGAATTTGTGTTGAATTTGTGGAAAACACTTCCATCCCGAAGTCGAGTGCAAGTGCGTGGACAAATTATTTTGTACAAAGGGCTTAGGAAACTCGGTCGAAAGAAAAAATAATTGATATGAGTTGATACAGTAAAAATGTAGTCGTTGATGAATACCATCACAGTCAATACCCTAACTAATTGAAAGTAACTATGGATTATGGCATAATCGATACCCTAATATATAGTGGATACAAGCCAAAATTCAAAATTAAGATGATAAAGGACCTATAATAAGGATAACAACCAAAAGTTAGTATACAGTCAATACCCTAATCTTTGGTGGATTTGAATCTAGGTTAAGGTGTTAAAGGACCTACGATTATTCTATCAACCAAAAGTGTGCATCATAGTCCATATGCTAACACTTGATGGACTATAGCCTATACTTTAGGTTAAGTGTTGAAAGATATATAGTTAGGGCATCAACCGATAGTTATTGTATAGTCGGTATCCTAATCTTTGGTAAATTTTAGCCTAATCTCTAGGTTGAGGTGTTAAAAGACCTATGTTACAATAGTAACTGTGACTGTGTGTCGTAGTCCAAACCCTAACCTTTGATTATAAACATCCATATTTTGGGGAAAGTATAAAAAATCAGGATATCAATATTAAACACTATATTCGGTAATCGGAGACTTTTTGATGACTTTGAGACTTTTTAAGGACATGGCTTTCACATTTGTAGGAAGGAAAACACTATGAATATGCTATGTTCCCAATTTTGGATACAATTATAAGACTCAAATGCATGGAACTACACACACTGACATAAGAAAATGGGACATATGAAAACATTTGCATATACAAAATTGGTATCATATTTATTGAATAGGATTGAAATACAAAATACAAGTGGAATATCCAATATTAGGCCAAAGTCCTTGAAATATAATCGATCACCAACCAATACATTCGACAACTAAACGTATATTATTATGACCTATACGTTTGGATTGTCAATACGACGCACTACTTTTATTTTTGCGATAGCCTTTGTGGCCGTTTTTTTTTCTTTAATGGTGTCCATGGCTTTGAAGATCTCGGGCCTGGGCTGTAACCTTGTTTGTTCATTGGTCCGGAATATGTGCCGTTCGTCCATATTTGCTGACACGCTACCAAATTGTGGGATGTGGTATTGTAAGTGGAATACGAAGGTGTTTGCAAAACCGAATGTCTTGCACTCCTCCGAAGGGCCAAACAACGATCGGACTTGCAAGATGCGGTCTTGAGGGTTTGCCTATCCAATGAAGAAGTCGAGGATGGACGGCCCACATTCAAGTACAGTGGGGTCTGAAACAACAACCATAGATGTATATAATGAAGTGGGTTAGTATAAGTGGGCACAAGTTACGGATGCAAGTCCGAAAAACCCAAAAAACATAAATGCACTAATACACGGAAACTAGCAAGAAAAAACTTGAGAAGGCCAAAAGTTGGGCACCTTGGCCTTGGGGGTGTTGGTTTGAGCTTCGGGTACATCAATGGGGGTAGATACAAGCACGACAAGGACGTTTGTAAACGTCGGGACATCAATCCGGGGTTCATCCATGCAAACGCGTATGGTCGATCGTGGGCCCTTGGGGACGGAATATTTGGATGGTGACGCATCAATGTCAATAATACGAACGTGCTTCTCGTTGCGGAGGGGAGATGGAGATGGAGCGTACTTGAGTTTTGCTACATTTACAGGAGGGTTATCCACAACTCCGTCTTCAAACCCAAAGTCTTTGGAGTAATCAACAGTAGAGCGGCATCGACGGCCGAAAATTGGAATAGTGAAGGCATTGCAATGCCGCTCATATCAAGGGAAGGGGATCCGGGGCCCGACGGAGATGCGGACAGGCCATTGATGACACTTTGGGACGCTTGGTGAGGCAACTAAGACACAAAAATACATTACAAAGAAAAGGGGGAACAATAGATATAAACATGGAGAATCCAAGTACAAATCCAAAAATGTTCAAAGTTTTCAAATTAACTTATTGAGTTTAGCATACCCGTACAACTTCTTAAATACTTCACCTCATGGACTGAGAGACCTATTGCCAATCATAATATGAGAGGACAAAATCCAGGACACTTCCCCGGGGTGACAGGCAAGCCTCCTAATGTAGGGACCTAGCTCATTCTCTAGGAAGGTGTCATTTCTATGGCATTCCCAAAGATCCGGGAAAATGGCGTTGCCTGGCGGTTGAGGATATTCTTTGCGGGGTTGTCATCGACAAGGCGAGTGTTCTCCAGGGTGGGAAAACAACCGTGGGGCACCCCCTCCACACAGGAACGTCCACCCAGAGGTTCTTCCTGAGGACCTTTAGGAATTGCGGCCCACCGCTTCTTGCGAACTTGGGTACAATCTTGTCATTACGGGTTGTTCCACGACAATTTCAAACTCACTAGCAGAGGTTGACGGGTCCAAAGACAAGTCAAACGCACTATCACCGACGTTGGAATCCATGGCCACTACAGGAAAACCAAATTAGGAGTATGTCAAAATATCCCATTCAGTAGAGGTTCATGTGTATGTCATGGATAGTGTAAACACATATTATCAAAAAACATAATGTTGGCAATAGTTGCTTTCATGGTGTGGAAACAAAGACACAATGATATACGAACGTGCGTCCGTATACCTCCATGTGACAACATTATCACTGCAAACACACGCACATCCGGATACCTTTGTGTGTTGACAGTCGGTCCCTGGCGTAAAGGTCCAGACAACATAAAAACCACAGGTTTAAGGACACACATCCGTAAACCTCTGCCTATCCAGAGAGGTAAATGTCAGGCGTAAAGACTTTGGTAAACTATAGACTATAGGTTTACGGACGTGTGTCCGCAAACATCTATATGTTGAAACTGGGTGTTGTCCAAGACACACAGAGATTTTTGGCATCAAGAGGTCCAGATGCCACGTACATGTATAACCCATGTCTCATGACAACATGAATTTGGAGGGTTTAATATACGCGCGTCCTACTGTTTTTATCACAATGTCAACACTCTTCTACTATGACACATAGGGTAATGTAGGTTTACGGACGCGCGTCAGTAAACCTCCATGACCCTACAGACTCGGTGCCATATTCTACATGGCACATGGTCATGAGGTCAGTGAAGTTGCCATATTGAACTATGGCACCAAGGGATTCAAGGTTTTCGGACGCACGTCCGTAAACCTCTCCGCACCTCATTACTAGCTCAAAGACAATGTTCAAGGCAATAGAGGTTCAATGCACCAAGAGGTTTAAGGTTTACGGACGCGCGTCCGTAAACCTTTATACACCTCATTACTAGCTCAAATACAATGTTTGAGGCAATAGAGGTTCAATGTACCAAGAGGTTGAAGGTTTACGGACGCGCGTCCGTAAACCTCTCTGCACCTCAATACTAGCTCAAATACAATGTTCAAGGCAAGGGTAAACTTAAGCTAATAGGAGCCAAAAACGACATCCTTTAAGTGCTTTGCTGTATTCCTTTGTGAAAAGTGGGGGATGAGCTGTGGTAGTTGGCCTACGCATTTAACAAAACTGGAAATTGGCCACTGCGTCAGGACTGGATTGCGCAGGTGATTTCCTCGGGATTTGTACTGGGGTCTGGTTTTTTGAATTTCGGTTTACCGCTTCTGAGGCTTCTCTCCTGCGAGTTGCCTGGAGCTTTGGGTCTCACTTGGAACTTCACGCGTCAGGGTTTTTCACTTCTGCTTCTCTTTGTTGTTTGTATTTCCTTACAGGGTTAGGGTTTTGCTTGAGTGTCACCTTTTCATTGACGCTTTGCACTTTGCTTGGAAGATTGTGAATCTTGTAGTGGTAGTTTAGCAGAGGTTTGGAAAACAATGGAAGCCGTAATTGGGCGGGGTGAGTCCGCAAAATTGTCCAAGGAGAGGAGGGGTTCGTTGGAGCGAAAACCCCGAGTGTTGAGGCCAACTCCCTCTGTGGCAGACATGTTGTTAGAGCTACAGGGTTTGAAAACCCAATCTGTTGATTTCTTTAGCAAAGAAAGGGGATTGTGTAGGTCGGGTTTGAATCCCAAGCTTGCTTCATATATGTCTTGCGTTACACCTGAGAAGATCGAAGAGATTTGGGGCAAGTGCGTTGCATATAAGACAACAAATACCACGTTGAAGCCGGAAACAAGGAAGGAGTTGCTGGAGTTATACTCTAAGATTTATGGCAAGACGGAGGTGACGAACAAGGAGATCATGACGTGGGTTGTCAAGGGCTACATTGCCGACAAAATGGGGTTTGAGGTGGATTGGGCCTCTGCAGCAGCCTCCACGGCTGTGGTCCAAGCATCCCGGTTGGAAGGAGATTTGTTGAAAC
Source organism: Polytrichum formosum (assembly GCA_964035585.1). Lineage (NCBI taxonomy): Eukaryota > Viridiplantae > Streptophyta > Polytrichopsida > Polytrichales > Polytrichaceae > Polytrichum > Polytrichum formosum. The sequence goes on from OZ037941.1 coordinate 3,297,331, forward strand.
GCGATCTGTCCGAGGAAGAAGCGGAGGAGCTTCTACGTCTAGCACCTGGGGTTTTGAAGCCCTCCGGGTCTTATTCAAAGCTCAATGATCGAGGTGTGGCACCTTCTGAGAATAAGTTGAAGTCGATTTTTTGCAAGACTTCCGCGTTTTCAGTGCCTCAAATCTCGGCGATGGAAGTAGCTGCTGCTGAGGAGGTTTTGAGTGTGGAGGAGGAGTTGCTTGCCAATAGAAGAAGCAAGCACCAGCTTTTGGAGTCCTCTCAAAAAACTATCGCAGAGAAGATAATTGCCTTCAAATTTGGCGTGGACGATCGGCTCGCAGACAAGAAGGAGGCCGCTGATAACATTGACATTGTACAAGGCGACTTGGACAAAATTCTCCAGCATATCGATGAAGCAGAGAAGACTGTGAGTTATTCCTGCCCCTCACACCCTAGCGCACAAGTTCAATTTTTAGTTCTCATTCTTCTTGTTTCAACTTGTTTGTCTGCTTGTACTTGAAGTTGTAGAATCCAGATTTGATATGAACTGTAGTACTCGAAATTGGGTGGTTCTGTGAATTTGATTGAGAGTCGACATTTAGGGTCAAATGTCGTTGTTCCCATAATCCAGATGGGTAATGGGAGTCTCAGTTCAGACCTTCATGACTTGGAACCATTTTCGTGCAGATCCAGGAATTCAGGGACAATCTCGATGAAGGAAACGAGGGTTTTACGTTAGGGTTACAACGTCTAGAAGAGCTTAGGTTTGATAGGGATGTGTTTTCTAGGAAGTTAGAGTTCGCTAAATTCAGTTTTGAAGATGCTGAGAGAAAAGCCAAGAGAGCTCAAGATTTGCATGAAGACGTTGGTTACAACATGTTACATTCTGAAGAAAGCATCAACCTAGTTTGTCAAGAGATAGCACAGGTGCAAAGATTGAAGGATGCAATTTCAGATCACATTGTGAAGATGAAGAGTGGTGGAGGTATTTTGTGTTGGCCGAAGCCTACTCTTCACCCCCATATGCCAGAAGAAGAGGGAGGTTCATTTAATTTAGAGCCGTGCTCGTTTTGTAATCGCTGGTATAATTCGTTTGATGTTGTGATGACAAGTTGCAAACATTTCTATCACCCATTTTGCATCACCAAGCTTGCAGATACTCAAAACTTCTGTGTGACCTGTGAAAAGCCATTTCACCCTGCTTGGCGGAAATCCTTTGGTTTTCGGGAACTTCAATCTGATTTGCAGGACAATGGTGGTAAGACTACTGTAGCAAAATCCATGGAAGAACTTAGTGAGGCGTTGAAGGATTCCTTTGGTGCTCCCATTCGAGAATGTGAGTCCTGCTACCCTGCTTTGTTTTTTTGTTGCTTGACATGTTCAATTATTGGTTGATGTAGGGTTGCTTGTGTTAATTTAGGCTGGTTGTGTGCTTGAGGACTTTGTTTTGGTGCTTCTTGGCTTTTGGCATTGTCAGTGTTGTAATTGCTCCTAGAATGCACTTTGGCAACATTTGCAATGGTCCCTTGCTTTGTCTTTGTGGTTGCTTGCCTTCTTGGGTGGTTCTTACTTTCTTACCTGGTCCTTGTATGTGCTTTGCTGTGCTTTTAGAACAATCAGGTGTGCTTCAAGTGCTTTTGATACTGGTGGGATGTGCTTTTATTGCTCCTGGAATGCACACCTAGTACTTTTTGTGTGGTTAGCTGCTTTTTTGTTGCTTGGCTTCCTGTAGTGGTGCTTGACTGGATTGGGTATTGCACACCCGGTGCTTCTAGAGTGGTGACATGCTTTAAATTTCATTCAACTTACTTTGGTGCTGCTTTGCTTGCTGCGGCACTGCTTGGCAGCCTTGGCCATTGCTCGGTTGGTTTGGGCACTCCTTAGTTGGTTTGAGCACTGCTTCGTTGATTTGGGCACTCCTCAGTTGGTTTGAGTACTACTTGGTTGGTTTCGTTGGTTTGGGCACTCCTTGGTTTGGTTGAGTACTACTTGGTTTGGTTTGGGCATTGCTTGATTGGTTGGTTGGTTTGAGTTTGTTAGAATGCACTTCTAGTGCTTTTATTGTACTTTCTTGCTTTGACTTTGCATCGGTTCTTACAGTGGTACTTGGCTGCTTTAATTAGGTTGTGCGTCTATTGTGGCTACAATGGTGTGCGTCTATTGTTGCAGCCTTGTGTTTTTGATGCTGCAGCTGTATGTGTTCTGGTATTGTGCCGAGCTCCATAAACATGGCTTGAATATGTGTGTTGAATTTGCACAAGTGTGTCTTGCTTTATACACTTCCTCTTGTTCTATCTTATCAAGATTTGAACATATTTAATGTATCGGGTGAATGTTTAGGGTCACAATCAAAAGGAAGACAATCTGATTGGGACTCTTGTGGATCGATTCATCAAGAGCAGCTGTTGATTCCCTGCACTTCAGGCAGCAAATTGAAAGATTCTGCATTATTCAATGGGAGCCTGGAACTACAAGTGCCATCAGCTGAAGAAGCAGAAGAAGTGGAATCACCACCAAAGGAACTGCCTCCACATAGCGTCACAACAAATCTGGATGGTTCTGATGTACTTCGAGCAAAAGCCTACCTTGACAACAATACAGTACAACATCCAGTCGATTTGGAAGGTATGTTGTGTCATTTAAGTATTTTTCATGACATGTGTGCTTGTGGACTTAGCTTCTAGTGGCATTTGAATGAGCTCTTGACTGTTGAAATCATTAATGAATTGTGTGTGTGCTCTTAGTCTGGGACATGCGTGCAGCCAGGGAATGGATTGATACAAGTTTTCTCGGATTGATACAGGTTCGCAATTGGAGGATTTTTTGTCGCATGGAGCAGTACCAGGAAGGTCTTCTTCCTCCTTGAAACGAGCCTTGATTCATGCTGTAGATGAAACAGGTACAAGGAGGAAGGTCAGCTTGACATCCTTATGCAATGGAGGCAACGAGATAGATGGTGAGGCAAATTCATCGGTGCCGACCTTGAAGAAGCCTGCTGGTCGTAGGCCCTTGTCTAAAAAAGGAGAATTAGAGCATGCTACTGATGTAATTGCAGAGAAAGTGAGTCGGGTCACTAGGAGTAGGGTTAAAAACACTTGAGCCATGATTCTATGTTATTTGGCTTAGTTAATAATATTGGTGGATGTTGATTTGCAACTGGGTTAAGAACACTTGAACTGTGATTCTATGTTATTTGGCTCAGTTAATAATATTGGTGGCTGATGCTGTGCAAATTCTTGCTATGTTTCGCCCTTGGTGCAACTCTGTTGGTAAATTCAGATGCTAAGGTCCAATACTCTTGAAAGACCGAGGCTTACTTAGGTTTTATGTTTTTAGTATGTTGGGTAAGTAGTAGGGTAACAACATGAGCCTTCCTTTCCTTCTGAATGCTCTCCCTCTCCTCTCCACCTGCTTAATATTTTTAGTGTCCTCTAGCGGTGCACCGCAAAAATGGTTTCTCCTCTCATCCGCACTTAAAAATAAAGATTCGCACCAATGCCCCAGGGGTGCTTACTTGATATGTAGATCAATGCAGTTCACTCGTGCAGCAAAATTCATCATGAGCGTCATCCACTCACCATCACGTGTGTCATGTGTCATGTGAGAGAGAGAGAACTCAAGTGTAAGTAGGTTATTAGGTGCACATTGCATATCAAAGGTGGCACCTTTGCCAAGCAGGTATGGTAACTTTCCTTTCCCAAAGTGTGTGTGTGTGTGTCTGTTTGTGGTGGATTTTGCCACTGTCTGAGTTGTGGATTACTGTGGTAAGTAACTTCAAGCACCTTCAACCTGGCCAAGCTCTCGAGTCAGGTTGAGAATTTTACAGTGAAGGCTTCGGGAGGTGACTCGAGGATGGATGGGCGGTTATAGACTTCTTTTATACTTATTAGTTGATAGATGGTGGAGCGGGAGGGTTGGGCTGGCGGGAATGGTGCAAGTGTGTTTTTGGATCGAATGAGGAGTAAATTAGCGGTGCCGATTTGGATCACAGCTCCGACTTGTGCAGTTCACAGCCCGCATTGCTTTCTTCGTCCATCATAAACGTCCTTGCTACGGCAAGTGTGGTTTTTTTCTACCCCAAGTGCACTTCTGCTCATAATCTAGAGATTGCGGTTATTAATGAAATCCTTGCAGGGATTTGAGCTGAGGGCGATGTCATGAGTGATATCAGTGATTGAAAACATAGAGGTTAGGGGAGAATCTGAATAGATGTTTTAATTCCGTGACTACTGAAGTCTCATTTGAGTAGGTGATGCAAACTCTATTGCCGTGATGGTGGTAACCAACAAATTAGACATAAGAGAGGAGGTTGAATGTAGAATTAGGCAACAATATTAAACTGGCTCCATCTTAGGTTTGTGGGTTTAAGCACCACAAATCTGTGTAGAATGCACGTGATTGTGTCAGCTCTCAAACCTAGAGGTTACGGAAGAATCTGTATAGATGATTTAATTCCTAGACTACTGCAGTATGTGATGAAACTGTATGACCATATTCAAGCATGCTCAATTTAGGTGAGCCCACAGCTGGACTTTTGCTTTGTCATGTCCATGCAATGTGTTCGCTTTATTCCAAAAAAAACAGTGTGCATGTGCAAATGGTACACTAAGGGCTTTGGCCGCAGGAAACAACAACCTACAATTTCGAAGCCTGCAAGCCTGAAATATGATATTGCCTGCTCTAAAATCACATTTGCCAAGTTCCTAAGGGTATAAGTCCTTGTACGCAAAAAATATCCCATACCTATGTGCTTCAATACTATCATAACCTTGACTGTAAGTGACACAATGGATTCTATCATAACCTTCACTTTAAGTGTGACACAATGAAGGCCATTGATCACATTCAACCAAGGAGGAATCGAACCTCTTGAACTGCCCAATGCAGCAAGGTTGTCCTACTCTAGCCTACACTACCAAAACAACCATCCTAAACTACAATAGAAGACAATATCAGCTTACCCCCCAATCACTTGAATCAAGGCAAAGTACATGGCTTGAACATCTTAAGTTGAAGCGCCCTACCCTCAAGTACAACTAGCCACAAGCATGACATCATAGCACCCTAAGTCCTAACAACCCGTGAGCATGACATAATACAACCCTAAGCATAATGGAAGCCTCTAATCAAGCATCACTGCATCCCGAAGGGCTTCATCTATAATCTCCTTGACCTCCAACGTTAACTCAAATCCAGAAAATCTACTTTTAATTTCGTGTGTGATAGGAGGTAAGCTGAATTTTGCTGTCAAAACCAAATGACTATAGACAAAACAAGGCTCTTTATCATTCCTAAGCAGGTAGGTCCGACTACCCTGTCGCAGCCGCTCATACCAGAAACCAGCAAACACTACATCTCCATGCCCATAACTATTTCCCTCTGGGTCAATGAAGGCTTCATGTACAATATGCGCTGGCTTTACCACAAGCATCAACCAGTAGGGCTCATCTTCAAGGGGTGCCCGCACGGCCACATTGTCTCCCACAGACAATGCATCAGCTATCAATTCACCTCCACTGCCGGCTTCAATTTCTTCATCTCCGTCGTATAGTCGTCGGGCTTGACATGGTGCTTTGGGCTTCAACCTGTATAAGGTGAAGTCCTGCACATGAGCCGATTGGTGACAAGCATGCTCAGATGAACTACTCAAGCAAACGTGACAAAAACATGACAAAGCACGAAACTGAACAAGTGTCGGGTCTCTAGCAGACACAGATCTACATTGATGATTGGACATGCTCCCTGGAACCCTCTCGCATTGCCTAGGGTCAGAGCGGTCAACACATCCGAGACCCATCTTTGGAATCTCCCAAAAAAATTTGTGTGTTGTACGCCTAGCACTTGCAGGGCCAGCATGCACTCTTTGAGATTGGTCCTTTAGGAATTGAACTATCTCCGCAGCATTCTGCAACTTCAGCCCTCCAGGTTTGAGCTGCTCATTCCGGATTTCCCGCTTCAAAAGAGCCCCTGCACCATCCACCTCCCCTTTCCCATGGCCACTACCAAAATAGTTCCAACTCATTTGACATCCGTCTCTCATCATGGCAGAACTAGTCAAATGTGGATATCGACTTATAAAGTACCATGCACGGGCTGATTTAAACTGCCCAGAGCACCCATCAGACCAAACAATATGATTCCTAGGCACAAACCCTTGATCTTTCATGTGTTCCCAATTCAACATGAAGGAATGTTGGACATATAGAGAGTCATGTGTCCTGTCGTCAGAAACATAGTAATGGATCTCTTTTAACAAGAATGGCTCATCATTTTCCATCCTCCATTTAGGGTTCAACCTATATGTGATATGGACCAGAATTGACACCTGTTCATTATGCCAGTGCATGCTTTGAATTTCGTTCTGCACTTTTAGAGTGTAATTCTCACTGAAATCTACACAAGAGATCAAAGTGTCAGGAGGAATCGATCCAAATAGTTCTCTGAATTGAAAGTCTTGCCAAGACACTATGTAATTGTGCAAAACAAAGCTTTGGAGTTTAGATTTCAAATACAAGATTAACTCCCGAGGGGGAGATTCACGATACTCCACTGTCGCAGCCTTCTTGGGGTTCCCTCGTCCGTAGTCCCAACCACCTTGTAGCCAATGGTCTTCCATTTAAGCAATTTTTCAGAGGTTATTTCAAAGGGGCACACACGAAGCAACTTCACACCACAATCCGCACACATGCCCCTTAAACATGCTGCCTTGTGCCACATTGACAATTCAGGCTTTTCACACAATGTAGAAGTCCACAAATTAGTCAACCGCTCATACACCAAACGATGAGCATTGCACATGTTAGATGCACCAAGTCCACAGTCTATATCCCCACAAAGCATATCACACTGGCAAGTACAATCAAGATGAACTCCCTGTTTGTCAGCCCGCATGTTGTCCAACGCTATCATAAGGTCGGTCAGCTCTTGGTGGTATCTACAGCAACATGTGTTCCAGATTTTGAGGCGCTTTACCCACCAGGGCTTCAGACTTTCAAACGAGCTCAAGCTACACACCATATTAGGGTGCCTTCCCTTGAAAGTACTATAAAACTCTAGCTGCATTAGAAAAAACCAGCATGAGAAACTAGAAAACACAACTGTAGCAACAACAACATTTGAACCACGATTGAAGCACCTCTGGAACAGTAGAGGCACCCAAAAAATACCAGGAGCACCCAAAGAACACCAGAAGCACCTAAGGAACACCCAAAGCACCTGAATACCATCCAAAGCACCTGAAAACCACCCTAAGTACATGAATACCATCCTAAGCACCTGAAAACCACCCTAAGCTCGAGAAGCATTTAAAGAACACCAGAAGCATCCAAAGAACACTTGAATACCACCCTAAGCTCCAAAAGCACCCAAGGTACACCACACCTACCCAAGGACCGCTACAAGCACACAAAGCACCTGAATAACACCCTAACCTCAAGAGAGCCACATGAAGCAAGCACAAATCACTAGAAGCATGTGCTAAGCACCCGAAGCAAAAACATACCTAAAACATTGGAAAGAGCACCCTAAGCACAAAAACAACATCACAAGCACAAGCACCGTAAGCACATTCATACCACCCTCAGCAAGAGCTAAGCACCACAAGTATACGTGAACATGACCACACCACAAGCACCCAAGGACCGCTAGAAGCACACAAAGCACCTGAATACCACCCTAACCTCAAGAGCAGTACATAAAGCAAGCACAAATCACTAGAAGCATGTGCTAAGCACCCGAAGCAAAACAGACCTAAAACCTTGGAAAGAGCACCTTAAGCACAAGCACCGTAAGCACATTCATACCACCCTCAGCAGGAGTTAAGCACCACAAGTATACCTGAACATGACCACAACACTATAAGCACAAGCACCTTGCCCTTAAGCATGACAAACAACACCCTAAGTATGAGCAGGGCTCTATCAACATGAGTACAACAATATAAGTATAAGCAAAGCCTCCTAAACCATGAGAACTATAGTCTGGAACTATCTGAAGTTCCGTACCAGCAGTGAAAATGTACTAGCACTCCCATCAAACTGTGACGAATTCAAATAAAATGGAATTGGCTGCAATGTTGTACCTGAGAGCACTGGAGGAAATGTGTAGGATGTGAAATCCACTGCCTAGGGCCTTCGTGGAAGCTGATGATGTCCTTGCGATTTGGAGACACGGTAGTTTCATCTGCCCACCATTGTTGTACCACAAGCTTGACATTGTCAGCAAGCGAGTCACTTCGAATACTTTGCCTTCGGTGGAGCCAGAATGCATCTTGCCCTGCATCCATAACTTGTCTTCTACTCCTTGCCCTAGATATGTTCCTCCTGTCTACCCCTAGGAGCCCAGCCAACCCCCTTCCACTCCCAACCTGAGATGACGAGGCAAATGTGCAAAGTATATCTTTCGCCATGACAATTTTAGATGGTTTCACACCCACCAAGTGATCCTTCAGACCCTCTCTTACGCTTGAGAGGACTGAATCTTGCAACATAAAAGTATCCAAGTTACTTAAAGATGCTGGAATTAGCCTTTTTATGTGGCTGTTCCCCAAGAACTTTTGAAAAGTTAATTGTTGTATATTTGAGTCAAAATGTTCCAAACGAGAGTAGGCAAAGTCTGCTATTTCTTTAGCAATATTTGCACTGATTCTACTTGCTCTAGCACGACAACGTTCCAAGGGTGTAGGTACTCCCTCAGAAATGGTTAAAGTGGCCTGAACTCCAATCTCAGTCGTATCCGCTTTTCTGGCTCTACAGCGCCTTGTGCGCTCCCGCCCATCTGCCTTCCGCTTCTCTGCATACTAGGAGCGGTATGATTCTTCGTCAAGTCCTCCACGTAGATCGCTGACACTTAGTTGGACCATTGTAACCCTAAGATCTGGAAACAAACAAAACAAGGAGGGATGTGAGATCTAGGAGCAATACAAATTTGAAGCAAGAAGTTGACAAGGTCAGGACCTTAAACCCCAACCCAAACTCAGGATTTCTATCTAAACCGTCATTGGGGTTGCCTACACAGAACCTGAGGTGAAAGCACTTGCTGCTGAAATTGAGGTACTAATCTCTGGTACTATTTATTCTCCTACACAAGAAGGTGACTGAATACAAAATTTTATTTGTTTGACACTTGAGTGTGATTCCAGTTCATTATTTTGGATCATATTTTGAGTGTTTTAACTGCTGCAAATTGAAATTGGAACCATGGCTCATGCTCATAATATGTAAGCAGTACCAACAAAATAACCTGCTCTGATGGAAGCAGTGTCACAGTATATTACTTATATACCAGTCCAAAATTGGTCAAAATCAATGTTGGTCTGGTATCGTCTTTTCTACATACCATTCGGGTATCTTTAATGAGGATTACACATTTTCTGATACCAATAAGGTATGGGTACAGTAATTTTGTTTTCGATACCCTTTGGGTCTATATACCATGCAAGAACTTTCATACCTAGGCAGGATTGTTCTAGTATCAATATGGTTTAGCATGGTATTGACTCAAATAATAACTTGGGTACACAAAGATTCTCTTACCATGATATACCCACCAAGTATCAATATTTGAGTGGTAGTACAATTTTGTTACGCACGAGTAGGTTCTTTGATACCATAATGATGTTGATTATTCATGCCAAGCATTCACCTATACCTATACTAGACAACATTGGTCAAAACCTATTCACTTGGGTGGCCATGTACAGAGAGGGTCTGCCTTTACAGAGGAAATTTTATTACACTTTACTTAACATAGTGACCAAAAGGAATACAGCTCATGCTAACAACCCATCGATGTAAACATGGCGGGTGGAAGATGGTCCTAATGACGAAGGTGAGATGTTCAACCGACCTAGTAAGGCAGCTGATCATCCGCAGCCACCTTATGCAAATGAAAATGCGGAGCGTGCGGCAAATGGGGGTGCTTACCCTCTTGATTTGAGTCTCATCTGCAAGGAACACAGACCTAAAGTTGCCATTAAAAAACAGTTCCAGCTCATGAATTGACCTCTCCAGTGAGCAATTGCAAATCACAAAGACTGTAGCATCAATTTACAGGTCGAAAATGAGGTGCAAAAGCTATACGTGGTCCTAGTGAAGATGTTCCTTCTCTTTAAGTGATCACATAGGCCCTCCCAGTTCTGTTTACTGTTGAACCTAGTTTTGAGCACATAGTCCAATGTCAGTGTCCATTCCTAAGTGCAGCCTTGCCATATAGGCTTCTAATCAAGAAGAGCGAGTGACCACATACCTTGGTTCTACTCTGAAACAAATATGGTGGATTTGCTCATTTGGCCCATAGTGTAGGTTTTGTCAAATATAGGGGTGAAGCACATCTCCTTGTCATAGTCTGCATGGTCAAAGCAGGTCAAACATATATCACTGAATCAAATACACGTTCATCTAGTAGAGTGATTGACTCTTGAAGAATCAGAGGTAGTCCATCAATGTGATCTGTGGAAGTGTGGAAGGAAAAAAAACATTTTGCCCTAAACCCTATACCAAAACGGAACCCAAGAAAAAGCAAATAGAGAAACACCCTAAACCTGCATACACTTCCACGATGGCGCCGCCTTTCTAATGTCGTCACCTACACATCCTTGCAGCTTTGTGAACACGAATACTTGTACCCAAAATTTGCATCGAAATACTTGAGCGTACTTCGGAGGAAGAGTGTTATAGCTCAAACCCTAGGTAGGGGTAGCATCAAATAACAACACAACTGACAAACAACCCTCAACAATAGCCCTCAACAGTAGCCAAACACTCAACAAACTTCACTTGCACAAAAAAACCTAGATGGTGCGCAAACAGGGTTATTGAACCTCAAATTTTCGCTCCGCAACAGCAACGACAATCAACAAACTTCCGTGCACTCAAAATCCCATATGGCGCGTAAACAAGGGTCATTCAACAACAAACTTCTGCTCCGCAATAGTAAGCACACACTGAGCAAACTTCGATGCACTCAAAACCCTAGGCCGGACAAACAATGTCGTTGAAATTGCAAACCTTGGAAAACAAAGCTCAGAGGACCAAGCTGACACCAAAAAACCCTAACGTAGGTCCACGTCATCACAGATTCAAAATTCCTGCTTCATCCGCCAACGTTCATCCACTACGCGAGCGATGAATTGACTCAGCTTCCATCCAAATTGTAACAATTTTCATCTAGAAGAGGACTCTAAAGCACCTAAAAGCAAGGGTCACACCCCTATTTTAGTCCTTTTTATAATAAACCTTCTCCAAATGTCAAATTTCTTTTCACATAACAATCTACATGTAATATCTTACACATGACTCTAATTTTTTTTAAAGGTCTAAGTTTAAAATTAAAATACTTACATAAAGAGGTCCAAAAGAGGAGTTGTTACTCCTTTGGTGGCTCCTATTAGCTTAAGTTCACCCGCAATAGAGGTTCAATGCACCAAGAAGTTTAAGGTTTACGGACGCGCGTCCGTAAACCTCTCTGCACCTCATTACTACCTCAAATACAATGTTCGAGGCAATAGAGGTTCAATTTACCAAGAGGTTTAAGGTTTACGGACGCGCGTCCGTAAACCTCTCTGCACCTCAACACTAGCTCAAATATAATGTTCAAGGCAATAGAGGTTCAATGCACCAAGAGGTTTAAGGTTTACGGACGCGCGTCCGTAAACCTCTCTGCACCTCAATACTAGCTCAAATACAATGTTCAAGGCAATAGAGGTTTAAGGTTTACGAACGCGCGTCCGTAAACCTCCGGTATTTGCGGCGGTATAACATGACTATTGCACCATGATTTGTACTTGCACGAAATAAGAATCCAGCACACTACAAGGGCCCGGGAGCGTAACCCACATATGAGATGCAAAAAGAGTCCCTTGGTGGGGGGGATGTCTCCTTAAGTAGTGATCGTCTTCCCTTGGATCCGTTTTTCGACATAGGATACTAGCCACCAACTATGTCCTAAAAATAAAAACCTAAGATTACTACATTCCATGTGCCATGCTTACAATGGAACATGTATTTATGGTGGACACTAGCCACCAACTATGTCCTAAAAATAAAAACCCAAGATTACTACATTCCATGTGCCATGCTTACAATGGAACATGTATTCATGGTGGACAACATGCTTATACCATGAGTCCACATAATGATGCCCTCCGAGAACAAGAGGCCAAAAACTCGTGTCGCGACAAACCCTATTAGTAGGATTAAAAAACAAAATATGTAATAACACTATATTCGTTAATCGGAGACTTTGGGAAGTCTCAAAATAAATTGGACCCATAGTTTCGGATGTGAATATTGTGAACGTAGGGAACATCGGAAACATAGGGAACATGATGGTTTATAAATTCGTACGCGAAGAATATTAATATTACTAAAAATAGAAAGTCTTTAAATCATAATCAAAATATGAATTATACGTGGAAAATAACAATCGAATCCCAAAAACAAATGAATTTATGTCATTATAAAGTTTAGGGTGCACATCCCATATATAAGGGTCTTATGGAATTGGATGGCACATCCCAAACGTATGTATAAATTTGAATGTAGCTGCAATAAAACCAAGTCTATAAAGTGTGTGAGCCACTCAAACCGCTTACGGTTTGAGTTAAGGCTCACTGCCCACAAAAACAAGGAAGTTAGTTAGGCATATATAAACCTCTCGAAATTGATGTTGTCATAAGGCCTGGGTATACATGTAGGTGGCCCATGGACCTATTGATGCCCTAAACCTCTTTGTGTCTTGGACAACACCCAATTTCGACATACAGATGTTGGCGGACGCGCGTCCGTAAACTTATGGTCTATAGTTTACCAACGCCTTTACGCCTGGCACTGACCTCTCTGGACAAACAGAGGTTTACAGATGTGCGTCTGTAAACATGTGGTCTTTATATTGTGTGGACCTTTACGCCAGGGACCGACTGTCAACAGACAGAGGTATCCGGACACGCGTGTTTTTACACTGATAATATTGTCACATGAAAGCCATTATTGCCCATATTGTATTTTTTTATAATATGTGTTTATACTATCCACGTGAACCCACGCATTGTCGTCAAGATCAAACATTGGGAGAAACATCTAATGTTCTTCATTCATTCATTCGACGCTAAGTAAGAATAGTCAATATATAGATGAATACTAGATTTTGAGACATCCGCCTATGGATGCGAATTGTCTAAGAGACTGGTATTAGGTTTGGACCAACTCGGGTTCGAATCCGGTTGGTTACATCAACTGGTGTTATCCCAAATTGAGCTAGTGTTAAAGCATGAATAATCTATAGGCGGGTACAGAGAAGAAATTACTACGCGCGTGTCTATAGATCCTTCTCAATTATATTATCTTTTAGAAGCATTTTATTATTTATCCGTGTGAATTAACCAAACCGCTTGCGGTTGGTTCAACGTTCTCAGTCTAATTAGAAAGAAAGTTAGTGGATAGAAATTATAATTAGGTCAATTAATTAGTATGAACAAATATAGACGAATGATAACGTAGGACAACGTAGGACAGCGTACGACATTATCGAACAAATGAAGAACAACATATGACAACGTCGAATGAATGAAGAACATTAAATGTTTCTCCCAATATTTGATCTTGATGACGGTGCGTGGGTTCACGTGGACAGTGTAACACATATTATAAAAAAATACAATGTGGACAATAGTGGTTTTCATGGCGTGAAAACAAAGAGACATAGAGGTATATAATTTTATCACAATGTCAACATCCTTCTACCATCACACATAGTGTAATGTAGGTTTACGGACACGCGTCCATAAACCTCCATGACCCTATAGTTTCGGTGTCATATTCTACATGCCATATAGCCATGAGGTTAGTCTAGGTGCCATACTGAACTGTGGCACAATAGGTTTAAGGTTCATGGACGCGCATTCGTAAACCGCTATGTACCTCATTACTAGCTCAAAGACAATATAAAAGGCAATAGACGTTCAATGTACCAAAAGGTTTAAGGTTAACAGACGCGCGTCCATAAACTTCTCTGCACCTCATTACTAGCTTAAGACAATGTTGAAGGCAATAGATGTTCAATGCACCAAGGGGTTCAAGGTTTACTGACACGCATCCGTAAACCTTTTTACACCTCATTACTACCTCAAATACAATGTTCGAGGCAATATAGGTTCAATGCACCAAGAGGTTTAAGGTTAACAGACACGCGTCCATAAACCTCTTTACACATCATTACTAGCTTAAAGACAATGTTGAAGGCAATAAATGTTCAATGCACCAAGGGGTTCAAGGCTTACGGACGCGCGTCCGTAAACCTCTCCGCACCTCATTACTAGCTCAAAGACAATGTTTAAGGCAATAGAGGTTCAATGCACCAAGAGGTTTAAGGTTTACGGACGCGCGTCCGTAAACCTTTATACACCTCATTACTACCTCAAATACAATGTTTGAGGCAATAGAGGTTCAATGTACCAAGAGGTTGAAGGTTTACGGACGCGTGTCCGTAAACCTCTCTGCACCTCAATACTAGCTCAAATACAATGTTCAAGACAATAGAGGTTTAATGCACCAAGAAGTTTAAGGTTTACGGACGCGCGTCCGTAAACCTCTCTACACCTCATTACTACCTCAAATACAATGTTCGAGGCAATAGAGGTTCAATTTACCAAGAGGTTTAAGGTTTACGGACGCGCATCCGTAAACCTTTGTGCACCTCATTACTATCTTAAATACAATATTCGAGGCAATAGAGGTTCAATTTACCAAGAGGTTTAAGATTTACGGACGCGCGTCCGTAAATCTCTCTGCACCTCAACACTAGCTCAAATACAATGTTCAAGGCAATAGAGGTTCAATGCACCAAGAGGTTTAAGGTTTACGGACGCGCGTCCGTAAACCTCTCTGCACCTCATTACTACCTCAAATACAATGTTCGAGGCAATAGAGGTTCAATTTACCAAGAGGTTTAAGGTTTACGGACGCGCGTCCGTAAACCTCTCTGCACCTCAACACTAGCTCAAATATAATGTTCAAGGCAATAGAGGTTCAATGCACCAAGAGGTTTAAGGTTTACGGACGCGCGTCCGTAAACCTTTCTGCACCTCAATACTAGCTCAAATACAATGTTCAAGGCAATAGAGGTTTAAGGTTTACGAACGCGCGTCCGTAAACCTCTCTGCACCTCAATACTAGCTCAAATACAATGTTCAAGGCAATAGAGGTTTAAGGTTTACGAACGCGCGTCCGTAAACCTCTCTGCACCTCAATACTAGCTCAAATACAATGTTCAAGGCAATAGAGGTTTAAGGTTTACGAACGCGCGTCCGTAAACCTCCGGTATTTGCGGCGGTATAACATGACTATTGCACCATGATTTGTACTTGCACGAAATAAGAATCCAGCACACTACAAGGGCCCGGGAGCGTAACCCACATATGAGATGCAAAAAGAGTCCCTTGGTGGGGGGGATGTCTCCTTAAGTAGTGATCGTCTTCCCTTGGATCCGTTTTTCGACATAGGATACTAGCCACCAACTATGTCCTAAAAATAAAAACCTAAGATTACTACATTCCATGTGCCATGCTTACAATGGAACATGTATTTATGGTGGACACTAGCCACCAACTATGTCCTAAAAATAAAAACCCAAGATTACTACATTCCATGTGCCATGCTTACAATGGAACATGTATTCATGGTGGACAACATGCTTATACCATGAGTCCACATAATGACAAGGCAAAAGGCATCTATTGGCTAAACTTATATGAGCATTATACATTATTGAGGGGTGGTTTATAATATTGAAATGTCTAATATTAAGAATTCATTGTAGAATCAATAGACAAAAGTCATAGAATCATGGAAAAAATCGACCACACAACAACAATAGTACATGGAATATAAATTATATATATATAATTCAAAATTAAAATAGAAAATATTTTATTGGTTTGCATACAATGCAATGATATTCACTACAATATCATGTTATCTCATGTCATCTTGCATTTAATATTGCAATTACATTGATCACCACCCTACCATCCAATCCGTTTAATCTACCCACCTATACACACCTATACATAATTATATTAATAGATACATAAACTTTAAGCGCCTAGATGCCATGAAAATAGCACATCTATTGTCCTAGGTATGGATTGAATTAAAATCAATATTGTCAATTTTTTCTCTAAACCTTAGGGCCCCCTTGAGTACATCAACATTTACTTCAAAATAACTAATAGCCTTCTTTATGCACCATACGTGAGAAAAAATAAGTGAAATAAAAATAAGCCCCATATATCATTACAGGGTGTTGGGGTTGTTTTCACGCCATGAAAGCCACTATTGCCCACATTGTATTTTTTTTATAATATGTGTTACACTGTCCACGTGAACCCACGCACCGTCGTCAAGATCAATGAATGAATGAAGAACATTAGATGTTTCTCCCAATGTTTGATCTTGACGACAATGCGTGGGTTCACGTGGATAGTATAAACACATATTATAAAAAAATACAATATGGGCAATAATGGCTTTCATGTGACAATATTATCAGTGTAAAAACACGCGTGTCCGGATACCTCTGTCTGTTGACAGTCGGTCCCTGGCGTAAAGGTCCACACAATATAAAGACCACATGTTTACAGACGCACATCTGTAAACCTCTGTTTGTCCAGAGAGGTCAGTGCCAGGCGTAAAGGCGTTGGTAAACTATAGACCATAAGTTTACGGACGCGCGTCCGCCAACATCTGTATGTCGAAATTGGGTGTTGTCCAAGACACAAAGAGGTTTAGGGCATCAATAGGTCCATGGGCCACCTACATGTATACCCAGGCCTTATGACAACATCAATTTCGAGAGGTTTATATATGCCTAACTAACTTCCTTGTTTTTGTGGGCAGTGAGCCTTAACTCAAACCGTAAGCGGTTTGAGTGGCTCACACACTTTATAGACTTGGTTTTATTGCAGCTACATTCAAATTTATACATACGTTTGGGATGTGCCATCCAATTCCATAAGACCCTTATATATGGGATGTGCACCCTAAACTTTATAATGACATAAATTCATTTGTTTTTGGGATTCGATTGTTATTTTCCACGTATAGTTCATATTTTGATTATGATTTAAAGACTTTCTATTTTTAGTAATATTAATATTCTTCGCGTGCGAATTTATAAACCATCATGTTCCCTATGTTTCCGATGTTCCCTACGTTCACAATATTCGCATCCGAAACTATGGGTCCAATTTATTTTGAGACTTCCCAAAGTCTCCGATTAACGAATATAGTGTTATTACATATTTTGTTTTTTAATCCTACTAATAGGGTTTGTCGTGACACGAGTTTTTGGCCTCTTGTTCTCGGAGGGCATCGTCTTGTGGTTAAGGTTGGCCAAAGAAGAAGTTAGCCAACCCTTGACCCCAACTTCAATGTCTACAAACAAATGATGCTTAAGCCAATACAACTTAAGCTTTTTATTTCAAAACATAACAACCCTTGTATCTAGCCCATAAATAATCATATCTCATTTCACCCCCCCCCCCGATTTGCCAATGGATGTTGTTGCAAGCAAGCCAACAACATGTTGTTGTCAGGATGGAAGGACAACAAGTTTTGGGTGGATTCTAGAACCCGACTCTACAAAGGGTTGTACAACATGCTCCATTAAAGGGTCAATATAGATTGCACAATGGGTAGCATGACGGGGGCCACGACGGATTGGAAATCGTCCACGATGTCCATAGGGACAAAGGCTTGAGGTTCGAAGAAAACATCCTAGTGTGGAGGTGATACCACCTCCACAATAGGAGGCATCTCTACAAAATCACGAGACTTTTAAACAATTAGGATATTGAAAACAAAACATTCAATAATTCTAATAAAATTCACAACATGTATGTTAGGATACCTATAAGAGTATACTATCAACTTACTTCAAATCAATGCTTATATTATCTTAACCTAACCCAATGCTATAGTGTATTTGAGCTCCATTATCTCTACTATCATTCTATCATGATGGTATTTGTGTTGTTGTTACAATTGCACGTGATTGGACATCCAATTTTGTGAATGGAGAGAAGGTTGCATTTACTTGCATTGGTGCAAGTACCTTCCATATTGTGGTTTTGTCTATCATTACAATAACCATTTTAGAATTTTTAATACGTATTTCACTAACTATTGTGAAAGTGCATCAAACCTAGCGTCCATTGGATGTTGATCATTGATATTATTTTGTTTGCAATTGGTGTTCACGATTGCTAGTTGCAACGACATGTTTGCAGATCAACCATCCCCATATGCATGATTTTGTAATATATGGTAATTCATAACCCGCCTGAAAGAGGTTGGTGCATGATCTGAATTTGAAGATACCTCATGTGACAAACTCATCACATTTTGATAACCTCCATGACATTTTGAAAGTCAAGTCTATAATTGTTGTTTATTATTAATAAAGCCAGGGAGAGTTTGACCATGTGGGAGTTTTCTAGCATTAAATGTACTCTTGTTCTTCTCCAATGCCCTACCTCTTCAAGTGCAAATCACATTGTTGAGCAAGACACGTGGTGGATCTACATACGCTAGCCTCTCATATTTACAGTTTGATGGTGTCATTGCAAATCACATGCTCCAATACCACGAGTTGCTTTTGGCAGTAGCCATAAATTACTGCCATATTTGCATTCCAATTCTAATTGCCACTATTGTTATAGTGGTTGGAGCATCGGTATATGTTTCGATGCATTCATCACTATTTGTTTAATGTTTAAAAAAATTAGGCTTTGGGCAAAGTGCCCAACACGGTGACCGTGTGTTATACTAGGTGCATGTGGAGTGCATACAAGCAATTCAATAGTCCCCAACAACTATACGGACCGCCAGACATAATTCCACAGTAATTTTTCATCCACTCATGTGTTTCATGAGAGTTTGAGAGAGACAAAGGCATATTGCATGAAGAGGGAAATAGTTTGATATCAAAGATTCAATAAGTGAATCACTAAGACATATAGGCGATCAACCCTAAAATATGATTGGAAGAGGAAAGGCATAGGAGATAGGGCTATGAGCAAGTGAGTGCAATTGAGAGAGTTAGCGTAAGTTGTTAGTAAGGCTGTTAGACCACTAGGTTGTTGGAATCATGATTACTTACTGTCATGTGATGTGTACAATGTGCTCATCTTTATGGCTAATTGGATAGCCTAGTCATAGCCTATGCATATCGCTTTAATCACATATTGGCCTTTTGATGTACATGTATGAAAGTATTGTGGTAATTTTCTTACCTTGCATGTGTTGGGCTGTGGTTTTTCATGGAAATTAAATTGTACGTGAATGTTTAATGTTTGATCAATGCAATTCTATGTTGAATTGCAATTAAACATGAAATAATTAAGGAATGAACTATTCAAAACTCATGACGAAAGTCTTGAGTAGACTATTGCCTCCTAAAAAGGAAAAGAGCATTGCCAAGTTACAAAGACTATTGCCAAAAGCTATTGAGCTTCACGTCTGACATACAAGCATGCAAATTGAACATGTAGGAGTCCACATATAAGACGGAATCATACACGACTATAAAAGCACAAGTGAATTTTCTTGAGAGAAAGAAATGTATAATTAACCTTGTTAAAAGGGAATCAAGCATGAAGAGCCATAGATTGTTATAGATTTCCTATTCCAATGTGACAAGTAATCCTTATAGACACTATACATGTCTTCTCCTAAGACCTAGTACCCTAGTTTGTTGTTGTTATTTTGATCAAATGATAGCAAAAATCTAAACTACAAATATGCAACCTGAAGATTCCTTTTTTTTGAATTGATTTATCACTAGGATTAGCTTTGAAGACCCCAAATTAATATACATGAGGTAATTTGATGAATCGGCAATAAACCTATAGGAGGTCAAGATTTTATGTTTGATGGATGAGAAGTATGCTTGTACATACGATAATTCCATCTCTCCCCACAATCACTTTGTTGTTGATTCATCATGATTTAATTTCAATATCTTCATTTGGGGATCTTTATGCTAATTATAGGATCATCTCGGTTTTAAAAGGAAACATCCAAGCCCTAAAGAGTTCACAATGATTTCACCTTCACTGAATCAACATGGTGGCCAATATTTAATTTGTAGGTCAAAATGTATGATAAAGTACAAATGTAGTAAATTTCAACTAGGTAAGTTTTTATCATCATATTTATGCACAAGAAACAATGTAGTTGTGCACATGCTTGATAAGTAAGAACAATCCAAAAAAATCCACTGCAAAATATTTGTGTTGTGTGGCCAGGGTGAGTTGACTTAAAAGGTGAGTTTGAGAATGTACATATGTAAAATCATAAAGAAAAAAATTAGACTTTTATTAACATGCTAGAAGGATGGTGTCATGCTATGAAAACTTGACTTTCCAGCTTGTTAATAGGTTCCAAACTAGGTTGAACTCCAAGTTTGATCCCCTTTTTAGAGATTTCATGGATGATTGACGTCGAAGTGGGGGTTTTGAACCCAATGTGAAGGAGTTGATTCATACCCCTGTCCCACCTAGATGGCGGCTGGCCCAGCCAGCTAGCCCACCCCATTCGGGGGGCCCCGAGATAGAGGGTGGCTAGCTAGGCCGCTAGGCGCTAGGCTGGGCCAGGGCCTTGGCTGGCTGGCTATAGCCCCCCCCCCCTTTGCATCCATCCAGCAGGGATCCCTGCCCGGTGCGGCTAGCCGGGCAAGTTGGCGGGTTGCCCCAACAGCTAGCGCCAAGATTGGTTTTTTTTTGTTTTCTTCCAAGTACAGACTCTAAAACATTTTGGTCCGGCCAGCAGATAAAATCGTGATGGCAGCTTGCCAACAACTTTCTTTTTAGGAGCTGGATGACACTGTGCCACACCGGGGCAGCTGGGCCAACTGCACCCCAAGCCGCCACCACCAGCTGGTTGGGCTTGGCCACCCCGGTGTGGCCAGGGCATCAGATTATGTGGTAGAATCCACCTTCCAACCCTGATTCACGCTCACAACTGGTGGTGGGATTCACCAACATCCAACATCCAACATAAAAGTCCCATTCGGTTAAAGGATAATTACTCTATTGACAATGAGATGCTTCATTAACCCCCAGAAAAGGCTTGATCCTGTGTGAAGTTGGGTAATCAAGTGGTTTCACATTATATGCTAGTAACAGTTCTTTACTCAAAACATCCTCCCGTGAAACCTTCTCAATCTTGTACGATTATTTGGAAACGCATTTCCAACCATAATGTGGTGTCTGATGGCAAACTTGTGTGACAAATAGGCCACTTGCATAAAGCCAGACAGTTGCAAAGAGTAATTAAGTTTCCTACGAACCATGAACCCCTGTAAATTGGAGACTAGTTAGCTGACCAAACGAAGAACAAGCGTGATCAAGAGCAAGATCAGAACCTTACAATGTTCTTACTTGATGAGTCATATACCCAGGTCACAAATCCATGCAACCAATCCTGAAAAAAATTCCACTTGAAAGATTGAGTCATTGTCCACAGAAAGTTTTCCTTGAAATGTTTACATAGCATTTCAGGAAGTGTGCCCATGAAGTTCAGTAATCTCCCGCTTAAGTACGCACCCATTTAAGTACGCATCCCGGTTAAGTGCGCAATTTTTTTGACAAAAATCAAGGTTCATATTTTATTGTTTGAACATGTGATGCAAAGCCATTTGCCGCAAATGCATGAATTTTTTACGCTTGACATTCAATGTCAATTTGTTAACGTTTTGCTGAAATGTCTCAAATGATCGTCGCAGTTCATCATACATCTGTCCAGCTTCCATTTGAGCATCAGAGCAAAGCAATTGGTCGTCGATGTCGAGGACATTGTTGTGTAGAGCTTCAAAGCCTTTGAAGTTGGTAGCACTTTCAGATTTAGGAAATGTCTCGATAAGTTGGATTTCGTCATCGATAGGTGGTTCTTCTTCTGAGGTTGTCGAAGCTTGTCTATCAACATCAAGCCTCAATGGGAAGGGGATCAAACAAAACCAACGGCTTCGTGAGCACCCTAACCTATATTCTTCAGGGGTAAGCTAGATGGGTATTAAACGGTTACTTTTTCCGACTAGCCCAATCTGGAACATTGGCGATATGAGTAAAGTATGCACCTACCAACTAAGTGCGCACCAATGGCTCCAGTTTAAAGTGCGTACTTAAGCGGGAGATTACTGTAAAGAGGAACTCAAAGAAAATTTCAAAACAAGGAACAAAGGCCTCTGAAATAGTCGCACTTTTGTTGGTTACTCCTTTTTCTTACAAGCGTAGAACTTTTAGATTGGGGGCTCAGCTCACATGATGAGAGTATATTTATTTCCAATGGACCTCAATTACGATTTGCTTAACCAATCGAAACACCATCAGAAAAATTCAGTAGCATACGGCAAAAATCTTGTCAAGTCACTCAACAAGGGCTCAACGACACTATTTTTAAGTAGTTAACTTGCTCAATCGTCAATTCTAAAAATGTAGACCTTTGATATATCATAATGGACGTAAAAGAATACTAAAATGATGAACTCTTACAGTTTATACATTTCTTATGGTGGTAAAATGACAAAAATTGATGGCACAACTAAGATGATGGACAATATGTTTACTTTCAAAAGGATGTTCAATTATGGTTAGCTTAAGCAACTACAAGGAATATCCGGAAAATTTGATAGCCTACCAGAGAAAAATTTGACTAAAGATGTGTTATTTTTTTATTGTATTGGTGGGTCCAACTATGATAAGGTGTACCAAAATTGTGTCATGCATCACTCTTTTTTCCATAGTCCTTGGCACTCCTTTAAATAGTTATCATGCATTTATTTTAAAACTTACTTAGGGTTATAGTCAAAACTTAGCACAATTATACATATTGTAATCACTTTTGATTAAGATAGAGGGTGCTTAAACCAACACTTCAAGCTATTGGAGGGAAGCTAGCATGTGAGCGGTCATGTGAGCAATGAGCAATAATATGAGATATAAGTTTCCATTTTTAGAACATATTCCATACACTTTGAATAATTTGGCTATAAATGGAATGCAAGGGGACATTTGACATTTGAAAAATAAATCCTATTACTATGAAATTCATGTTGTACATCTTGTCAAGGGCTGAATTCCCATGTAATGAACCTAGTATTTGTAGATCTAGAAATGCTTGTTGGGATCTCTCATTAATAACTCTTGGGATGTGAAATTGTTTAGTGCATGTTCAATGTCTACATTCTGAATGGATGAGTTTGGGAGTTGAGGACACTCTTGTCATTTTGTACACAATATGGCCATCTCATGGTTATGGCATTCTAAATGTAGGGTACCCAAAAAGCATTGTGGTAGTACCACCCCTTTATTGCTTTGGTACGCTCATTGTACAAAAGACGTACATGGTGCAAGGTGCTACCTAATGCGAGGCTTTATCTGATGGATTAATTTATGATTGGATAGGGATTTTTTGGTACCCTAGTACACCCTAACCTCCGTAATGTCACCCTTTGTATTGTCACTCCCTCTCTTATATCTTGAAACCCTAGCGAATTGATGTGCTCAGTTCAAATCTCCCTCCTTGTTGTCACATTTGTCTCCCAAATGTCACGGATCTTTGACATTAACATAATCCACCAAAGAATTCAAACCACATGCTCACACGCATCACATTGTTACAACTGTCATTATTGCAATGCTGACTTAATGTTATTCCATAATGTCACGTGCTACACTAATTCTCTATTATTGCGCATCCGTGTAAACATTGAAAACCTCCTTAATATCACGTGCACTTTGGTTGTCATAGGTGTGATATCAAGGAGGTTAGAGTGTATATGAAGATGATTGGAAATGGGTGACATAATCTTGCAGTTTGTAGTCAATGAATATTGGTTATCATATGTGCTATAAGTTTTTAATTGTCATTGTTGGTTCCAAATTGAAAATAGCCATAATATATATGCTCTTTGAACACATGTTTGGTATTATAGAATCAAAACTGAATAATAGATACTAATATGTTTCTAGTAGAAATATATATATATTCTTGAATGAAGTGTGGTTTGATCTAGAAACCAATAGCAATTTTTTTAAATGATATATAACTTATTATAAGTATTAATTAACAATGACAATGTAAATCATTTTACATGTGAAACATGAGTAGCTAGTAGAATTTTTGCATTCAAATGAGTGTTGCCCAATCTTACTTCCACAAGCTTTCATTAGATTCTCGTTTCTTATGTGTGACCCTCCACGAAGGAGACTTGTACAAAGGTTTAGAAGGTGGAACTTGAAAATGACAACATTCTGACCTAAAGTTGTGCATTAAGACAATTCCAACCATTCATTAGACTCGTGCCATGTTAACACAAATTTTGTTCGAGGCTGAAGTTGTGGACCTAAGATGCCAAAGGATCTGAGAGGCCAGCTCCAGGGCTGCCGACAATTCTGTCCAGAACTACCGTCTAGCTCTGCTACTGTACACCTATGCCTTTTCAAAAGAAACATATTTGCAGAACCAGCCTGGCCTTGATGAAGAGGTTTACATAACCAGGACACATGAGGAGGAGGCGTCTGTATACACGAGTTGTATGTGGGCCGAGCTTTCCTTTGTCAACATCAAAACTGAACGGAATCGACTAGACATACCTATCGTTGTGGTAAAGGGCCAGAGGTGATAACGTACTGAAATGAAAGGCATTTAGAGAGACACATATCACATACAGTTGCAAATGATGGCATGAGTCCCCCAGCTGGGCTATGAATAATAATATGTGATCAAATTAGTAAATATAAGTGGCCGCATCTGAGTCTGATAGTATCGGACGTGCATGCATCTTATATTTGACCATGCTTACTGTAGCTTGTAACCTGGAATCCTCTTCAATGCGTTGTATCTGATCTGTTTTCAATTTGCAATACAGTTAGTGAATTCTCAGGGAATCTAAACTTGTTTTTTCATGACGCTGGAGCTCTAAACTTCATCACCTCTGTCTCAATATCTAGGACCATGGTAGAAGTAGCAATTTCACCAGAGATACCATCTACCCCTCTCTTAGATATCGGTTAGTCTAGAGGATCCCCTTGTGTGAGGATCATCAGCATATTTTAAATTAAGCCATGACTGCAAGGACAATTAGAGATCCTGTATGATATATGTACTGTAACTGTGATTTAGCTGGCATGATGCACATGAATGCTCATCAGCTTTGCATTTGCAAGATCAGATTAGAGGGGCATTGGATATGTGTGAACTTTTCCTCTTCTCTTCTCTTCTCTTCTCTACCATAATTGCTACGTTGCAGGGCAGCTGTTTCCTGCAGGGTCATTTTTCTTTTTGACCCATTTTGTTGACGGCCATTTGATACTATTTAGAATTAAGCAAAGTGTGCTGGACTTCGATCATCATTATGTGGACCACTACAGTTCTTTTAGTCTGGAAAGAGAGATTATATCTGGGGTAAGATAGGATGAGTTGCTTTTACGGAGGTGTTCGGAGGTTCTGCTGTTATAATCACTCATGGTAATAATTGTTGCTGTTATAAAGAAAATGTTGAATGATGATGTGTTGAGGAGTTCGAGGTTCGGAGAAAATCTCTGAGAACGTTCGAGGTTCAGAGTCCTGTGCAAGATGTTCATGTAACCTTCATGCCGCATATTCCTGTGGAGACTATGAAAACTGACTACTCACAGATTCCGAACCTCTTCTTTTTAGCTCTCGACCTGCGGATCGACCAGCTCAATTTCCAAGGCGTGCCATCAGCAAGATCGTCTTTGCGGATCTACCAAAATCTATTTTGGTAGAGTACCTTATACTGAAAATCTAAGATTCCAGCAAGTGCAACTATACTAGACTTATTGCATGAAGATTTTTTCGCATAATTTTCTACATCAAATGTTCCACTTGATGTTTGTTAAAAATACATGTTTATAGACCAGTACTGATGGTCACCGTGCATGGCTTTTCCTGCAGATTTGCACTTGAAATGCATTTTGCTGACAAACAAACTATCGTAAAATGAATTATCAGCATCACCATAGCTCGTCGTCGATTGAGTTGGGCCAGTCTACCATTAGTGACTCAACAATCTGCAATGCATGTATTGGTTTGGGACATCCTCTTTCCCATATAACGGATTGTGATAAACATATGGAATCTTCATTGGAGCCAGGTGCCAACTCTTATTTAGATCTCCATGATTTCAGGTTTGCAATTTTCCTTACTCCTACTAATTTATCAACCTTCCTCAGTAAACTGACTGTACAGGAATTTAATTCATATTTCAGAGCTTGATGCTATCTTTTCCAAGAATGGAAAATCTCAAAACCGTATGAATTTTTTGCAGAGTAACGAGTCCATGCTAGCTATTACACCAGAAGTGTATATGATTATCAAAATGACTAGTAAATTGATCCTATTTGCAGGGCAACGCCCACCTGTTCGAAAGGGATATTCGGCAAGGTGTTGAACCCACGCTCCAATGCCATTCTTCGATACAACCAATGGTTCCTTGTTTCTTGTGTGGTGGGAGCGGCCATTGACCCATTATTTCTCTCTGTTCTTGCCATCAACAAAGAACTGTCTTGCTTGTATATGCAAAAGGGGTTTGCAATTGCCATCACCACATTGAGATCCTTGGTCGACATCATGTATATGTGGCAGATATGGTTACAACTAAAACTAGCATATGTTTCCAAGAAATCTCTTATTCTTGGTCAGGGAGAACTTGTCTGGGACGCTCGTAAGATTGCAAGGCACTACCTCCTTCCCCTTCGGAGGTTCTGGTTCGATGCTTTTGTAATACTGCCCGTACCCCAGGTACTACTTTTTGGACACTACCATTGCTTGACTCACTGCGAAATTGGCAGAATGTTTGGAAAAAAGTTCTCTAAAAAACACTTTTGTGCATTCTCATGTGAGCCTACGTTTTGGTAACCTGATTTATCATTGGATTTGTGATCAGGTGATGATATGGGTATTTCTACCAGACATGATTTCCAGAGGTGGAGCTACAATGCACATCATGAACTATATCCTCATGACCTTCTTATTTCAATACATTCCTAGAGTTGCGCACTTTGTTTTATTCGGTTGGCGTCTCCAACGAATAAATGGTTATATCTTTGGCACAGCCACGTGGGGATTTGTCCTCAATTTCGCTATGTATTTGTGTGCCGCTCATGTAAGTATCTCCACCTTGGCTGCAATGTTTTCTTCCAATTTCTGGCTCAGATAACTGAGAATTATCATGTAAAGTACATGTTCATCTACGTTGTGGTCACTGCACCAAATGATCTTGTTGACATGGCTATTCTTGTTTGTATAAGATGGAACACATCATCACTTCTAACTACACTGATTATCCCATTTAGTACGTGTAGTATGAATTCCCCGAACACTTACTATTTTTCCAAGTCTCAAATTTAGCAAGGGCTGAAATTTTTACTGAGTGATACTAAATTTATGAATACATGTTCATATACCATACATTTCAAGAAAATTAGTGCGTGTTCTAAGGTGTTTGTAGAGTGGTATAAAAAAAAGTATATGCAAGCACATGCTTGTCAACATAACATTTCTTAGTCCTATGGTTGAAATCCATTTCTATACGTAGCACTCGGGGAGATCACTCCATTGTATAGTTGAAACCACGTGCATACAAAAAATATATACTTTTTCTAAGTTGCATCACCAAAATGGGTCAAAATTTTATCAATTTTTTTTCAAGAGTAGATATACATGGTATCTATTACATAGTAAAAAATGATAACCAAATTTGATGATCTTCTTTTTCTATAAAACATACCGTTTCTAACTAGAATGACGCAGAATTGAACAAAAACAATTACTACAAAAATGAAGATGACTAAAAATTTCAAAAAAATACACAAAATATAATATCAATGGTTATGTATATGTAGAAAAAATATCATAATTTTTAAAGTTATCTATGGCATATAATATAGGGGTAGCAAACTTTGTACGCTCATGTGTCCCCAAAGAATACACTAAGTGACTTCCCCGGGACGTAGCATCTAACATGGGCCTTGCCTTGCCAATACTGCAGTTTGGTAACTGGATGCCTAATATAATCCATGGTAAGGTCTCTTGTATCCACATGACGTTACTACGGTTCATGCTCTCTTACCCACTCTAAATAAAAAGAGATGCTATGTTCCATGGTGAGTCGGGACCCTCTTCTTCTTTTTCGGGGACAAAAGGCCAAAAAGCCAATGTCAAATGAATCAAGAACCATGAAAGATGCACCCCCTTTGAGGGGGGAGTCGGGACCTTACCGTCCCACTCAGATTGGAACTACCATATTTTTTAGAATCACAACATGTTTATTCCCTGGCCGAAGCCGACTTCGCCAAGTTATTTTCATGCCCTATTTGAAATAACATTAGTAAGCTTCACCTGCCACTGAAATGCAGGTTGCTGGTTGCATTTGGTATCTACTCACTGTGCAGCGAGTGGAGTCCTGCATATACGAGCAGTGTGAATTCATGGCCAATTGTTCTTACGTAAATATGGGTTGCCCCATTTCTGTTTCATATGGGTTGCAACCTTCGGTGGCTTGGGCACAAGGTCCCAGTATCATCCACTCAACCTGCTCCATATCTACAGCAGTCCGCTCTAATGCCAATTACAGCTTTGGGATTTACTCTCTTGGAGTACCCCTTGTGACAGACACCAATCCTGTGAACAAGATTGCGCTTCCACTCTTTTGGGGTATAATGACAATGAGGTAAAGTAGTCACCCAAAATATGGAACACTGTACTTTATGCCAATCACTTCATTTTGTGTAGCTGTGAATAGCATGCACGTATTCCATAAGTCCTTCAGTCCATGTTTAATTTCCACAATATAAGTGTTTGATATCAGCAGAATTTATGTGGTGAGAGCTTAGGCCAGAGGTGTTACCAATTATCTGATCATATATTGTGGGTGATGGCAGTTCTTTTGGCAATGCTTTGTACCCCACAGATCACACCTTGGAGATTGCTTTTAGTATCCTGGTTATCACTTGTGGTCTACTTTTATTCACAATGCTGATCGGCAACATTCAAGTAAGTCTATGGTACCTATGTGGAAACAATTCGGCTTAGTACTTTTCCCTGGGTGGCAAATCTAGTCTCCTAAAATCAGCTGCTGCTAAACCACTTCTGTTCCTGAATCTTATGTATTGTTGATTACTTCACAATGGGGAGAAATATGCTTGGAAAGATAGCATTAACAGGAATAAGGTGACACCTTTTGTGTGAATAACAAAACATAACATTATTTAGTTGCTACCAGTTATTTCATTCTAATAATATCAATGATAGTGCTTCACCTGAGTTTATTAGGCTGAATATGTTGGTAAGAGAGAATAAACATGATATACTTCCGAGTAGTGTTTGACTTATTCCCGGCCCCACCCAGCCTAAAGTCGTAGTTGGATAATGTTTTGAGATTTGCACTCTCAAGTATGGATTTAAGACCAACTAGACGCTCTTCTCTTTTTATGTGAGCCACCTTCCTATAGTAAGTAATTACTAAGGTGGGAGAGAGGGAATTATTGCATACAAGTGTGTCTCTTATTCATGCAACGTATAAGCACTAATATAATAAATGATCCATATTTTATTATTTTTATATATTTAGACACCGGATTTAGGTTTAAAGACCCCAAATTAGTCTAGTCCAAGTCATTTGAGATGAATCCGTCAAAAATCTATAGGGGACAAGTTTTTATGTTGGATAGATGAGAGGTACTTTACTTGATAAATCCTTACATTTCAAATGTAAATCCTTACTTGATAAAGTCCTTGCATTTCAAGGGAAAAATGGCCTTAGAACTCATATAGAATGGTTTGAGGCACTCTCTTGTACATGTGTAGTGCAATGAGTTAGTGGCTAAGGCATCCAAGTGGGGGCCATGAGGTCCATAGTTTGAAGCCATTGGCCACCACCCTTGGCATAGCCTTGCATGTGGAGGCCTACCACCATGTTATGCAAGTTTTTTAAGGAGATGACTATAAATATTGAATTCACACATGTCATATTGGACCACACACGTCATGGTTGGCCATTGTGTCCTATTAATGTTGAAAACGGTGTCATAAGAACCCAACCTTCCTACTAGTGAGAGCCCCTAGGTAATTACTCACTTCTAAAAACACTTTCCAATGTTCTTAAAATTTTCTAATCCAAAAAATGCTTACAATTCAAAAGCTGCTACAAAATAGTGCTTATGCTTTAAATTGTATTAGCAGCTCAGAACCTGTTTCTGAAGATGCTGACACCTGTGGGTGCTACAGATAGTTGCCGCAATGAGGCATTTTTGCAGTGATTTGATTGGCATGCCTCTGTCCTAAAGTAATTGGATGGGCACAAACATAATGAGGTTAATTAACCTGCACATGGATTTACTACAGTTGTCAAGGTCACTGAATATCTGCATTGAGATGAATATTTGTCCGCCCTCTCAATTTCCAGGTTTTCCTCCATTCAATCACTGCAAAGAAGGTGCAGTCACAGCTTCGCGTCCGGGATCTTGAGTGGTGGATGCGGCATCGGCAGTTGCCAGTTCTGCTTCGGCAACGTGTGCGTCAATATGAGCGCCAGAATTGGGCAGCCACATGTGGTATCAACGAAGAGGCCACTATCCAAAATCTGCCTGAGGGTCTCCGTCGGGACATCAAGCGCCATCTCTGCCTCAATCTTGTTCGTCAAGTATGAACCTCCTTCCCTTATATTTTCCCATGTGAAATACAAATTTATGACCTAAATGTCCAGTGAGTTGACTTTGTTTCAGCCATGGCAGTCAATGCAGCTCTACACTGATGTGTGCAATTTGGGTGCCCCACGCCAATTTATCGACATTCCACACTATTTTGGATATATTAAAACATGATAAAAAATTACAAGATATATGTTTTTACTGTGGTTGCTACGCAGATTGAAAAACAAAGTTATAAGTTTTTGTAACAGAATTTGACCCACAATAATTTGCATGGGTAAAGAGGCAACCTAATTGCAAACAACAATGTAGATCTTAAGATAATGAATAGCAAGCTCATTCAGTTACAAGTTGACCAAAATGCTCTGGTTTGGGTTCGTGTGGACCATTGCCTTGGATGTTTTTTTGACAATGGAATAAAACTTGTTTCAGAAAAATAATACAAATTATACATATATATATATATATATATATAGTCTTAAAGCAGCATCGTAAACAAACCTTCAATCAACTCACCATTATCTGAGAGAATTAGTAACTCATGTCTACATGCAAAACTTTATGTGTGCAGGTGCCGTTATTTCAACATATGGATGACCTTGTACTCAACAATATTTGTGAACGCCTGAAGACTGTGATATTCATTGAAAATGAGACGGTTAGACATCAATTCAACTTCCTCCTGCTTTGACCTAATTTCAGTCATGATGACAATTAAGGTCTAGTATAAGAGGCATTCTATAGTGTAAAAATTAACTGAGTTCTTGACACATGTTTGTATTATTTTTTGTAGGTGATGAATGAAGGTGAGCCAGTGCGACAAATGTTGTTCATAGTGCGAGGCCACATGCAGAGCTCATACCGGCTGCGACATGACAATACCATTATCTCGTCCATCCTAGGTCCGGGCAACTTCTGTGGCGACGAACTTATTTTGCGGTGTCTCGACAAATCCCTCGGGGGAAACCTGCCCATCTCAACTTCGTCATTGACAACATTGGAAGTGACGGAGGCATTTGGGTTGGAAGCGCAAGACTTGGAGTATATTATGAAACATTTCCGACACAGGTTTGCAAATGCGAAGCTACAACGCACTGTTCGCTTTTACTCATCAAGATGGCGCACATGGGCTGCAGTTTCTATCCAACTGGCCTGGCGACGCCATAAAGCTCGCCACTGGACTAGCTGCAGAATTAATTCGATCACCTCTCAAATACTCCATGATATCCCCAACACCTCTCCCATGTACTCCACCCTCACACAGCCTGCCCGGAAAGACAGACTTCGGTTGTACACAGCCATGTTTTCATCACCCAAGCCCCAAGATGACATCAATCATGATATCAAGGTTCCTCAACCAGATCGATCAGATCATCAGATCGAACCTTGTGCTTACTAGGTAGACCATAATTTTGATATCTACTAAGGTATGTGGGCATTATTTGGTTTGTTTCTCATGTTCTTTAACTCCTACCAATTAGATTAAATGTACAATGAAACTTGTGTTGCATTACCAAATCTATGATGAAATATTAGCACAAATCAAACTTCTCATTTATTAGTTATGGTTATCAAAAGTGCATATTTGTTGGTTCCTTAACCAAATACATAGGTCCTCCCAATTGTGTTCATTGTTGAGTGTGGAATATTTATAAAATTTGAAGAAGTAGTCCAATCTCTTTCAAATATGTGCCTTTATGGTGTTTGTTCTTTGATCCTCACTAGACCACACACCAATCAAATTTAGGTGTCTGATTAAGAAAAGTAATCGAATAGCACCCGCACACCTTTTACAATTTGGAATTGGACAGTGGTTGGCTCTATGTGCATAGGCACAATTTGCACGGACAATGGATGGACAGTGGGCGTTCAACATTGACATGTTGAGCAATATTTAAGGACTCCGACTTGCCCAATAAATAAACTTAAAATGGTAGGAGTAAGGTAGATGAGGCTAATGTGGACACCTCTAGCCCTAGGGAATCATCTAGCCAATGGATTCGAGCATTAGAAGCTTGAGTAGGTTAGCAATTACGAACCATGACCAAAGAATTTGAAATCGGAGTTGAGAAATGTGTTGATATAGGCTTTGGAATCAAAGATTCTTCACGTTCCAATCCAGTGTTATAGGGGGGAACTCTTCCATCATTCAATGTTGTGTAAGTGAATGACATCACTAGCAGATTCTACATGGGTCATTTGCCAATGGAAACCAAGTTTAGTGCCAATATTGATTGTGTCGTATCTCTAAAGTGGTCACGGGTAAAGAAAAATGTTGCCGAACTAGCTTTTACTTTAATAGAATACCCACAATACAAGTTGGTTGGCATCTCACAAACATATGCCGCCTCCTAATTTGCCCAACTCGCCTCCAAAAATCAAGATGTTTGGGCTCAGTGGGAAGCACTCCTAATTATGGAGGATGGTGGACGTAGTTTGATTTCTACGAAGGTGACTAACCCAAATATCAACAAGGTGGCAGCTAAATTAGGATATACTACTCATCCACCGAATTAGGACAATTATATTGCCGATTGTGAGCCAAAAATAGGTGTTTGATTAAGGAAACTAACCATATTAGCCTCATATGCCTTAGTACTGGGAACACAATATTCAAAATTTTGAAAATTTTCCAGTGAATTGAGAGTACATGAAGCAAATTATTAATCCAAGAATGAAGCGAAAACCAATGGAGAGTTGTAGAGTTCAAGGGAAAAAAATAACATTTTATTTCCCGCCGTAAATTGCGGAGTGATGTGCTGCCTAAAATTGACCATTTAGGTCGACTCAACCTAAATTGATTAACATATTGTCCTCATTTAGGTCGACTCAACCTAAATTGACTAACATAGTGTCCTCATTTAGGTTGACTCAACCTAAATTGACTAACATATTTTCCTCATTTAGGTCGACTCAACCTAAATTGACTAACATATTGTCTTCATTTAGGTCGACTCAACCTAAATTGACTAACATATTTTCCTCATTTAGGTCGACTCAACCTAAATTGACAACATATTTCCTCATTTAGGTCGACTCAACGTAAATTGACTAACATATTGTCTTCATTTAGGTCGACGCAACCCAAATTGACTAACATATTGTCCTCATTTAGGTCGACTCAACCTAAATGAGTCGATTCCCCAGCTCACCATACTCTCATTTTAATGGAAACTACACATCTGAAGTATAATCTAGTATTTATCAACCTAACATGACTTTTAGGTTGACAAATGGACAATATTATTTTGAGAGGATCCCACTCTCTCAAAATTTTGAATATTGTGTTTGGGGTTTGTGCTTGAACCGAATGGCATTGTTGTAGCATGTGCCTCATGGGTATGAACATAATTCATTGTGTGATATGTTGGGTTTTAAAAACATCTATGGAAATGGAAGTTGACAAGCGGCGGTCACATGTGTGCTCACTTGCAAACTAAGGGTTGGTTTACACGGGGTCCCAAGTCAGTTGAGGTCAATCCAGGCAATATCAACCGTTGAGAGCATGAAAGTTGGGACTTAACTAGGAGTGCATTTATTTTTAATTTAATTTAAAATGCATTTTTAAATACTTGGCAAATTTTGAGGCATTTTTTATGTTTTTAATTATAAATTCACTATTGCATTCAGTCCATGCCAATAGAGCAAATATAGACACGCGCAACTTCATCAATTGTTCCATATTACCATATAGCATTGGTACATTCAAACTCAACAGCAGTGCCAAAGCCCTGAGCCTTGCCACACGAACTGACCAATACCGGAATACGGATTTCGCATCGGGGGATGTTCCATGCGTAGTCTTGGATCAATACTTGGGTGGAGAAGGGCTCAAAGAATTGATCTTGGAAGAGGGGAATGTTTCCGACAATGATTTGCCATAAAGGACCTCACGGATTGATGTCTTCAATGTTTTTCAATAAAAAAACATTAAAAATGTTTTGAAATATTTTGAAATGTATTTTATAATGCTGCCTCCGACCTCTAGAATAAAAAATGAAACACTAGACTTAACACTTCACACGAGGTCCCAAGTCCCAAGTATGACATGAATGCCTACATGGCAACACTTAAAGCTAGACCCAACTCTCAACACAAGTCCTGTGAATATTTTTGCATAAAATAATCAAGATCCAACTTTGATGAATATAAAGGACATTTTAATGATTTCTAGAGGTTCAAAAGTTGGGACTTGGGAGCCATGTGAACCGGTCTTTAATCATCCACATAGCATATTCACTTGTGGTACTTAACCCTTGATGTCCTATGCAACCATAATATGGTTGTGAGCAGTTCAATCTGACCCCTTTGACACTAGTTCGGATGGTTTCTTAACTGTTTCAACTACTCCTCTTGTTCATGTTCAAGTTTGCTATGTTTTGCCATGTGGATGATTTTGATTCAACAAAGTTAATTATTTTTGGATTAATTAAAATATGGGAGTGTGCTCTCAATTGGTTTACAATGGAACTGGTCCACGAACCAAAACTTGACATTTGTCACCCTCTATTATTTAGGAGCAACATATCTTAAACATGTATTTTGTTGATCCCTATGTGCAAATGATTCCCGATTGATTTGAAAATTTTGCATGACACTCAAATGCAACATATCCCAAACATGTACCATTGGGATTCTTAGTTGGACATGTGTTGGTGGGTGTAAATCCATGTGGAAGGTGTGCAATTATGGTACCGTTGCCTCAAATTACAAAGCTTCCCAAAAAATCACAAAATATTGGTTATAAGATTTGTGAGTAGATTTGAGTAGACATATTGCCCCTCTTTTGAATGAGGGTAACATTTTGTCATTTGGAGAAGATTTGAGTGGAGGTTCAATCAAAAAAACCAACCTCAATTTAATTTCTGAATAGTTGCCCCTCAAGACCACTATATATTGACATTCCTATTATAATCTCCTACAATGTGTGAAGCCAACTAACTAAGGCTCCAACAATTGCCATGTGGTAGGGTAGGCCTACAATGTACTAATATATTGATAATTAGACCATTGATAATGAACCAAAGCCACCTAATGTAAGAGAACTTTCCCATTCACTTCTTCGGTTACAAAAGATCGGTGGTATAGTGGACAAAATTACTTCTTAAGCAATGGGCTTTTGATATGGATGAGTAAGCCAATTGCTTTGAAATATTTTGATATTAGATATATTGAAATATTATGATATGGATGAGTAAGCCCAGTCATTTGTTTTGTTGGGGCTCCTTGGGGGGGGGGGGTTCACCGGCTAAAAAGTAGAAATCACGTGAGAACAACTATAGGGTGTTTTTTATTCATTGGAAGGAAAATTTCTATAAACTTTGGATCTATCATAGCCTACTTAAATTGCAAAACATTGATTATATATAATTTAGTATAAGGGGAAAACCCCCACTTTAGGTTTGAGGTAGAAAGAAATTAGAATGACAAAAAATAGAGTGGATTTAAAAAAAATAGAATGACTATATTCACATATAATACATGCAAAATGGATGAAAATTTGAACGACCAGGGGGGTCAAACTATGGATGAAGACTTAGTGTATTGATCCGGGTTCAGGGTTTAGGGTTTAGCCTTTGTGCCTCCACGCCTCGCATTCCCTTTCCTTAGCTTTCCTTTCTCTTTCTCTTTTTCTTTCTCTTGCTCTTAGCATTTCGAAAGTCACCTCTAGAGTTGCAGGATACTTTTGTGGGCTGCACCGTCTAATATTCTCAAGCTCTAGCAACAACTCTTCAACTCTTCTATTGGCTTCTTCAACCCTCTCCTCAGCTTGAGGCGCCCGATCCTCGGCTTCGTCTGCTACCTCCATGAATACTTCTCAGTCATTGCGATAAAGGTTGCACTCCTCCAAATGGATGCATTCTTGCATTAGTCTTCCATCTTCATTTATAGTTTTATGGTTGTCCTAGGGGTTGCACAAGTTCTCTATGGAGATTTTTGTTTGTGGTTTTGGTTTAGGGTTTAGGGATGTTGCTACTTTGTAACATTTCTCGACTTCTTACTTCTGGAACTTCGAGCATCTCAAGCATGTTGGAGTTTACAAAGTGATGTATGATGCAAGTTCTTCAAGCAAGCTCGGTTTGTTGGAATCGTCTTCCATAACTGGAGCAAGAGAAATTATGACAATGTGAGATTTAGGGTGTTTGTGTCTCCACTCTAAAGTGTAGAGTCTTGTTGCCTTGTTGAATTTGTCTAAGTAGATCATACTTCACCAACAAGTAGCAAATGTTTTGAGTATAGTTACGACCTGAAGTATGTTGAGTTGTTTCTCTCTGCATCCGTTTTTCTAGGGTTTTTTACTGGAAACTCTACTATTTAGTCTTCTGTCCTCGTCCCAAAGAGTTTTGTAGGCAACAATTGAAGGTGGTATCTGATGATTTGAAGATAGTACCCCTTGAATGTCACCATGATCTCAGATACTTGCCTGCAGAGAAAATGACCCTTGGTTTGCAGATAATGGAAAGTCACCGTTGCAACATTTGTAGTTTTTTGGTCTTGTATGTTTTGTGAACTCAAATTTATCTCTACTACATACAAAGCCTGTTTAGGATCCAAATACGGACATCAAAAAGAGATGTACCTAAAAAGAGATTGTATTTCATGCTCAAAGTTTGTGATGCAGTCTAGGCTAATTAATCTGACATGTTTAGAATCTAAATGAGCAATTAAGAAGATAATTGTTTGTCAGCTTGATAATGAAATAAAACATCCACATGAGCTCCCAAAACTATGCAGGGAATGGCTGCAACCTCAGTTTGGATGTGGTAATCATCTCGCACTAATTGCGTGCTTCATATCCTCATAGAAGTGAGCACAGAGCTAAACATGTCCAATTTAAGCTCCCTAACGTTTATGTCTTCTTCTTGTCAGGTGTCGAATTGTTCGTCCAATAGCTTTTGTCCATCAAAGGATCGTCCCACCCCAAGTATATCTCATTGACTTCATCTGGTCAATGTTCATTAAGTATCACAAAAACCAAAATGGTTTATCATCAAATATTAGACTAGAGTATATCGTATGTGAATGCACCATATCATTAACACAAATGAGATCAATGAGTTGCATGTGTGTGCACTGAGATCCAGTCTGTGGCTTGGGTTCCCTACCATTGCAGACTGCTTGTGAACATGCTCATAATCCAGGGTGTGATGACAATGGAGTTCAAATTGCTTGTCAAAAACTACACTAAATATGGTCTCCTGGTTTTGAATATGTGTTGAGGCTTATAACTATTCTTTTGGTGAATGTCTTGGTTGAAGAGCTTTCTAATCACCTACATAATCAATTCATTGTCTTTCAGTTTCCATAGCCTAACCGGTAAACCTGAAACCTAAATTTGTAGGTCATGGTGGAAATTGTGTTCTAACATCTTTAGGTTTTATTTGGTGTGGCAGTTGGCAGAGGGGTCCCAATGTCGAAGAAGATATAGATATGGTCTTTGGGCGCGGAAGGAGCCACATCTAAGAAGGTTAGCCCCATGAATGTGAAGGCGGAGGAAAGTTTGGCAAATATGAGAATAAGGTTGGAATCAAAGGAAATAGTGCCTTGATCGTTTAATTTTTGGGATCTCCATGAAGATTGTCGGATTGGTGTTAAGTTCAAGAGTTTGAATATGATTCCAAAGGATGTGTATTTGATTCCCACAACCGAAGAGGATGAAGAGCCTTCTAAGTGACGTCGACTTGGAGATGAATCTCACGTCTTTGTTTCAAGGGAGGAAAACGCTCTACAAGAGGCTCAACTAGGGTGTACAACAAAGGATGCACATGGCAATCCTTTAAATATGTCAAGTCCATCCTCTAGTTCCAAAGTAATTGGATCATGACAGGGGAGTGTGAGCCCAAAAGGGTGCCGACATGTGTGGTTACCCTTAAAAGTTATTAGGAATTGTTTCTTTTTATTGTGATTGCTATTTCCAAACTAAAAAGAGTGCAACCCTTGTGTTTGGAGTGTGTTAGAGTTAACAAGTGAATTATGTCACTTGTGTGTTGTGAGAAGGTTAGTGTTAATTACATTTAGTTAAAAGTATTTGTGGTTAGCACTTTAGTTATTCGGGAAGGGAATGTGAGTTGTTAGGCTTAAAAGCTGGATTTAGTGCCCGAATTGGGCTTGGGAGCCGCCCACATTGGGATAGGGGGTTAATTAAATTAGGCTTGAGCCGTGTTAAAACTAGGTAAGGGCAAGCCTTACAGGGTGGCAAGGGAACTGGATTTTCGGAAGGGATCAGCTGCCGAGGGAGCCAGGAACGGCAGCTCTCGGCGAAGGAACTCTCTCTCTCTGGCAGCTGCTGGAGACAGGTGATGGCCGAAGCTTGAACCAGTGGCCGAAGCTTGAAGGAGATGGCCGAAGCTTGAACGAGATGGCCAAAGCTTGAACGAGATGGCTGAAGCCTGATGTGAGCCCAAAAGGGTGCCCACATTTAGTCTTAGACCCTTGAAACGTTAGTTGATGCACTTTGAAGTAGCATGTTACTTCACAAAAATATAAAAAGAGTGAAATGTTAGTCTTAGAAGTACCATGTTGTAAGAGGCTAGGATGTGAGTTGTTATTGTGTTTTTACCTTCGGAAGGATTTGAGTGAATGAGGATAGGTAAGGAGAACTTGGATTGAGTAGTTAGTGAGTAGGCTAGTACAAATGGATGGAGACAACCAAAGTGACTCAAGAGGCAAGTGCATTCGAATTGGGATGAATGGAGGATCACATGGAGCGCACAAGTGGACCACCTCATCATGGCCACTTAATGGGGAAGGTCCAAGGAAGAATGCAAGGTGGAGGATAAGCAAATTCTCAAAGCACCAATCAAATCACGAGTTAAGCATCGTGGTTTGAATTAAGTGGTGAGCGACGATTTGGGAAAGTAAGGGGAGAAAGTTATGGCGGCGGAAAGCGAAGGAGACTAAGTTTGGGTTGAAGCATCCCAAGTTTGGTAAAGTGTGGTAGGTAGAAAGCCAAGGCTAGTTAAATGTTCGAATTAGGATCCTTGTTGATCATTTGAGGGAGGAAGGCTTAGAAGATAGGATTGGCGCCTACTAAGTAGGAGGAAATCTCAAGGGCTTATCGTGAGCCTTGAGGGTGCTCACCCCCTCAAGCTTACTATATAATCCCTCATTCTTCCCTCACTCATCCTCTCTTTCCTTTGTGCTCCAAGGCACCCCACGAGTTATAAGTGTGGGTGTGGGAAGCCATATTGGAGCACATGTGTGTGCTTAGTTTTTAGTTTGAGAGCCAAGGCTTGTTAGCCTTGAAGAGGGCTTGACCTCTTGGTAGAATTAGTGTTGACGTGAAGGATTTTAAAGTTAATTCATGATTCCAATTTGTGGTACTTAAAGTTCATGTTTTGAATACACGTGGTTGCAAGTTCCATGTTTAAGAGTTGAGCACTTGAGGTTGTGATGAGTGCAAAAATATACTTGTGTGGATTAGTTAGTCTTAGTGAAGTTAGGAAATTCTCTCTCCCCCTCTCCTCTCTAGGATTTTAGGATTTTAGGATTAGAGAAGAATTGTGTGATTAGAAAGGGGTTGTTAGTAGAATTAGGAAAATTAGGTAGGAAGATTAGTTAAGGGCTTGAATAATTAGTGAGGTAGTTGGGGATTACAACTACAAAGTTGTGGGTTCATGAAGGAGCTGGGTTTATGAAGGAGCTGGGTTTGTTTAGTTAGAAAGTAAAGAGCTGGGTTTATGAAGGACCTGGGTTTATAAAGGAGCTGGGTTTGTTTAGTTAGAAGCTAAGAAGCTGGGTTTATTTAGTTAGAAGCTAAGGAGTTGGGTTCATGAAGGAGTTGGGTTTATGAAGGAGCTAGGTTTATGTAATTAGAAAGTAAAGAGATGGGTTCATGAAGGAGCTTAGTAGATAGCCTACTTAATTAGCTCATAGACAAGTAGTTAGTTACATTATGCTAGTTAGTGTTATGTGTGGCTTTCACAAGTAAATGTATTTGAGATTGACTATAGAGAATAGTGTTTTTTAACACTTGCATCCTCTCTTTAAAAATAAACCACGTGCACAAATTAATGGAGAATGTGGAGCACTCTCGCGATGGCAAGACAAAGGAAGCAAAGACCAAAGTTAAATCCAAGACCACTTGAAGGGTGAACCTTGCACTATGGACTCATCCAAGTCCAAATCCAATACCGCGGAGGAATGTGAGCCCAAACCCACTACTCGGACTACGGACGCTTAAGGGTGGGGGGTTTGGCCTCACATAATTGGTGCGTCCGCCGGGAGCGAAGCGGAAGGTAGTTACAAGACTTGGAGGCGACTAGGAGACTTGGAGGCAACTAGGAAAAATTGGAGACACAAACTTGAGAGAAGGGAAGGAGCACCCGAAACTCGGTAAGTATTCTCTCTTTGGGTTACATTTGAATTCATTGTATTTCAACTATTCCTTGGAATGAATTGCATTGTCAATTACGCAACTTCATTTTTGAGGAAGGAGCGCGGCGAAGGTACATCCTCAACCTTTTTGGGGATTTGCTAAGAACTTAAAAGGAACCTATAACCGAGTAGCTCATTAAAACATTAGAGGGTAAATTCACCTTAGGACATTGAACTTTGACACTCACCTCGGGGTGAGTCTCAAAGTTTTGGGAGTTGTCATTTCATGCTCTAGATTAAATTAATATTTCACAAAGTTTATGGTGTTGTTACATTGAGTCACGATTGAGGGGAGTGCTAACTCACAGGGGGATGCGATTGCTCAAGGTATGTTTATTTCTTCAAAGTGAACTCATTAACTAATTAAGGAATGCCTTTTGTACTCGTGATTGTTGTTATCCGTTGTAGAGGGTAATTCCCGAATTGTGGATGGTGTGAGAAGTTGAAGGGTGAAGCCTCGACTTTTAACATAATCTACTCGGAAGGTCACCCCCTCACAATCGGTATTGTGGTGAGTGTTAATTTGCGGGAAGGTGCGGAGGTGATGCTCCGACTTAACCAAAAAATTAACATGAACATGCCTATCCCCTATTGGGATTCTTTCACCTAAGTGGGCTTGCAGGTTCTTTTCCTCACCTCCTAAAAAAATTATAACCACACCAAGACAAGTGAAAATATTAAGAGGGGAATTGCTAGGATTATGTGTGGTCAAGTGAGGGTCGATCGATTCTTATGGAATGCAAGGTAGGACTCGCTCACAAAAACCAAGTTTGATAGTAGGACTAGAGAAATCTACTCGAAAGAGGCGGTCCTCTAAAATCAGTGATAGATTAGAACAAGATAATGTTAGAATA
This sequence comes from Polytrichum formosum, assembly GCA_964035585.1. Taxonomy (NCBI): domain Eukaryota; kingdom Viridiplantae; phylum Streptophyta; class Polytrichopsida; order Polytrichales; family Polytrichaceae; genus Polytrichum; species Polytrichum formosum. The sequence continues at coordinate 3,339,269 of OZ037941.1, forward strand.
GAGAGTTGTTTGAACGTCGAACCTAGGACTAGGTCAATTCTAGACACCTTAGAACTTGGAGCTCAACTTGAAGAGGAGATCACTCCCTCCAAATTGAGTGGTGAAACTTCTTCGGAAAATTACACACTTAGAGAAGAATTCCCGGTAGAAGTTGATAGGGGATTGTTGAATAGTTCACCGGTCACCATGGCCGAGGAACGGGGGATGGATCCACCACCCATACCCCCAATTCCGCCCATACCTCCTATACCTCCAATAGACCCATTGGTTAGGCCAAGAGGCCTACCAATTGTGGTTCCACAAAATTTAGCGGCGATGGATATGCCATCTCATCTCCCTAAATTTTATGGGACCAAGGATGAGGACCCCTCTCGGCACATGGAACGGTATATCGAACGGTTGGCTAGCTTCCTCATAACCGACCCGGGTTATTGGTTAGTGTGGTTTCCTACCACTCTAGAGGGGGAAGCCTATGAATGGTATCGGGATCATGCCGAGGGACATTTTAGGGGATGGGAACAATTACAAAGGGAGTTTCTTAACGAATTTAGGCCGGAAGTGGGTCAAAGTACCGCATTAAGGGCATTGTCGTCATTGAAGCAAGGAAGGGAGGAAGAAATTTCGGCTTACATTAGGAGGTTTGATTTAGTGTGCACTAGATTTGTGGGTACCATGCTCAACGACGACACGCTAAAGCAATTTTTCATTCAAGGGTTTTTTAAGTCCGGAACTATTAGGGGTGTTCTAGAAAGGAATCCCTTGACCTTGGCGGATGCCAAGCGTGCGGCTAGAGATATTGAAAACTTGGATAAAGATCACGAAAGGCTATGGAGAAGGGAGGATGAATTGATCCCACAATTCATCCCCATACGCCCTAGGGTGGTAGCGGTAGAACCCGCTAAGTATGAGAACCAAATTCCATATGCCATTGTGGACACCGGCCCCCGACCTTTAGCGGTTAGGGAACCGGCACCTCTTTTAGCACTACCGGCCCCTAGAACGGATCCACACTTGGAGGAGGTTGAGAGAAGACTAGGTGCTAGCCAACTAGGATTCCAAGAGGCTATGATAAAACAAATGCAAAGCCTCACGGATCAAATGTCATTAATGATCCGGAGTCAACAACCGGGGCCTCCACCCCCGGTTGAGTCGGGTAGGCATTCTTCCGGATTATGGTGTGTCCAATATGGCCAACCGGGCCACACGCGTCAATTTTGTAGAAGTGGACAAAACCGTGACCAAAGAGGAAACGGTAACCCACCTCAACAAAATCAACGAGGTCAAGCGCCACCTCACTATGGAAATGGAAGCAATAGAGGACCACAACCTAGAGGGCAAGGTGGCCAAAATTTAGAGAAGAAGGAATTTCATCCCTTTTGTGGAAGGTGGCACGCTCAAGGACAATGTTGGTCCGAAGGTCAAGAGTTTAATTGTAGCAATTGTGGAGGAAGTCATCCCTCGGATACGTGTCGCCAACCGGACAAAATAATTAATGTCCCTTACCCGGTGGCTAATCCACAACAACAAGCAAGGGATAATATGCGAGGTGCTAGGCCACAAGGAGTACCGGCCAATGAACTTAGGCCACCTAACTTATACTATGACCATAGTAATGCTAGGCAAACTTTTCATCCACCGGCGGGCTTGCAAACTACAACCGGTTACATTCCAATACAAAATAGACAAGGAGTTCCACCTAATGGTAGTAACGGGAGACAAGCTCCTCCAACGGATCCGGGACCATCTAACTCCCAAGATGTTAGGTTCATGGATGGAGTGTTGGAGGCCACATGTGATGACATGCTTCCTCTCCCAACGAGAATTGGAGAGGAGCAAAGTCAATGGCCTCCTCACACCAATGCTATTACATATGAGTTAGTGAAGGGTAAGGGTGTGGTTGAAGAAGCACCTGCACTAGCGGTAACTACTAGGGCTAGGAGAGGGGATGCCCCGTTGGAGGTAGGAATAGGAGAGCAAGGAAATTACTCTTCGGATGAAGAGATTAATCTCTCCGAGTTGGATAGGGTAGCTAGAAGAGCTACTAAGGATGTGGAGAGGGAAAATATAATTTTACAAGATAGGGAGAGGACTAATGCGGTACATGACTTGGATAATAGCGATGTGGGTGAATGGGAAGGACCGGGGGTTCCCGTAGACGAATTCGACGTAGTGGGTAATTCTAAGGTGGAAAGATCTACCGGGTACGACTTGTGGGCGGACCTTAGTACACTCAAGGCGGATATTACTTTCGGCCAACTATTGGAAATTTCACCCACGGCAAGGAAAACATTAAAGGAGGGAATGCCGGTACACAAGAGGATGAGGAAGGTGAAAGCTAAAATAGCCGCTAGGATCCAATCACAAGGTGGAAGAGACGTGAAAGCTATAGAAATAGAAGTTGTTATAGTAGATAAGGTGGTTCCTAATGTGCTAGTCGACGGAGGGAGTAGTCTAAATATACTACCGGAGGATACTATGAAAAAATTGGGACTTGGACTCACGGGGCCTTCACCTTTGGTCATAAATATGGCAAATCAAAGTTCGACTACGCCTTTGGGGATGATCAAGGATTGTAGAATGACTACGGGAGGCGAGGAGTACTTGGTCACCTTCCATGTCATTAAAATGCACTCCAACAAGGACACCTTCCCCATTTTGCTAGGTAGGCCTTGGTTGCGGATGGCGAATGCTATGGTCAATTGGGGTGGACCTAAACCATCCATCACTTATGGTCCGGAGGGTAATAGGGTCATAGTGTCCATTGGTTCATTAGAAGGATGGATGAAGAAGGAGATGTATTTGCCATTGGAGAAGGAAATTGATGACTTAAACGAGAATGAGATTGGCAAGGCATTGGTGGGAGTCGTCCATCCCGAAGGTCAAAGGGTTGTTATAGATTCGGGCTCGGGAAGTCTAGGTCCTAATTTTTACAATTATGGGGATAATGGGGATTATGCCCAATGGCTAAGGGAGTACCCCGAGTCCGAGGTTGATGTAATGGTTACATTTCACCAAGTAGGCTTAGGGAGTGAATTTCCTAGTGTTAGTTTAGGAGAGGGCTCATTGTTGGAGCCATGTGAGGTGCTCACCGAGGAAGAGTGGGTTAGCGGTGGGTTAACACCTTGGGTAGATGACGTGGAAGAGGGTGAGGTTAGTTTAATTCATGTAGATGGGACTCAAGAGGAGGATGTGATTATTGAGTCATCGAAATTGGAGGAGCCTTTACATTTCAAGACCACGTCTACGGGGATAGTTGTAGGTCAAGATGTGAAAGATTACCCCAATGTGCCTTCCGATTGGTATCGGAACAAAGAGGAACAAGCACATGTGTCGGAAGCGGATTGGCGGTACGTGGATGTGAAATTAAAGAATGGAAAAACCCGACAAATGAAGATGGGTTCCAAATTGGGGGAGAAAGAGGTTAGGGAGTATAGCAATTTGGTGGATGAGTTTAGTGATACTTTTGCATGGTCCTACGATGAGCTTAAGGGAATTCCTAGGGAAATGGTAGAGCACCGGATTCCTTTAATTCCGGGGGCGAGGCCAATTAGACAAAAGGAGAGGAGGATGAATCCTCAATTGCAATTGTTGGTGAAAGCGGAATTGGAAAGGTTATTGAAGGCCGGGTTTATCAAGCCGGTGGAAATCACGGATTGGGTTTCTCCTATGGTCTTAGTAAAGAAAAAAAATGGGAAATTAAGGGTTTGTGTCGACTATAGGAAATTGAATTCGTGCACACAAAAGGATCACTTCCCCTTACCTTTTATCACCTTGTTGCTTGAGGAGGTTGGAGGTCATTCGCGATATACCTTTATGGATGGGTATGCGGGTTATAATCAAATTTCCATAGCCCTCCAAGATATCCATAAAACGGCTTTTACTACACCTTGGGGTACTTTTGTGTGGGTAGTGATGCCATTTGGGTTATGTAATGCCCCGGCTACTTTCCAACGATTAGTAATGTATATCTTCACCGACTTGTTGTTCAAATCCATGACCGTCTTTGTGGACGATTTTAGCACACAAAGTAATGTGGACGATCACCTACATTGTGTTAGGGAGGCATTGGTTAGGTGTAGGAAGATGAGGTTAGCATTGAACCCGGATAAGACATTTTTGGGAGTGAATAAGGGAGTGTTGTTGGATTATGTTGTTAGTGAGAAAGGTAGAGAACCCGATCCGGATAAGATTGCGGCCATAAGCGACTTGGCAACTCCAACCAATTCCAAGGGGATCTCTAAGTTGTTAGGACATGTGGGATGGTACCGGGAACTTATTCCTAATTTTTCAAAGATAGCGGTGCCCATTACCCATTTGCTCAAAAAGGATGTCAAATTCGAGTGGACGGATGCTTGTCAAAAAGCCTTTGAGGAATTGCGGGATAGGTTGAGCACCTATCCGGTGTTGATACCACCCAATTGGGGTAAACCTTTTCACGTCTATTGTGATGCTAGTAATGTGGCAATAGGGAGTGCGCTTTGTCAAGCAACGGGAGAAAAAGAGAAGGATCAACCTATAGCTTATGCGAGTAAGCAATTGACCCCCGCCGAAAGAAACTACTCTACAACGGAGAGGGAGTGCCTAGCCATGGTGTTTTCCGTTAAAAAGTTTAGGCATTACCTCATGTGCAACCCGGTTGTATTTTTTGTTGACCACATGGCTATCAAGTATCTAGTTAACAAGGCGGAGTTAAGTGGTAGGTTAGCTAGGTGGGTTTTGTTATTAGAAGAATTCGACTACACGGTGGAATATAAACCGGGTCGTATGCATTTACAAGCGGACCACTTGTCTAGGTTGTCGGAGGAGATAGGAAAAAATCCGGTAAATGATATGTTAGTAGATGATAGCCTCTTTGTGGTCACTTCTACACCGGAGTGGTATGCGGGCATAGTGGAATTTCTAACAACCCACAAGTTGCCCAAAGAGTGGACAAAAGAAGAGAGAAGGAAGGTGAGGGTAAATAGTAGGCAATTTGTTGTAGTGGGCCATAGGTTGTTTAGAAGGGGGTCCGATGGTATTTTACGACGATGCGTGTCAAAAACGGAGGTTGAAGCGATTTTAATCGCTTGCCACGATAGCGCTTGCGGCGGTCACTTCTCGGGTCAACTCACCGGGCAAAAAATACTTAGAGCGGGCTACTTTTGGCCTACACTATTTAAGGACGCCCATGACTATGTAAGGAAATGCGACGCTTGCCAACGGTATGCCCGAAACGACCTTAGAATGGAGATGCCTTTACATGTATCATTACCCTTAATTCCTTTCGAAAAATGGGGCATCGACTATGTGGGTGAGGTCCATCCCCAATCTTCAAAAGGAATGAAATATATTGTGGTGGCAACCGAGTACCTCACCAAGTGGACGGAAGCCAAAGCGGTGAAGACCGACACGGCGGAACACGCGGCAACATTTATGTACGAAAACATAATTTCGCGGTTCGGGGTGCCGAAGATCCTAGTAAGCGATAGGGGTACTCACTTTTTGAATGACTTGATTCGAGAGATGACAGAGAAATTTAAAATTGATCACCGGAAGACTACTCCCTACCACCCACAAACCAATGGACAAACGGAAAGGGTTAACGGAATTTTGGTGAGTATACTACGCAAGACGGTTATAGACTCGAAGCGGGATTGGGATACGAAACTAACGGCGGCACTTTGGGCATACCGTACAACCTATAAGGTAACTACGCGTGCTACACCATTTTCCTTAGTCTATGGTCTTGAAGCGACACTACCAATCGAATATGAAGTCGAGTCACTTAGGGTGGCCGTGAGTACGAGACTTACCGAAAGTCAATCCTTACGAAATCGACTAACCGATTTGGAAGCACTTGACGAAGGGAGGAGAATGGCGGCTCAACATATTGAGGCAATCCAAAGAAGGAGAAAGATTACTTTCGACAAACGACATAAGAGAAGGGCCCTAACACCGGGAATGATGGTCATGATTCAAGACGCACGAAAGCTTGAATTTCCGGCGAAATTCGATGCAATATGGTTAGGACCTTACCTTGTCTATGAGGTCTTTCCTAATAATTCAATTCAATTGGAAACGTTGAATGGTGAGCTCTTTCCTACCCGTACATCGGGAAGTAGATGTAAGGAGTACCGAGCTTGACTAGGCAACTTACCCTTGGAGCAAGAGATGTTTGGATTCATCCCCCGATGGTCGCCAATTATGTGAGCCCAAAAGGGTGCCCACATTTAGTCTTAGACCCTTGAAACGTTAGTTGATGCACTTTGAAGTAGCATGTTACTTCACAAAAATATAAAAAGAGTGAAATGTTAGTCTTAGAAGTACCATGTTGTAAGAGGCTAGGATGTGAGTTGTTATTGTGTTTTTACCTTCGGAAGGATTTGAGTGAATGAGGATAGGTAAGGAGAACTTGGATTGAGTAGTTAGTGAGTAGGCTAGTACAAATGGATGGAGACAACCAAAGTGACTCAAGAGACAAGTGCATTCGAATTGGGATGAATGGAGGATCACATGGAGCGCACAAGTGGACCACCTCATCATGGCCACTTAATGGGGAAGGTCCAAGGAAGAATGCAAGGTGGAGGATAAGCAAATTCTCAAAGCACCAATCAAATCACGAGTTAAGCATCGTGGTTTGAATTAAGTGGTGAGCGACGATTTGGGAAAGTAAGGGGAGAAAGTTATGGCGGCGGAAAGCGAAGGAGACTAAGTTTGGGTTGAAGCATCCCAAGTTTGGTAAAGTGTGGTAGGTAGAAAGCCAAGGCTAGTTAAATGTTCGAATTAGGATCCTTGTTGATCATTTGAGGGAGGAAGGCTTAGAAGATAGGATTGGCGCCTACTAAGTAGGAGGAAATCTCAAGGGCTTATCGTGAGCCTTGAGGGTGCTCACCCCCTCAAGCTTACTATATAATCCCTCATTCTTCCCTCACTCATCCTCTCTTTCCTTTGTGCTCCAAGGCACCCCACGAGTTATAAGTGTGGGTGTGGGAAGCCATATTGGAGCACATGTGTGTGCTTAGTTTTTAGTTTGAGAGCCAAGGCTTGTTAGCCTTGAAGAGGGCTTGACCTCTTGGTAGAATTAGTGTTGACGTGAAGGATTTTAAAGTTAATTCATGATTCCAATTTGTGGTACTTAAAGTTCATGTTTTGAATACACGTGGTTGCAAGTTCCATGTTTAAGAGTTGAGCACTTGAGGTTGTGATGAGTGCAAAAATATACTTGTGTGGATTAGTTAGTCTTAGTGAAGTTAGGAAATTCTCTCTCCCCCTCTCCTCTCTAGGATTTTAGGATTTTAGGATTAGAGAAGAATTGTGTGATTAGAAAGGGGTTGTTAGTAGAATTAGGAAAATTAGGTAGGAAGATTAGTTAAGGGCTTGAATAATTAGTGAGGTAGTTGGGGATTACAACTACAAAGTTGTGGGTTCATGAAGGAGCTGGGTTTATGAAGGAGCTGGGTTTGTTTAGTTAGAAAGTAAAGAGCTGGGTTTATGAAGGACCTGGGTTTATAAAGGAGCTGGGTTTGTTTAGTTAGAAGCTAAGAAGCTGGGTTTATTTAGTTAGAAGCTAAGGAGTTGGGTTCATGAAGGAGTTGGGTTTATGAAGGAGCTAGGTTTATGTAATTAGAAAGTAAAGAGATGGGTTCATGAAGGAGCTTAGTAGATAGCCTACTTAATTAGCTCATAGACAAGTAGTTAGTTACATTATGCTAGTTAGTGTTATGTGTGGCTTTCACAAGTAAATGTATTTGAGATTGACTATAGAGAATAGTGTTTTTTAACACTTGCATCCTCTCTTTAAAAATAAACCACGTGCACAAATTAATGGAGAATGTGGAGCACTCTCGCGATGGCAAGACAAAGGAAGCAAAGACCAAAGTTAAATCCAAGACCACTTGAAGGGTGAACCTTGCACTATGGACTCATCCAAGTCCAAATCCAATACCGCGGAGGAATGTGAGCCCAAACCCACTACTCGGATTACGGACGCTTAAGGGTGGGGGGTTTGGCCTCACACCTGAACCAGTGGCCGAAGCCTGAACCAGTGGCCGAAGTTGAACGAGATGGCCGAAGCCTGAACGAGATGGCCGAAGCCTGAACCAGTGGCCGAAGCCTGAACTAGATGGCCGAAGCCTGAACCAGTGGCCGAAGCCTGAACGAGATGGCCGAAGCCTGAACCAGTGGCCGAAGCCTGAACCAGTGGCCGAAGCCTGAACCAGTGGCCGAAGCCTGAACTAGATGGCCGAAGCTTGAACCAGTAGCCGAAGCCTGAATGATGTGGCCGAAGCCTGAACGATGTGGCCGAAGCCCGAACCAGTGTGGCCGGAGCTTAATGCCGTGGGATTGATGGAAGTAGGAGTGGTAGTTACTTAGTGGCCATTTAAGGACATGGGGTGTGGACTTGCATTGGAATAGTAGGTGTTGGCTAAGGCTTCAGTTAGATAGTAGATAAAGTAGTTGTAAACAAGTGAAGGATGTTGGATTGGAATGTGGGCATTCTCTTCACTTTGATGTGTGTGTTTCCTTTCATTATTAACAGAGTGTGCACATTATTCTCACTTGATGGTGTGTGAAGTGGAATGGAGATGACAATCAAGTGGTTCATGCTTATGTAAGTCATGAGCCTCCATCCGGACTACGATGCATAAGGGTGGGGGTTTATGGCTGACATAAATGGTGCGTCCGCCGGGAGTGAAGCGGAATTAGGAGTCAAGACTTGGAGGCGATTAGGAAAGACTTGGAGGCACGACCTTGTGAGAGAGGAGCGCTTAGCTCATGGTAAGTGTCTTACTTAGAGTTTTTGATTTTTGTCATTGACTAGTTTATTTCATTTTCCTTATTTCCTTGGAATGAATTGCATATTTTCTTTATGCATTTTGTTTTGAGGGGGGAGCGCGGCTAAGGTATGTCCTCAACCTTTTTGGGGATTTGCTAAAAACATAAAAATAATCTATGATCGTTAGTTCACTAAAATCTTAGAGGGATAATTAATGTGAAGAAGATTCGACTTTGACACTCACCTCGGGGTGAGTCTCCAAGTTGTAGAATTTGAAATTTGATGCTCTAGATTAGGATTGTTAGTTAGAGTCATTGTGATTGAGGTCATGATTGAGTCACGGTCGAGGGGAGTGCTAATTTGCAGGGGGAAGCGAATTGCTTGAGGTATGACATTTCTTCAAAGTGAATTGACTAATTAATTAAGGAATGATTTTAGTACTCGTATTTGTCGTTATCCGTTGTAGAGGGTAATTCCCTAGTCATCACATTGTGTTGGAGACGAGAGGGTGATTCCTCGGTCTTCAGTGTGGTGTATGGCGAAGATCAGCCCCTCACTCTCGGTATTGTGGTGAGTGTCAGTTGGAGGAAAGGTTTTAGAGGTGATGCTCTAGCCCAACCAAAAATTGACATGAACATGCCTATCTCTTGTTTGGGATTGTTCATTTAAGTGGGCTTGCAGGTTCTCTTCCTCACCTCCTCAATTCTTAAATCACACCAAGAGAAGTGATAACATTAATGAGTGAAGGTAGTGAGGAGTATGTTTGGTCAAGTGAGGGTTGATCGATTCTTTGGGGAATGCAAGGCAAGACTCGATCTCAAAAACCAAGCTTGATATTAGGATTAGATAAATCTACACGTAGGAGGAGATTATCTAGGATTAGTAAAGTTGTAGAAGAAGTTGATGTTAGATTAGAAAGTTGTTTGAATGTGGAGCCTAGTGTTAGTCCATTGTTAGAGACAGTAGAATTAGAGGCTCAACTTGAGAAAGATGCAACTCCTTCTAAGTTGAGTGGTGAGACATCATCGGAGACTTATACATTTAGGGAAGAAATTCCGATAGACATTGATAGGGAAGTAGGAGAGGACATACCTGTCACCATGGCTCAGGAGGAAGAGGGTCCACCTCCCTTTCCACCCATTGATCCATTGGTTAGGCCGAGAGGTCTACCAATTGCGGTTCCACAAAACTTAGCGGCGGTGGATATGCCATCCCATCTCCCTAAGTTTTATGGAACTAAGGATGAGGATCCGTCGAGGCACATGGAGAGGTACATTGAGAGGTTGGCTAGTTCTCTTGTGACTAATCCGGGATATTGGTTAGTATGGTTTCCTACCACTCTAGAAGGTGAGGCTTATGAGTGGTATAGAGATCATGCCGAGGAACATTTTAGAGGATGGGAGCAATTGCAAAGGGAGTTTTTGAATGAGTTTAGGCCGGAGGTTGGTCAAAGCACGGCTTTGAGGGCATTGGCTTCATTGAAGCAAGGTAGGGAAGAAGAGATTTCGGCCTACATTAGGAGGTTTGATTTAGTGTGTACACGATTTGTGGGCACTATGCTCAATGATGACACACTAAAGCAATTCTTCATTCAAGGATTCTTTAAGTCGGGAACAATTAGGGGCATTCTTGAGAGGAATCCTCAGACATTGGCGGATGCCAAGAGGGCTGCGAGAGAGATGGAGAGCTTGGATAGAGATCATGAGAGATTGTGGAGAAGGGAGGATGAATTGATACCACAATTCATTCCCATTCGGCCTAGAGTAGTGGCAGGAGAGCCGGTCAAGTATGAGAGTCAAGTCCCATATGCTCTTGTTGACACGGGTCCACGCCCTTTAGCGGTTAGAGAACCGGCACCACTTCTAGCATTACCGGCCCCTAGAGTGGATCCTCACCTTGAGGAAGTGGAGAGAAGGTTGGGTGCTAGTCAGTTGGGATTTCAAGAGGCTATAATTAAGCAAATGCAAAGTCTCACAGATCAAATGTCTTTGATGATTAAAAGTCAACAACCGGGACCTCCTCCTCCGGTTGAGTCGGGTAGGCATGCATCGGGATTGTGGTGTGTTCAGTGTGGACAACCGGGCCACACTTGTCAGTTTTGTAGAAGTGGACAAAACCGTGACCAAAGAAGAAATGGTGGCCCACCTCCATAAAACCAAAGAGGCCAAGGACAACCTCAGTATGGACAGGGTAACGATAGGGGACCTCCACCTAGAGGTCAAGGTGGTCAAAATGTGGAGAGGAAGGAGTTCCACCCGTTTTGTGGGAGATGGCATGCACAAGGTCAATGTTGGTCCGAGGGACAAGGTTATGGTTGTAGCAATTGTGGGAGAAACCATCCTTCGGACGAATGTCGTCAACCGGATAAGATTATCAGTATGCCTAATCCAGTGGCCAATCCACAACAACAAGCGAGGGACAACATGAGGGGAGCTAGACCACAAGGTGGGCCACCGAATGAGCTTAGGCCACCGAATTTGTATTATGATCATGGGAATGCGAGATAAACCTTTCATCCACCGGCGGGATTGCAAGCGACGAATGGGTACATTCCGATTCAAGGTAGGCAAGGGGTCCACAGAATTTCGACAATAGGAGGCAAGCTCCTCCTGCGGATCCGGATCCGTCTAATTCTCAGGATGTCAGGTTTATGGATGGTGTCGTGGAGTCACATCATGATGACACTCTTCCTCTCCAAATGGGGATTGGAGAGGAACAAGGTCAATGGCCTCCACACACCAATGCCATCACCTATGAGTTGAAGAGTCTAGATGATGAGGTCATTCATGAGGCACCGGCATTAGCGGTTACCACTAGGGCCATGAGGGGGAAGACTCTATTACATGTAAGAGTAGAGGGTCAAAAAGAGTATTCTTTGGATGAAGGTCCTAACCTTTCCGAGTTAGACATGTTGGTTAGAGTAGCTAGGAGGGCCACTAGGGAGTTAGAGAAGGAGAATGTGATTCTCCATGATAGGGAGAGGCCTAATGTCATTCATGATTTAGATGGTAGCGAGATGGAAGAATGGAAAGGATCGGGGATTCCCTTGGATGAGTTCAATGGTGTTGGCAATGCCAAGGTGGAGAAGTCGAGTGGCTACGATTTATGGGCCGATCTTAGCTCACTTAAGGCCGATATCACCTTTGGACAATTGTTGGAGATTTCACCCGTGGCTAAGAAGACTCTCAAGGAAGGAATGCCGGTCACTAGGAGGACTAGGAAGGTGAAGACTAGGGTAGCGGCTAGAGTTCAATTGCAAGGAGGAGGACGGGATGTTAAACCTATTGAGATTGAGGTTATGGTGGTGGACAAAGTGGTTCCGAACGTGTTGGTGGATGGAGGTAGTGGACTAAACATCTTGCCGGAGCACACTATGAAGAGGTTGGGTCTTAGTCTTACATGTCCGTCGCCTTTCATCATCAATATGGCTAATCAAAATCCAGCTGTGCCTTTGAGAATGATTAAAGATTGTAGGATTAGCACCGGAGGGAAAGAGTATGTGGTTACTTTTCATGTCATCAAGATGCATTCTAACAAGGATACATTTCCCATCTTGTTGGGTAGGCCTTGGTTGAGAATGTCGAATGCCATAGTGGATTGGGGAGGAACCAAGCCATCCATTACTTATGGTCCTGAGGATAATAGGGTCAAAGTCTCCATAGGATCATTAGGTGGTTGGATAAGGAAAGAGATCGCCTCATATTCGGAGGATGAAGGTGATGACAAGAAGGAGGACAAGGATGATGACGCATTGGTAGGAGTGGTTCATTCGGGTGGTCATGGGAAGATCATGGATTCGGTGTCGAGGTTCTTAGGTCCTAGTTTCTACCATCATAGGGATAATGGGCCCGAGTATGCACAATGGTTGAGAGAGTATCCCGAGTCGGAGTTTGATGTGATGGTGACGTCTCACCATGCATGTTTGAATGATGAGGTTCTTAGTTCGAGGAGTAAAGAATATTCCTTGTTGGAATCATGTGAAGTGCTCACCGACGAGGAGTGGATTTTAGGAGGATTGACACCTTGGGTAGATAGTGTGGAGGAGAGTGACGTTAGTCTAGTACACGTGGATGGGACTCAGGATGAGAAGGCTATTGTAGAAGCTGCTAGGTTGGAGGAACCTTTGTACTTCAAGACTACGTCGACGAGAATTGTGGTTGGACAAGATGTCAAGGATTATCCTAAGGTACCGGCGGATTGGTATAGGAACAAGGATGATCAAGCTCATGTGACGGAGGCGGATTGGAAATATATGGATGTGACGACAAATAATGGGAAGGTTAGACAAATGAAGATGGGGTCTAAATTGGGGGAGGAAAAAATCAAGGAATATAGCGAATTGGTGGACGAGTTTAGTGACACCTTTATTTGGTCGTATGATGAGCTTAGGGGGATTCCTAGAGAGATGGTGGAGTATCACATTCCTTTGATTCCGGGTGCTAGGCCAATTAAACAAAAGGAAAGAAGGATGAACCCACAGTTACAATTGTTGGTTAGGGCAGAATTAGAAAGATTGTTGAGGGCCGGATTTATTAAGCCAGTGGAAATCACGGATTGGGTCTCTCCGATGGTTTTGGTGAAGAAGAAGAATGGGAAGTTGAGGGTGTGTGTGGATTATCGGAAGTTGATTGCATGCACACAAAATGACCACTTCCCGTTACCGTTTATCATACTATTGTTAGAGGAGGTAGGTGGTCATGCAAGGTACACATTTATGGATGGGTATACGGGCTACAATCAAATTTCCACTGTTCTTCAAGACATTCACAAGACGGCCTTCACTACTCCATGGGGGACATTTGTTTGGGTTGTGATGCCTTTTGGTTTATGTAATGCCCCGGCTACATTCCAACGGTTGGTCATGTACATCTTCACCGACTTGTTGTTAAAGTCTATGACCGTGTTTGTAGATGATTTCAGCACTCAATCTAGCGCTAGTTCACATTTAGAGTGTGTTAGGGAGGCTTTGGTTAGGTGTAGGAAGATGCAGTTGGCCTTGAACCCTGACAAGACATTTTTGGGTGTTCACAAGGGAGTTCTTTTGGGTTATGTGGTGAGTGAGAAGGGGAGAGAACCGGATCCCGACAAGATCGCGGTGATAGATGAGTTGCCCACTCCCATTAATGCCAAGGGCATAGCCAAGTTGTTAGGACATGTGGGATGGTATAGAGAGTTGATTCCTAATTTTTCTAAGATAGCCGTTCCTATTACTCAGTTGTTTAGGAATGATTGTAAGTTTGAGTGGACCGAGGCTTGCCAAAAGGCATTTGAGGAGTTGAGAGATAAGTTGAGCACTTATCCGGTGTTGAGGCCACCCGATTGGGATAAGCCATTTCATGTATATTGTGATGCTAGCAATGTAGCAGTCGGTAGTGCCTTGTGTCAGTCAACGGGGGAGAAGGGTAAAGACCAACCCATTGCCTATGCTAGTAAGCAATTGACACCGGCCAAGAGAAATTATTCTACCATAGAGAGGGAGTGCTTGGCCATGGTGTTTTCGGTCAAGAAGTTTCGTCACTACCTCATGTGTAATCCGGTTGTTTTCTTTGTGGATCATATGGCCATAAAGTATTTGGTCAACAAGGCGGAGCTAAGTGGAAGGCTAGCTAGGTGGGTCTTGTTGTTGGAGGAGTTTGATTACACGGTGGAGTATAAGCCGGGTCGCATGCACTTGCAAGCCGACCACTTGTCTAGATTGTCAGAGGAGATGGGAGAAAGTCCAGTGGATGATAGGTTGGTAGATGACAATCTTTTTGTGGTTACGGCCAAGCCGGACTGGTATGCGGGTATAGTGGAGTTCTTGACCACTCAAAGGTTGCCCGAGAATTAGACAAAGGAGGAGAGAAGGAAGGTTAGAATTAATAGTAGGCACTTTGCGGTGGTAGGGCATAGGTTGTTTAAGATAGGAGCCGATGGATTGCTTAGGAGATGTGTGTCAGAGGTAGAGGTTCCTACCATCCTCGAGGCTTGTCATTATAGCGCGTGTGGAGGACATTTTTCTGGCCAACTTACCGGTCAAAAGATTTTTAGAGCTGGATATTTTTGGCCTACCTTGTTCAAAGACTCACATGATTATGTGAAGCGTTGTTACGCTTGTCAGAGGTATGCTAGGAATGACTTACGGATGGAGATGCCACTCCATGTTTCATTGCCTCTTGTGTCTTTTGAGAAATGAGGGATTGACTATGTCGGCGAAGTCCACCCCCATTCCTCAAGGGAATGGCTTACATTGTGGTTGCCACCGAGTACCTCACCAAGTGGGCGGAGGCCAAGGTGGTCAAGACCAACACGGCGGAGCAAGCGGCCACATTCATGTATGAGAACATCATCTCTAAATTTGGAGTGTCGAAGATTTTGGTGAGCGATAGGGGGACTCATTTCTTGAATTCCCTAATTCAAGAAATGACCGACAAATTCCAAATTGACCATAGGAAGACTACATCTTATCATCCTCAAACGAATGGTCAAACGGAGCGGGTCAATGGGATTTTGGTGAGCATCTTGCGCAAGACAGTCTTGGATTCCAAGAGATATTGGGATGTTAAGTTGACGGCGGCATTATGGGCTTACCGGACGACTTACAAGGTGACAACCCAAGCTACCCCCTTTTCTTTGGTGTACGGGTTGGAGGCTATACTCCCGATTGAGTACGAGGTGGAGTCTCTTCGAGTAGCAATAAGTTCACGCCTTACCGAGAGTCAATCATTGAAGAATAGGTTGACTGACTTGGAGGAGCTAGATGAGAGAAGAAGGATGGCTGCTCAACACATCGAGGCCATTCAACGTCGGAGGAAGATAATCTTCGACAAGCGGCACAAGAAAAGAGCACTACGGCCATGAATGATGATGATGATTCAAGATGCAAGAAAGCTTGATTTTCCGGGTAAGTTTGATGCGGTTTGGTTAGGCCCCTATCTTGTTCAAGAGGTGTTTCCCAACAACTCGATGCAATTGGAGACCTTGAACGGCGAGAGTTTTCCAACCCGAACTTCCGGGAGTCGGTGCAAGGAGTATCGGGCTTGATCAACAACTTGCCTGCGAGCAAGAGTCTTTGGGATCCATCCCCCGATGGTCGCCAATTATGTGAGCCCAAAAGGGTGCCGACATGTGTGGTTACCCTTAAAAGTTATTAGGAATTGTTTCTTTTTATTGTGATTGCTATTTCCAAACTAAAAAGAGTGCAACCCTTGTGTTTGGAGTGTGTTAGAGTTAACAAGTGAATTATGTCACTTGTGTGTTGTGAGAAGGTTAGTGTTAATTACATTTAGTTAAAAGTATTTGTGGTTAGCACTTTAGTTATTCGGGAAGGGAATGTGAGTTGTTAGGCTTAAAAGCTGGATTTAGTGCCCGAATTGGGCTTGGGAGCCGCCCACATTGGGATAGGGGGTTAATTAAATTAGGCTTGAGCCGTGTTAAAACTAGGTAAGGGCAAGCCTTACAGGGTGGCAAGGAAACTGGATTTTCGGAAGGGATCAGCTGCCGAGGGAGCCAGGAACGGCAGCTCTCGGCGAAGGAACTCTCTCTCTCTGGCAGCTGCTGGAGACAGGTGATGGCCGAAGCTTGAACCAGTGGCCGAAGCCTGAAGGAGATGGCCGAAGCCTGAAGGAGATGACCGAAGCCTGAACCAGTGGCCGAAGCCTGAACTAGTGGCCGAAGCCTGAAGGAGATGGCCGAAGCCTAAACCAGTGGCCGAAGCTTGAACGAGATGGCCGAAGCCTGAACGAGATGGCCGAAGCCTGAACCAGTGGCCGAAGCCTGAACTAGATGGCCGAAGCTTGAACCAGTAGCCGAAGCCTGAACGATGTGGCCGAAGCCTGAACCAGTGTGGCCGGAGCTTAATGCCGTGGGATTGATGGAAGTAGGAGTGGTAGTTACTTAGTGGCCATTTAAGGACATGGGGTGTGGACTTGCATTGGAATAGTAGGTGTTGGCTAAGGCTTCAGTTAGATAGTAGATAAAGTAGTTGTAAACAAGTGAAGGATGTTGGATTGGAATGTGGGCATTCTCTTCACTTTGATGTGTGTGTTTCCTTTCATTATTAACAGAGTGTGCACATTATTCTCACTTGATGGTGTGTGAAGTGGAATGGAGATGACAGTCAAGTGGTTCATGCTTATGTAAGTCATGAGCCTCCATCCGGACTACGACGCATAAGGGTGGGGGTTTATGGCTGACAGGGAGTGCATGAGGAGACTTTGCTAAATTCAACTTTGATTACAAAAGAGCTTAATATGGATATGTACCTGAAAGGAGAAGAGAAGCTCCGAAAAGAACTCCAGTTGATATCCTTAAAATATCACGATTGGAAGTTGAAGTCTTGGGACCAAGATAATGAATCCGTGGCGATTTTGCACTGTTTAGAATGTGCCAAGGATTTTGGAGGCAAGACAGGCATGCATTCGAAGGACATGGTAACAAACCTTTAAACTCACCTAATGAGCGTCCAACACATTTGTAGCTGGTGTAAAAGAAAGGACGTGGATTGGTGCCATCATCCTGGGGAGTGCTATCTTGTGAGCGGTGAGCAATGAGCGGTGAGCAATGAGCAGTAACTTGTGAGCGGTGAGGAAGGTGAAATATTCGGCAATAAGGCCACTAGTATCCTATAATCGTGGAATTTTGGCATAAAAGTTTACAATTTTAGGGTTTCATAATAAGAGGTGTGGGGAGGATAAACAACATGATTGCCAAATTATGAGTAATGACCAATAAGAAAAAAAAAAGATGTACACGACTATGGGCATATATACATTCAATAAATATAAAATATTTATCTACATACATCTTTAAAAAACTATAGCCAAATTATTGCATACACATGTTTATTTTGTTTTGTGGCTCAGTGATATCATCAATTGTAGCAAAATAATCAACAAGGAGTTTAACATACATACACATTCAAATTTAACACAAAGCCATCAATACTGGAAATTTTATTTATTTCAACTTATCAATTGTAGATAGGTTTTTGGTTCGGGTTCCAATTAAGAAAACCACCTAGGGAAGACCAAATGAGTGTCAGATTGAATTCTAGATGTCACTATTAGGTGAATTGATAATTCACAATGGAATGGGAATGAATTTATGAGGTAAATCATATGAGAATTACTCTTTAAGGTAATTATGGGTCTTATTAGACGGAAAATTTGGGAAGAAGGGCCGTTCACCACTGTACATGCAATTGCTTTGTCACTCCCTCACAACCCACACTCGTCAGTAACATCACTCTTATTGTGTTTTTCCAATACAGGGAGTCACGGCTCAACAATAGTCTTTCATGTAACCAGTAATCCACATATAATTAGGGTCGAGGGCACCCTAACTTGAACAATCGTCTCTCCTTTATTTAATGATATTTTAGTGGATCATGAAATACTACAACTCAACCCACGGGTTGTAAAATTCCTTAATTTATATCCCAAATTTAATGAGGCAGGGGGACCACCGTCCGTACCTGTTTGATGTAATGTAACATCTCTGTGAGTGTCCAAGGACTATAAGCCATACCACAGGTTAGCATTCTCCCACAATGTATTTCAATTACGTCCTTCATCTTTTAGAATGATTAATTAAAATGGAGTAGGCGATATTCAGTTTCTCTCTTTATCTCTTTAAACTTAATAATACAGCACTTTAACTTAATGCTTCAAAATAGATTGTTATGACTTGCAAAAGTCTAGTTACAAGTAACGAGAACTAAGTACCGGAACCTAAGCAAACTGTAAGTAAGCGATCGACCTAATCCTAGAGTCCATAGTCCACTAGAAGTCGGCCATAGTCTCAGTAACAGTCACAAGTTCCAAGTGTCAAGTCTCGTAGTGAAGGTCATAGTCTTAGTAACCAAGAACCAGTCCAAGTGTACTCATGAGAGGTTCGGCAACCTTTACCTTATATGGTTGCCCTTGAACGCCATCCCAAGCGATATGGGATAACTGTCCCGCTGCCCTCTTTTTCCTCAGTCTTTGGACTCTACGTCCGCGCTTCTTTCCTTCGCCATCGCGTCACTGCACACTACAATCATTCACCTCTGGAGCTTCCATTGATCACTACAGATTATGGGCTCGACTAAATTTCTCAAGGCTGGTCCCTTCTCGCTCTTTCTCAAAGGAACGATAAAATCCTCATTGTGATATGGGCGTGTGACTTTCACAGTTCTCGCTGTCCTAATTTTTGGGGAAATAGATCCCTCCACTCCTACGATAACACCCCTCAATTGACGCACTCCGGCTTCCCACTCACATTGCAAAGAAATAAATGATTATACACTTCAAGGAATTGCGTGAATGGACATTTATGACTCAAAACTTAAGGGAAATGAGGGCAGTAGAAGTGAAAATTTCCCTCCTGGCAGTTTTCATTGACATTGTAGTAAGAGACAATAATGAATCATGATTCAGTTCATTCATTCCTTCGAGGGCTCAATCAAATATTTCGTTAACCTCATCGAACACAGAATACAAATTAAACTTCTCAAGAAAGGAAACTGTTTCACTCAAATATTGGTTTATAGGATGCCAGCTCCACCGCTTGTCCTTCAAAGACTTGACATCTCCTTCACAGAGATGCAGCAAAATTTTAACCTTCTCTAACGAGTATCGGTTCACCTGGGAACACGACTTTATCAAAATCTATTATCAGGTGCAATTTGTATGCCGAACTTACGGATCATAATTTGTCTCTTCATGACCAATTTACTGATTTGAAGCTAATATCCTGTTTGGTGACTTGAGACAAAAGGAATCTGTCCCATTGCTTCTTTTCTCGGGTGTAAAACAATGGCTCACAAAAAGTCACTTGACAATTTGGCTCAATCCGATATTACTCCAGAACGAGGAAATTACAAAATGCATAAGGTTTCATGCCTAATGGAGATATTGAAAATATGGCCTCTACACGGGGATGTATGATGGCAAGCCCTATGCTTTACTCAAGAGGAAATCTCACACTGGAGAACTTTTTTCCGAGTCATGCCTCGATTGCCACTTTAATTAGGCCAGAACTTACTTCAATATAACATGGAGATTCACACCCTGAAATTATGCGCAGTCAATCAACTTCAAACCTCCAGCTAAACTCACCCTCTTCACGAGAGAGAAATGCAATTATTCATCTCATGCATTCATGAATTATACTTCCTTATTGCATCTAGACATTTGTCATTTCCGAGCAATTTGAGACAACTAAATTACAAACTCACAATCCATTCAACCATTTTTCGATAAAATCAAGGCTTCACATCCGACAGTTAAATTAACTTCAGAGCATTCACAATTGGCACACACATCTGCTCTCTTCACGAGAGGGAGAGGAAAAAACAGTTCTCAAAAAAACTCTACTTTTTTAAAAAACTATTTCTCTTCTCTCAGCCTCCTCGCCTGACTATAGCCCTTGGGTGACAAATGATCCAGTTATAACCGCTATACCTGTCTATAGCCCTACATCGAGATGATAATAGTCTGCCCACTAATTATTTTTCATTAACCACTGACTATGGTCATACATTCTGACATGAGTTAACTGTTACTAATTTCAACAATTTCAGCTTCTAAGTACTAATCTACAAAACTTGTCAATATTTCAAAATTTTAAAGTGACAAAAAACTCCTCCTCCTAACTCAAAACTCAAATTGATATACATGAAACCAAGAATTCGGTTTACATCAATTAACATGAAATCCAATGAACACGAAATTTATTCATCGCTAGTGGACATGCTACTATCTTTTGCCTCATCATCTATATATATTTGAACACCTTTACATTGCGAATTGATTTTGGAACTATAACAAGATTCTTCATTTGAATCCGAATCTTCGATATTTAACATTGCAAGTGCAACATCCTCGGCGTATGATGGAAGACGCGGGCTAGTGCTTGGACTTTGTAGGAATTGTCTATGTGCCCAAAATGGGAGGCATTTCCTCTTTCCATTCATATTCCTGAAACCAAATCAATGAAATCTGTAAATAAATTTGAAAATTTAAAACTGAAGCAATGAATTCAATAAAATTCATGAATTGAATGAACAACTATTGTATTGAAACTTACTCACACTCAAATTCAAGCATCTCCTCATCTGATAGATCATCATCTTCTCGTGCAAGATCTTGAATATTCTCCTTGGAGGATCCCTCTTTTGGAACCTTTTCCAAAAGTGGTTTCAATATGTGCTCAAAAATGTCACTATCACCCTCAAATGCAAGAAGATGCCTGCCACATGCGCGTGTTGCTAGGATAGAAGCTCCAGTGGAACATGTCAAATCAACAACGCGTCCATTTGTTGGTGTAAACAATTCAATAAGGTCTTGAAAGAAACGTGGTGATTTTTGATATGGCCCCCTCCAAGGTTTTCCTGATTTTTGAAGAGAGATGTTTTTCTCATCCACAAAATTGAAAAGCAAGTTTTGGTTTTTAAATTCAGTACCAAAAAATATGGACTCTGGTTGTCTTGTGGATTTTGTGATTGTAAAATCCCTTACCAAGACATGAGCCATAAATGCCGGAGTCTGCAGAAAAAATATAAATGGTGTTTAGACATAATTTAATACAAAAAACATAAAACAACTACATGAAAAAAATGATGTGTAATACTTACGGTGTAGGTAGGACATTCCGGATCCTTGAAAACCATGTACGAATTGAGGCAAATGAAAGTCCTAAGAACTTTCATGTTGCCGTTGTGTAAGGTTGAATTCAACACCTTTTTGGTTTGCATATCGATAGCAGAAAATACTATAAGGACACCGTCGTCAGACAAGATGGACTTGCAGAAAGACATTGTTGCTATCATCCAGTTTTTGTCATATTTATTCCATAGAGGAATTTCAGTAGGTCTGTTAGAGAGGTTGAAGTCAAGACCATCGGGAAATTGAAGAAACACCATGTCAACAGCGTAGGGGGTCGGACTTCCCATGACATAAAATTCTCGATTGTCATTGAACTGGAATACCAGAACACATTATAACATTAGAAGAAGAAAGAAAATAAAATACAAATGGAAGTCAAATTAAAAGACAATATGAAAGAATTAAGGATACATACATTTTCAATGAATGCTCGCCATTGGATCCACTCAAGAGGGCCGACATCCGTCCCTGCAGACTTGTTCTTAACAGCAGTAGATCGAGCAAAAGAAAGTGTGAGAAAATTCTTGAGAATGAATAATTCTTTTCTCAAAAAAGTCGTAGGTGCACGATGAATAGCGTCATAGGTGCTCGAGTAACGAAATTCCAAAACATCGCTCGCAGATTTTGAACTTTCACCGCCGAGGGTATTCTTATCCAAATCATTGGAGAGAACAATAACCTCTTCAGGTTGGGAAATATCTGATTGAGTTTGTTTTCTGGTTTCTCGAATTGCAAGTTTTTTAAGACGTTTTGGCTCTTTTGGGTCTGGCTCTCGAAGTTTGAGCTGAACAATGTGCGTTTGTAGAATTGCAGCATCGCGAGGATCTATTTCCTTTGCATCATTCATTTGACGGATTGCCTTCTCATTTGAAGGGCATGCATCATGAGGACAATCAAGATACCAACCACAATCCTCGTAATGCGCGGGCGACCAATCCAAACAAATCTCAGTAGTGAACATGCAAGAATCTTTTGCCCCCGTATCACGCCAATTTGGAAAAAAAAAGGTTCCCTTGTAACACACTTGTGCGGAATCAAAACATATCGGAAATACTTGCAAAAAAATAGTATGAGCTAAATATTGAATGATAATTTTAAAATGTAATGAAAAAAATCAAGGAAAAAAAACAAAGAGTTGGATGTACCTGTATAATACACGTTTCATAGCGAAATCAATATTGGGTTGCTCAACCCAAGAGTTGTGTTTTTTTACTTTCCCACTTTTGAACTCACGAAAAAATATGGAATTAAAAGCTGCAAACTTCCAGGTTTGGATATATTGAGAGAGAGTAGGGACATCTGTTGGCAATTGAAGAGGAGATGAAATAATAGTGTGAAGCTCTTCAATGGCTTTTTTTTCCAATTGTGCCCAATATGTAGACTTTGATAACCAATCATCAAGTGCAGAATCAGAGAAGGGAGATTTTGGAAAATGCAATGCATCTTTGTCAAATCTGTTGTCATTCCAAAATTTGAGCCATCCAACTTTGACTTCTGCGTCAACATTACTTACGGCAACACGATGAAGCTTCTCTTGTAACATTTCCGGCACCGAAAATGAACCCCAATGGTGTTTAACTTCTTCAAGAAAAGCAGGCGTGAGGTTGATGTCCGCAATCGCTAGTTGTTTTGTAAAACCAGAAGACAACATGGCACGTTTTTTTTTACAGCAGTGGACATTGCTTTTGAAACTCCTTCAGATGTTTTTTCAAGAGAATGGGTTTCATTGTATTGGATAAGAGCAATATCACTGGCCTCGGCAAGTTCTTGCTGAAAGAAAAAAAGAATACAAAATATGAGTATATATATGTGATATGAACAGGAATAGACATAAAATACACAGTATGAAAAGAGTGGAAAACTTACACTGTACATGTAATCCAAGAAAATTGGTCGTGTCAAAGAATACCAAGTCTCGAGAGACTTTTCTTCACATCGTTTATAACTTTTTGGATCGAGTTGTTTTTTGAAAGAAGTCAAAGGCATCGTGCCAATGCTTTGCATCCGATATAAAGTGTGCACCAAATTGGTAGAAACATGAGAATTCTCTGTGGACCTGAAAAATGATAGAATTGATTATAATTATGATGATATAATTCAATGAATAGGATAAAAAATGTAAATAAATAAAATAAAATAAAAACAAAAGTTTAGAATAGTACTTGTTAATGTCGTGCATAGCAGTCAACAAGCTTGGAATGTCATCAGGTTGGGGGGCCAAAATGATAGAATCCACAAAGACATGACGTTCATAATCTTCAGTATGGACGCGATCAATGTAATTCTTCCAAGCAAGAAACCTGTGATTACCATCCCATATGAAGAACATTTTGTTCTTGTATGATGTGAAAGAAGGGTCTGAATCTAATTGAGATTCAAAATCGGCATTGGCTTGAGACCAATTTGAACTCCAAGATGCACGGACCTCATCATCCACAAATTGAAAATCTCCTTTAGAATTAGTGGACGAAATGTAGAACACACGATCACCATCACGATAGCCATTGAAAAAATTACCTTCCAATTTAGTAATGTCACCCTTTAAGGCAGGACGCACAATAGGCATAGCAACCATACGACACAAGGGTACACGTAGGCGGGACTTGGGTGTAGCACGGATTGCAGAAATGATTGCAGCCGAGTTCACTTTTCTTTTGTCAGTAAGCTCAGTGACAATTTCTTGATAGGTTTTTCCAACACCGTCATTATCTTCATCAGAGTCCAAGTCATTGAGGGGTTCAGGTAATTTTCTTATTTTCTTATTCAGTGGATGTGATGACATCTCTTGGCCGCGATGAACTTGGGAAGATTGAAGATCTTGATGTGATTGGTTTGGGGAATCGTCATGAGCAGAAGTTTGGAGTGTTTTCTCCACATCCATTGCTTGGCACTAAAATGCATAAGGAAGGGATTTATGTTTGAATGTCAATGCATGAAATGGCATAAAGAAGGGGAAGAAAATGGAAGCATAAGGAAGAGGAAGAAAATGGAAGCATAAGATAGAGGATAGACATGCTTGGAGAAAAAGAAAAAGAAAAAGAAAGCATAAGAAAGATATTATATATGTGTGAAGGAAGAAGAAGAAGAAATGTGCATAAGGAAGAAAACAAACATGTATGAAGAAAGAGGTAATAGGTTTAGAAAATTACCTAAATGTTTACAAGCACCAATAGCAGCAATAGAAGTACAATAGTAGTAGCAGCAACAGCGGCAAGATCAGCAGCAACAGTAGTAAAATGAGCAGCACCGGCAAGAGCAGCAGCAAGATCAGCAGCAGTAGCAGCAGTAGTAACAGCAATAGTAGCAGCAGCAGGAGCAGCAACAGTAGTAGCAGCAGCAGGAGCAGCAGCAACAGCAGCAGGAGCAGCAGCAACAGTAGCAGCAGCAGGAGCAGCAGCAGTAGTAGCAGCAGCAGTAACAGCACCAGACCAAACAATAAAACCAACAGCAACGGGAAAAGAAACACCACCAGTAGCAGCAATAATAATACCAAAAAGATCAGCAAAAAAAATCCAGCAAGAACACCAGCGGCAGCAACAGCACCAGCGACGGCAACAGCACCAGCGACGGCAACAGCACCAGCGACAGCACCAGCGGCAGCATCAGCACCAGCGGCAGCAACAACACCACCAACAAACAAAACCAGAAAACAAAATTTTAGAGCTTAAATATGTGAAAATTAGGGTGGCGGCTGGTTGCCCTAAACTACATACGCGGACCCTGTGCGTTAACGCACAGGGTCTGTTGGCCTAGCTGCAGGCCTGTCGCAGCTGCCAGCGGGGACCCTGTGCGTTAACGCACAGGGTCTGCTGGCGTAGCTGCAAGCCTGTCGCAGCTGCCAGCGGGGACCCTGTGCGTTAACGCACAGGGTCTGTTGGCCTAGCTGAGACCGTGTGCGTTAAGCGCACACGGTCTGCGCTGGCAACTCTAACCAGCATCCAGCTAGGCCAATAGACCCTGTGCGTTAACGCACAGGGTCCCCGCTGGCAGCTGCGACAAGTCTGCAGCTAGGCCAGCAGACCCTGTACGTTAACGCACAGGGTCCGCGCATGCAACTTTGAAGAAGAAAAAAAAAAGTTTGAGGGTGTTTTTTTTTTTTTTTTTTTTAAGTCTGGAATTGGTAGATTTGGCAGATTTTGTAAAATCTATAACTAATTCATATTACCTCTAAAAAATTTAAAATTTTTTTTTGTATATTATCTAAATCTCCTTGGCTACAATTTTCTCATATATTTTTCTATGGTTTGGAATCATCTTCCCCACTCTATCTTCTATGGAATTCGGTGTTTTTGGCCACCTCATAGATTTCGTGTTTTCGGAGAAAAAAAAATTCTCAATATTTCACATTTTTTTGAAGTCTCTCTTACATACTTCATATGTGTACATTTCCTACTTGTGACATTTCACCACCTTTTCCACAAATTTGGTAGTTTAGCCCTCTCTATGTTGCAACAAATTCATATAATATGATTTTTTCTTTAATTTTAAGCTCCATAATTCGCACTCCAATACCCTATACGTTATTTAAGTGTGAATTATATAGTTCAAAGTTAGGAGGCAAAACCCTGTGCGTTAACGCACAGGATTTTACAGCCTTACTTTGAACTGTATAATTCGCACTCAAAAACCCTGTGCGTTAACGCACATGGTTTTGCCTCCTAGCTTTAAGCTACATAATTCGCACTCAAAAACCCTGTGCGTTAACGCACAGGGTTTTGCCTCCTAGCGTTAAGCTACATAATTCGCATTCAAATACCCTGTGCGTTAACGCACAGGGTTTTGCTTCCTAACTTTAAGTTACATAATTCGCATTCCAATACACCCATATTAGAAATTCGTATTACGTATCAGAGCCCCAAAATTATTTTTGCGTATTACGAGTTTAATACCCGGGAGATAATGACGGTGCTGGTAGCAGCCCAGCTAGAAGAGACCATAAACCGTAAGCAAATGTATATAAATGAGACAATAAGGGTTTACGACATCCGTCTGTGGATGCGAGTTGTCTAAAGAGACTGATGTTTCGGTCTGCGTCAACCC
Organism: Polytrichum formosum; assembly: GCA_964035585.1. Classification (NCBI taxonomy): domain Eukaryota; kingdom Viridiplantae; phylum Streptophyta; class Polytrichopsida; order Polytrichales; family Polytrichaceae; genus Polytrichum; species Polytrichum formosum. The sequence goes on from OZ037941.1 coordinate 3,365,690, forward strand.
GGGTTCGAATCCGGTTCGTTGCATTCAGTGGTGCTATCCCCTAATAAGCTAGTGGTTGAGCAGGAAATAAAGTACGACGGATACATAGAAGACTTTCTTACGCATGTGTGCATAGATCCTTCTTAATTATTTTTTAGTGAAATTACTTATTGTGAACCAACCAAACCGTTTGGTTTTCTATCCGACTGACTACTACTCTCATAAAAAAATTCTGATTTTGTATCATGAGGGTTTAAAAAACAATGCTAATATCATGTGCATTCTCAAAGATTTTCTATTTTCTATGACTTGCTTAAATGATTACAAGTGTAAGGTCAGTACTTACGCAATACATTTCGTCTCTTGCTTTATCTTCATTGTTTTCGTGCAGGGAGTCGTTTTCATCTTCTGTAGACATCTTGTTGTATTCGTTTTCTTCGTCTCCATCATTTTCTACCTCTTCAATCTGATCGGCAATATCTTTCGATACATCCTCATCCAGCTCTTCTCTTGCCTCTTCATTCTCTTCGTCCAAATCATTCAAACCTATACTCTTTTGTCTTTCTGCTAAATCGTTCATATATTTCTGTACTACAATCTGGGATTTTTTCCTCATACTACTCGCTCGATCTCGAACTCTCTTTGTTGTAAAATACAATTCTTTTCGTCTTTTTCTTCTCCCACTCAATTGTGTACTAGTCTCATGATGATCTACTTCTTGCATCTGTGATAGTGAAATCTAAACGCTACACAACCCACTCTCTATAGCACTCATATGAAGTGTGATGCATACTCATATATATATGAATTGAATCTTATCAACGTGTCGTTCTATTATATTCATTATAATACTTATTTCAAAATATTTTGACAGCGTACACTTTCTTTGTTATTTTATTGATGTATAATTTAAAAGCTAGTTACAAGTAATAACTTAATTATCAAATTTTAAATGGCATGGAGGCTTGTAGTATTAAATTGGGTAGGGTTAGGGTTAGGGTTTGCGAATTTCCTGCACTCTTTTTGAGATAATTATTATATTCGTTTTCTTGTTTTTTTCACGCGGAGACTCTCTTATTGCTTTTTTATTTTAATATTTGAAAGTAATTACCTTCATAGCTGTTGGATATTTGGGGTGTTTCTTATTCTTTTCCTCATTTAGGGTTTGTTGTGTAAGCCCCCAAACTACCACTACAAATAGTGTCTCATCTACACATTCGAATGTCTCTCATTTTTCCCTTGCTTCCAAATGGCTACCATTAAAGCATATGGATCATTTGTGCCCTTCATTTTGCCTCTTGATGATGATAATCATGTGAAGGTCTCAGAGGATTTACTTAGTTTGAGGTTCAATCTCCGGATAGGATCTATGTACGTGGAGCAAGAGATGTATTCCGTGAATGGTGATATCTTGGAAACAGTTTTGATTCAGAAGAACATGTGTGAGGATGGGTATGTTTGGATTTTGGGTCCAGGATCATTTAGAGTTATAGGACTTTCTGATTCCCAGATGCAAGCATCCACTGTTCTGTTGACAAACGAGTCTGGCGCATCTACTGTCAATGTACCTAGTGTGGCTACTGTCAAGATAAAACCAAGTGACGATGATGGTCTTGTGCTGTTGGATTCGGATGATGGTGTTTGTCCTATTGTTGATCTTTCAGATACATCACATTTTTCTTATAAAACTAAGAGTTCCAATCCAGTTTTGGTCTCTGTGGATATTGATAAAACCCCTCAGAGTCCGTCGTACATGAATTTGGCTTGCCATGGATCTCCGTCTCAACGTCCACCTCTGCATCCTTCATCATCTTCTTCAGGTTTTACTATTGTCGATGCATTGAAACTGACAAAGTCTCGAAGAAGGTCTAAATCCGATCTTACTACAATTGATTTTGACAGTATAGATATACGTGATGTCAAGTACTTGCCACCATCTTTTGATGGTGATGTTTTATTTATCTTGCCTCCAATAAATATGAGTGTTCCTAGTACGTATGGTCGTTCCATGGATGGTATGGATAAGATGTGCGACGGACATCCTTGGTGCACAACAAAAACAACAAATATCCAAAATAATTTTGGACTTTCTTTCAGGCGCTCTTCTTGTGCCGGTCAGTTGCAGTGCACAAACAAATATTGTGATTATATGTATCGCAATGGAGGTGTCCACAACTGCACTGAATGGATTGGATCGACTCCTATCACATTTTCTGTGGGTGATGTCGCCCCAGAAAAATCAAGATTGGAATGCAAGGTATGTCGTTCCACGCCAGTGTGTATTGCGTTGTGTCATGCTCGTATAATATATGTCCATTCTACATCCCCTGGGATGTCAAGGGCTTGTATACATCTTGGTGTTCATGAACACCCTGTATCAAATGGTACATGTCGTGAGTCACTTGACATAGCTTACCAATGCGTTGCCAATGAGGTCATGAAAACACCCACTGCCAAAAACTCTGCAATAGTTATGGCAGCAAGCAAAAAATTCCTTGCAGATTATCTCCTCAAATCTCCATCAAACGGTGAAGGACATCACATGGCAGGTTCGTCCTTGGAGGCCGTCATGGATAAATTCAGTACTCTTGCCTCTCCGAATTGTCGTAACTTTGTTTCGGGCTCAAAGCGTTTTGTTCGTAGTGGAATGGGTACGATGGATAGTATCATGGCGCTCAAAGACCATTCGGGCTTCAAGTACGTCCATGATAGTAGATTCCCGGGACAATCCAAAGATAAAGTATTTGTCTTCAAAATGTCAGTAGATCTACCGGGAAGTGGTGTGGATCTTGTTAAACGTATGCAGGTGGGAGGAGATATGGAGAATTCATGGATAATGTTTGACCATGTCAAACGTCTGAAGGACTGGACCACCCTTGCATGTCATGTGTACGATACCAAGTACTGTAAGGTGCTCACCATTGCGTGTTGTGACATGCAATCTGAAGATGGTGTAGCTCAGACTCTTTTCTGGGAAAACTTGAATTCCGTCATGGCGGAAAATGGAGTGTCAACCGTGAATTTCAAGGGTTTTATGGCAGACAGTGCTCAAGCAAATTGGAATGCGGTCAGGAAGATATATGGTGGAGGTGACCCAAGTTTGCCAATGGTGGGTCGTGAGCGTACTTGTCTTTTCCATTGGTCGCAAAGCTTGGATAAGGTGACGCAGAAGTATATCAAGGCATCTTTGCAGTTTCAGCACAAGCAGCTATGCAAAGATTACAAAGACGCGAAAACAATAGACGAAGCCGAAACTAAATATCATGTCATTCGTTCATGGTGGTTGTCCTCTGGAGCTGCCACAGAAGAAGGCATTCTCGGCTTGTCCGAGTGGTTGGGGTTCTGGCACTTTCGTTATAGGCAATGGGGTGGTCATATGATTCTTGTAAGTGCATCGTCACTATATATCTCTAATGTTCTTTTACTTTTGATTATTCATGATATATCTGTACATATACAATCTACTATAATTTGTGTAATGTTTGCAGGATATGACTATGGATGAACGTGCAGAAATGCCAACGTGTAATCTTGCAGAGACGGTGCACAACAAATGGCTCCAGCAGTCTGGAAACAAGATGACTTGTCTGTATGAAGCGACAGTGGACGATTTGATCCGTGCATTCATGCAGATTGCAAATTACAGATCATGGTTGAGGGGTGGTTCTACTGGTAAAGGCCCTGATTCTGCGTCCTTGAAATTGAAGGCTGCTGCCAGATGTGGAGATCCAAAATTACTCGCAGATGCCATGAAGTCCTATCCAGGGGTGGAAGATCTCAATACCAGGGATTGTGCTTTGGAGGGGTCTGAGTTGTTTGGATCCACCAAACGAAAGCTTGATCTTCCACCGGGTGCGGATTGTGACTCACATCGACCTGATAAAGTGAACTATTCGATTCCTCGCCCTAACACTAGGGTTAGAAGGGCATGCATAGAGGAGTCCTTGAATTCTACAGAGCATTGTGTGGCACATACCACATCAGTGTTAGAGACCGATTGTATTTCTTCTCTTTGGCATATTGCAAGATTGCCACCCAACTCTGCCAAAAGATGTTGGGCAATGCAAGCCAATACAGGAACTTTGTGCAATGCCAAAGTTGGAACTGGCAAACATGGCACACCAGCTCCCACGTACAAAGGATTGAAGAAGGAGTACCGCTCCACCAACAATGTGGAGTACGAGTTTTGGTTTTGCCCTGATGACATCAAACGTTGTGTAAGTGGCAACAAGAAGAAGTATGTGCTAGACTGGCCTGTTGTACCTAGCATATGGCCTGTGAAGATAGGTACCAATCTCTCAAAGCAGGAGGTATTGGCACTCGAAGACGCTGGGTTCCAATTGCAGCAGAGAGAGGCTCTCTCTCCTCGCCGTAGGCTTTCAACAATTGCTATGCTCCCAATCCCTCGGACAAATTTCCATGTGCCACTAAACCCAGATGCCCACCCAACTTCCAGGTTTGGAAGGTCAGTGCGCCGCAATCTAGCAACACCGACGGTAGATCATAAAAACAAATGGGAGAGCGCCGGGCTCATGGATGGTTATTATGTGGTTGGAATAACTGCCATTCCATATCCAGGATTTGGAGTGCTAATCAACATCGTCTCCAAGGAGGACATCACATATCGTGTCACAATTGGCGACATGCCGCATTGCACATGCCCTGACTTCATTAAAATGTCATCTCAATCTTTGGGAAAGAAAGGGAAATGGGTGTATTGCAAACATCTTTATTATGTGTTTAGATTTTTGTGCAAGGTGGATTATGATAGTGACAAGTTCATTCATGCTCCAACGTACTCCTACAACGAGGTCATGCGGCTACTTGAACTTGCAGGTGTTGTAGAATGTGAGTAATATTCCAAGTGTTGTATTCAACCGTATGTTTGAGAATTTGAGTAAGTGACATGTATTAGTGTGGATTTTTATAATAAAAACCAACAATGGATTGATGGTTTTGAAAGTATCCATGGTAATAGGCTCCCTTCATTCTTCTTCAATCAGAATGTGAGTACATTATATATCCTAAATTGCAAAAATACAAGTACTAATTTTGGAAAATATATCCTAAAACCGTGACCAATTACTAAATTTGGCATCATTGCTCATGTGTTACCGCTCATTGCTCGTGTGTTACCGCTCACTGCTCATGTGTTACCGCTCACTGCTCATTGCTCATGGCTCATTGCTCATGTGTTAGCTTCCCTCCCATCATCCTCAATATGCAAGTAAAGAGAAAAAAATCATTTTATCCATTGTAGACCACCCACGTCTGATATCGGAGGGAATTGAAATTCTAGAGATGGTGAATGAGAATGTATGCTTAGAATGGCCACCCTTCCAACTAGTTGGAGATCTTAGTGTTGGATATGTACGATATTTTTGGTTCAAAGTACGATGCACTTATTGTGTTGATTTCTTCCAATTATGCCTGCCTAAGAACCTAGAGGCGAATCTAAGGAATCATCTCGGCGGTACTAACTACGAGAAAGCGGTTGAGGATTCGACTATTAGGAGTTTTGCACTCTTGAGTGGTAGGAGGGGGAGACCAAGTCCATCTTCAATGAACAATCAACTGGTGAACCAAAAAGAGCTGCATTTCTGGTTTACATCAAGAGCGGACAGTAGTGAAGCAGGTTCGTCTCAATCATGGGACATGTCTCATTTTCTTCGTTTTATGTGTTGGGATATAGAAGGCCAACTTGTGAATATGGTGGTAAGTTTTGCGAAGTCCATTCTCTTTTGAATGATTCTCACCTTGGTCAAACATGGTTTTCCGAGCCTCATACATAGGCTACATTTGTCGTTGGAGGTAGGTGTGTCAAAATAACCGATACATTTAGACACGCAAATTGTCTTCATTTTACCAGCACGCAAGAACCTTCAGTTGGGTTGAGTTCACTTGTACGAATTGTGCAAGAATCCCAACAGAGCCTGACTTCAGGCAACGAGTTCTGAGGGAAGATCGTGCACTGGTTAAACAAGGGAATAGGGGTACTGGGGGAGGGATTAGAATAGGATATTTATCCCAGCTTGAATTAACAACCCATACTATAAATGTTTCAAAGAAGCTAAAGACCGAGAGGATGTTGCATTGGGCCGCCAAGATTAGACTTGTGCAGACGAGGGTCAAGAGGCCTAAACCCTTCTACTTTGTTGGAAGATGAAATCATGGATGATGCCATTTCGGACTCCTTCTTTTTCTTAGAAGATGAAACTCAAGATGCGTTGTCAGAGATTTTAAATGGAGTGGAGGACCATTTTGAGCCAATTGCATCTCCCCCAACCAAGATACTTTCATGTGTAGAGTATGAAGGGAACCAAATCTTCAAGTCAACCCTATTCTCTCAATTAAATGGTACCCTTTTCTGTCCAAGGATAGACTAATTAGAGTAAAGAATTCAATTTATTTTAATAATAGTGAGGCATGCCTCAGTGTTGTTTCTTTGTCCTCTACCATGTTTTTGGGTCTTGGTTCGGATGCAAGTGTTTATTTTTTGCAACGTAGCAATACAACAATCTCATCCACAGTGTAAGCTACAGCAAAGCGGAAAAAGGGCAGCCTTCAAAGAATGGCATTGCCACTTGTGTACTAAATGGTGTGGATGAAGGAACATGGTGGGTGGGTAGAGTGCAAAAAATTAGAAGAAAAGTGGGTACAAAGTGGGGCTCATCTCATCAGCCCATTGATCTTCAAAACCGACAAGGGAATTCAAGGAAGAACTCCACTCCTTCCTTCATGGTCTTTATGCAATGGTTTAGAAAGGTCCTTGGGCAATTCAAATTTAAATATGACCATGTAGATTGTAAGTGGATAGATGTGGATACAATTATCTCGACCGTAACTATGTCATATAACCCTACACAGAAGGTATACACCTTAGATTCTGTCAATGTTGAATCCCTAAATGATTTTGTTAGTACACAAAATTGAGAACTTGGGCAAGTGTGGGAAGAATGAGTTACTTGATTTAACTTCATTTGTATCATTATGAGTATCTATATCATTGCTCGTTGTGATTACCTTCTTTTGGCTCAAGATTCAAATCTCTAGTGCATTAGGGCAGCATCCCAGATTCCTTCTCGGTCAAGGTAATTCCCTTGCATATGATTTGAGGCCTTCATTTCGCAAGTTTATTGTTGGCCTCTGTGCCTTTGCCTCACTTGGCGCCTAGACTTGTTGTTGGCCTTTGCAATTGGTTTTGCAATGTTGACCCTTGTATGTGGTTATGTTTGGCTACATGAGCTCCATCTTGTTCTACAATTTTGAATATTATGAAGTTGGCATCTCAATCTCATGAAGCTCACATTTTAGTATAGGGTTGCTAAAAATTTAGTGGAATGCATTTTTTCTTTGTGTTTTTTAACACTTCAGCTTTGCAATTGAACCTGTTGCTCGGTTTTCTTGGCGTGTGTTGTCTTTGTGCCACATTCATTGATTATGTTCTTGTTCATGTCATTGACCTCATTTCAACTGCATTGTTTGTATAGTTAACTTTTAGGTTACAAATTCCTAAACTAACATTTAACTTAGATGCATGGCATGCTCTAGTTATAATGTGTACATTCTTTTTTCACCAATATATAACAACGTGGATATATGCCATGCCATATTGGAGTTTTAAGTTTGCCTTTGTACGGAACAAGTAAATCAAAATTTTATAAGTAATTTAGCATCATTTGAAATAGTCTGGGTTTTCTTTTATAATTACCTATAGGGTGCAAAATATTTGGTGAAGTGAAGTTTTTTCTACTTAAAGATTTCCCTAAATCCAAATGAAGAGGTAAATAGCCCCCCAAAAATACCCTTTGTACGGACATGGTTACATAACACAAGGGGGAGTGACCCCCCCCCACGAGTGGGGCGATTTGGGCAAACCAACCCATACACTCGTTCCTTGTTGGATGCCTAAACCCTTACCTCCAAGGAACCTGTGTACGGGTTGTTTCGCCCCAGCCCGAGTGGGGCTTACAATATTCTATCTTGTTTGACATTAAGTATGTAACAATCAAATCATGCAACCAGAGATGATGCATATGCCTAGCATATGACACTTGTTGGTACATGATATGTGAATATTACATCTTTAATGACCAAGATATTATAATTTATTATAAAATATATTGAATGTTTAATATAGCAAGAAATATGGTGAATGCAACTTTGATATACATTTCGTATCTATTTCAATAGTATATCTAGCCGTGTAGAAATTCAAATGTGCCTCAATTACTTAAGTATTCTAATCCATCACAACATTTGGTTTGGGTTTTGGGTAGCATGTTCCAAAATTTTATTTTTTTCTACGGCAGCCCCCAAAAACACGTTTTTTGGAGGCAACCTGTAAAAAGTGAAATCATTGGGGCAACCTTAAAAAATACTTGGAAGGTTTAAATGTAGCCCTTTAAATCCACGAATATAGGCTCATTCTCACACTCATGCTCATGTCCTAGCTTCGCTCCAATTGAGGATTGAGGATTGGACACACTCCATTGTGGGGATACTACACTAAATATGACATTTAGTGTCACCAATTCTAATTATCTTGCTCAATACTAATTGTGAACCACGGTGTAGTGTCACCAACACTAAATGTTAACCCAACATTATTTGTCATTCCTTGTAAAATTTTTGGGGAATTATAAATTAAGTGTTGCAATTACTGTCACTTACCAAGTGGCTTTCATCCAAATTTCAATCATCCATGACAATATTTCATCACAAGATGCTGACAAGAAGGTAGGGCTCTGGCCAATGGATATAATCAACCATCATCCATGACAATATTTGTTCACTTATTCATAAGAAGCGTCATCCGGAAAGTTACCATAGCGATATAAAATACCATATGACACTAAATATTATATATAGTATAGTCAGTACGTATTGCAAATTTACTACCAGTAACATCTTATGTGTTCATCTATCTCAGTTTAAAGCTAACTCAACAATGTTAAGTCCACAGCTTTTCTTTCAATCTTCTCTCAAGAACACATAATTGCTTCATTTCAGATGCACAATCTTACTGCAGGCGTCCTACAATCTCTTTGATATTGTGCATGCCTGTTCCAATTCCAACCAAAACCTCTTCGAAGATTTGAGGTTAATATCTGTAAACTCGTCACTGTTCTAGAGGAGTAATTCAAAATTCAATATTGCCTGTTTTAAAAACCAAATGGCCATAACTGTTTTTGCGCGTGGGTCACTGCTTTCACAAATTTGTACCAAGCATTGAAGGACAGTAATGCAGGGCTGCAGGAGCTTGACTAAATAATTAGAAAGCTTCTCCCCAGTGCAATACAATAAGTCTTAATATTCACTTGAAACATAGCGTACCTAGAAATTTTCACTCGGAAGAATTTTATCCTAACACCAGCTGCTTTGTGTATCCTAATGAATTTGGCAATACTAGGTATTCAGAAACTCAAGCTAATGAAGCAGGAGCACCATGCACATTGAGATTAGTGGATAAACGGTGCATTTGGTCGAGATTCAGAACATGGAGGTCATGTTGAATTCATTACATCTCAAACTACTTGCTGTCATCAGGTATGTCGATGTGAAAGATAGGTGCGGTGAATAAAAGAGACATTGAACAATCACCACAAAAGCGTAGTTCTAATGTGCTCTACTCAAGGTGGGCAAGGAGTGTTTGCAGGAAAATATCATATAACTGTTGAAGACGCAAACTGTGGGTGAACACAAAGAATGCCACAAAATCTCAACATAACCGCTACATGGAGCTTATATGTATTGTTTTAGTCAAGTATATTCTTTACAAATTACTCTACTATTCACAAATGCTTGCTTTCTCACAAAGAAGTTTTTTCTACTGCTTGGGAGTGACAGTGTCCTTCACGCTCTGGTAGGCATTGCCCAACGCATCTCCGGCCTGCTGCAAAAGGCTGCCAGCTCCATCCTTGGTTTGAGCGGCCTTGTCGGATGCAGCTTGTGCGGCGTCGGAGGAAGCTTGCTTTGTCTGCTCCCACTTCTCCCCTGCGACATTGCCAGCTTGGTTGGTCTTATCCTGTGTAGCTCCTGCAGCATCGGAAGCGGCCTGCTTCGTCCCCTCCCATTTTTGACCTGCAACATTTCCAGCTTGGTTTGCCTTGTCTCCGGCAGCCCCTGCTACCTCATTCGCCTTGTCCTGGGTGGATCCCGCGGCGTCCTGCTCAAAAACATCCCAAACTTTTGAGCACACGTATTCTATTAACACTCCCCAATCACGAATAGTGGCCATGCCAAACTCTGCTCTTATCTGCCACTAGCGCTGAACCTTTGAAACATGATTCGAAAGGCCTGCCAAGATCTACTCCATGGAGATTGAGACAATTCATGGTCAATTGCAAAGATATGTTGAGATCACATTTATCGACCTTCAATTAGAATCCAGTGGCTTGACCAAAACCCGGGTTGTGGACGACAAATAGCTGCTAGGCATCTTACCTTGGTTGCCTGCTGAGCCTCGCCAGCTTTCTGCTGACCCAATTGCTTGGCGTCCTCTGTCTTCTGGGCGGCTGAGTCCTTGGTGCTCTCGTAGCTCGACATGGTCACAAAAAACTATCGAAATCCGGGAAAAAACAGGTGAAGTGAAGGATAAGAGAAACTGTGAATAAGGTATAGAAGACTGTAATTGAATAGCAAGTGAGGAGTGGAAATCTGTGTAGCAAAGGATGAGAAGGACGATTGCTTGAGTATGTCTACGCGAGTGTGGTATATGTACAAAGGATGGCGGGACAGTTGGCGGGCCCACATGAAACCTCGTCGACGACATCGCCACGTGTCCTCCAAGTAGGCGTCCCATTAGGAAACCGTGGGCGTCACTATCCAGAAAGAGGTATCTCTCGAGAGACCGACGTGGCAAGTTCTCATCGAATGGGCAATCTTGGGCTGCTTTACACTACGGTGGAGAAGTGCACCGGTCGGTCAAGAATTTCAGCCCAAGACATGGTTATTTGAGGCGAGGGATGATATGCCAGAGAATATGAAAAGACAATAAAAAAATGCCTTAAGAACTCTTGATCGGCCGTAGTGTAACCACCTAGAGGAGAAGTGTATTGGACAATTTCACCAAGAGGAGAAATCCACCAGACAATTTCACAAAATGGTCATAGCTGGCCATAGTAGAAACCTTACCCCCTAAATGACCATTGTATTGAAATTTTAAAAAATTGTATTGATCAAAAAAATAAAATGTATATGGCAATGTCTTAGAACTTCTTTCATGATACGTTTTTTTGAAAATGTTCCACCTCTATGATACATCCAAATTAAGGTAAATAAGTAGGTAAATTTTATTTTCTTATTTCTTTTTAAAGAAATTACATGTTGGTACAGTCTAACCTCGTTAATATGACACTCGTTTATACGACACCCTTGATATTATGACACATTTTTGTGAGACCAAACTTTTTAGTTCAAAACTCCCTCTTTTATACGACTACAACACTCGATAATGCAACATTTAGAATCTCCGTTTTGTCATATTAAAAAGGTAGTTAATGCTACAATTCCTTTCATCTACGTTATGTACATCTAAAATACATCCATTTTCACTTGGGAACTACTTGGGAACTTCACTTTTTGTTGGGAACTTAATGATAATTAGGGTTACTAGTGTAGAATGGACATGGTCAGAGTTAGAGTGGCCTCAAGCCTAGTATGTTGCCTTGTACACGGGTGATATAGTATCACCCGTATCTTGATGCTAAACATCATGCATCATTGTTGTCTAGTCTCTTATTAGAGAACTCTTTAAATCTTGGTGTTAATGACATTATTAGTTTCCAAAAGTTAATTGGGAATTTAGATAAGATGACAGTTGCTAACTTGGGTAGGCAACACCAGAGATCTTTGGACTCCTATTTCAAGAGTTCTTGAGAATATTTGTATTTGTTTGGAGTTAAAAACTATTATTTCATACCATCTATATTGCTTAAACTCGTTGTATACATTTTAAAGCTCGTATTACTTATGTTTTCATATTCCCTCAATAATACGACAATTGTATGCCATTTGTCATATTAATGAGAAGATGACACCTTGATAATACGACTTTTCTTGTGTTTCCCAAATGTGTCATACTAAAGAGGGAGAACAGTAGTGCAAAGATTTCTCTGTTGTGACTATATCACGATATAAAAGCAAAGACCAGAAGACATATGCAAAATGACTCTCAAGTATATGTATAAAGAGGGATACAGATCACCTATTTGTAAGAGAGTTGTAGCCTCGGTAGTATCATTACTAGCCTCGGTAATATCAACACTTCACCTTTGTTTACTTTAGCCTAAGTTTCACTTAACCTAAGTTAACTGGGATCGTTATCTCAACATTCTCTAAGGAAAATATATTTTATTCAAGTTGGAGTTCTCCGGAGGCCAAGTTTCTTGTCTGAGGCTTTGAGGTTGCCCAAGAAAACTTGACCTCTAGAGAACTCCCCTTCAAAAAAGTGTCGCCACGTTGGCAACCATGTCATTTTTTCATCCATGTACAAAGTTCTCCACCAAAGGACTCTTGGCTGTAGTGTAAACCACCACCGGACAAGAGCGTCACGCTCGGCCAATCAAATTTTAGAATTCCCCTAGAATTCCTGACCGGTGGACTTCTCCACCGCAGTGTAAAGCGGCCCTTAGGGCCGCTGGATCCTGACCCGCCCTCCGTCAGAAAGCAGGCTCCTTGCACACTGGTTGCGAATCCTGTGGGATACCCATTGCCATATGCAATTTTTCTTGACCTGACTATTGTACCAGTGAATTTCTTCATCAATGTTCCAGTTTCCAAAAAGAATCACTTCACAGGACTGATAATTCTCTTACGTGATGAAAAAAATGCTGCAGTAAGTTATGTTGTATAACTAAGAATTGGCATCCATTGAAATTTGAAATCTTCTCTAGTTTGTATTGATGCAAAGATATATCATCAATGACTCAAAGGAAAGATTCTGCTTCAAACAATGAGTCTGTTGTCTGTTTGTAGCAGCATTCTGTGTTGAGCAGTTTACTCGAGTACTATCTTTTTCACAGCACATTCTGCTTGCTGCGTGGAAAATTAATTGGGTAGCCACGCAATGGTTGCTCCTAGAATCGACATTTCCATGAGAACCTCATATAAGTACGGAGTTGTAGCTGTGGTGGGAATCACTGGGAGAATAGCTGATGCAACTTGAGTCACTTGACGTATAATAACACCGTTGATGGATGTCAACAGACATAGTGACGATTAGAACTGTCCTAACTATGTGGAGTGCATTTCACAAGGGTCTTTCAAAAAAAGCAGAAGCGTCGCTTGTGCATTATCTTGTATACGCCTCACCTGGGGACGCAACATTTTTCCCATGCTCGTATGCGGACGTCGAATTGACGCGGTCAGTGGTAATAAGCGAGTGGGGATTGGCACGAGGGAATAATGTACACAGTAAGACCTTGACGACAAGGTAGACGAGTTGCGTTATCCCCATGCCTAGCTGATAATGATTCAATTGCTTCAATTGTTTGCACAACAAACAAAGTGTTCAACAAGAGATTACACTTGTAGGCTGTATTGGTGAAATTGCTAGAATATTCACACGAAAATATGTTCTATCGAATAGATCCCCTCATCTGTTCCAAGCATTAAAATGTCTGCAATTGCTTGTTGGCAGTGACTTGTGTGCCAATCCACTGCGTGCTGGCAATGACACTCTGGTGCCGCTCTACGAGATGACGAGACACAGCTGACAGAATCGTCTCTGTACCAAACATTCCTCTCACCAAACAATCTTTTTCAAAAAGTGTGTCGAGTATTTGTCATGTTTCCTCTAACGGTGCTCGGAAGGTAATAAATGAAGAGAACCAAATGTGCTTACACGTTCAAAATCTGTACAAAAACCTGGGACAAACTGCGAAACTGCTCAAGTGAATTTGAATGTACTGAGTTCATTTTTAAAAAAAATCTTTACAATTTTCTTTACAATTATTCACGATTGTAAAAAAAATTCCTACAAAAGAAGAAACCACTACTGCTTGGGAGTGACAGTGTCCTTCACGCTCTGGTAGGCATTGCCCAACGCATCACCGGCCTGCTGCAAAAGGCTGCCAGCACCATCCTTGGCTTCAGCGGTCTTGTCAGATGCAGCTTGTGCGGCGTCGGAGGAACCTTGCTTCGTTTGCTCCCACTTTTCGCCAGCGAAACTGCCAGCTTCGTTGGCCTTGTCTTGTGTGGCTCCCGCTGCATTGGAAGTGGCTTGCTTCGTGTCCTCCCACTTCTGCCCAGCCACATTGCCAGCCTGGTTAGCCTTGTCTCCGGCAGTCCCTGCTACCTCATTCGCCTTGTCTTGGGTGGCTCCAGCAGCGTTCTGCTCAAGAAAATCAACATAATTTTCAGCCAAAGATCCTTTCTCCGTGGTATTTTTCAGTTCCCACTCGGATCACCATCTAAAGAGATGCAACACAAATACGGCTATATTGCAAGGTACTCGGAACAGAATCATCCTCTATATAACTTGCCCTCTTCCATTGACGGCGGCCTGTTTTTGATTCAAGAAGCGCCCTCAATCTAATCTTGACCATTCGATCCCTTAAAAATCTACAGAACACGATGTATTTTTTCAAAGATAATGACATGATGAGCTCACCTTGGTTGCCTGTTGAGCGTCACCAGCCTTCTGCTGGCCCAAATTCTTGGCCTCCTCAGTCTTCTGGGCTGCAGAGTCCCTGGTGCTCTCGTAGTTCGACATCGTCAAAATTTGAGCTGATGATCGCTTACAAAAGAAATGGGCAACGAGATGGAGAAATATATCGGAGATGTAAGAAGATGCAGAATATGTAGATAGCTGATGGAAATGTGGTTCATGGGAGGAATGGCGTTGCGGTGGGGTATGTATATACAAGAGGTGGTGGGACAAGTGGCGGCCCCATAATGGACAGCCTCCATAAGAGAGCCACGTACCCCTCAGTTTGCACAATAGGGTGTTGCAGCAGAGACTCCATGCATAGCTTGTCTTTTCTAGAAGAGGTGTAACTCGTGATTCATAAGGTTCTGCATTTGATTAGTTATTTATCTCATTATTCTTCCAACTATCGTGGCAAGACACTCCTCCAATTTGCGACCAGATCCTCCTGATTACTCTAAGACATTGTAGTAGCTATGTAGCTGATAGCAAGGGACGATTCATGGAGTATTTCTACAAATATTTTGAATTAATTTCCAAGCTAACTTCTGGCGAGTGATTCTTGGCCTGAGTTTAGCTTTGCAGCATTTGGTTGTTTCGTTATTTCATGGAATGTGTACCGAGTGCTGCCTGTAAGTTAGAGCATCTTGAGTCTATTGTTCTTATGTTTCACCTTCGGGCATTTGGTTGGAATTTAGCACTTTATCATCAACAAGGATTTAAGCACTAGCCATCAGATACGTCATCAACAAAGACTTGAAATTGAACAAATTCATTAGGTTAGGTTAAAGACGGCATATGATAATCTTTGAAAGAGGGCAAGCGCATGAATCGAATGTATAAGGGCTCTTCAGCAGTTCGTATAGATTCAAAACTTTATTGAAACGAACGATTTGTAAAACGCCCGAGTGCAATGCTGACGTTGCTAGTATTTGCACTTTTGGATTTCTCAAGGAGTTACTCTTTCACAACACAGAAACCACAAGAAACAATTTGAAAGCGTCCTCTCTGGTTAATCGTTCCACATGTAATGGGAGTTATTCTCCAACTGAAGTCTGTCTAAGTTTGTTTTTCCCTGAATACCTACGTGCCGTTTCCAAGTTCCAATTACATAACTCTTGATGATGACTGTGAGGTTTGCACACCGTAAACCCTAAACTCTGAACCCAGATTCGTGCATACGCATAATTCAATGCCATGAATACTCTCAATGCCACCAGTATGTCAAACTTTCCGATTTGGAACGATCATTCCAAATGTTATCTATAAAGCAAAGATTTCCACAAGAGAAAAATCTCCCCTTTTACACGATCCTTACAGTTCAAATATGTCCGCAGGACATTCAACATATGTTTAAGTTCATCAATGAGCATAACCGTTCCAAAACCAGAGGAGACAATCCATAGCTCATCGCTCACAACAAATGCACCACAGAAATTGGAAACTGCTCAATCGAGCTTGAATTTACCCATTTCAATCAATAGACTTCTTTACAAGGTTCTCTACTATTCACAAAAGGTCCTTCTTATAATAAAACGAAAAAGGGAAATTTTATTGCTTAAGAGTGACAGTCTCCTTCACGCTCTGGTAGGCGTTGCCCAAAGCATCACCGGCCTCCTGCA
Source organism: Polytrichum formosum (assembly GCA_964035585.1). NCBI lineage: Eukaryota > Viridiplantae > Streptophyta > Polytrichopsida > Polytrichales > Polytrichaceae > Polytrichum > Polytrichum formosum. The sequence goes on from OZ037941.1 coordinate 3,381,941, forward strand.
GAAGACTGCCAGTCCTTGGCTGGAGCTGCCTTGTCCGATGCAACTTGTGCGGCGTCGCAAGAAGCTTGCTTTGTCTGCTCCCACTTCTCGCCAGCGACATTGCTAGCTTCGTTGGCCTTGTCCTGCGTGGCTCCTGCCACATTGGAAGTAGCCTGCTTCGTGTCCTCCCCTTTCTGCCCAACGTCATTGCCAGCTTGGTTTGCCTTGTCTCCGGCAGCTCCTGTACCTCATTAGCCTTGTTCTGGCATGGGTGGCTCCAGCAGCATTCTGTTAAACACATTCCAAGATTGTTCAAATCTCAATCAACTTGCCACTTGGTTCCCAAACCTAACTAAATAAGTTGCAAACTCCAGTGGGGTTCAGTACGACTGTCTCATTCACATGAACCCCTTCACCCAAGCCAGACTTAAAGTCACATGAGCTTCAAGAGCTCTCATTCTATCCTCATATGTAGTCGGGTATACCAAACCAACCTCAAATATGAATCCAGAACTCAGCTCATCACAACAGACTTACTCCAGAACGTAGACACGGAAAAAGATGCCTTTAAAATACTGTGATCTAGGTAAGGGCCTCACCTTAGTAGCCTGCTGAGCCTCCCCAGCCTTCTGCTGGCCCACATTCTTGGTCACCTCGCTCTTCTGGGCTGCAGAGTCCCTGGTGCTCTCGTGGCTAAGTTAGCCAGATGCAGGATTGGAATCGGTGTTCTCTCGCTTCAACATGTCTCACAACCCGGCTTATAGGTCTTTCTGTGTTTGTATATTATAGCTGGTATGTGTGTGGTTTCATTGGTGGTACAAGAGCTTGCACGTACTACATTATGTCACTGACAAACTAGAGGATTTATTTAGTGGGACGATCAGTTATTTGATAGAGTAAATTGTAGGGCTTTTCGTCACTTTCAAGGGCCACCTTTCGATAATTGACCTACTATATACTGCAAAAGATTCTTACTGAGTTTCTGTTTTGTTCTGAATTTTAAAGACTTGTTTTCAATGACTACTACAAAGTCGGAAAACCCCAAACAAAGTTGTTGCCAGTCCCGGATTTGATTCACAATAACGTCCTTGGAAGAATTTTCCTACTGCAAATTGTGGGGTCTATCTTTGCCTTTCCGACTACAGCCCCTCATTAGGTCAAAGGGGCACACCAGGATCATGCGACAGAAGCATCCATAGCATCCAAGAAGAATGTCAAGGTTGTAAAAAAGTTCCCCTTTCTACAGGATACTTACATTGCAAACACGTCCGCAGGATATTCAACATATGTTTGCGTTCATCAATGTGCGCAAGCGTTCCGAAACCAAGACAGAAAATGTATAGCTCAGTGCTCAAAAAAATTGCTCAATTGCCCTTGAATATACTGATTTCAATCAAGTGAGTTCTTTACAATGTTCTCTACTATTCACAACATGCTCCTTCTCACAACAGGAAACCGGAAATCACTACTGCTTGGGAGTGACAGTGTCCTTCACGCTCTGGTAGGCGTTGCCAATAGCATCACCAGCCTGCTGCAAAAGACTGCCAGTTCCATCCTTGGCTTGAGCTGCCTTGTCCGATGCAGCTTGTGCGGTGTCGGAAGAAGCTTGCTTTGTCTGCTCCCACTTCTCCCCTGCGACATTGCCGGCTTGGTTGGTCTTGTCCTGTGTAGCTCCTGCGGCATTGGAAGCGGCCTGCTTAGTGTCCTCCCACTTCTGTCCAGCGACATTGCCAGCTTGGTTTGCCTTGTCGCCAGCAGCCCCTGCTACCTCATTAGCCTTGTCCTGGGTGGCTCCAGCAGCATTCTGTAGAAAGTACCCCAAAATTGTTCAAATTCCAATCAACTTGCTACTTGACTCACAAACCTAACCACTTAAGTTGCAAGATCCAGTTGAGTTCAATACACCTCATATATTCACATGAACCCCTTCAAACAAGTCCGACTTAAGTCACGACCTGTGTGCAATAAGCTTCAAGAGTTTTCATTCCATCTGCATAGGGTACACCAACCAACATCGACTATGAAACCGGAACTGAGCTCGTTCCAACAATACTCTCAGAACATAGACACAAAAGATGCCTCTAAAACACCGTAATTAGATCTAGGTGAGGACCTCACCTTGGTGGCCTGCTGAGCCTCACCAGCTTTCTGCTGGCCCACATTCTTGGCCTCCTCGGTCTTCTGGGCTGCAGAGTCCCTGTTGCTCTCGTAGGTAGACATTGTCGAAATTAACCGAACTTGACAGCCGACACAAATGCAACAACTTACGATAGGCTTGGCCGACTGATTGATCTGAAAAACTTGAACTAAGTTAACTGTAGTGCAGATCAGTGTTGATGGTACTAATGCAATTGAATGATGTATGGAATGGTGGAACCATGTGATTTATACAGCAGGAGGGGTGGGACAAGTGGCTCTGGGCCTACATGCAACAGCTTCGCAGGAGGCGCCAAGTGTCCCTCGACACCGCCGCAGCGCCGCAGTCGCTGGGTGCTGGCACCTTTGCATTGGTTGCGATCTAATCCTCAGGCAGTGGAATCGCATGCTGGATCCGAACAATACCAAGGGTGCATTTCCATTGAGGGGTTGATCACACCAGCCTCTTCTGGCACCATCCGCCAGCTATAATAGTGTGAGAAGTGGTGGGCCAACATCTATTTCTGAACATAATCCCTAGCAATTTCACGGCTGGAACCGGACAGAAAGTTTGGTGTGATTAGGGCATGAGTTGAAGTGGAAATAAGACGTTGATGTCATCAACAATCCATAACACAACCTTCCTTTATAAGGAGGGATTGGCAATAAACTTTCCACTCCTACCATTTTGTAATAACTTACGAGTGTTTGCAAACCAGAAAGGCGAAGGTTCCAGTTATGAACTCCTTAACCCCTAAACGCTCAAGCCTTCACTTTTCATTTTCGGGTATTTCTAGCACCAATGCTGAAAATTTCTATTATGTAGAAAAATAGACTCTATTTAATTGAAATCCAACCGTACGGATGTGAACTATACTACCATATATTCTTGTTGAGAAAATTTGAAGTCAATCAAACCATAATTGCTAGGTCAGACTGATATACAAATAGGGCCTTCATCCAGGGAGCAGCTAAAGAAAATTTTGAAATTTTTCGTTTCATGACCATTTCGGTCATGCCACAAATTTTAGAAAGTTGGCAACTTTGCTATTATATGTTATGTGATTGAAAAAATGAGCTACTCCCAAAATTGTGGGGTTTTTTTAGCAAATTTAAATATAATCCATCACCCTCAAAAGTTGGAGGGGCCACATGAGGTCATTTGGGAGATTTCCCCTTTTCATGGAGCAAGCAATATGTGCACTTTTTTTTTCCAAATCCATTTGGTCAAGGGAAAATGCCGTCACCTTGTCTTGAGAGGATTAAAATTATTAAAATGAAACATCAAAAAATAAATAATGAAAAAAAACCAACTCAAATTGGGCATCATATGTGAGAGATATTGGCTCCTAAATTTGGCAACACATTGAACCGCCTCCCAAACAAGCAATGCCAACCTAACAAAAAACCCTACATGCTTGGAGTATGAGGTTTTTACTTGTTATTTTGGCCCACATGGAGTGGGCACCACCCTACACTAGTAGATACCTTCCATCCACATAGATTGCCACCTAGTGGTTTGCAAATCCATCAAAATATTAGGTGGCAACCCATTTCGGGTTGCATGAGCATTTAAGGGTTAAAAGCACATAACATTAAATATTTGTTTTCGCCTTCATCGACGTCATCATGCCCATTGCTTAAAGCTCCAAAATTCTCTCCTTCCGGAAAATTGTTCAGTGCTTTGCGCATTCTAACTGTCAAAAAATCAGGCTGCTCTTGTTACTTGTATTGACCTATGTAGACTGGTAGTAACAAATGCAAACATGTGACCAGCCAGTGTCTAGGTCTGCAGGTTACATTCATTTAGATGGCATTCATCTCACATACCTTTCAGATGACCTTCCTCAACATAAACGGATTCAGACCCGAACAAGGTTGCCAGGGTGTCATCCAAGCTATATTCTTAGCTATTCAAGCCAGTGAACCAACTTGCTCACCCATGAAATGCAAGGATCATTGTTTTGTATTGCACAAGGAGCTGAGGGAAAGACTACTGCAAGTGGGGCCCTAGAGTTAAGGAAGTGCAATTGAATCTGGAAGTAATGTAGATGAAATCTGGAGATCATCTGGTACCATTTTCATACACCCAATACCATCAATAAATAGACCAACAATCAGAACCTACTTCCATTGGTTTTTCGAGACTGAACCTAATCACCAGGTACAATAGGTCGGCCATTACACACTGCGAAGGACACAGGTCGAAATGCCCCACTTGTAACTAGCAGGATATGACTCACCAATAGAAAGCTGATCCATCTGCATTATTGACAACTGAAAGAATTAACTAACAGTCTAAAGAATTCCACTGTACAGGGAAAATTACAGCTGCATGCTCTTCACTGCACATGCAACCAAATGAATTATCTTCAGGGGACTATAACTTCCATAACTATCAAAATAAAGTGATGTACATAATCTGCACTAGGAGAGGAAGAATTAGCAGCAATGCACTACACACCTCCAATACGCGGTTGCCAAGACTGCATAAAATATTATCTAGGAGGCGCCACACTTACTCTTCATTTCATGCGTAAAATTGCCATAGTGGTATTGTAAGAGAACCATTGGGCTCAAAATTTCCCAGATGCACAGCAGTTCAACCCTCAAACAACATCGACGCGGGGGTTGAATGTCTTTGCTGCACCAAATTTCCGATTCATTTGGTCATCGTCAGAGGAAGAAGAAGACGACGACGATGATCTCCGGCCAGTTGCCATCTGATCCTCCCCTTTCCGGTTCACTTCAGTCTCCTCCTTTGCTCCGACTTCCTGACCAGGTACAATAAGAGGTGCATTCGAATCCGACTTTGCAAGACTCTTCTCGGTAGCCAAGACAAGCGATTGTCCAAGTTGTGTAATCTCAAGTACTGTTGGTTTTTTCACATCTGGTAAGGGTTGTAGCCAAGGCTCGCCATCCATTCGCATGTATGTCTCCTTTGCAGCACCCGAGTTGAATACAATTTTCACTTTGTGTGCCTGTTGCCAAAATAATCCAGTCTCAGATTGAGTTATACTTAGGACTCAAGTAAAACTTTCAAGAGTTGCTGAATAGAGGTACATATATAGCAAAATAAAAATAAAATAAAATAAAAATCCTCTACACAATATTAAAATCAAAAAAGAGAAACATCGGATGGGTTTTGAATGGACATGAAAGGAATTGTCATCATTTTTGGCACTGCAAGGTTGCAAAGTTCAGCATTCAAATATCTCTCTGATCCTGTCAATCACTTGAATGCACAAAATTCTGCATCCATTTATGCAAGCCCTAAAAGAGCTACAACAAGCAAGGACCTGTAGGTTGGTAGATTTCAGTGCAACATACCTGTGATAGGCGTACACCATGGCCTTCGGCCAAAAGAACAGTCCCATGCCATGCATCCTTGAAGCCCACTATCTCCAATAGCCCATCATCAACAACAGGCGGAGTGAGGTCCCTCTGTATCACCCACGGTGAAAGGTTTGGCTGTCAGAAGCTTCCCAAGTCCCATTTCAATATCTTCACAAATTTTAGTTTTTTGTGCATGAGAGTTCTGTAATTTCTATAATCCTTACAGAGGGGAAATTATCATGGAATTGTCATATAGTCATTGGTTTTAGATGGTTTCGTACGTACATTTTTCTTTTTCTTGGAGCTGGGTGTGCCCCATGGATTTAAGCCCCCAGAAAAACTTGGAAGATTCATAATCACAATGGATCGTATACTGAATCAAAAACACCAAAACACAATCACTTAGTGTCCCTTTATATGGAAAAAGTGCTCTGAAGACACATACACATGTGTAAAGATATAACAGACGGTGATCCCTTGGACTACCCTGGCTACACAACACCAGAACCTCTTGTACTTATTGTCTCAAAAAGAACAAAAATAGAAAAAATCCTTTTAAACTAGGAAGATTCCCAAATTCAAATGGAATAAGTTACCAGGTCAGAGAGAACCTGCTTTACCTTTTAGCGACTTTAAGTTCTGTGTATTCTTCACCATGCTTGGCAACTTGAATGGTCGCCAGTTTTGGTATATTTCTGCACCCCCGCACATTCTACCATGATAAATGAATTGATTGATGACATAGAAATTTCATGAAAAAGGTCCTATGCTTCAAAAACATAGAAGATTGAGATTCTGTGTGTACTTGGAGGCAGGATGGGTACAGCTGGCACAAAACCAGCCTTGCGTGCACGTAATCTTGGCATACTGAAGCTGCAGTCATGCAAATCATAGTGTCAGAGATGTAAGTGAAGTTAGCGTCAGAACCTTCATTGCAGGTTACATTTCAAGGTTGCATGTGGGATATGTGTGTACAAAGCGCAAGGGTAAAGAAAAGATAAAATTTTGCTATGATGTTTAAAAAGGTGGTGAGCACCTGATTGGTGAGCTGATTCTTGAACTTGTCAGGATGGTTTTCCCTTTCCGAGTGAAATGCATATGCTACTTGGGCATCCATACCTGCCATACCCGTGTGTCAAAATCTCAAGTCAATGCCGAAAAGGAGTTAGCCAACTCTTAAGAAAGAGAGTTCCAACACAAAATTGCATGCTAGTGAGTTGATACAAGAATCACAATTGGGGAAGAATGAAACCTCGCACAATACTCTTATGTCGCTGAGTATACTCACCTATACTGAAGTAATTCCAGAAACCGCCCCGGAAAGTGATACGTCCTTTCTGCAACACGAACCCATCCACCAATTTGCACATTAGTAATATTCTCAATTTGCACTTCTACTTCAACTTTGAATTTAGATTCGAGACCTTTCATTTGCAACCCAACATTCCAAAACTCTAAGTTCAGGGCAACGATTCTTGATCTCTTTACCTCTTTATCCTTTTCATCCCGCTTGAAAGAGTGCAGCGAATGTGGGACTTTCACAGGTTCCAAGGAGTCACCATGTTTCTCTTCCACCACCATCTTCATTGTGACATGCCAGCTGCAGGAAGGATACTCCAACCCCACCCCAAGTTAATATTCGTAACCATCATGGAGTTTGAGGTCCGTTTCCAGCAAACATCATCCTGTGAGCTTCTGGAATTACCTGTCCACACGCAAGGGGGTGGCAATCAAAACCTCCTTCATAAACTTTTGCACTGAGTTCACATCTGTGCCGGGATTCTTCTTGCCCTGCCAAGAAACCGCCAGGCATGTCAATTTCAGATGAGTTCCTGACGTGAGGGAGGCATGTCCTTTTATTTCAATGTCACCGGCACTAGTGGTAGAAGTTGCAAACTCACCCAGCCGAAGGAGAAGGGGAGATTGTTTCCTGTTCCCAGTGGCATCGTTGCAATGGGTGGCGGATGCTCCAGCTTCAGATCCCCCATGATTCCAAGCAACCAGCCGGCTGTGCCATCCCCTCCTGCTACCTGCGAAATAACGCAATCCCACTAAATAAATCTAACTGCTCAGGGGAATCACCAAAAAGGGAAGGCCGCAGAAGTGCAAATACCTAAAATCCTGAGCCACAAAGATACTGGGCCAAAATCTTGAATCTCGTTTCTTACATTTCAATCTGCAAAGGTAAGACTATCCTTTACACAACTGTTTCCGAAATACTCACACTCAAAAGGCGCATACGAGGCTTACAATGATACGCAAGTGTGTCCGAACATGGATTGCAACCTTGTCTCCATCATTCTTAAGCTTCTCAAGATGCCCCAGCACTTGGTGCAGTATATCCTCCGGCTTCTCATCAGCTAGATCATACACCTGGGGAGAACCAATAATATCAGCCAAACATAAAGAAATCGAGCTTTTGAACCCCCGACCATTTCTTGATGGACTGCACTGCATTTGCGCAGCGCAACCAGTGAAAAGATTTTTCTTTGAGAAGTTGTGTGCACCTGCTTGGGGTTCAGCAGGTCACGAAATGACTTGAGAATAGCGCCACCGAGCTGGCCCCCACTCTTTGAGTTCACAAAGACAAGAATGGGAGACTCCGGCGTCGCTACAGATTCGCCGTTGTCGGATATAGATCCCCTTTCAAGAATGTAGTTAGGGATGCACATCTCCTCCATCTTCGCCCTCTTGTTGTGTTTTCTCACATCTTCCTCCTTGATGTCTGCCATTTCTGTAACTCCCTTTGACGATTCGCCCAGGGGTTTGACTTAGCTGCGATGCTGTATTAACAAGAGAAATGAAACAACTTGTTACAAGCAAATCCACTGCAGTGCCGAAAGCCTCCAGAAGTAGAGTTATGTAAGCTCGTCACCATGGTATTTGCAATTGTGACATGTGCACACTATGTGCACGTTTGTTGGTTAACGGAGGTGGACTCCGCGTCATCACCTTAACCCATAGCCAATGTCAAGCACAATTTCGTAGACAATTCCAACCCGGAATCTACCACCAATCTCATCTGCTTTTCACAGAGGAAGGAACCCAGGAGGCACTCGGGCTGTACGAATAACTGACTTGAACGCGCACATCAACAAAATTACACACCAACTTGTTCATGACCACAGCGATTTGACCAACAAAAGTCGCTGCACCAACCAAGAAACGCGCCCATCCCAAAGCAAATCACGTAACGAGTTCTGAACCCACTAACCCATACATACACGAAGCTCCCTGCTGGCAATACAGAAAGCACTTCACTTGATCACAAAGCTCTGCCCGCTCATAAAGAAGCTTCTTCTCACCTTTGCAACTCAAGAACCCAGTAATTACACGATGCAATCTGCGTAAGCAAGAGTGTCTGCCCATCAAAACTGCACCAAATCTCTCAATTTTGGAAACCGGCCATGGTAATCCACCTACCTGACCACCGACCCACTTGAAGCATAGCCTGCAGCTCCGATTGAGGGGAGATCCTTGAGCACACTGGAGCCTCGAACTAAGCGAAACACTTGAAGTATGTTTGAAAGCAGTAGTGATTGATGCTTTCGAATGCGCCTGTCCAGGTGCCTCTGGAAGCGCTGGCAGGCTTAACTGGACAGTTAGAAGTACATTTCGACCGCCATAGTCCATACATAGACAGGAAAACCTTCTCTAGGTAAATCCTTGGTCATGAGACATAGTGTAAAACGGACTTAGACCAACATGTAGTGTCTAATTGGTCCGAGATGACCCTAAACTACCAGATGATGGTGGAGGGATACCCAAATCTCAAGGAAGAGGTTGGCGGTTCGAATCCCGGCTATGAAATCTCCTCTCTACTTGACGGAAAACTTGCCAGGTGGTCAATTGCCTCCTGTGCTTTGGCGTTGGCCTGTCGGCCTTCTGTCTCAAAAAAAAAAAAAAAAAAAAAAAACATGTAGTGTCTAATGAAGATAAAAAGTTAAAAGTTGCTAAAATATTTGTTTTCTTGAATAGAAGTCACTAAAATAGTGTTTGTCTTCATAACATAGCCAACAATGCATTATTTTGTTGAAACTAGAGACAAACTATTTGGGTTCTCTCACCACGAAATTTGAGTGACCACCAAACATTATCCATTTCTAGACGTGTAGGATTCCCTGTCCTTTCCATGTCACTTTCTCATTCATTATCTGACATGATCACTTTTAATATGATGACCTTATGTAGAATGAAGTGGGAGCATCACTCATTTCTCAACCATTGAAAAAAAAATTTAAGTGGTGGTTATGGTCGGTGATCAGTCGTGTAAACATGCCAATGAATCATTGACCCTCAACTTATAGGCTACTTGTTAATACCATAGGCCCTTCCTCATCCATAGATATTGTTTACAAAGGTATGTGGGTGTTATTTGGTTCTTTTTTAATGTTCTCCAACTTCTACCGATAAGATTTACACAACAAAAACTTGTGTTGCATTAGCAAATCTACGATGAAACACCTGCAAAAATCGGATCGAAAATCGGACTTCCCCTTATTCAATATTGGTTATTAGAAATGCATGTTTGTTAATTTCTTAATTGGATACATAGGTCCTCCCAATTGTGTTCAATATTGAGTGTGGAGTAGTCATTAATATTTGAAGACGCAGTCCAATCTCTTTTAACATGTGTCTTTGTGGTGTTTGCTCTTTGATCCCTTGGGGGGTACACCTGCATAACACATATGAGTACACATGAGTGCACAAAAGGGGTATTAATTTGAACTTTTATGTATTATGTATGCATATGCTACACAAATTATAACTTGTAGTTATGTATGTGTATGGAGGACCTTTAGAAAATATGCAACATTCGTACTTGTATGGTAGGTTCACTTGAGTTTATAAGATAAGTATTTAATATTGGATGAAACTAGGATAAATAATTTTTATCATTTCCTTATCTCATCCATGTATGTATGATAGACGCAATATTAGGGTTTTGGAAAGGGTGGTTGAGCTGAGAATGAGTCCACTTCTTGCTTAGAGTTGCAAGAGGAACAGGCAACGCTTCTTTGTGGTTGATGCCTTCACTAGATCATGCGCAACATCATAATTGTGAAGGTGTTGATTCCCAAGTGTCTCAATCCTTTTCATATCATTAGTAAACCTCCAATGTGTGCAACAATTTGGATCTAGCATTTAGGGATCGCAAAAATCTTTATTAATTGAGATTGTATGAAATCTTTATTTTTTTAATCATTGAGATTGTACGTGTATGATAAAATTATACGAAATGATAAAATTATTCATCCTAGTTTCATCCAATATTAAATACATCCGGGTTACAACTAGTATTGAGCAAGAAAATTAGAATTTGTGACACTAAATATCATATTTAGTGTAGTGGACACATACGCACTGTACCCCATCAAATTCCCTCTACACTTGGGACAGATTTGTCCTTATTCACACTAGAATCTGGTGGGCAAACAGCCTACATGGAAACTCACCCTTAGCGTCTGCCGCCACTTAACACCCAAGTCTGCCTTTGCAGACGTCACCAAGCCCAAGGCCCCAAGCTCTCTTTCAGAGGGCCCTTCTTGTGCATACTGTATTTAGGTAGACTCTAGTGTACCTTGAAGGTTTTTCTGGTCGGTTTTGCTTGAGATCAAGACACACAAAACATGGTCACTAGTACACAAGTATAGTACCCCAAGTATGTAGAATCTAACACAGGGTGTTTCTGCTACAGGTATATATGGTCTGTAAGTTATTCTAGAGTTCCGATTCCTCAGGATGAGTTCAAGTCTCAGGGCCACTTCACACACGAGACCGAAGGCCACTGACCATGGCAGTTCAAGCACTGCCATTGGTCGAAAAGGCGGGGACGGTCCAAGTTGGCTTCACACTAGAAGGTGAAGGCCTAACGGCCCAAAGAAAAGTCTGTGGATGAAAAGTCTACATGGAGTCCTACATGGCAGCATGTAGATTCACTGCATGTAGACTTCGAGGTGGGCCTGACGCAAATTCCGGCAGACCATGGCAGTGAAACGGTTGGCAGACATATTTTAATGTTTTTTTCAACAGTCACTTTTTTGCAGGACAGATTAGTTAAAAAGAGGACAGAGGGTCGTTTGCTTCAACGACTCGGAGTGTGTAGAGGTTTGTTATGTGTGCAATTGTAGGAGAGAATTTTTTGATTGATTTTTTTTGACAAATTTTTTTTTTGCGAGATGGCTGGTTTTTCGCAAAATGGCAGTGGATCCAAAAGCCAACAATGGAGCCAAAATTCTCCTTGGATGTCATGGAGTCAGCCACAATTCGGGTTGCACGGTCCATCATTGGCGAGTAGGAGTTATAGCAATTTTCAGTTGTTTAACGATAGTGAGATAGAAGTGATTGGAACCCAAGTACCACAAAATGTTGAAGGTGTTGGAAGAGAGGCAGAAGAGAATGCTAGGAAGGAGGAGGAGAATGGAAAGAGAAAGAGAGATAGGGCATCAACTGCAAAGCCGAAATGAGCAACAACAAAAAAAGCAAGGAATGATGAAATAGAGATAGGTGATTTGGAGGAGTAAGATGTGCCTATCAAATGGCGAGATTATGAAATTGAAACTCTAATTGTAATTCGTGGTGAGATGGAAGAGGAATTTGCAAGAACAGCAAGAAAACAAGGTATGGAGTTTTTGATTGAATGTGCAAAAGGTTCGATTCAGATTGGGCCAATTGGGCCTTTTAAAATGCCTTGGCCTTAGGCGATTGGCCCTGGGCCCCCCTTTCCCCCCATTCAGGGCTTAACGGGATATGCTTGCCTCGAGAATTGAACCCTACACCTCGAGGATATAAGCCACCACCCTCTAGGTATCTTGGCCACCGAGCCATTCCCCTCAAGTTGTAAAACTTGAGGACGTATTGTACTTAACCTATCACTACTCCTACCACTACTCCTACCACTACTACTAACAGTTATTGTTTTACTGTATCTAGTTAGTTGCTATTGTATCTGATTACTGTTTTACTGGTTGTATGTTTACAGGTATGAATGCTTGGATTAAACTTCATGCCCGTATGGTATCAAGCTTATGCAATTTTGGAAGGACTTGGCTAGCTTGTAAGAAAAAATACAAAGTCTTTCTCACATAATACAAGAATGATAAACGTCTAAATAGAATTTCAGGACAAGCAAGGCGTGAATGTCAATACTATGAGCAGATGGACATGTGGAATGGACAGCGTGCAAGTGTTGTCAATCAAATGCCAGCAAGTGCATAAGATGATGAACAGAATACTACACAAGAATCTGAGCAGACATCACCTCCAAGCATCACGAAAGATAAGAAGAAAAAATTTCAAGACAAAATGGAAGGCTTTCTGGAGCAGGTAGTTAGTAATTCATCCAGTCTGATTGCATCTTTTCAGGCTACAACATAATTATTGAAAAATATGGATGCCCATATGGCAGCTTTAATACAGAAGTTGTAATCACTCATTACTGTCTCATGCAGTATCCATATCCTGCAATTCTAGATTTAGGTCTTTCTGTAATTTCAATTGCCACAAAGATTTGGCAATTCTCTCATGCATTTCTGTTGCCTCTGCTAATAAATCTCCATCTTTCTCATTTTCTTTGTATCTTTATCTACTTCTTTCTCTCTCATTGACATATTTTCTGCATTCACAATATTCCTAACTTCTCGTATAGCTATTACTTCTGTCCTCATTTCTTGCCCTTCTCTCAATAGCCTATTGTTTATTCGCCTTCTCAATTCTTTTTCTGCCTCCTCAATCTACTCCATATCGAACTTATCCTTATTGATTGTACATATGTTATGTAGAATAATACATGTAGTAACTACATCTGTCATATGTCGCAAGGGCATATCTGCCCTTTTCATTATGATTATCCATCTGCCTTTTAGAATCCCAAATGCACGTTCTACACACATACGAGTAGAACTTTGAATAAAATTCCAATTTGCTTTGTAATTTTCTAAACCTTCAGCACAACCCTTGAATGGACAATAAATCCATGGCCGTACCGGATATGCACAATCTCCAATCAACTTGTAAAGTAGAAATTTACCTTTCATGCACTCTTTTCCGATTTTTGTTAATTGGAACAATGTCCAATCGTGTATGCTACCTGCCCAACCAAATTCGTAATCCCAAAACACACATTTGGTGTCTACTACACCTTGTATTAATGCCGAATGAAAGGATTTCCGACAGTAGTATTATTCTCCCCCGATTATAGGTGCAAAAATTGGGATGTGAGATCCATCAATTGCCCCTATGATATGAGGAATTCCATGGAGTGCCTCAAATTCTTTTGCTAAAACCCTAAACCTACTTCCACTTGGAAATTGCACAAAAGTCCTTTGTAAATGAACCCTAACTAATTTACAAAATATCCTCACAATTTCTGAAATTGTACTTTCGGCCACTCCATATACCTCTCCTACCGTACATAATACATTTCCAATCCCAAGACTTTGTAATAACATTGCAACTCTACTCTCAACCGAAATTGTTTATCTCATTGGTGTGTTTTTCTTCTGCAAAAATAGACCTAATTTCTCACAAAGAAACTTGAATGTTTTGTGACATACACGCGTTTTTTGCTTGAACATTTTTTCCGTGAAAGAACCCAATAGCAATCTATCCGTGAATCCTACATTTCTCTCAAATGCCCACACGCTACGATCGCTCACTTTCATGCTCTCAAAACAAATGCCTAAAATCAGGGCATTCTCCCATTCTCCATTGAGTGCCCATGCTTGCATATCAAGCACATGTTGCACAATCATGTGCAAACACCAATATAGAGCCAATGCAATGAGAATTCTCCCTCTTCTCTCAAGATTATCCATCACGCTCTCCTTCCCTTCCTCTACAATGCAAGACTCCAAAAGAAAGTGAAAATAGAAGACAAAGAAGATATGTAACTAGTGAGGTAGGGTTGCCCCTCTTTTTTCATCAATAAAATATTCAATGGTCTTTCAACATGGTCCGTTTTCACTTCACACTATGCTTGACGTCCCGTCCCTACACAAGATGTCTTGACCAACCTCCATGGTACGGCCTTTGGATGATAGTCAAGGGCCTTTACTATCTCATGGTCGCGGCCCTTGGCTCGTGTGTGAAGTGGCCCTCAGGGCCACTTCACACACAAGGCTGAAGGCCCCTGACCATGGCAATGTAAGAGCTCTCATTGGTCGAAAAGGCGGAGACCGTCCAAGTTCACTTCACACTAGGAGGTGAAGGCCCAAAGGCCCGAAGAAAAGTTCGTGGATGAAAAGTCTACATGGAGTCCTACATGGCAAGTTGTGGATAAGAGTGCATGGTCTACCGGAATTTGCGTCAGGCGGTGGGCTTGATGAAAATTCCGGGAGACCATGACTTTTTTTAATATTTTTCAAGCAAGACAAATTTCAGGGAAGATTCTAGAATAGATTCCAAGAAAGATTCCAAGACAAACAAACACCACCAAGTAATTCTCTTAAATTGATAAAGTTTGAAACATATTATATTAAACCAAATCCTCCCTTCTTTTTCCGCCAACAAAACATGCAATGGTCCCGCAACATGGTCCATTCTCACTTCACCTATGCTTGAGGGCCCGTGACTAGATAAAACGGCTTTCCCAACACCCATGGTACGGCCTTTGGATGAGAGTCAAGGGTCCTCACCATTACAAGGTCACGGCTCTTGGCTCATGTGTGAAGTGGCCCTCAGCCTGCATTTCATTGCAGTGTGTGAGAAGGATTCACAAGCTGCTTGCACTTTCTCTATAACTGCATTGGACGCCCCTGCATGGCTGCTACGTGTGTAAGTTACACCCGCAACAGTCAGTTGCTGAAACCTTTCTTTCCCACTCTCAAGAAGGTTTCGTTCTAAGGTGGACATGTGTACACTCTAAACACCATACTATCAACCTCCTGAATGTCACACCTTCTCTTATAACCGTAGCTCTCTAGCAGCTTCGGCACCTTTCTGCCTAATAATTAATCAAAGTGCGAAAGTAAGTTAGGCAACCCATAAAGTAATATTCTGAAATTGGGCAGATTCAAAAAGTAATTTAAAATAAGTTAGACATTCATCCATGTCATTTCTATAATTCATGGATGGTTTTTCTAATTTCATCTATGGCAACTATGATTAACCCTAAACACTTCCCTTAACCAACATTCTTTACCCTAAAGTTTGCCTTTTACTTGTATATCATGTTTCCCTCCCATATATCATGGGTTGTGACATTGAAATAAACCACCCAAGACTTCAAACCACATGCTCGCATGCATCATGTTATCATCATTGTAATTATGGTCACTATTGCAATGTTGACATTGCATCATTCCATAATGTCACATGCTGCACTAATTCTCTCTTATCACGCATCCATGTTAACACTACAAAACTCCTTAAAATCATGTGCACTTTGATTGTCACAAAACATGATATTATGGAGTTTAGAGTGTATTTGGATACTTTTCTCTCTACACCCACTTCTTGTAGAATATGAAGCAAGCAATTAGTACAAGATGATTACCAAATCCAAATCTCGTTGTAGCCATTTGCCTCATAATTTCAAAAGTCATTTGAATATTTTATTCATTTATTAAAGTGAAGATTCTTGTGCTCATGAAATGGTCATACTACATGTCCCCCCAATTATGCATGCAATTATGTTGACCATTGAACCTAGAATGATTAGCATACCTTGAGAACATAGTCCAATCTCTTTTAGACACATGTTTAAAAAAAACAAAGATCTACACCTAATAACACACCATTCAAATATAAGTGTCCAAATTATTGCTATGTTGGATTTAGGCACATCTGCCTTACATATGTTCTAGAAGTCACAAATTATGCAACACTTTGTTTTCATTTATTTTGCTTTAGGCCAAGATACATGGTTTTGGGAGTATACTACTAAAACATCAAAGTTGTGTGGTAGCCTCTGTGAAGCAGAGATTATGCAATGAAAATGGTTTCTCAATGTTGGCACTTGATGGAGTAATTTGTTTGAAACTCCATCAGCTATAAAATAGGACTGTGGGTTTTCTTGAGCGAAGTGAAAACAAATGTTAGCCTTGGATTGAGCCATTTTAGATGAATAGTATGTAATCCAATAGCAATCATGCAACCAACACCAATTATTGGGAGTCTATGGGAGGTGATCTATTATAGAAAGTGTGAGTTCCCCATGTTGCACCTTTTATTGCATGTGTGTAGTAGCTTATGATATGCACCATGCATACACTAATGTGTTTTGACTGTGTTAATGTCAACTTGTTGAGCACAATAATGTCACAAATATGACACTTTCTCTCAATGGAAACTAAGAATATCACAAAGTTGACAAGCGAACATGACATTAAAACCACTGGATTTCAGTAGTTTGTGACCACGTATTTTGTTAAAATGGCCACATAGGCACGTTGAGTAGTCACATGACCTGTCAAAATTTGATTTTTCATCGCACACATGAAAAGGAGCAAGGTATTTGTTGTACTTCCTCTTTCATTACATTTCAACATACAACTAGAATTTTTCAAATTTTCATAGGTCATGTGACCATGCGACGCGTGTTTGTGGTTGTTTTAACTAGTGTGTGGTCGGTTTAACAATCCCCTATATTAATTATTATGTGTCTAATTGTTCACACGACTTGGGAGGGCCTATGCGATCACTTATGAAAGAGGTAGAGAATCTTCACTTTGACCTCCAATAACTTTTGCTTCCCACTTTGACTATGAACCTTGTTTCATGACAACCTGCGTAATTCGCAGAACACGATTGCTAACGGCAAGAGACAATTCCTACAGTCTAACCTTGTTACTACGGCACTCGTTTATACAACACCCTCAATATTATGACACATTTTTGTAAGACTAGACTTTTTAGTTCAAAACTCCCTCTTTTATACAACTACGACACTCAATAATGCGACATTTAGAATCTTTGTTTTGTCATATTAAAGAGGTAGTTAATGCTAAAATTCCTTTCATCTATGTTATGTACATCTAAAATAGATCCATTTTCACTTGGGAACTTCACTTATCATTGGGAAACTTAATGATAATTAGGGTTACTAGTGTAGAATGGACATGGTTAGGGTTAGAGTGGCCCCCTGCCTAGTATGTTGCCTTGTACAGTAGGGGGACAAAAATTTTGGCGTTTTTACATTCTAGTAGAAGAAAAAATCAAGTCTGCAATCTTTTAAAATGTACCAAAGGCACAAAAGTTGTCCCCTACCTACCAAATTTGGAACTTAGGTTCTTTTATAAGCTGATTACATGTCTACAAAGTTTCGTGGTCAAATAATTTTCCAAAATGGTTTTATAGCTAATTTGCCAACTAGTACCCTTCTCAACATGAATTAGAAGGTACATTCTAAATGTTGAAGAGAATTAGACACCTCATGCTTCTAAAATTAAAATATCATCATGGATGCTTTGTTTAGCATAGAGATTATAGAAAAACATCATCCACTTGTCGATTTGAAGGTTTCCACTTGTCCTAAAAACATTGGATTTGTAAGTTTGAAAATAAAAATAATTTGGTTATATAAGCAACATTACCTTTGCAATTTAGACCACACAAATTGTCAATGTTGACATGAATTGAGCTGCAAATGTGAGACAAGAGTGTAGTACATAGTTGCTGAAGGTAATGAGGATTTGCAAGATGAAAATTGGTAGGTGAGGAAGGTTTGTTTGGCTTCTGTTAGTGAGTGTCTGTCTCCCTGTGAAGTGTCTGTCTCCCTGTTAGTGAGTGTATGTCTCCCTGTTAAGCTTGTTGAGCATACTTAGGATCTATCTCTGTCTCCTTGTTGAGCATAGAATCTGTTTTTATTAATTTAATATTTGATTCGAGGCCATTGATCTCCATGATGTTAATCTAATTTTTACTGGGGTGCAGGTTCTTCTGGCAACTTGTTGCTTGGTGCTGCAATTGTAGCCTTGGTCTTGCACTTATTTCCTTGACTGGCTCGTCCTTTTCATCTCTCCCGAGGATTTCAATTGACAGAAAACCTTGATTGCACATGTAGTCTTGAGATCATGACAATTCCAGATGAAATTCATGCCCGCATAGTGGGAATGAGTGGTGCTAGTATTGCAAGAAGTGTAGGAGAGTCAAGTAGGACAGTGCAAAGAATCATCAAGCAATTTAGAGAGCATGAAACTTACCAGGCAAATTCAAGAACTGGAAGACCCAAGAAACTTAGTGAGAGTGATGTTCGTCAAATTTTAGTATTCTCCAAAATTCATCGTCGATCCTCACTTCAAGATATCACCAATGCTTGCCCTGTGAATGTGAGTACTAGGACTATTCGCCGTGTTTTGCATGACCACAACATTTTTAGTAGAGTTGCGGTGAAGAAGCCTTTCTTGACACCACTTCATATGTCGCGGCGGCTACGTTTTGCAAGACAATATTGTGGATGGAGTGCCAAAGAGTGGGAGCGTGTTTGCTGGACAGATGAATCTACTTTTGAAATTGGCAAAGATTCAAGGCAAATTCATGTTTGGAGAACGGCATATGAGCGATATTCATCAAGTTGTGTAGTTCCCACTTTCAAGAGTGGGAGGACATCTCTTATGATTTGGGGAGGGTTTGCAGGAGACAAAAAATCAGAGCTTGTGTTTATGCCAAAGGATCGTCGCAAAACTATTGATTTTGTGGAGTTGGTCTATGATGGCCATTTGCTTCAATTTATGGGCCAAGTCTCACTGCTATACTTATGGAAGATGGAGCTCTAGTGCATCGAAGTAAAGCCCCTGAAGAATGGAGAAAATTATGCCTTATAGAGAAGCTTGAATGGCCTGCAAATAGTCCTGATCTCAATCCACTAGAGAATGTTTGGAAGCTTTTAAAAGATGCAGTCCAACATGGCCAATCAAGACCCAAGTCCTTAGATGAGTTGAAGGCAACTTTACAAAGAGAGTGGACATTAGTTAATAGTAGTCAACTTCTTACTTTATGTCATTCAATGCCAGCTAGATTACAATCTGTGATTGAGGCTAGAGGAGGGCATACGCGTTGGTAAATTTGCAATAAATCCTATTTTATTTATTTGTAGGCTACAAAAATTTGTGCCTACATGATTAACTTATAGATGAACATGTATTCCTATTTATAGGATTAGAAAAAAAATTATGTGCCTTTGAAAGACTTTCAAATGTCAAGAACTATTTTTGCACTTGACAACATTTTCAATGTTTTCTAAATTGTCATTTAGGCAATGATTGATGCTTCATGATTTCAACCAAGTCAAAGATAGTATTAGAATGTAAATGAAGTTCACTAATTGATGTTTAACTTCTTTATTCTCCTCATTATATGGAGTTCATACTAATATTAGTGACTAAAGGTACTGAAAAGGGTACTAGTTGGCAAATTAGCTATAAAACCATTTTGGAAAATTATTTGACCACAAAACTTTGCAGACATGTAATCAGCTTATAAAAGAACCTAAGCTCCAAATTTGGTAGGTAGGGGACAATTTTTGTGCCTTTGGTGCATTTTAAAAGATTGTAGACTTGATTTTTTCTTCTACTGGAATGCAAAAACGCCAAAATTTTTGTCCCCCTACTGTACACAAGTGATATAGTATCACCAGTATCTTGATGCTAAACATCATGCATCATTGTTGTCTAGTCTCTTATTAGAGAACTCTTCATATTTTGGTGTTAATGAAATTATTAGTTTTCAAAAGTTAATAGGAAATTTAGATAAGATGGCAGTTGCTAACTTGGGTAGGCAACACCAAAGATCTTTGGACTCCTATTTCAAGAGTTCTTGAGAATATTTGTATTTGTTTGGAGTTATAAGTTATTATTTCATACCATCTATATTGCTTAAACTCGTTATATATATATATATATATATTTAAGCTCATATTACTTGTGGTTTCGTATTCCCTCAATAATACGACAACTTTACGCCATTTGGCATATTAATGAGAAGACGACACCTTGATAATACGACTTTTTTTGTGTTTCCCAAACGTGTCATACTAAAGAGGGAGAACAATATTCCGATCAAACGGTAAAAATAGTCTTCGGAGTTGGAATTGCCCAGAATAGGGCCACACTTGTGATATGTGATAATGTCCATACCTTTTCTTCTTCTTCTTCTTCTTCTTCTTCTTTTGAGACAGGATAATGTCCATACCTAGATGCAAATTGCAATGGTCCACATCCACTTATCCAGTCAAGCATTTGAACAGGACGCTATATATAGCTCAACCTGGTGCAGATGGCGCCTTCTGGAGGGTGTGCTGAAGGGGTAGCAGAAAGTTTTCTGACTTGACTCCAGTAAATACAGTTTGCCAACCACCAGTAAGAGACACTGAACATGTCAGTAATTGCACTCTTATGAGCCTGCTTGAAAAGCTTGTCCTCACTAGAAGGAATGGGGGTCCCTCATGACATACCGCTCTAACACGGAGGCCTCCACTGCTACATCATTTTAATGTCCTCTCAACCAGGCAGATTGACCTTGGGTCAAATGCTCAGATTGTCATGGCTGTCAAGCAAAACAACATGGTTGGCAGAAAAGTGGCAGAAGAATTTGAGATTTTGTACTTTGAATGCCTCAAGTATTAACTGCAGATTGTGGACTCTACCATGCAATGTCCGGGGAGTACTTTTTTGGGCATAATCTATGGACATCCTAGTATTTCCAAGACCAACCAGTTACATGTTGACATCTTTTGGTTTTATATTATATATATATCAAATTGGGGGAATATTTTGTAATTTTTTCTAATTGGACTGGTAATTTTCATGAAGTCTTGAATTTGAACCAGTTATTCCTAAAACTCAACCGGTTCATCTGTAATTAGCAATTGGTTTTCTCTGTTCATTGCTGCCACGATGAATAGTAGGTACCTCTTACTCTTGCAGTCGATTCTATTATAACATGTCCGCACTAGGACCAAGGAGTGGCCCACGTAAGCGGGAGAGTTTCCATCTTGACATGAGTTTTTGTCTTGTATGCAGTGAAGTGAACAAGTGAAATTGCAATATATTACATATAGTGAGGTTATTGTGAGTGGGACAAATAATCCTACTGATAACAACAAGTTCCGAAAAGAGACGAACTTTCTCTCTCGAAAGGGACTCCTCATGGTGCCCAGGAACAATGACTGGCCTTAGTGTGGGCATGACATTAGTCTACTTGCACACGGCGAATGTCCAACATTTTGGAATGTCAAGGACCCTCCCACAAGTTTGATAGCAACCGTTTGGTGCACTTTAACATCAGACGACCAATAACGTTTGATGTCCGATTGAGGAGTTGATATTAATCATTGATATCGGTCATTGTTAATGCCCAAGTGTGGGCACATTAGCCCACTCCCACACGGCAAATGCCCAATGTTTTGGAATGTCAAGGACCCTCCCACAAGTTTGATAGCCACCGTTTCGTACATTGTAACATCGGACGGCTGATAACGTTTGACATCCAATTGTGGAGTTGATATAAGTCATTGAACATTTTGAAACATGCAACAATTCTCAAACACAATAAAATGAAAGATCAAGTTACCTTCCTTGTCACAAATACCAGCTTGCAATTGGTAACAACTTTATTGATCTTTCATCATCATGTGTAAGTCATAACTTTCTCCCAGAACACTGCACCCAAACGTTTGACCGTTTAGGAACATTCAACATCTCAAAAACCTTTTGCACTTGCACACGCAAAGCTACTTTTTGAAACGTCATATTGTTCGAAACGTCTGACGTTCATTGTGTCCGAGTGGACTATGTGAGAACAAGTTGGTTGTTAAACTATATGAAATTGATCCTGAATCATGGATATTCAAGATGTGTCCACCATGGGGAAGTCCTTGGGCAACCCCCCGCCTCTTGGGCATACCATCCTTGGGTAGACCTCCCAGGCACATGTCGTATGGGAAGCTTTGTAATGTCAATATCTTTCAACAATTGCATGATCTACAGTGGAACTTCGAACACTTGCATGCTTGTGCTATCCAACTTCTACCAATTGTGCAAGTTTTAGCCTCGTTATAAGCCCCCTTATAAGCACATAATGAGCTTTGTTGTTTCAAGGTCTAACTAATTGAGTTATCATACAAAATGGTATTCAATTGAACCCATTAAGATATCAATTATCAAGACCATCTAAGTTAGTACTTCCAGGTTTTGCACTTCACGCTGCCTTTGGGGGTTGCCTTACACAACTTGAGCTCAAACTCTAGCTTGCAAGTTTGGTGGGCCAAGCTAAGACTCTAGCCCTAGAATGTGCCCAAGATGGTGGAATTTTGTCTCAAGGTTGGTCCACACTTGTTTTGGGTTGATTTTCAAGTTCAAACCACAACTTGAATTGCTTGTAGTCATGTCAAATCCAATGACTACTTGAAAATCAATCCAAAATAAGAAGAAAACAAGCTCCACCATCTTAGGCGCACACATAAAGGCTCATATTCTTTCACCTTGGCCCCCCAAACTTGCAAGCTTGAGCTCCAGCTGGCCCTTCACTTTCAAACCATGACTGGTTCTTGACACAGCACTGTACACAGAGCTCACAGCTGCGGAGCAAGACGAACTCCTTTCTTCGTACTGAGTAATGTCTGTGAGGTCACCAGACGGCACTTTAGCGATCCTGAAGAGCTACTCACTTTCTTTAGTGGTTGTTGATGATGAGAAGAATGTCCTACAAGCAAAATTTTGAAGAATGCATCTGGTGAGTGAGTCGGCGTTCTTCCCAAAAGTTTCTGGAAACTAAACTGCAAGGAAGGTGGAGAAAATGGAACATGAAATTTGCATCAGCATTGTTCAAAATATATGCAGACATTTTCACTGCATAAGTTCAGAAGTTTCCAAGACACAGTGTCAACGCAAGATACGAAAATCAACCTCAATTCAACAGCACCGAGTCTCAGCCCACAACCTACTTAAATATCTCCACGATGGAGAGAAAGGAAAACAATTATGCCTGGATTCATGCACGGTAATGCTTGATCCGAGTACTAGTGTTTGCACATGAAGAGATTACTTGTCCAGCAATGCTTGGTCGTGATGCTCTCTGGCTACCCCGTCGCTACATAGCTACATATATACATCTGGGTGTGTTGCCGATGGAGAATTTGGCGGCAGAGTGATCATCAACAGATTTGACAAACACTGCATCATTCTTAGGATGGAAAACATAGACTCCAAGCACTCTCACATCTCTAGTACTCAAACCCCCAGACTAAAAAAGAAGGAAATAAAAACACATATATATTCAACCATATCTATTTGCAGGGCGACACGAGGTTACTAGTTTGAGTCTCAGATTGTAAACAGAAGGAGGAAGAGATGATTGGCAAGAGGGCCAGGGGAAACGAAATACGACATTTGATATCATTATAAACAACACCTATACATAGTCCTTGAAAGCAAAACACCACGCAGGCCCTACCAACGAAGAATTGGCTTTGGTGCCGAAGTCGGTGTGGCTGAATGTTACAACTTTCGAGTTGCATCATCCATCACATTGACGTCTCTTGGGTGATGATTTGTGCGGGGCGGGCGGGTAAGGTGGGAGATTTGCTGACGCTGGATGTGCAGGGGACTTCAAGGCCATGGTACACCGCATGCTTATACTGCCAAGTGCTCCTCGCTTTGACTGCAACATTTGGAGGCCCCGGTATAGCAGTCGGAGGCTGTGCATGCTCTGTCGAGGGCTTCCAGCAAGAACCATATGAACAACCAAACTTGCTGCCGACCAGTGGCAGCAGAAAAGTTCTGCAACATTGCAGAGGTTTGGGTGAAGAGCTAGAGCGAGAGGGAGGAGGGATCCCCTTGGACGTCTCTATAGCCCCTTTCTCTCTGGCTTTCGACTTCCAGCCCATTGTAAGCAGCCTAAGTTCGCAAACTTGTGGCAGATGCTTTCCCCAAAAGCTTGGAAGATGGAGTTGTACTGAGAAATGTGTCTCTCAATACTCCTCGTATTCAGGGCTCGCACACACCAACTTGCCCTGCTTCCGCCTAGCCATGGACCGGATCATCAATGCACACAGCAGAAGGACATGCCTCTTGGCGTTCCTGATTAGCTTCAGCAGCTGCATCTTCGCACACTGAAATATAAACCCTTCAAACTACCACACCCTTACAATCCTGAACCCAACTCCGATGCCCAACCCTCAGAAAACGAAGACTAACTCGGTGATTCCAACCCGAATCCCCTTTCGAATGCTCTCTTTGTCCTCCGACCTTGTCCCCTAAAAGAAATAAACCCAAGGCTTTACTTCCTGATAAGCTTCAGGAGCTGCATCGTCATCGCCCAGTGAAATCAACCTTCGCACTAGCACACTCTTGGAATTCTGAACACAACCCCTTCTTCGATCTCCCAACTCTAAAAGCGAAAGCTATCTCAGTAATTCCAACCCCGAATCCCCTTCCTAATGCACTCTCCAGAGAAACAACCCAAGGCTTCACCATTCAGTGCTCCCGGCCACCATCACCACCACAGAAACAACAAGAAGCTAGACTGGTCTCTCTTTCTCACTCTTTCTCTCTTCATATACTTGCAGGTTTTTTGAAATTGCAAATTCTTTTAACTTCCTGTACATGTGCTCATCACTGCCCACACGTGGCATTGCAGGCGTGCACTTGATTACATTCCAGCTACCCCAATCCAGAACCGCCGCAGCCACTCTCAATATTTTAAAATCCAAATTATCAGTGCACGGTGCACTCTTTGATCTTCAACCTTGCGCTCGCACGAGCTGGAAGAAATCACTGTGCACAAAAAGAGAACTCTTGCAACCAAATCCAAGGTTTCACTACTCCCACTATCATGTGCAACAACAACCACCCCTACCCCTCTTTTAACCTCTCTTTGTAATCAAATTCTAAGCAGGACCTGCTTTGAAAGTGCGAAGTATTGTTTGTTGTAGTAACATCCTAGAAGTAGTGCTCGTGACTGTGTCTGTGCACATACGTGACAATTCAATTTCGCCACCTTTCATTCCCAGTAATTCAAAATTCAACCCCCTTCACAGTGCACTCTCAAGAAAGAAAGCGCAACGCACAAGACTCAATATCTCTTAAGTTAAGTAGATCCAACTCCACTTAACTTAATGCTCCCCATAACAACTTACAAGAACGACCGTCGTCTCTCTTTTTCAAATTCTTAACATGACGTTGTTTGAAAGGGCAAGCTAGCTGGTATAATTAACAGATCCTACCAAGTGCTCACGACCCTGTCTCTGCACACACGTGACATTGCAGGCATATTTGTATGCACATTTATTTCACTCCCAAGACAATCCAAGGCTCCCGCAGCCACTCCCAGAAATTCGAATCACAAATCCCTTCCTTGCGCCCTTTCCAGACTCCAACCTTGCCACACGAGCGGAGAGGAAAGCATAATGCACAAATCTCAAGAAATTCTTACAACGCCCTCCAGGGTGTCACTTCTTAACTTAATGGCGAACCAGCCATAACAACAACAACAACAACAGAAAACAACAACCAAAAACAACAACAGATGTCTGACTCTGTCTCTCTATGCACTCTTACTGAGTGTTCTGACAGCGGAAGCCGTTTGAAACTTTGAACATCTTGCAACTGCTCATGAGTGTGTCTGTTCTCACACGTGACATCGCAGGCATGGATTTAAACTTCGCCCTTGGCTGCTACTGCAGAGTCATCTGTCCATGCTCCTTACAATTTGAAATCACAGAGACTCTCACAAGGCTTTTCAAACGAGAGTGTTGGTGGATGAATAATATGATCACTGCTAGAGAATGGACATGCAGGGATCCATCCTATCTATTCCAGCACAGATTCTCTTGTACTTCTGGGCCCTTTTAGGTCATTCCTGGTGGCTCTCTGGCAGGGAGGTTCACAATTATAACTGAACTTTTCGACCCTCCACAACGGTGCCTAACTTAAGTAGTTACGTACCTAGCAGATCAACCTCTTGAATTTGTTGACATTTTCCATTGTGGTATATATGCTATATAATTTAGTCAAAATTAGCAGAATCAGGTACATCTCAGGGCCACTTCACACACGAGACTGAGAGCCCGTGACCATCACACTTCAAGCACTCTCATTGGTGGAAAAGGTGGAGCCGGTCCAAGTTTGCTTCACACTACGTTTGAGAGACCAACGGAGCATGTGAATGCAAGATGGATGTAAAGTCTACATGGATTCCTACATGGCATCGAATGGATCGTGTTTCATGGTCACTTAGACTACTTTCAAAAACCGCCTCTTGGAGGTAGGCCTAACACAAAACGGGGAGACCATGGCATTCCAAACGCTCACAACCATTGATTTATTCTATTGTATCATGTGTGAGGACCCGCATGAATAGAAATTGATTGAAATAGCATTTGGTTGAGGGCCGAGTCACATATGGCTTCACACTACACTGGAGGATCCGTGACCACACTACATGGTTTTGGAGGTGTGTTGGGATGGCCTTGGGACACTTTCATTTGGGCTCTCACAATTTCATGGTCACGGCTCTTGGCTCGTGTGTGAAGCGCACCTCAGAACTAACTTTCCAAGCCCTTGACTCTTGAGGCTTGAACTCAAGAAATGGCCACTGAACAAAATGCTGTTCTCCCTCTTTAATAGGACACGTTTGGTCGCACGACAAAGTGTCATGCTCTCGACAATATGACATTTTGGCCCCAAATGTCGTATGATCGAGGTTTTTCAAGAAAATGGCCTATTTTGATGTAGAATCTCATTTTATATACACAATAAAGATACACATGTATGGAAGAACATTTTATATTGAAGAAATATGCTCACGACGCACACAATATGGAGTTCAAAAAAATTTAGTCCCACGATGATGTCTTCACCATATCACACACTACGAAAGTAAGAATTTATTATAGTTTTGATGATGTTTGTTGATGTTGGAAGTTGACATCTTGTTCAATTTATCCATAAAAGGTTGCATGTTCATCAAATCTATAATTGAAAACTCCGCAGAATGCTCCACCACAAAATTTGATAGTAATTGGGCATACTCACGGGCTTGAGGAAGCTTGAATATTGGTGTTAGCTAGTCATCCACATCATTTTCCTCCATTGGCTATTCATTCAAATCTAAACCCAAATGGGCTTCTCCGCCCCATGCCATATCCATCAACTCAACCATGCTTTCACCACATCCCTCCCATCACACCATTCAAGATTAAACCTAGGTTGCGAGATTGATCTCTGTAGGTACAATCTATCAATCAATCGCAAGATTCAAGACTCTGAGATTATTACCCAATCATCTAAATCATCAACAATTATCACTTCCTTTTCCCAACTCCAAATCTAAACCTAATATGGAGAGGAGAGGAATCTTTTTACCCAAAACCCCTAACCCAACTAAATTTTCTTCAAATACCAAACACCACCTCACCACCAAAACTCTGACCTAAAATTGCCCCCACCAAAGATGCTACCAAGATTCCAACACTTGCCACTAGAATCTTCCAATATGGATGAATGAATTACTCTAACCCCACTAGCTAGCATGCTTCCTAATTAACAAAACCTCTACCCTTCAAACGCCTTCATCGACTCTCACCTGCCAATCACTGTAAATAAGCCACCTCCACCCAACCTCAACCCAACTCTCAATCAAGTCTCGGGAAGAAATTTGTAATAACTACTTAAGCTTACTTGAATCTTTTTTGAGCTTTGCTTCTAAATCAACCTCCACCCAATCCCAAAGATTCGAAAGTGCAACATATGTTATGGAACCAATGATCATGATTCGTGTTCTTCTTTCTATTCATTTTGTACTTGGAACAACTCCCTGATCCCAAGGCATATCCTTAAACCCCATTTTAATTAAAATGAGACAATTTGGCCATTTTGAGACAAAAAATTAAGGTGAAATTTCGAGGCACCTTAAAGGAAATTTAAGGCGAAATTCAAGGGGAACTTTGTTCCCGTAAGCCAAGTTCCAATGGGGTACATAGTGGGTACATGATAAAGTACCAAAAGTTCCCTACAAGTGTTCCCCCACCACGTTCACATCCTCCGCAATTATTCACCTTAATGTACGCTATTAAGGTGATTGGCAAAATGAGACTTTGAAAAGTCTCATTTTAATTAAAATGGTGTTCTTAGTGTTGTTCCCATCACTTAAGCACACTAATTATGTCTATTATATCATGACAAATCGGGCCTAAAAAAGGTCATATTACGAGCATCGTATTCGTAATATGGGGGTGATTTGAACAGTATAAAGTTTGGTCAATGGGAAGTGCGTCATATAATCGAGATGTTGTATTATCAAGTGTCATATCATTGAGGTGAGACTAATGACAACAGATGCTCCCCAGTTCAAAACTCAACAACCGATGCACCTCAAATTATGACTACTTTTTGCAAACAGGGTTGTGCAGGATATATAGCTGCAAAACTACAAAACTACAACCCAAAATATCATCCCTTGCACGTGACTGGTTTGAACAATGTTCAACCATATATATACTTTTAACTGATTTGAAACTTACGATCAACTAGCAACCAAGGCTGGTGACAATGTCATAAGACCAAGTCTTTTGGTACAACACCCAATTTAGTTTCTTAGTTGAAGCAGGCAGGGGGCTTGACATCGGCTGAAGCTGAGCCGTAAGCATTTGTGCACTCTGACTCGGCATCCTCACCCGATGTGCTCTTGAGGTCAATACCACTCATGCTGATCCCAGAGCATGGCTGGTTCTCGCTGCAGTCAAATTTTACAGCAGTCGAAGTAGCTGAAGTGCCGCGGATATTGGTGTACGAGATGTTCTGCACTTGGAGTCCATCCGGCTGTCACACAACATCAACAAAATTGGATAGTCATTGCTCACATGGTTGTTGGTTTCATGAGCAGACTGACATGAGTACTGGAATGTATTTCAGGTTTCAGGTTTAGAGAAAAAGGTATAGGACAAGGTATCCTAGATTTATACTAGGTGTTCATGATGCATAGAAGTGGGGCTTTCTGGTCCTAAGGGACAACACATGCCATAATAGTTGTAGTTTATTTATTTTTTGTTATTATGGTTAGTATTTTATAAATCTTCTTTTCTTTATGAATTTTGTCGCAAAGAGCTTTTAAAAGATGTTTCCTATTTATGACTTATTTGACATGATTGACCTCCATGTTGAGTGCGGACAATGGATGATCAAATTACATTTCTAATGAAATTTAGGATCGTAGAATATAATAAGGGTTTTCATAAATATTATTGAATAAGAATAGGCAGGATTGCTATACCTTGTTATACATTAAGCTTTACATTTCATAACCTTATCCTAACAACTTTTTTTTATGAGCCTTTCATAATTTGTCAATGCCTCAACTTCTTATGCATGAATTACCCACAAGGATGAAACCTACTCTTCAAGACATAGACTAGCAATCTGCTGATGCTATCCAAGGAATTGTAACTTAAATTGCATCATATCGTACAAGCACTACGAGCATATGAGACCCAAGCAACTTGTCTTGCGTCGGTGAGTTCTCTTGCAAATCTATTCCAAGAGTAGATTTAAAAAAAATTCAATGATGCAAGATGATTTTCACCAATGCAAGACAAGTTGCCTAGGACTCATCTGCTTGTAGTGAAGGTTGGTGATGCTAGATTCATAGTTTCATTTCACTACGATATACCAATGCCACCTATAAGATCAACAATCTCTAGAATTAGAATGTCAAAGTGTAGAATGGAGTTGCTTACAGATCCAGAACACTTTCCTTCCGACTTCGGGCAATATTTCTGATCAATGATGATGGGGTTCGACACGTCTTTCATTTGAATGTCAGAGAATGCAGAATTGCTCACGATTCCCTTGCCACCCTGTTGATGCACCTCACATTTGCCATCAATAATGTTGAGCAAATAAGGTTAGACATCCTAGTTTATCAACAACTAGTGACATCACTAGATGAATTTGTGTTGGGCTTGTCCATTGGATCCGAGTCCACTCTCTTGAAGGATCTTTGGTGGGTTCTATGAAGATAAATAGAAACATCAGCTTCCTGAGGAAGCAAGCATGAATGTAGAGCCTCTTCGCCAGCAAAACTACTGCTATATGTTAGTGGTGGATGGTTCTACAAACAAGTGTTAAGTCGTGTACCTGCCATGTCTTGATTCGCACACCGTTTGTGGTGCCTTCAAATGTACATCGTGTCACTTCAACATCGGACACTTCCTCGTGGGCTCCATTCCTCCCCAAACTCCCCACACTGCACAATATCAGAAACGACCCAGACTTTTAGTTCATAAAGAAACTCGCCAGTGAAGTTGGAGCCCATAAACGGTACCAGTCGGCTACCACCATGTCACAGTAGTCCGACTTTAAGAGCAGATTCGAACATTTTGAAATGAATGCAGTATGTTCGCCCCTAAATACCAGCCTCACCGAGCAGCGCCTAGGGGCTGACGAATGTGCGGCGCGTGTTTCACCACATGATTCCATTTTGAACTATGCTGCAGATCGCTTTGGTTTGGAGGTGACATGATGATTACCTTATGCCATGACATCCTGGTCCGCAATACACATTATTGATCTTGATACCCTGGCAAGCTTTTGAAATTGACACACAATCATCTCCTGCCAAACAAACATGCAATCCAGCTCACTTCTCCAACAATATATATTGATATCAAATCTGCTTCAAACCAGGTGCCGTACTGGGTACTTTGTTTCACCAGCAAGTCTTGTATTGGAATTAAATCGTTTTCGATGCAATTTGAGCTGATGAACGCATACCAGTGGTGATGTGTGAGTTTTGCACTATCATCCCCGTGGACTCCGTGATGTGAATTCCGTCCGTATTGGGGCTATCAGCTGGGGCTGTAATTGTTACAGAATCAACAATACCATTCGTACATTCCGTAAGTTTGAGGTGAACTTGCTGGCTATCAACAAAGTTGATATTCGAGAGGATGCAAGATGCACAACGAGACACAATCACAGCCTGCACAGCACACGATTCGTGTGTAAAAGAATTATTCCGTACATGAAACCATATCTGGAAGCGAATCCAAGTGGAGAGAGCACTTCTAGAAACTCCACTGTGCTTTTCATTTTATATACGAATAACATTCTTCAGCCAATGCATGCTCAATGTTTGGTTTCTATTCAGAATAAAACATGCCATCCTCTCTTGTTGAAAACTACAGATTCAGACTGATTCTCTAGCCAGCATCTACCAACATCTATCTGATCTAGTTCTCTGGAAACTTGCAAACGAGGTGATCTCGCTTATGAATGTCATGTGCACAGAAACTTTTATCCATGTGGATGTCTCCACATTCCTCTCACCGATTATGTAGTCTAGATTGTGACTGGACCATCTTCTCTAGAATGTGTAGATTGACATTTTCTTGTTCTGTGACTCTTGATATAAGTTTGAATCCCTCTCCATCCATTAATGAGGTAATTAGTTGTGCTTGAACCCAAATAATAATAATAATAAATAAAATAAAATAAAATTGTTGGTTGAAGCATGTAACTTTTTTTTTTTTAACCAAGTTTTCATTTGTGAGTCAATAAAGAGAAAGTTATTGCGGTCGCTAGCGGAGCGAGTCGAAAGCACCAGGAGAGAGTGGCCAATAAATCCAGGGGGTTAAGTTGTTTGGCCTTGAAAAATAATAGTAATTACTCACTGTCGGAGCTCGATCACACTTGTCGTCTTTCCGACAAGCCCAAAATTCCTGGCCTCGCCCATTGAATTGCCCACCACCTTGCAAACGAAGGTTTTCGAGGTCCTCAAATGTGATCCATTTCATGTCGCTAGGATAATCATGTCGGGACTGTGGAGCTAAAATAGTACCCTCCAACTGCACATTTACATTCATAATTTGAAAATCAAAGAAGGTAATACATTATTACACATCCTTCCCTTGGTGGGTTTGAAGCATATTAAATTGTGTTTAAAATTGTTTAATCTTTTGGAGATGATTCGGTTGGAAAACACTGGTTCTTTGTAACTTAGTTGGAACCTAGTGCATGATATACATATAAATATGGGTTGCGTGCATGTAATCTGCCATTCCATAATACAAACCAACAAGGTTCCCAATATGAAGAATATTATGAAAATGCTTCACCTGAAATGTGATCTTTCCTTTGCATGAGCCTTTGAACTCCATAGCACTGATAAGAAATGCTTTACCGGGGGGAATAAGCATAACCCCATCTTCTTTCTCACAAGCTAATTTCCATGTCTTCTCAAACGCCTGTGCAATGGTACCCACATAGCACATAGATGTTGTTTTAGTTGGCTTTGTAATTTTGCAAAAAAATTGGTGTCAAATGGCTACCTGGATTATCCCAATTAGTGCACGTGGTACTAATTCCAAAACACACACTATTTCGCCAAGTCTCAAACTTCGTGAGGACTAAAGTTTTTACTAGTAAGTGATCAATACTAATATATTCATGAATACATGCTCATTTGCCATGCCTTTCAAGAAACTTATGCGTGCTCTAAGGTGTTTGTAGAATGATACAAAAGAATTATATGCCAACATATGCTTTGTTAACATAACATTAATACTAAGTCCTATGTTTGAGTTCCGTTTTTACGTTTAGCATCTGATAGGGACCTTCACCATCTTTAAACCTTTATGGGAAGCAACTTAGATAATAAAAGAAATTGACACTGGTATGAATAGTTTGAATATATATTGTGAACAGTGTCGATACTTTCAAGGAGTAGTGCCAGGATGAACATTGCTTCCTAGATCTTTTGGTGACACCAATTTCATGGTATAAAAAAAATTGAATATCCCCTTCACTATTTCCCACATGCACTATTAGCCCTCCCTCCCTCACTAATTGGGATAATCAATGTAGTAACGGAGAATCACTTCAATCGCCCAATATGAGTAGTTAAGAGCCTTACTTTCGAATCATCGGTTTGACCATCACCAACTGCTCCTTGCGAGAGTACGTCAAAGAAATTCAAAGATGAATCTACGATCGATGATGAATCGGGCTTCTCAATGTGGTGTAATAATCGAGACCCCCAAGTCGTCATTGGATTAAGTCCCAAAACAAGGAGCAATAGTAAATCTCCTAACTCCCATCTACAACACTTTTTGTTCAATGAAATACCCATCATGGTTGCAATGTTGAATTTTGCGTACTAGACCAAAACAACCCAAAACACTACGATTTAGAATGTCAAAAACACAAACAACAGGTTTTGAAAGCTCGACCATTCTAGTTTTTATACGATTCAGTATATGTTGCACTTTGGGGTAGTTAGTTGACCTTAGTTGAGTGAAGGTATTCTCATTTTGTATAATAATGGCATCATCCTCACACACATTCAGATAAGGTTTGATCTATGAGAAACTGTAGCTATATCCTGTTCCTATATTTAGACTACCAATTTGATAAAGTATTGAATATACTAACTCTGGTTAAGTTTACTTTTTCGATTGGTATGCTGAAGTCACACCTTTAACTAAGACCAGTTTTTTTGTGTTGCCTCAAGACGTAAGGTTGAGGTTGAGGTTGAGGTTGAGGTTGCCTAAAAATATAGATTTCATCCATGTTGGCATTATATGACCCTAGTGAGCAGTTAAATGGACATAGTCGACTATGAATGCCTCGACCTTAAGTGTAATTATAGACCTTAATCTTCAAATGATATTGGAACATGTAGAGTAGAGGCACCCATAACCAATCACTTAGAAGATTATGCACCAAATCGGGAGAAGTATATGGTGGTACAAATTTTTCCCATGTAGGAAGATAGAAATCAAGAGGACTACAATTTTTTGGGGTAATTTTATTCCTTAAATTGAAATTATTATGAATTCTTTAAACCAATAGTTGGCCTAAGCATATTACCAGTGTCTAGAGTCTAGTACCATAACCGCTCATTCCTCTTCATTTTATCATTCGAAATTCTCGTACCCTACATATTGCCGATGGGATCCTAATCGAGAATAGGTGCCTCTACTATAGTTGAATTGACTTGACACCTTTATAATAGACATACCCATCTTCAGTACCCCCCCCCCCCAAAAAAAAATCTTCAT
The DNA here is from genome assembly GCA_964035585.1 of Polytrichum formosum. Lineage (NCBI taxonomy): Eukaryota > Viridiplantae > Streptophyta > Polytrichopsida > Polytrichales > Polytrichaceae > Polytrichum > Polytrichum formosum. Next base: position 3,416,385 of record OZ037941.1, read on the forward strand.
ACATAGAGTCCCCTAAAGCCGTGAATTTCCACACATGTAGCTGTCATTTTCTAGTGTCATAGATAAAGCCGTGAAGAATGTAGCCTTCTCATGTAGCCTTCTCATTTGGTGTGATGCAAAATGTAAGTTAAAAGGGCACATATTTGACTTCCTTGAAGTTAGCACTAATTGTACTCAAGTTTTCATCTCCCATATATTGGAAATAGGTTGACTCGTGTTGTGAATACGGGTTGGGAGAGAATCGTGTTTTTGAAAATTTATAGTAATTTCAAAACTTGGAAATAAATCGTGATTTTTTTTATAAAGGTTGTGATATCAATTTCTAGACTTGTGAAAATCACTCTAGTATCACACTTGTGCTACAGTTATATGAAATTGCTTATGGGTAATGGAAATGGGTATGTCTCCATTATTTAGGATTGAAGCATTTTTCTTATAGTGTCTACAAATGGAGAAGATATTTGGAAACAAATCTTTTGATAGCGAAGGAACAATCATAAATATATTTTTATGTAATACATACAAACTATATGTGGCATTGTGAGTCTTAAATATGTAAACTATAATGCAATGATAAGAGGTGGCAAGCCGAAATATTTCAGATAACTATCTTACTATTTTTAAACCTATGTATTTTTTTCTTCTAATCATGAGCAAAAATCATCGATTTTCGTCTTTAATGCAACCTCTAACATTTTCGTTCATTTGCATAAAAAGAGACATATTGTGTTAGCGTAAAAAGAGTGGAACTCAACAATATGGTATTTGTGAAAATGTCACATGGCAAGCAAAAAGGTCATGAAGGTCAGTTTCTTGAATACAAGGAAGGTCAGCTTGAATTGGTAGCTTTTACCAAATACATATGGATGTATTTACATAATGCTTAGTAGCATGTCCAAGTGAAACGAGGGAAGGAGTCTTTTTATATAATGAATGTTATGTTCCTCATTGTTACTTTAAACACTCTTGATATAAAAAGACTTCTTCTTCACTCTATGAACTTGTACCATAGGTGTCCATACAAAATTAGTTTCATAATGCAAATTTTTTCCAAGTCGAAGTGCACTCCACAAGACTAGAAATTGAGTTGGCCTTAAAAGGAAAAAAAAAAACATCACATGTGGCCAGTATAATAATAAGGAGAGTATTTGTTTAAGGGAGCCTCACTTCCCTTTTCAAGAAATTTACATGTCTTGTCTTTTCATTTTCATATTTTTAAAAGCAAATGCAATTTACACACTTCAAGTAAATTTTATGAAAATATCTTTAAATGATCTCATGACTTATTATCTATATTTCTAGTCAACATTATTTCATTTTATTTCTTGAAATATGAAGGTCACCATCAATGGTTGTGCATTTGAGCACGTCTCTCATTCATACACTAATTTTTTTTGGCACCATTATATTTCAAAAGATTTATGTATGAGATTCCATACGAATGTCTTCTTAATTTAGATATCTTACTCATAGATGTTCTTAAATGGTTTTCAATCTGATATGTACATTTAAGTCTTGGATATGTCAATCCATAGCAGGTCAATGACCATTTTAGGCACTTTGTTCGCTCTTCTTAATTGGACACCTATATTTGAGGGGTATTTGACAATTATTGTAGTTAAGAATGGACACTAAAAACACCCATGTCACAATGAGATTAGTCAATGTGCTCAAGATATAGACATCATTCTATGATGAATAGTTAACACATTTGGGATGACATGGGAATAACCTAGGTTTATAATTGTTTAGAGAGAAAGAAAATCATCACTTAATCACTCACAACTTCTACATTTTAGCTCTCTTTTTGAAACTTAGATTGACAATTTTTACAATCTACAATTGCTAATAAGATAAGACAATTTCTATCTAACATAACATTCTTCAAGTTGTGGACAATGATCGCTTGCCAAATACAGGCCAACACCTAGCCCACCATTGTCAAGTTATGCATCTTGCCAACACCAAAGTCTTCCTAGGTCGAGGTGTTAAGTAATGTATAAAAAAAGAAAAAACATTAAGTATAAGTACATAAGGTAAGTTAAAATTGATCCGAGATGACCCTAAAACTACCGGATGATAGTGGAGAGGTACCCAAACCAAACGGAGTGGATGGCAGTTCGATTTCCAGCTGTGAAATCATCTCTCTACTTGATGAAAAACTAGCCAGGTGGTCAAGCGCGGAGCTCTCTAAATACCCCCGACGAGCGTGGCTCGGATGCCAGGTTCGGTGGGGTTCAATTTTGTGGCCCTCCCCGTTTTGGCCCCTTGGGGACTTTTTTTGGTTTTTTTCTTCTAAATTTGGGTCCTACGGCCTCAAATTACCCTAGGAAGACCCCTATGACATCAAGTAAGGGCCCCACCAAATTAAAAAAATAGGGGGCAGGTTTTACCCCACCCCTGCCACCCCCCACCGAACCTGGCCTCCGAGCCACGCTCGATGGGGGTATTTAGACAGATCCGTCAAGCGCCTCCTGTGTTCCAAAAAAGAAAAAGAAAAAAAGGGTAAGTTAAAAAAAGAGGAAAAACATCAAGGTACATAAGGAAAGTTAAAAAGAGAAGGAACATCATGTGTCATGTGGTGCTCATGGGAGGAATGAGGTCTTGCCAGGTGTATTCTTAATAAGCCACTTGGCGTACTTCCAAAGAATTAGTTGGGCCAGTTCTCTAATCCAATAGGCCGATATCCACAACGAAGCTCATCAAATGAAACCCAAATCTATAACCTCATTAGATAGTGTGTACTCCAAAATCTACTTTGATAACCTCTACACGTCAAGTACATTCTTGTCGATCTTAAGGAACTTGGTTGTTGCGCAGTCACCACCCAGAAGAGTGGCTTCTTGTTCTTTCATAGCCATCGTCTTCTCAGTTTCTGCACAATTGAGGCATGGAACATTAAGGGAATTCTACACAGCCTTTGAAGTCAGTCATAGGTGAACAAGCTTCCAGATTTCGGAGCTATCTGGGAGCTAAAACCGCGAGTTTTAGTGCACTGTTGCAAGAACAAGCAGGGTTTTTCGCTAGGGTTATTACTTTTTCAAGTGCGGCGGATTGGGCTCCGGTATGAAGTTTGTCATCACCCTGTTTTGAAACCCATTTTTCCATGGACACCTGCTTCTTTGGGTTCTTGTTATGATGCAAAATTTTCAAGATTTTGGGTGATGTGTTTCTGTTTTCCACATTGGCACGTTCGCATAGATCTTGGGGGGTGTTGATGATGCAGGGCAAATGGACTTGCATCAAAGCTGTTAAATTAGTCTCATCAGCATGTGTTGATCTCCATTCTGGTATAGGGCTTGTTTAGAGAAGAAAGACTTAAAATTAGATGAGATCTTTAGAGAATGATGAATTAGAGCACTTTTACAAGAGTGTTAGGTGAGGTCCTCTCAAAATTGGGGTTTACATTTACAATTAAGATCTGTGTCAAGTTTCTGAGTTTATGGCAGCTGTGGTCTTTATGGCAGGGTTTGGTGGTGGTGGGTGCCGATTTGGAGTCAGCTGGGGTTGCTGAGGTACAAATTGAGGATTTTCTTTGCATGTCATTGTCTTTCTCTTTATAGTTTTTGGCTGCAAGACAGCTAATAATTTTGTACTCTATATTCTCATTAGTGGCGTTAATAGAGGGTGGCCCAACCAGTTGAAGGATTTCCTGTAAAATTGGAACATTCCTAGGGCATTCTGGTGTTTGACTGGAAGGGTTATTGAATTAGAACCTCTTAGATTTATCATTCTCTACTTGAAGACATTTCTCCTGATATATCTTGGATGGATTTGGTGTGAGCCCACTACCCTGCCAGAATATGACCGGTTGTTGCATTGTCATTCGAATACTCAAAGGATGTGAAGAATATCGTTGCAGTATAGTGGTTCACTTTGGTGTTGTGTGGAACTGTAATCATATACTGGATACTTCAGCATGGCAATTGAATGGATCATAAATTGCAGAACTAGGTGCAAACAATTAATTTTTGCCCCCTCTCAATTTACAGCTGGATTTAGGATTTTGGGGTAATGGTGAGTATTTTGCGTGCTTGTCTGGCGTGGTTGCAGAAAGGACAATCGCTTCTACATTTAGTACATGTGTAAAAGTAGTACATGTGTACATATATGAAGTTGTTCTTTATGTAACATGTGAAATGAGATTATGGATTGTTCATCATCAGGAGTATGGTCTCGTTGCCACAGTTTAAAATTTGTTAGGGCTTTCGAGTTTACTATTACCCACAAACCTTAAACCTTTCTAGAGCTTGTGTGACTGATCTAAGGTATGTGGGTGTTATTAGGTTAGTTGTCTTGTTCTCATCTCCAATTGATCAGATTCATGTCTTCAAATTTGTGTTACGATAGCAATTAGATGATGAAACATCAACAAAATTCGGTTGAAATTTGGACCTACCCTGATTTAGTTATGGATATCGGAAGTGCAGGGGTGTTGATTCCTTAAATGAATAGTGTATGTGTGTTGATTCCTGAAATGAATAAACAGGGTCCCCCAATTGTGTTTACTATTGAGTGTAGAGTAGGTTATAAAAAAGACGTAGTGCAATCTCTTTTAAGCATGTGTCTTTTATGGTATATGTTTTTAGATCTGCACCTAATCACACGCCATTCAAATATAGGTGGCCGCTCAAGAAAGTAATGAATAACACCCGCATGCCTTAAGGAGTAGGGATCTATCAGTGTGAATTTAAGTTAAAGTGCTGATATATCATTAGCTGTGAACAGCAGGTTATCTCAAGAAAATGCCGTGGTAGGTCCAGCTTGATGCACTGGGCTTAAGAGTCTATGACTTCAATGGGCAAAACTATCAGTTTGGCATCCTCCAAAAGCTGTCCAAGGAAACTCTATCAACATCTTCAGGAGTTATTACTAAACGAATGCAAATCATTTTCTCCAGGCTTAAGAAGGCCGACTCTTGCAACTGGGTTGATGAAGGTACTGCGGAGAGAGAGAGAGTGAGAGAGAGCGAGAGAGAGAGAGATTTACTCATAGGTTAGGTCAAATTGTGCCATCCACTATTATGTGCTTTCAAAAATAGACACTAATGTGTTGCTGTCAGGCATGAGCAGATGAAACTGTCTGCATCTACAGACTAGTTGGTGAGCCCTATGGGTTGATGAAGGTACTGCGACCAGTATATTCCATGTCAACCCATGATCAGGTTCAAATTCCAGTATATTACTGAGTCTTTTGATTACCTGTTCATCATATTAGTTTTCTGCTTATTTCTGCCTTTCCTTAATCTATGAGAGATTATGGGTCTTCTAGTGAGCTTGGTAGTCGACATCAAACATTATTGCTATAAAGTATGCCTTTTCTCTGCAGGCGTTGATGGGAATCTGTGTGCTTCTACAGATCAGTATTATAAGAAGGATCCTGCACTGAAGATAATAATAGCCAATACATGGAGGAAATCCCAGTCAGGGGAGGGTTCAAGTAAGCCTAAATTTTGTTGCACTTCAAACGCACCTCTAAAGGTATTTTTTTGATCTTTTCCTTCTAAAACAATGTTTCAATAATTTGTGCTTAGCAACAGTTCGCTTTTGGTGGTGAATATGAAACACATTCTTTCTCAAGTTTCATTGAATTTGTAAACCAGATATTATCTAGCCAACATTTTTGGTTGAATCTCCTTACAGAGAGTCTTTCTGTTAGAACTTAAAGTATGCCAAGGATTGAATTGTGCTCTTTTCCCAAATCAGCACAAACCTTTTGAGGCTGCTCTAGTGTGCCTCTCTGAAAATCTTCTCCAAACTTTGAAGAACTAATAGAATCTGAAGCCTTTACCTATTTCTTTTTCTCATGGTGTGACATCATCAACTCCTACTTTCATAATTCCTCCTATGTGTTGGTTAGACATGAGTCAAGAATTGGTTGAACTTTTCCCTTTTGCTGCTGCCCCTTGTTTCTTGCTCTATTACAATCCAATTCATACTTATCTCTTAGACGTAAACAGAGTTCTATATTCCTATTGTTTGAGGTTAAAAGCTAATGTGTACCTGATTCCTGTACATATTTATCTAATGGAATGAGGTTCTAATTTTGATTAGCAAAAAAAAGAAATAGTTTTATTAATAATTTATCGCAACAATTTTTTATTTATTATAAGTTGCTTTTTTCACATTCAATAACGCAATCAAGGAAGAAAAAAATTAGAATGGAAAAAAAAATAGATGACGGTTGACAGAGGTGAGGTATGATAGACCTTGGAAGTGTTAGTCTAATGTAACTGTCAGTGATTTTCAGCTATCATCTGTCTTCAACATGGAAGTCTCTAGCTCCAACATCTATATTCCTATTGTTTGAGGTTAAAAGCTAATGTGTACCTGATTCCTGTACATATTTATCTAATGGAATGAGGTTCTAATTTTGATTAGCAATAGATGACGGTTGACAGAGGTGAGGTATGATAGACCTTGGAAGTGTTAGTCTAATGTAACTGTCAGTGATTTTCAGCTATCATCTGTCTTCAACATGGAAGTCTCTAGCTCCAACATCTAAAATACATGACACAATGATCACAAAATAAAGGCTCCTTATTCATGATGTGAGGAATAGGCAAACCTACTTTGATATTGTAGTTATCAATTTACTCCATACATATCTAAATTTGTAGGGTGTTGCTGTAGGAAGTAGACAAATGTTGAAGTACAATCTCTAGGTACATAAGTTTCCATAGGGCAATGTTGTGATGTATTGATGCAACTGATAGATGATTATGGTCTTCCTACAGTGTATGCTGCAGAGCAGGACGTATCAGAGCTTCCCAGCATCTACAGTTATCTGAAGGTATGTTATATATTGCATCCTAGGAAAGAGCTTCATGACAATTGCTTACATAAGTGATTCCAGGTGAATGATTATGATGCATATACCGAGAAACTCCTGTGCTCCACATTTGCCTCATGGTCTCTTTTTTTACCTACAAACACTAGACAGATTTTCTTGAATTTTATCAGGCTAGCGTAGTGGTCTTGGGTCGTTTGGGCTAAAGTCATTTGTTTGCTTTGTATTCAGGCTTTGTTCTTCTTTTTTTCTTTTTTAAAAAAAAAAAATCTTTTGCTATAAAGATCATATTTCATGCTACTAAATTTGGACATTTGCAGTGTTTTTGGTGGATTTTTGAGTTTCTATGTGTTGCATCTTTAGATGAATAGCTTTGGTAGTATATTGAATGCCTAGTAGTTCAGTCCACATTTGTAATGAGAGTCACAATATGGGTTGATATGCAAATGGCACATATTATGTGCTTTATAAATTGCCAACCATTTCACATAGGAGCTTCATTTGAAGTGTTCATTGTTTTAGGCCCATGTTAGCTTTGCATTTACAGTAAGGTACTTAGGCTCACCTCTGTGAAGATCACTATCACTAACATCTGTGAGGGTTAGACACAATGGTACTGAAGTGACATCCTTCACGGATTGTCTTTATGAGTGTGACATGGTATTTTATCAAAACATATAGGTGACTAAGGTTGTAGCGAGAAATCTTGGCGGTTCATTGTGTATTCTTTCAAGTTATTCTCTTTGTATCTGAAATGTAACTTACTTTATTTATTTATTGTGGTGTTCTTCTCTAGATTGGGACGTTGTTGCAGCCTCTTACCACATCTACATATCTTACCACACAATGGCAGAGGAGCCTCCTGACCATAGTATACCACCACCAGTAACACAAAAATACCCACGAAGTATTCCCCAGGAACTTCCTACCTTGCCCGAGTTCACTGGTTCTCTGACATTTACTGTAGGTAACAAACGTGCTCGGAAGACCACCACATTACAATTGGGTCGAGTCTCTAGGTCCACGAGTCCAGATCCAGATCCTAGATTCTTTCCACTACCGACATATAATTCTCCTAGTTGTAAGGAGACTCCATTTCTTGTTTTCACTCAAACCTCAAAGGAGAATGGGAGACTTGAAGTTCAATCAAAGTCTATGTCTTCAACATCAACATCTTCTTTTCCTACTCATTATTCCTCACAGGAAAATGGTATGCGTGATGATGTTCATCAAGAGTCAATGCCTTCCACGTCAGTGTCTTCTAATCCACCTAATTACCGGCGTTGTCCAAAAGAACTTCCTATGTTGCCAGAGTACACAGGGTCTTTGACATTTTGTTTAGGAAGTGGCAGACGTTCAGGAGGTTTACGCACACCTTCCTCTAATATGTTCACGTTGGAGGTCCCATCTACTCCTCTCAATTCTTTACATGAGGATGATACTAAGCTCCCTTCACATGAGGATACTAAGCACAATGTTGATTCGAAGTCTGTGCCTTCTATGTCAACATCTTCTAATCCTACTCCTTCCTCACATGAGGCAATTAGGCATGATGGTCTTTCACTACAGTCTGTACCATCTACCTCAAAGTCTGCTATTCCTACTCTTTCCTCACATGAGGCAATCAGGCTTGATGTTCTTCCACTGCAGTTTATTCCGTCTACCTTGACGTCTCCTATTCCCATGCATTCTTCATTGCATGTGGATGGTAAACATGGTGTTCCTCCAGAGTCCATGCCTTCTATATCAACTCAAAACACTCATCTGCACACGGCTAATGATGAGGATATGCCAAAGGTAAAGAAATAATTGTTTTTTATTCTATTTCAAGTTTATTCTCATATGACTCACTGATATCTGCCAGTAGGTGTTTAGCTCCTGATGTGCATTGTTGTTTTGTAGAAGGTATCGCGACGATGGGTGGAGAAGCCTATACGGCAGAGGTTGAGAAGAATATTTGTTGAATTGGGATCTAGGGATATTACACCAGAAGAGGCTGTGGAGCTGGCAGTACAGTTTGAGGGTAGTGCACAGTCATATCAGATTTTACAATTGTTTCGTAATTGGGCCCAACGGGCTAAACGGCAATCACCCAAACCCAACGACTCCTGCACGGTGACGCCGCCTATTACTGTACGTAAGCTGGACACCTTAAAATACGTTTGATATGATTTGTGAGCCAATTTGTTGTTATGTTATTAATTATGTTGTGACATTGTTTGGAACATCTGAAATAGGTTCTTCAGGCACTTCCAGTCGGTGATGCAGAGTTTGCACGCCCATCCATTCGATGCATGAAGAAAGTCGCAAGGACCAGGCCGGTCACAGAGCCGTCTAGTGATGAAGAGGACACATCATCGGACACTTGCACAGAGTAGGTCATTCTCACACATGACCATTTTGGCAAGGTATGCACGATGCTGAAAAAATAGAGCATGGACTAGACCACCAGGCAGAGGATGGATTAGACCAAAGAGGCAGAGGATGGACTGTTAATAATCTTGAATAAGTGTTCTGCCCTTTGGAGTGAGTCCTAGAGCATGTGGATGTGTTTAGGGTTAGGGTTTAGGGTTTAGGGTTCATGGACTTTTCTAGCTCTATCATGACACTTTTCAACCACTACATAACATGTAGAAGCATCGAAATTCATGATATGAGCAATCCATGATCTTGGACCATCTTGACTATCGTAAACTAGGTCCCTGATGGTAAATGGAGCATTGTTATAATATTCATAAACTGACCATGAAGCAATTAGGAAGAACATATTCATGATGATGCCAGGAGTTTTGGGTACCAGTAGTGATAAAAATTATGAAGGTTAATTCTAGTACTGGACATTTGGGCTGTCTGCCTTTGTCAGTGGAGATTGAATATATCAGCAAGCAGCTGGTTGGTTTGTAGAGTGGAATTGAACTGCTAATTCCAGAATTATGTAGATGAGGAGGTGTTCATTGTTGCACTTCTGCAACTTTTATTACGAAATTTATAGTTTGTGTATGGTATGGGAAGGAATAGTTGGTGTTTGTTTCTGTTGCTCAACAATGTGGATTCCAGTGGCAGTACAAGTTTAGGGTTTAAGAAAGATACCACCACATACTGTCTAAGGTAGGTATACCCAAACCAACACTAAACCTAAAACGGATGCTTCGCACCACAGTCAATACATGTGGAGACTTCAAATGTGTGACTGATACATGATGTTGGTTTTAAGATTATGTGTTGGTTTTGGGTACAATGGACCACAATCTGTCGTCCTGGAGAAGAAATCACTAATGAGACATTGAAGGAATTGGAAGAAAAGATCCAGTGTTGGGGGGAACTCAGGGTTCAAATTGGCATGACTTTTCAAGACAAGAACCTGTAACGAGTTCAATAAAGTGTGATACACCATCCGTCATGGCATATTCTTTCAAGTAACCTTTTGCAATTTCAGAAGACAAAAAAAATAAAAGGTATTTCAAATAGATATCAGGATTTTGTAATGAACCTTTTTTTTTCTTCTTTTCTGACATCAGGTTCCGTAAGGTAGTTGGCGATCAGTTTTTCACAAGGATTTCTTTAATTAACTATACCTAGCACCAATCAGCAGGCCTAGCATCAGGTTATGCAATTTCAAGAGACCAAAAATTGAATGACATCAGGAGTGAATCTTATAACCGAGACATGTTTCAGGTTTGATGCACTGTTAATTAAATTTTGACAAAATATGGCTACAGTAACATACGAGTTAGTGCAGTGCACACATTATTCATCATTGAGCCACATAAAATTGTCTTGCAATCACTGCCTGGCAACTACAGAGGGTGTCTTATGACACTAGGTTTAAATGGAAGTCTAATTTAAATGGTTCACCAAATTTAACATCCCACTAGATCAGATCCTTGGGACCAGCTACACCAAGCATCTGATCTTTAGCAGCATGTGTCAAACTGCACTTAGTGTCAATCAGATGCTTAGTATAGTTGGCGACCAATTTCTTTCTTGTTTTGAATTAGTTTGTTATTAGGTTTTTAGTTGGTTTAGTGTTATGATTAGTAAGTAGTTGGTGCATTAGTAGGTAGTTGATAGAAACTAAGAAAAGATGATACTAGAAGCTTCCAGAAGGTACGTGAGCATTGACAATCACTACAAGTTAGAGATGAGCAGAGCATTGTGGCGCTATTTGTCATTGTAAGCTGTCTTGTGCAATATACTTGTATCATCACCATGTTGTTGTGCGTTGTGAATGAGTTTAAATTGTAAGTGATTGATGATTGTATGAGGAGTTAAGTGTGTTTAGAGATCAAAAGGTTATGGGCCGTTCATACGCTTTCTTTTCTTTTCTTGCTGCTTCATCATCCTTACTTCGCCGTTTCTTCAATTTTCCCATTTCTTGATTTGCCATTTTCTTTCTCCAAGAGTCTTCATTTCCTAGCACACTTCGCCAAGAGTCTGAATAGCTGTTCATGATTACGCCTTGACATTTCCATCCTGATTTTGGGAGTTTATTAATCAAGTAAAAGGTTGGGCTTCAGGACCACAATTTCGCTAAAATTAGTTTCTCAAGAACCTTGGTTGTAGTTGAATAGAAGGCCTGCCTATATCAATAGCAGGTGCATGCCATAGATATATACACCTACTTTTGGAATCACAGGGTTGGTTCAAAGGGTTTATTTATGTTATGCACTTGGTTGTCATTGTCAAGGAAACGAATGAGTCCAGCAAATACCATTTGCTTCTGTACATAGGACTTGTTCATGTGAAATTACATCGACACTTAAGTTTAGTCCACCCAAATTGGCAAATAATTTATGTCATGATATTTCGGATTATATGGAGGAATATTTTAGTGCTTTTAAATGGTCAAAATTATTGCAAATGTGAGTGGAAGGCATGATATATATGGCATACGAGAGATAAATAGTATGATAATATTGTCTAAACTATCAAAAATTCATGAAAAGATTTGAGGGCAACACATATCTTATGAAGACAAACCATCTATAGCAAAATATTGGTTTCTGCATTGAAGGAAAATAGATATCCTGCCAATTACTACAAGTTACTCCTACATTGTCCAAGAAAATACAAGTATATGTCTATATCATTGATTCCCAACTAACATCCTTTACAATATAGAGCTTTGCAAGCTCTTTTGCACTCCAAGTGGGACTGTAGATACAAAGGTACGAGGATCTGCCTTGAAGACCCGGGGGGTGGACTCTTCATACCACATACGGACTACCGTGAGTGTAAGAAGGGGTATTATTTGAGGCAGTAGCGTACATATTGTACATAAGGGAGAGGTATTAATCTTCTATAGTGTGTACATTTAAAAAAGCTTATTAATTATTCTGAAGGCAAGGAAGATGTACAAGAGGGATCCTAAGACTTAGATTTTTTTTTGACAATAAATGTGTTAGTTTCATGCAATTCACATTCATCCACTGTTGTGATATGATAAGTGTTCTCAATGACTCCCTTGCCCATTATTGTTAAGGTTCACATTTGGGTTCTAGGACAAGCTAAGGCTCTTGGAGTGCTCATGGGCTCCCTTGAGTTTTGCTCTTTAGATTGTGGCTAAGTTATTGTAATCTTGTCTTTGTTTGTTTGATACAATCATTGACTTACATGCTGTGTTAGAAAAAAAAATGTTCAATGACTTTCTCATTAGAAAGTGAACATGCATTTTACATGTAATGAAGGAGTAATTAAATCATAAATTATATTTTGTATATGTAGTGGATGCATTTATCACATTAAATTGAAAAGCTCGGTATAATAACATGAGCCCATCTTGTAGTATGCCATTAGTACATATACATTTGTTTTTCTTTATAAATTTCTCGTATGTAAGGGGGATAATTTCATAGTGATCCACACAAGTCATTTAAGTTTCCAATGAAGAGTCCACCCTTTGGATTTGTGGGGTTGAAAGATATATATATTTTCATGTTCTTCATGGACAATGATGAATGGCTTGTATTTCAATTCAATTTTTTTGCATTTGATCCAGAGTGGTTGCCGCGAGACAATTCGGTTAGCATGTGGAAGGACGATGGTCACGGTCGCTCACTCATTCCCAGGCGAACCACTTGCTCTCCAAATTAGGCCTCCTTGGGGCCATGTTCTTGCTGGACGTTACAGAAATAAGAAAGTGATTGCTGAGGATGCTCATGATGCAAACCAAAAAGAATGGGATTTGTTGCGGTATAAGGAAGTACATTGAAATTTGGGAACATGAACAATGTTGTAGTGGCCATTTTTTTATGAAGTACGTTATTGTTACCTCTTATATGAGTTATTGTTGGTACCAAAGGATTTTAGCATTAGTTCTTGCATCAATGTTGCGTGCCTACCTAGCGCATTGAATGTGATTTGAGGTTATGAGTGGAAACCAACAACACCAAGAGAATTATATGAATCTAGAAGTAGTTTGGAGAATTGGGTTAATATCATTTCTGCTATCTATTATATGAGGGACTAAGTCTTGTACCAGGGTGTAAGGGGGAAGGATGCAGACCTTGGACAACTGTCAAAATAACTATAGTTAACTAGATTTTTTTTCAATACATTTTAGGGAACAACTATAGTTAACTAGAAAAAATTTAGACAACTATAACTATGTAATTAACTATAACTATAACTATAGTTAACTAAACAAAATTAAGTTTCAAGAAAAAAATATAGTCAATTGTAGTTAGTAAATATGAACGTTAAGCCTCATCTTCATCGTTGGTGTTGTATTCCGACGTAGCTGGTCGCTTGGGAATAAAAGACTCCCAATGTGCGTTAAGCTTGACTACCTCATATACGTCAAAACTGAGTAAATGCTTGTTCATCTTCAGGAACCTATTGACCTCAATAACACACTAGTGACACTACAACACTACAACATAATTTTGTGAACAGGCTGCGCTCAGCTTTAGTTAACTAGATATAACTATACTTAACTAGATTTTTTGGCCAACTGAATTTAGAACAACTATAGTTAACTACATTTTTGGTAGATCAACTCGCAAACAACTATAGTTACGAAAGGCAACTAGTTAACTAATAGTTAAATTAGTTGGTTAGTTGTCCAAGGTGTGGAAGGATGTGCACTTAAAGAGGTGGGTGATGAGTAACTGAATTTTTATTAACCATAGGAGGGACACGGTTGAGTAATTATGTAAAGTCTGAACTTAAGCTCACCAGTAGAAGCGCCGCTAGACCATCTCTAGTCGAATGACACTGAGGGCCACTTCACACACAAAGCTGAAGGCCCCTGACCATGGCAATCGAAGAGCTCTCATTGGTCGAAAAGGCGGAGACCGTCCAAGTTCACTTCACACTAGGACCTAAAGGCCCAAAGAAAAGTTCGTGGATGAAAAGTCTACATGGAGTCCTACATGGCAGGTTGTGGGTAAGGGTGCATGGTCTACCGGAATTTGCGTCAGGCCCACCTCCAAGAGGTGGGCCTGACGGAAATTCCGGGAGACCATGACTTTTTTTAATATTTTTTCCAACATGATAAATTTCAAGACAAATTTCAAGGAAGATTCCATAATAGATTCCATGATAGATTCTAGGACAAACAAACACCACCAAATAATTCTCTTAAATTGATAAAGTTTGAGACATATTATCCCAAACCAAATCCTCCCCTCTTTTTCCGCCAACAAAATATGCAATGGTCCCGCAACATGGTCCATTCTCACTTCACACTATGCTTGAAGGCCCGTGACCAGTGATCGGGGAGATTTTTGGGCAGAATCGGTTGAGATCCTACTGTTTGCAAGTCCAACCGGTTACATGTTGACATCTTCCGGTTTTCCTTTATTAAATTGGGGTATATTCTATAAATTCCTCTAAAATGATCGGTAATTTTCCTGCAGTCTTGAACTTCAACCGGTTATTTCTCAAACTCAACCGGGTCATCTGTAACTAACTGCCGGTTCTCCCCGATCATTGCCCGTGACTACATAAAACGGCTTTCCCAACACCCATGGTACGGCCTTTGGATGAGAGTCAAGGGTCCTCACCATTACAAGGTCACGGCTCTCGGCTCATGTGTGAAGTGGCCCTGAGGTAGTTCCATCACTCGCACGAATATCCTCAAGAAAGAGCGCCTAAGTGACTAGGAGAGAAGATCAAACCAATAAGGTAAGATAGAAAGATAGCCGGAAGGTACTGGCAAGGGGGCCTAGTACCATTAAGTAGGAATCAAAAGTCCGTAACATAAAGAAAGCATGCTTAGTACATACAAACTTACATAACATTATTCAGATCCACAACAGTGTTCTGTGGGACTGACAATATTCTACAGAATATTCCACCATTCAGGCTTAATGTGGAGAATATTTCGCAAAATATTGTCGGTCCCACTGAACACTATTATGGATCTGAATAATGTTATGTAGATTGGTTGGTAGGTAAGTACACTAAATATGATATTTAGTATCACCAATTCTGAATACTAATTGTAAACTGTGGTGTCACGTGTCACATGTCACCAACACTAAATGTTAACCCAACATGGTTTGTCATTTCCTCAGGGCGATCACACCCCCTTACGTTTCATAAGCAAGTGTGATAAAAGTTTGCTACCCTATATTATATGCCATAGATAATTTTGAAATTTTTGATATTTTTTCTACATATACATAACCATTGTTAATATCTTTTGTATATTTTTTTGAAATTTTAGTCATCTTCATTTTTGTAGTAATTTTTTTTAGTTCAATTCTACGTCATTCTAGTTCCAAACGGTATGTTTTAATACAAAAAAGATCATCAATTGGTTACAAATTTTTACCATGTAATAGATACAGTGTATATCTACTCATGAAAAAAAATTGATAAAATTTTGACCCATTTTGGTGATGCTTTATGTAAAAAGTAGAATTTTTTTTATCGCAACGTGGTGTTCAACTTGACAATGGAGTGCACCCCCTGGGGTCACTCCTTGTAAATTTTGGGGGGGATTATAGATTTACAGTGTTGCAATTACTGTCACTTACCAAGTGATTTTTTTCATCCAAATTTCAACCATCCATGACAGCATTCCATCACAAGTTGCTGACAAGAGAAGGTAGGGTTTTGGCCAATGGATGAACTCATCCATCATCCATGACAATATTTGTTCACTTATTCATAAAAAGTGTAATCCAAAAAATTACCATAGTGACATAACACCATATGACACTAAACATCATATTTAGTGTAATTATGAGTATGGGTATAGCAATACGTTGGTAAAAGACTGTAGGTTAGAATACAAGTCAGTGAACAAGGTACCATAGCTCTCTAGCAACTTGGGCAAAAATAATTAAATTTAAAGGTGCCTACATTTTTGGAAAATTAATTTCGTTGAGTGTCAAAAAATTTAAAAAATTCAAAAAATTCAAAGAGTGCCTAAAATCACAAAATTGTCATAGATGAAATTAAGAAAACCATCCATGAATTATAGAAATGACTTGGATGAATGTCTAATTTATTTTAAATTATTTTTTAATCTGCCCAATTTTAGAATATTATTTTTTGGGCTGTCTAACTTACTTTCGCGCTTTACTTAATTATTAGGCAAAACGGTGCCCAAGCTGCTAGAGAGCTACGGTATATGATGCCTAGTACCGAGAACGTTAAGTTAAGTGAAAGCATCTACCAATATGGTAACCTGGCCTATTACCGATATGTGACCTTAAACCGAGCTTTAGGGAACAAATCAGAAATAATGTTCCCTAGGTGGATGACATGTCCCTAGCTCAACTAACCTCACATTAATGCATTTAATGACGTGGAGGGAGAGAGAGGGGGGGGAGGAGAGAGAGCCTGGGGGAAGGAGGAAGAAGGAGGAGGAGGCCCATAGGTCTCGGTTCAAGGCACATGAGACCTTGCCACAACGTATTGGATGAGATTAGTTATTCGTTTAGGATGTCTCTTGACATAGTAAGGTCAAAGTCAGTCTACGGCTTAGTAATGTTGGATTTCTTACAACCTCTTACTTGCTTGTGGATAATTATAGAATGCTCATAAGTTGTATTAGCATCGACGTCAAACTTCTTTAGGTCTATCATAAGATACCCTAGGGAACATCTTTAAAAAATCATATTTAATTCAAAATTAATTTTAAAAAATTCCAAATTTTTGAAATAGACAAATATTTCATTTTACCTTGCATGAAAAATTTAAATCGTTCATTACCATAGAAGAGGGCATTGTGAAAATTCACCAATGTGTAGCTCTCGGTCATAGGCCAGGTTACCATAGTAGTAACGTCACAGATATGATGTGTAAGCGTATGAGACAATTAAGGAAGATAATGAAGACCCCGGGGTAGATGGAGAAGAGGATGCCCCCAGTGGGAACTACCGGTACCATATCTTCAAAGGTTGATCTAGAACCGCTAACTCAAGGCTAAGGTGGGAACCGCTATGCCTAAGGGTAGCTACTGGTAAGGCACACCCAATAAGTATAGGAGTAGAAAAAGAGAGGTCTAGTACACCCTAAACTCCGTAGTATCAACCTCCATAATGTCACTCACTCTCTAATATCCTGAAACCCTAGGGAACGGATGTGCGTAGTTCAAATCTCACTCCTTATTGTCACCTTTCTCTCCCTTATATCATGAATTTTGTCATTAATGCAAACCACCAAAGAAGTCAACCCACACCCTTGCATTGCGCCATGTGTCAATTTGTGGAGTGTCACCTTCTTATTCTCATTCTTCTTCTTCTTCTTATGCCACTTGTTGAATGTTGGTGCATGCATCCACCACATCGCCCGGGAAGGCGAAGCAGAGTGGACCACACCACACCATTTTATATGTCGCACTTTTGTGTTATTCCATAGTGTCACATGCTAGACTAATTCACTAGTATCACGCATCCATGTTAACACTACAAACTCCGTAGTATCCCGTGCACTTCGGTTGCCACAGGTGTGATGCTACAGAGTTTAGAGTGTAACAACAACCTATTTACTAAAGGTATAATTAAGAGTTTCTTTAATAACCACACTACTCTCCGTTTCGAATCCCAGTGCTTTCACGGGTGTGTGGCATCCCTTCCAAGGACCTCCCCAATAAACTGGCCAGAGGGAATTGTTACATACAAGCATACATCTCTTATGTGGGACAAGGTAAAAGAATTGTGGCCAAGTTCTTGACATGTGCCTAATCTTAAGGAGCTTGGTTTCAAAGTTGTGCCTCTTTTATTGGCATGTACAAATGTTCATTTTCAACTTCGATTCAAGACAACGATTCTGTAAGACTTAATACCTCAAATTGTTTTCAATTGGAGTTGAAAACATACCATTTTAACAAACAAAAAAAGGACCAACCTTGAAACCAAGCTCCTTAAGATTAGGCACATGTTAAGGCCAAAATTCTTTTACCTTGGCCTACCGATCTCCGTTTTGCATCCATCGTTTTCAAACTTGTGTGGCCTTCCCTTCAATTTTCGTCCCCTTGTTCAAGGCATATATGTTGGGGATATATGCTCTCATGAGTCATATTGGGCCAACATACATTTGAATACTTTGGTATCCAAACAAAGATCAGTGGGCAAAAGTAAAAGAGTGTTGGTCTTGATCATGTGTCTAACTTTTGGTGAGTTTGGTTCAAGGTTTGGTTCTTTTTATATTGGCTATAAACGTATAAAGGTATGTTTCCAAACTTGGTCTGAGATAATAATTTTGTAAGGCTTAAAACCTCCATTTGCAATCAGAGTTGAAAACAAACATTCCTAACCAACAACAAAAAAAGGGGGGAACAACCTTGAAACCAAGCTTCTCAAGGTCTTTGAAGTTGACGTTGACAAAATCAATTCAATCAAAGAAAGTTACAAAACCCGGGCCATGCACACTATTTCTTTGCTTTTAGGTTGGATGAATAAGAGGTACGCTTGCATGTGATAATTTTCTCTCACCCAAAGAACTTAAGTTTGCACCAATTAGCATGCCAAGCATCATTATTAGTGATGGTGTTTTTTCATGGCTTTTGGATGTGATATTTTTCTTCTATTCAAAGGAAGTCGGGCCAAGGATCTGTGGTCTCTATGTAAACTCATCCATTAAAAGGTGAGAATGCAACAAACTATTCTAAAAGAATCGTGAAAGTTTATGTTTATAGATATCAAATTCCAAAAATGGTATTAGAAACCTCGAATTAGTCTAGCAGAATCTAGTTGAAATGATTTGGCCCTCAACTTTATAGGGGCTTGGTCATACTGTAACCCCTCTCAATAACATCTTCCCCTCGCATACTAAAATACAAAACTATCATCTCAAGTATCCCAATGTGCTACACACTAATTATCATAATGTAAATAAATTTTCCCCTTAAAATCCACTTGTGTTGACAAATAACATCATATTAGCAATTAGCAAACATGACACTTTGAGACCTCTAGGCACCTAGTTTAGGCCTTTCGCAAACAGTGTACGTGACACTAAATACCATAAACCATGTAGACTAATTTTAGGCCCCTCTGATGTCATTCATGGAGTCAAAATGTTCAAAGACTGACTAGAATCACGTTATTATAGACTGGTTTACTGTGTGCTTCACTTTCCCAATGCACGAGTTTACAATTGACCCCAGAAGCTCTAGCCATAAACAAGGTTGAATGGCCAGGGGCTTGAAATAAACGATGCTGCTTGCCTTCTGGGAGGTAGCAACAGATAAACTGCAATGTAACCATAGCTGCACATGCAAAATTAGCGTGAGTAACCTACCCGACTGTGCACATGATTTGCATGAATAGTGAAGTGCTATTCCAAATGCCCCTGCTGCTGTTCCGCAGATCAGGACGCATCTGCATTTGTCGACAGTAACTTAGATTATGAAACGGACTCCCATGCAGTCGGAGAAGCAGCTGAATATGGGCTAGGGACGCATCAGCTGGGTGTTGGGAGTAGTAAGAATGAATATGGGCTTCAAATGAATGATGACCAGGTCCCCAGTTTCTTCCTTGAACCGGGATCGAGGGTTTGTTGAGTTGAGTTCCCCTTTGACCTGTGGACCGAAACTACAGTAGCTTAATAGAGTCTGCAATCACTGCTCAGGAAGAACCGGCGGTTAGTTACAGATGAACAGGTTGAGTTTGAGAAATAGCTGGTTGAAGTTCGAGACTTCAGGAGAATTACCGATCATTCTAGAGGAATCTATAGAACATACCTCCAGTGAAAAAAGCAAAACCGGAAGATGTCAAAATGTAACCGGTTGGATTTAGAATCACTAGGATCTTGACCGACTATGCCCAAAAACTTCCTGGGCACTGGTCTGCATAACAGTAGTGCCCATGAATATGGTACCAATTGTGAACAAAAACATGCATTCTTCACATTACTTGGTGACGTGGGCTCTCATAGTATAACGGTCGGATGTGGGGAGTTCAATCTGAATTTGTGTTTCCTTGCGCAGCTCTTCGAGCATCTGACTGTTATGTTTTGAGGGTCCACATAACAAGAGCTGAGTGATTTTACGTTCGTGCATTTGTAAACCAGTTGATTAAGGTAAGTGGAAATTGTGAGAAAGAAACTTCTTACACGGGAGCGGAGAGAGGGGAATTAATGCATACAAGCATACCTCTCATGCATCCAACATCCAAGCCTTGAAATAGGATGCATCCGGGACGATTCTAATCAGAAGTAACTTAACACTAAAGTTAGTTTGAATGACCCAGAATTAGTCTACACTATTTACGGTATTTAGTGTCATGTATAATATTTGTGAAGGGCCTAAACTAGGTGTCTAGAAGTCTCAAAGTGTCACGTCCGCTAATTACCAATATGATATCATTCATCCACATAAGTAACCTTTTTAAGTATAAAATTATCTACATCATGACATTTAGTATAGAACGGTGTTGAATACTTGAGAAGATAGTTTTGCATTTTAGTATGCAAAGGGAAGATATTATTGAGCACACTAATGACGAGTGTCATATGTTTACATTTTGGTATGCAAAGAGGATGGTATTCTTGAGCGTGCTAATGCCAAGTGTCATTTGTGTACATTTTAATGAACTTGTGAAACATGCGAAGGGAAATTACCAGAGCATATATCAAAAGGAAATTTCAAAATGCTAATGATCTACATGAACACTGAAAGCCCTGAAATTCAAAACCCTTACGAATCCTTGAGGAGCTCGCTACAACTTGCTTGGAATAGTTCTTTGTGCTACTTCCAAAACCTGCAAATGGTCCAGAATATAGGCCACGGGCGTCATTCTACATCTGAGATCAATTTTTGTTGCACAAATAGTTGTATACCCGCCAAAATTGAGGCCAGGGACGAAATATGCGGAGAGAAACGAGACAAAGATAGCAATGAAAACTTTGGAATCCTTATGATCTACATGAAAAGTGGAAAGCTTGAAATTTGAGATTCAAACTTACCACCCTCGCCCAACTGCTCTCAGAACAGGAAAAATGGAGGCGGAACTTTGATTTTCAAAATGAATGGGGGAAGGTTCAGAGAGGAGAGTGAAGAAGCCTTGAGGAGGAGCGTTCAACGACCTAAGTTATTGGGATTGATTATTCTTCATGCGCGCCACTTCCAACACTTGTGAACGGTCCATGATATGGCCTCAACATTATTTAATGTTCTAACAACTCACAATAAAAATGTCATAAACCCAGCAAAATGAAGGTCAGGGAAGGAAATGCGCGAGAAGAAAAAGAGCCAAAGTAGCAAAGAAACTTCAGAATCCTATTGCATCTACATGAATAGAGAAAATCCTGAACATTGATCTCTCTGATATTTTCCCACTCAAATGGAGCACGAAAATTTCCTCACTCAGCTACTCTTCCCCAGAAAATAAAACGAGCATATGGGGAAAATTCAAAGAGGAGAACTTGAAAATTCAAGAATCCTTGAAGAACTCTCAATACCCACTCAGATTTCTTCGTTCTACTTCTAATGCCTACAAATGGTCCATAATCTTTACACCCTAACCCCAAGTCACACAAAATCCTTAAACCCCAACTTTCAAGTTGCACTAAATCCATACACCCTAACCTTGAAGTCACAACAATATGAACACTGATACAAAAACTTCAAACCCTACCAAACATGGGATCACAAGTTGAGAATGCTTAACACCTTAATTGCCAACAAATCAAATGTCAAAACATGAGGAAGTAATTTATTTGACACTGGAATCATTTATGTACCATGCTACAAAATCATTGCATTGAGCAAACTCTCAAGTACATGACGAGTCGTTAGGGTAGTTTTGCAACCCATATAAGGGTCACTTCATACTTGGGGCCAGATTGAGGGACGGTCCAAACTCTAAAAATTTGGCCCAATAGGATCACTCAGTTTCATCAAATGTGGCCCAAGGGTTTTATACTAGGGTTGGGCCCAAACACTCACTCATCCCATGTGGCATCCTAGGTGGCATAATTTTGGCGCCAAACCTTCAGGCCAACTTGATGAAATTGAGATGAGCTTTTCCTTGGCATGAACTCTCAACATGGGTTGGATTGGGCTCATCCGTTGGATAATGAACACCTCTACCGTCGGTCCATAAAAGGTTAATTCTCTTCACTACACTTTCCCCTCAAGAACATCGGGACCTAAAATCGGGCCTCATCACTTTACATGTGAGAAGGTTGGGCCCGCAAAAGTTGATAAAGTTGGGCTGGATTGAGGGCTTGATTCACATGAATCGGGCCCAGTGTTCAAGATTGAAGTCTTCAATGGGCGATTTGGCCCTTCAAAATATACCTCTCTCAAAACGGCCCTTCATAACGCAACCCCAAATTGAAAATGAAGACGTCACTTGAAGTCCTCAATATAATCTACCTGCCACAAGAACCAACAAGTGTAGGGCATTGTCACTACAAGAAGTGGAGTTAGATGGTTGATTCTTAATTCTTCACATTGTACTTGAAACATGTACAATATAATTCATGCACAAGTTTAATATGAGTTTTGTATTTCATTTCAATATTCTTGGATTGACATCCTGAATTTGAACCAGCCCTTCAGTTGAAGGGCTGAAATTTGAGAGCCCTTCAAAATGAAACTCATATGAGGGCTTCAATCTTGAACACTGATCGGGCCGGTGCTCGGGGCAGCCACAAGCTATGTACAAAGTGGCCCTAAGAGTGGGCGACAAGAGCAAGTAGAGTTTTGGCCAAAGGTTGAACTTAGATTTTTCAACCATCATCCATGACAATATTTGTACACTTATTCATAAGAAGTATCATCAGAATAGTCACCACAGTGACATAAAACACCATATGACACTAAATACAATATTTAGTGTAGTTTGTTGAATTGTTTGTTTGTTTGTTTGATCACATTTTCTTTTTTATTGGGGTACAGTGGGTAATGAAAAGGAATGTATGGTTAAACAAGGTGCGACGCATGTAAGGCTTTGCCCACTAGATGAATTGATGATTGGTTGGAAGTTGTTGTGTTGTAGTATGTTAAGGAGAAGGAAAGTGTGTCTAATTCTTATTGTCTATAGTTCCCCATGCCTTATTTTAAGAGTGAGAGTTAACTCAGGTTTTAGATACCTTTATCTAGTTTCTTACAAAATATTCTAGTTATCTAACGTTGACTTAGTTCCATCCACACTACATTTTTGATCCCATCTAGAGCGTGTGGGACAAATTCCCAAAACACACACTATTTTTCCAAATCTCAAAATTAGTGAGGGCTAATTTTTTTACCTAGTGGTACTAAATTTATGATTACATGCTCATTTACCATACCTTTCAAAAAAATTAGTGCATGTTCTAAGGTGTTTGTAAAGTGCATAACTTGCTTTGGTGAGCTTGAAAAGTCTTCTTCTTCTTCTTCTTCTTTAGTTGGCGTCACTCACTCTTGAGGCATCTCCTAACACTAAGAAACTAAAGGGAGTTTGTATTGAGAGTGTCCAACACTTTGACACTTTGGGCTCTCAAAACCCTAGATCTTCTTGTGGCACTAATTTCATAGTGCAAAATAAATTAGTATGACCTTCACTAATTTCCCACACTCAATAAGGTTGAGGCATCTATAAGCGATAAAATAAGAGAGTTTGCATATGTTTAGGAGGAGTAATAGCAGGGGATTCATTTTCTTTCGAAGAGAAACATATTCGAAGGAGAATGCAATTATTTTAAATAAAATCTCATGAATGTGGAAATTGCTCCAATTTTGAAGCATAAATTTTAGGGTTACACATAGTCGATATATAGGTTAATACATAACCACTCATCTCAATGCTACTACTTAGCTAAGACAATTGCCAAAACTCTTATGATGGGCAATCAATCACAAGCTACCACCACATAAACTTTTAACTTTGTTAACCTAAAAAAATAGATCTCATATGTGCCGGTAGTACATGACCCTAGTGAGCAGTTAAATGGACCTACTCGATCATGGATGCCTCAACCTTAAATGGGATAATCAATGCAGTTATCCGATTTCCATATTCATCCACATATATGGTAGAGAAGCCTATTCCCGATTAGGACCCCATCATCAATCTATAGGGTATGGTAATTTCAATCAGGTTTGGACTCCATTTTCAATCATGCCAGAACCAATAGTGCCATGACACATGTCATGATTTTGAGTGCTAAAGCGAAGAGGAATGAACGGTTATGGTAGACTCTAGACATTGATGATATGCTTGGGCCAACTTTTGACTTCAAAGATTCACAATAATTTCAATTTAAGGAATAAAATTACCAAAAATTTTACAATCCTCTTGGTTTCTATCTTCTCACATGGAAATTTTTGCACCACCTTACACTTCTCCAGACCTGGCACATAAGGTAGAGGGTGCTAAATCCAACACCCCATCCAAAACCAACACCTATAAACGCCTCCCAATTGCCAACACTCTACAACCTTGAACCGTTACCCGGCGGTGTAGGAGTGTCTGGGCCCACGGAGTGACGGTTTTAGGTGCCATTAGTGGTGCCACCTCATAGCGGCTTCTACTACTAGTCTACTTCCATGTAGGGTAGGTAACGGGCTCCACTCTATCTCAGGTTGGTTCAAGGTGGGATTAGGGTGGCTTGTCAATGCCTATTTTAGCCATTCTATTCACAACGCCAAGGAGGTAGGCCCACAAAGCACAAAAGGGTCATTCCCCGGGATGCAAGGGGGTCAGTTCCTAGGATGCAAGGTGATGGTTTTGCAAGCGAACCGGGTGGGATCATGGAGGTAGATGTGTGGCTTTGCATACTACTTGGGCTTTGATGCAGTTTGGGTCTAGTACCCAACTATGTTGTGTTGGTTCTAGGCAATGAAGGTGGGGGTCCTCATCATATGCAAGGTTGCCATACACGGGGCCTATGGATTGGTTTAAGGAAGCTAGTAGTTTTGACTTTGAATATTCATCAAATATTCAATTGAGACTCAAAATATTTTTTCTTTCTTGATGCCTATGTTTAGCCCGAAGGCTAATATGAATATATATTTTTTATATCAACCACATACCCATATGTATGTGCAATAGCTTAAAGTGTTGGTTTAAGCACCCTCTACCTTAATCTCTTATGCGATCGGTTATGGGCGCCCCTACTCTCTTCATTCGTGGACAAACGTATGGGCGAGGAGAGAAGCAAAATGAGAGGCCCCGGCAGCGTCCGGCAAGAGCCTAAGGCTAATACAAATGCAGCCTACAAAATTTGTGACTTAGCCTATAAAATTTTGAAAGTGTAGGACAAAGAGCCTATGGACAATTTAAAAACATAGGATATCAACCTATGTGATAAAAAACATGTAGGAAATTTTGCCTACAAATTTTTTTAAAGAGAGGATTTTAGCCATTCATCCTTCTTCAAATTGGGAAATTAGTTGGCCTAAGTACATATCTTTAGGCTAATACTCGGGGCTCTTGGGTGGCACATAGGCGGATATCAATAATAGCCCTGACTCCCTCCCCGCCGATCTTTACAAATACCACAGCCCAAGCCCCATCACCGCACCATTCATCACAGCTCCTCTCTCATCAGTTGCGATGTTGCACCACCGAGAAGCAGCACTCAGCCTCTCTCTCTCTCTCTCTCTCTCTCTCTCCCCCTAGAGTAGAAGATTGTTGTTTACTAATCCTGAGAAATATCTTGCAGGAAGAGTAGAGGTAGAATCAAAAGATGGTGAGGACTTTCACCCTTAAACTCATTTGAATTTTAGCAACCTTTCATAACTTATAATCAACTCTTTAAAAAAGAGTTGGTTAATCCTTGGCCTTCAAACGTGGTGAAGGGCTTAGCCAGGTTCAATTCCTGCCAAGGATACCACTTAGTACTCAAATTTTGAATTTAAAACCTACAACATTAAAAGATATGAAGGATTTTAACCTACTAAAAATTAGTTTTGAAAGCAATTGGCGGGTAACTTAAAAACTCAAAAGGTTTTCAACTTACAAAAATTTGATATTGTAGGATGCAACCTATGTCATGAGGGAAATAGCCTATGCCTTTTAAAGAGGTAGGCAATTAACCTTAATAACTTCAAAAACTTTTCGGACGCTGGGCCCCGGGCTCTGAGGCAGAGCCAATAAAAAACAATGGCCGACCTCCTTGTTTCTCCCTGGAACCGGGAACGTTTGTCGAGTTACCCTTTGACCCGCAGACAGCAACTGTAGCTTAGAGACTTCATGGCAAACAGTCCTCAGCTTATTAGAGACTTCATGGCGAACAGTCCTCCCGTGAATATAAGACGACTCGTTGGAGTCGAGTCACAGGATCGATTGACCAGCTCCATGTAACAAGCAATCTAATTAAGTTAAGCAGAAGACTGGATGCGTTTTATAACGGAAATCCATTGCGTCCTCAAAACAAGATGCCACTTGCTCAATTTACTCCACGTTCCAGGCGTGAGAAGTGAGTAACAAGCTCTTAGAATACTGTAAGAAACTTCTACAGGCCGGGTCAGGAGTCTGCAGGGGGGTGGGATATTGTGCATACATATATACAACGCTTGTTTCGCGGCATGAATGCATGCCCTTGTTTTGTGGGATGACCGAAAATTCTGAGTTTCGTGTTTGTGGGCCAGGGCTAGATGCCTCACCTCTTTGAGCTGGGCCCTTACCACTATTATCCGAGGTGAAAATGCAGGCATTTTTACTAGAGCATGTATATATATATTCTCATTTTTTGAGAACTCAATCCAATGTATGCAAAAAGGTCCAGAGTCCTCTAACTCTTGTAATGTTATCCTCCTTACCACCACTCCCTCTCTTATATCCTGAAACCCTAGGGAACGGATGTTCTCAGTTTAAACTTCCCTCCTTGTTATCACATTTCCTTCCCATACATCACACATTTTGACATTAAAGTAATCCACGCAAGAATTCAAACCACACACTCGCATGCATCACATCCTCCTCATTGTAATCATCGTCATTAATGCAATGTCGACTTTGTGTTATTCACTACTATCACATGCTACATTGATTCTCTATTATCACATGTCCATGCTAGCACTACATACCTCCCCAATATCACGTGCACTTTGATTGTCACATGCATGATACTAGGGAGGTTAGAATGTAGTGTCAAGAACATCCACTGGACATGAATAAACCCTAAACCTATGGGGGGTCATTTTTTGCTAGACCCCCTTTTACTTTGGTAATCGCGGTGGGGACTAGTGTTCAAGATTGAAGCCCTCGTATGAGTTTCATTTTGAAGGGCTATCAAATTTTAGCCTTTCAGTTGAAGGGCTGGTTCAAATCCCAAGAATATAGAAATGAAATACAAAACTCATATTAAACTTGTGCATGAATTATAAGGTACATGTTTCCAGTACAATGTGAAGAATTAAGAATCAACCATCTAACTCCATTTCTTGTAGTGACAATGCCCTACGCTTGTTGGTTCTTGTGGCGAGCATATTATATTGAGGACTTCAAGTGACATCTTCATTTTCAATTTGGGGTTGCGTTTTAAAGGGTTGTCTTGAGAGAGGTATATTTTGAAGGGCCAAATCGCTTTTGAAGGGCATTGAAGACTTCAATCTTGAACACTGGTAGGTCGAGCCCTTGGCCCGTGTGGAGTAATAGCCCTAATCCAAACGCAAAGCAGAGGGCCAGGTCACTTGATTCCTTGGGGGATGGTCATCATGATGATTCGTTGTCCATAAACACGTTCCTTTCGGAAGGCTATCTTTGCCCTTTGGGAGCTATAAATAAACATCACTTTTGGAGCACATGCCACACAGGGAGGAAAGCACCTTCTGATGGAGCGGGCATGCAGAAGAAGGAAGTTTTTTCCCACTTTCTACTTGAAACAAAACGTTTGTTTTTGGGTATGGATTTTCTTTGCACCATGTCCTTATGTGTAAAGAGCTACACTTACAATAATGTAATTAGCAGGACTATCATAAATTCAAAAAAAAAATTCTAACGACGACTTAATGTGCACCCTCTACTTTTTTTTAACCTTCAAAGTTGGCATGGGTGAGCTAAGGTAGAAATACCATAACCCGTGAAAATAAGGTGATTCGCATTGAAGATCTGGTCTGACAATCAAGAGATAATTTTCCAAGATAGATGAGAAGGATTCATGAAGAATGCAAGTTGTTTCATATTTTTTTGCCATGTACAAAAAA
The DNA here is from genome assembly GCA_964035585.1 of Polytrichum formosum. NCBI lineage: Eukaryota > Viridiplantae > Streptophyta > Polytrichopsida > Polytrichales > Polytrichaceae > Polytrichum > Polytrichum formosum. The sequence goes on from OZ037941.1 coordinate 3,444,709, forward strand.
TGCTACAATTTTTCAAAGTGGAAAGTTGTCAAACCCCCTACTCGTTCACTAGATTCTCCCTACACCGAGCACGGTAATCCACATTTCCATACAGAACATCGCCTAAATCAGTTACCTCATGAGTACATTAACACTTGGCTCCCATTGGCTACACTAAGTGTACACGCATTGAAGTTGCCGCCGAGCCATGATCCATTTCAGAAATGACACTTCACCATTATGACGGCGGTCTAGTGCACGGCTAGAGGGTGGTTAACCGGTTATGGTGTTTCTACCTTACGTACATTGTCTTTGAAAGAGGAACTACTTGATCAAGGAATAATAAAATTATGATGTTTCTCGGAAATGGGGCCTTGAAGAAGAGTGAGCATATATGTCCAGGTTTCCACTTTCATGCACTCTAATTTTGGAGCTAAAATGGGGTGTGGAGCCATCTTTTCCATTGGGCCACCAGTGTCAGCAGAGCCTCAATTGTGTGTGTAGTGAAACAAACGTTTTGAAATGCACGCGTGCGTCTCCCCCCAGATTTGCAAGTTGCTTCGCCAATGGTATTTTGAGTATGGAGACAAAGTTGGAAAGCTAGCAATGGAATTAGACAGTGCAGTATGCTCTTTGTATTCAAGTGGGAGGCCACACATGCCCAAACCCGGAGGTTTCCACAAAAAGCCATCTCGGACCGGAGAGGTGAAACCGGATGTTTTGAAACTTGGGGCCATACTACATGTCATAACATTATTCAGATCCATAGCAGTGTTCTGTGGGACTGACAGTATTATGGTGCAAATGAGCCACCGTTTTCGTTAGTTTAGTGATGCCCCGCTTATTTTATAAAAATATCAAAATATTCATTTTAAGTACCTAAGACCCCATGTTGCGTTCTTATTAGCCAATGTTTTCTCCCACCATTTTTCAAGAGCTGGCAATTTGGTGGGGAGGCAAACCCCCATTTTCAACTGTTGATGCAATGAAGAATCAACTTTTTATTTAGTCCCCGGAATGCTAAGAAGGTGGTGTCAATGTGGGAAACCAAAAAATTCATAGCATGTGTGCCCCTCCCCCCCCCCTCATTGTCTCTTTTATGAAAAGAAGTCAAGTGGAACAAAAATTTGGTTTTGGGAGCTCTAAACAAAAAAATCTCATGATTATGATTCTTGAATATTATATGGTGGACTTGCAAAATCCATGTCACTATATGTCATGAACAAAACTAGATATCCTTCAAATTAATATCCAGTGCACTATTCAAAAGTGTAGTTCTTGGTGATAGTGTAGCACTGTAGCACTGTAGTTCTTGGTGAGTTATTGGGTATTCTAATAATAAAAGGGGGAATGGAGATGACCCCAAAAGCAAATCACCAAAAAAAGACACATCAACATTACAATAGCAATAATTGCTTTATTACTTTGGACAACCATGGAAAGGTACACATGCTCAAAAAATCTCATATGAGGTAAAGTTCCTCAGCCTGCCTACGGGGGGCATATAGTGGGACGTGGGATGCATCTTGGGTGGAGCCAATATCACTATTAATGGCTTGTGAAGACGTCGCCGAACCCTAGTTGCTAGAAGTTATTGTGGCAAGCACATACTATGAAGAATCCTCCTTGCAATGGCGATGAGCATGACTTGTAGCTACAACAACATACGAACCAGGACTCCGAGTCCTCTTCATCTCCTTGACAACACCTTCTACGATATCCTCTTGGAGCCACATCTCTTCAAGATCCCTTGCATTGGAGTCCACATCGACCCACAACTATGACGAAGAATGTGATTAATTAAGAAGAATGTGATGGTCAAGTGCTATTTATTATGACTTGAAATACCTCATGTTAGACACTCCCAATACGGTATCAAAGAACACATTGGAGATGTCCTCCATCTCTATATCATGGGGATCATCACGATATTTTATATTGATGCAACATTCCTAACATCCATACTCGTGGATCTCATGGGAATAACCCATGCCAAATTGGGGTAGAATTGGCCACTCTTGCACATGTGAAATAAAGTGCCGTTCAGAGTGTAGATAGGTTTTTGGTTTGGGTTCCAATCAAGAAAAACACACAAGGAAGACTAAATGAGTGTTAGATTGAACTCTAGATGTCACTATTAGGTGAATTGATAGATCACAATAGGTTGGGAATGAGTTTATGATGATAATCACATGAGAAACATCTCTTTAGTGTAATTAGGGAACTCATTATGTAAATAAATGGGATATAAAGGTCACTCCATGTTGTACATACAATTGCTCAGTCTCTCCCTCACACCCAACCCTCCATAGTATTGACTCTCTTATTATAATTATTTAATGCACAGAGTCACCGCTCAACAATAGTCTTTTGAGTGGGCAATGGTCTCACACACCCAAGGCCAAGGCACCTTGATTTAGTCCATAGTCTCTTCTTTTAAGTACCCAGTGACTATAGGCCATACCACAAGTTAGTATATGTCCACCACATATTTCCCTCATATCCCTCAGGCTTTTAAATTAATTCTTTTAAATTGATATTGTGACATTCACTCATTTTTTATCCTTTCAGACTTAACATAATCATATTGAACTTAATGCCTTAAAATTAATTATTATGACTTGCAAAAGTCTAGTTGCAAGTAACGGAAACGGAGTATACGACCCTAAGCGAACTGAACCGGAACTAAGCGAGAGCGTCTAAATCACGAGTCCATAGTCTAGCGAGGGTTGGCCATAGTCTAAATATCCAGTAACCAGTAGCAGTAACCAGTTCCAAGTTCCAAGTAACGAGTCTCACAGAGAGGCCATAGTCTTAGTAACCAGTCACAAATCAACGTCAAGTTCTCGAACCTGGAGCTGGCTCCTTCTCCCTTTATCCTAGCCCTTTAGCCCTCCCCCAAACAATATGGGATAAGAGGCATAGCCCTGCCTCTTCATGGTTCACCACCTGTGAACGGGCTCTTCGGCTCTTACGCGATTTCAACACTCAATTCTCGCTCTGAAGAAGGTTTTTTATACACAATCTTCATGCACTCACTACACTTTTGTGTACATATACAAGTTATGACTTCCTCTCAGTAAAGATATTTCACTTACATACTCCCTGATGATCCTATTGCTCAATCACTATGAATTTAACAGAACCATATCCAGCAGACATAGTTTGCTCCCATTCTGATGAAAAGAGCATATAACGAACTGCACAATTAGAACTGCATCCAAGCACTATCATGTTGTGTAGTTGTTCAGATTCCACTCCTTCTTACCAAATCCTCCACATTGTTATTATAACAACACGAATCCAATTGGGAAGCACATGTCAACCCAATCCTTTCACAAGGTAGGTAGTTTCATCAACACGTGGAGGTGAATTATCAGAAAAAGAAACTACACCCAATAAATTACATCATTCAAATCCTCGTACATACCATCCAAGGGCAAGAAATATGCTTTTCAATAAGTCCTTATTGGAGAATTATATAAGCATCACAAGGTTTCACACCCCTTTTCGGGTAATTTAACACAACTAAAAAATGACTAGGTTTTTACTCTTCTTGAGCAAGGTGTATTGCCGAGTTCATCTTGAGATTAAGCCAACGTTCGACACTCACACAACAACCTCCAAACTGTATTGCATGAACGGCCCTCATTGGGAATCTTACAATATAAAAGAATAGGACAAACACTGAGAGATGCGGAAAATGGACATCGCACTTTTATATCATAACAAGTTATTGTTCACCACACAGGGGCTTCACACCCATAACCATTATCAACTATTATCAGTATATAGACATGAAAAATTTGATGAGGAAGGTGCTAATATCTTCTCGATAGAAACATAAGGCTTTTCACACACCATGACACCCCATATTTTGAGTCTTCCTGGAATATTCATTAAATTCATTCTATTCCAAACAACCAAGAAGAGCATCTCTCCCTTCTCGAGAAGAATTCCAGTTCTCTCAGGCACACACACACACAATCCGATTGAATTGGTCCTTCTTACAAAGAGTTTTACAATTGACATACATAACCAACAATGGAATTTGAGGGTAATAATGCGTAATACTTTTATATTAAGAAGAGATTTTTTTTTACACATCAAAAGAACAACCACGCTCACGACGTTCAAAAGTTACTGGGGCGAAGGAGACTCTCTTCTCGAGAGGAACTATTGTTTTTTTCCTCTCCTATCCTTGTCTATATCCTAGAAAGTAACCTCTTCAACTGTTGTGCCTTTTTGTAGCTAGATCTCAAGGGTCCCTTCAAAATAAGCACATGCCTATAGTCCTGCCCAAATGACCATTCCTTTCTTGAGGTTTGGTTTAAGTGAACAAAGTAAAGTTACCTCTTGCTCATTTATGTTAACTAGTTACTAATCTCCTATTTCATTGTTCCTTCTACATTCTAACTTACACTTTGAGTTCACATTTCACCTAAATTCCAAAATTCATGCTTCTGGACCAAAAATTTATATCACACAGAATAACACCCAAGTGCTTCTTCTTTTGAAAATGAGCCCACTGATGAGCCCTTTGCAATATGTTGCTATGAGAAAGATTCACACGATTGTTCAAACCGACCTTTCCGAACTTCGCATATTCCAATTTCCCCTCATTCATGTCATATGCAAAGACGTTGTGATGCACAAACTCAAAATGCTCCTCCCCATTGTCCTTCATGCAATACGCCAATCATACCCTTGAAGGTGTGCAATCCCTCATCCCTCAATCTCTTACACAACACCACATGACCCATGGGAGGATCCACATCACAACCCAAACAAACCTTAATTTTCATGTTCAACACCAGAAGATTATTAATTAGAAGTGTGGCGTACCTCTCCATGAGGAGTGCCCGAACCACCATGGGCACAAGGGGGACCCCAGAGTGACACCCGGGACTTGTGGCGCCGTTGGTGAGAGGGTCCAAGTGATCCTAGTGTGGGTGAGGGCCTCGGGCATTGGAAACGTTTCTTACCCATGGAGACTAGGAGGTACGAGGGTGAGGCCATAAGCTATGCCTAGCTTATGACGTGCCGATTCTAGAATGCTCAAGAACACCTTAATTGGAGGTGTGAGCTAGAAGATATGGCAATGTGAGTGGGGCGATGTCCCGGGACATTGCCCTGGTACAACAACGGCTTGGGAGTGGCTCCCAGGATTGCGAAGGTTTGAATAGGCATAACTTCCTCAATACTTGCCGGAATGGGGCAACTGAGTAGTCCATCGGCATCTACGTGAAACGTAGATGATGATGGAGTGGTCGATCATTAGAATCAAAGAACATATGAAGAAGTTATGATGTTCTGAAGCTGTTGGGGGCTTCCAGCCCCAACGGCTAAGGGAAAATGTCTACTTGGCCCCAAGTGTTGGGAGAGAGACAAAAGGTTACTTGACAGTGGGGTGGGGCCCTGCCTAGAGTCCTAGAGGCTTATATGAGTGAGGTGGTGTGGCCAAACCCACCTGAGGCCAAACGGTACGGCCTCCATGGGCATTGGCCCAATGTGAGAGCATAGTTGCTTAGTATGGTTCGGGTTGTTGTAATGTTGCTCCGGCAACGCGATGATCAACAAAAGATTGGACTTCCATGGGTGGAAGTCCACATCTTAGCAATGGTTACCGATTAAGGGGTGAATCCCGTATGAAAGAGTAGGAGGGTTGGTCCCTCTCCTATGGACTAAGAAGGTCCGCGGTATGGGGAGCTAACCATTCACATCACGGTATGCGAAGGGTTAGTGCTCGTAATCCTTGCTAAAATGAAAAATGACCAAGTTACGTAAGGGGAGCTAGCAAGGGTTGTGACAAGAAGTCCCTTTCACAACCATTTGAAAATGCATGTGGGTCAATGCACCACCCCACTCCACATACCATAACCCCGCCATACATTCCTCAATGAATTTCCTCAACTTCACAAGGAATGCAATGTTGATATCAATTCCACCAACCACAATTGTCATGGACACCTCGATTTACTTTAGCGACGAATGAGTTCCCTCTTGGCATTGCGATTGCGCAAACACATGCATCCTCAGAGCCATGGAACAAATTGAATTGAAACAACTCTGCAAGGAACCAGAGAAAGTTTGTACATGCATTGGAGTGGCATAGAATTGCACTCTAGCAACACAAAAGCCCTTGGCCCTCGTGGCCATTGCCGTACGACCTACGGGTGCCAACCACAACAACCGTGAACTACCATACTCCTCAGCCGCCTTCCATAGCGGGTAAGAAAGTCCATGCTCCCACCACCCACTGACCAGCGTCAGCTACCCACCTAGTAGGTTCCATGTGGCATTGTAGGTACCATGCACGATTGGCAAAAGCCTTTCCCCCCCCCTCTTGGCCAATGTGCCTACACATGTCCTACATATTCAGTAGTGTAACCATCCCATGTTGAAGAACCTTACGTCACCAAGTTCAAAACAAATGCAAAAATTATCATGTTTTGAAAAATTGGTAAGACACATAATTGGACACATTCCAATCAATCATGATTGGGTATGCCTAATCAATAAGATTTTGATTTGAAGTTTCAAAATTGGAGTTTAGATGCAAGAGTTGTAAGAGGTCAAAGTGAAAATTCTTTCTCCAACTATTAAATAATGTAGAAACAAAAAGAATGAAATTGCAACCCTGCTATGTCACTGATACAGTTGCAGTTTGGTGTGATTGAAACGATGTGGAACAAGCTGTTGATGTATGGGTCTAAGGGTCTGTGATGTTCATCAGTAAATTTCTTCTTCATGGATTGAACTGACATGTTTTTGGTCTGGAGTATTAAAGGCCTTAGGGATGGGCATTACTAAGTTACAATATTAGGCTAGGGATGGATTATGGAATGGAATGGGGGGATAGAGGAGTTATCACATATGAGCGTACCTCTCATTCATCCAACATTAAAACCTTGAAATAATATGCATCCCGGAGGTTATTTTTTAAGGCGATTTCATGATTTCATACCGGAATTAGTTTAAAGACCCAAATTAGTCCAATTCATTTGAGATGAATAAGCCTCAAACCTATAGGGCTCAAGTTTTTATGTTGAGTGGATGCACGGGGGGTGTGCTCTGAATACCACGTACAAACAAATGTGAGTGGAAAAAGAGGTTTTATTTGACGCATTAGGATACATAGTATACATAAGGGAGAGGTATTGTTTTCTCTAGTGTACTATACATTTTAAAAAGCTATTATTATTTTTGAATTAAAGGTAGATGTACAAAAGGGGATTCTAAGGTTTAAGGAAAAAATTGACAATAGACATGTTTGTTTCATCCAACTCACGTTTTCAACCATTGTTGTCATATGGCAATAGTCCTCAATGACTATCTTGTCCATTTTGCTTGGGTTTGCATTTGTGTTCTAGGTTTTTGTAAATTGGAGGCTCTTGGAATGAAAAAGAAAAGAAAAATAACGTTAGAGTCTTTTACCTTGACATGTGATGTCCGTTCACCGCCTCCCTCTCATGTCCATGTAAGTAAAAGGTGTGTCTAAGGCTCCTGGAATTCTCATGGGCTTCCTTGAGTTTTGCTCTCTCGATTGTGGCTAAGGTGTTGTGCTCTTGTTTTTGTTTGTTTGATGCAATTGTTAAGTTACATGCTATGGATGAAAAATGACTTTCTCAATGGAAAATGAGTTACATTCTACGACTTTCTCCATGGAGAATGAAAGTGGATTTAATATGTAATAATGGCATATTTAATCAATGATTTATATTTTGTAATTGTCGTAGAGGCATTTATCACAACAAATTGAAAAGCTTAGTATAAGCACATGAGTCCATTTTCTAGCTTGCCGTAAGTATGTATACATTTTTTATTCTCTATAAACTTCTCATATATAAGGGGTTTAATTTTCATTGTGATCCAAGCATGTTATTTAGTTTTCCAATGAAGAGTCATACCCCCCCCAAAAGATGTAAGAGAGGTACGCTCATATTCGATAATTTCCTCTCTCCGGATGGGAGGGACTTGAGAGAAGAATAGCTACACCAAATATTGTATTTTAGTATTACCAATTCTATTTATCTTGCTCAATACTAATTATTAATCACCCGTGTAGTGTCACCGACACTAAATGTAAACCTAACATTATTTGCCATTCCTTGTAAACGTTTTTTTTGGGCATAATAGATTACAAGTGCACTTATTGTCACAAACCAAGTGATGTTTCATTCAAGTTTCAATCATCCATGCAATATAATTTCATTACAATGTGTTAGGATGGAGAATATACCAAACCAAAAATGGATGAACTACAAGCAAGTTGGGATGAATATACTTGTCAACTTATTCATAAGGAGTGTCATTGTAACGAGATACCATAGTGACATAAAATACCATAGAATGACACATCCTGCAATATGTAGTGTAGTGAGTACAGTCCACCCTCGATATGTGTTACTCCGATAAGTGTTAAAATCTCTTATGTGTTAAGGAAAATTGTGCTCCTCCAAAAAAATCTAAAAAACACACTAGAAAGTGTTAATTGTTAAATGTTAAGAGAATTTATAAATATTATGTTCCCCTATTCAATGAATTCACTTTGATAAATGTTAATTTGATGACAGTGAGGCATTGAAGTTTTATAACTTGGATGAAATTGGCAGAAACTCCAAACTCTTACTGGAACAACTGGCATTGGTATTTGCAAAGAGTCAAACGGGACCCACTATGAATGCACATGAGTTCATCAATTATGAACTGGAATTTGATCTAAACAATCCCTAGTACATACCTACCGAGGAGGAGATTATAGGTACTATGCTCGATGAAAGAGATAATGATGCAGTTGACAATGAACCCATTGAAGAAGTTCACAATGTGCAAATCGGTGATGTGGTGGTAGATAGAGTAAGATTCCAAGATGCTCAAAGTGCACTAGTGACCTTGGAACAAAGACCTACTAATGTTACACCTCTCATTTGGAACGTTTTGACGTGTCAAAAGGAAATAGGATCTCAGTGTGCACAAGCATCTCATCACACTATTGTAGATGCGTTCTTCCATTACGCATGCCATTCATATCTTATGTATTTTCATCTGTTATTTGCATAAGCGTTGTTGTACTTTTTAAAATTCCAAAGTCACATAAGTGTTAGGGCCGCTTCACAATATGGCCGAAGGTCGAGAGGCCGTCGATTTCCACCAATTAGGTTGCAAGAAACCAAGAGTTTGACCTCTCCACCCTTCACACTAGAGGCCAAGTCCAAAGGCCGTCGCAATTTAAAATGCTTACTTTTTGACCAAGGTGATGGACTCTCAAAGGAGGTTTGGGTCGGACGGGAATGGAAACCCAAACTATGGTTGAGAGGCCGTTGGTTTTTTTTCATAAATTAAATCAAACATTGACAAGATCTTGGTTGTTAGATTGGAGGGGTTGTTTTGGGCAAGGAATAAAGTGGGATGCTCCTTTGGGTTTGGACTTTGGGCTTGGCCTTTGGAGGCTTCACACTATGGCCGTCCAAGTCGAGAGGCCATGGGAGTTCATGGCCAAAGGTTCAGACTTTGGGCTTGACCTTTGGAGGCTTCACACTATGCCCGACCGAAGGCTCCAATTCCTATATTTAATTGGCTATTTTCATCCCATTTCTTTGGATCACTATATTCATCAATTTTGGACTTTCTCGGCATTTTGAGACAGTTACAAATATAAGAACATGGATAAAATCACAAAGATATTGGAGAATGTTGTAAGATGCAAATACTTTGAAGCGGGTGTTCATATCAAGAACCCAATCAAGAACTCATATCAAAATAGTTTAGGTAGGACGACCCAAACATTAGACCATGTTGTTGTGGTCCATATATTAATTTGAGACAAGAGAAAGTCTCAAATTAACGAATATAGTGATTTGGACTCCCAACAAAGTTTGGCCACTCAATCCCACGGCCTCTCAACTTGGACGGCCATAGTGTGAAGCGGCCCTTATTTGTGTAAGTGTTACAAAGTGTCTATGCCACCCCGGCCGCTACATGTTGTAGTGTTAACACCTCATAAGACTTGCTAAATGTTGCCTTGCTCCGAAGTGGTTAACAAGTATGGGGAGGGTTAACAAAGGCGTAGAGTGCTAACACCTCATAAGACTTGCTAAATGTTGCCTTGCTCCGAAGTGGTTAACAAGTGAGGGTTAACAAAGGCGTAGAGTGCTAACACCTCATAAGACTTGCTAAATGTTGCCTTGCTCCGAAGTGGTTAACAAGTATGGGGAGGGTGAACAAAGGCGTAGAGTGCTAACACCTCATAAGACTTGCTAAATGGTACCTTGCTCCGAAGTGGTTAACAAGTATGGGGAGGGTTAACAAAGGCGTAGAGTGCTAACACCTCATAAGACTTGCTAAATGGTACCTTGCTCCGAAGTGGTTAACAAGTATGGGGAGGGTTAACAAAGGCGTAGAGTGCTAACACGGTAACACCTCATAAGACTTGCTAAATATTGCCTTGCTCCGAAGTGGTTAACAAGTATGGGGAGGGTTAACAAAGGCGTAGAGTGCGGAGGAGGTGCTCCTTGTAGCAGGCTGCCACGGAGGACCAGGTGCGAGGAGGACCAGCAGGAAGCGCAGCAGGCGGAGTCGCCTTTCCGTCCTACCTTCCTGCCGCGTTTCGTTGCCTGCCTATCGAGAGATACGCCGGGACGTCGGGGGCGCCAGCCAGCCATGGCATCACAGGGCCCCGCTTTCCCGCATTCCATTCTCATCCCCTCCGATCAGGAGAGGATACTCAGCCCATCAACGCACACCCAACATAAAGTACTTGTCACGTTGTCTGTCCATCATCATCTTCTCTAGGCTAGTACAAGGAGGCTAATCAGTTCAGACGTACCAACTCATTACTCAAAACATGACCAGGTGATCCAGCAACTGCAGAGGATGGTGCTTGTTATTCACTATTTTGTACGCAAGGCTATGTAGCTAGTACGTGTTGAGTTGGTGTGTGTGTGTGTGTGTGTCCGTTCCCCCCGAGTTTCTGTTTCCAACAGATTCTGTACGACATTCTGTAGGGATTAGTACTACTCCACGGTACTGATGAGTAATTAAAGTGAGTTTCGTCATTGTGCTAAAGAAAAATACCTTAAGGTTATGGGGGAGGTTTGGTCTTTGTGTGAAGTTCGCCATTGATTGAAGGCCGACATGGGAGTTTTCCCTGCAAGACTTTATCATTGAAAGGCAGTTTTAAGAGGGATAAACCCCTCTGTTGTTCCAGGTACTGTCAACGCCAAGGGGTTCTGAGAGGACCGCTTTTCCAGGTTGCAGCTAGCTTCAGTTATGAATTGAAGAAAATAAAAAATCTGGAAATCAGTGTAGCTGTGAGAAACCACTGGTTTGACTGTGGGGCAGTCCCGAGTCCCGACAGCTGCGTTCGCGAATCCAGGTGGTCTCTGAAGCGGTGATAATCTTCTATTGAAATTTAGAGATCTCAAGGAGCTGAGTGTTGTCAATCTGGAGTTCAGAATCCTCGACTTGTGATGTCGGTGAGGAGGTCGACCTTGCTGGAAATTTTAGTTGCGAGGTTTATTTTGAAGTTGGGGTGACACTGAGCGGCAACCTGACATAGTGCCAATCTGGTCCTGAATGAATGGTCATGGCACTATCCGCTAGAGTTGGGCAGCTGAGGTGGTTCCAAGGCTATGGGAGTGGGTGGCCCCTTGAAGGTTAGGCTTGCATCTGTGTGAGCTTGGAAATCAGTGTGGTCAAGTGATTTGAAGGTAGCTCACTGTCAGTGGTCATCATGGGCTATGTTAATCAGTTACTTCAGGCACACAATGTAAGGGTAGTAGGAAGCGGGGATAAGTGGCTTGTGTTTGGACACGGGTTCGGAAGCGATCAAACCGTTTGGCAATTCATTTTACCTTACTTTTTGAGGAACTACAAGATATTGCTGTTTGACCTGATGGGCGCTGGCAGCACCAATCCCCAGCACTTTAACTTCGCTCGATATGCTACCCTCCACGCCTACGCGGACGACTTGCTCACCATCCTCGATGAAATGGAGATCGAGAGCTGCATCTACATCGGGCACTCTATGTCCGGAATGATCGGATGCATTGCTTCCATTGAGAGACCCTCGGTGTTCGAGAAGCTAGTGCTCATCTCTACTTCTCCAAGGTATGTAAGATCAGATTTCCTCAAATTGTCTTGTCCATCCATTGTTTCACAAATCAATTTAGTTAGTGAAACTTTCGAAAATTCCTCCGACCTGTGCGTGGTTTTCAAGTGAAAACTATACAGTGATGCGAATGATTATTTTGCCTCAAGACGTTGTAGATATCTCATGAACATTAGTCTGCCGCTTGTGGACACCATCAACATCGAGCACATCATTCATTATTTTGATGTTTCATGGCGTAGGTATCTGAATGACGAAACTTACGTCGGGGGGTTCGTGCAAAGTGAGCTGAACCAGCTTTTTGACGCCATGCAGTCTAATTTTCGAGCGTGGGTGACAGGGTTCTGTCCACTAGCAGTGGGGACAGACCTCCAGAGCATTGCTGTTCAAGAGTTCACTCGGACGTTCTTCAATATGCGGCCAGATATTGCTCTCAGTGTCTCCAAGACATGTTTCCAGAGTGACCTGAGAAACCTCCTTCCACAGGTGAGGATTTCACGTGAATTGCCCATTACAATTGGAATTGAGCCCTGACTATGTGTGATAAGTTTTCAATATTGGTGGGTGATGAGCATTGTCGAACATTGTTGCATGATGGGGTCTAAATTTCATTCCAGGACTCACCAATCCTCATGTTGCAGGTGACGGTTCCGTGCTTCCTGGTGCAAAGCAGCAAGGACCTGGCCGTCCCGACTGAAGTGGTGAAGTACATGGATCAGATGATCGGAGGCAGGACCACCTTTGAAATACTGTACAATGTGGAGGGCCATTTGCCCCAGCTCAGCCATCCTGCAGTGCTCCACCCTGTTCTCCAAAGGGCAGTACTGTGGACGTGAATCTTCTGTGCGCTCTAAAGACAAAGCGCCGTCATAGAAGGTGAGCTAACCAATTACAGGACTTGCGACTGTTGAGAGAGAGAAGGCCCCCAATGATCCCCATGACCGCCACGGCGACCACCATAAAATGGCATAGGTAACAGTTGAGCAGTGATTCTTCCTCTTGTCCCCCAACTTTGATTGTGGTGAGACCTCAAAACATGTTGCAGGATCCATCCTGTTGCATGAAGAGTCAGTTAAGGCGTAGGTAGATTCAGTAAGTGAGCAAAGAGGGAAAATGGGTAGTTAGATCAGTGGTGTAAGTGAAGTGGATTCTTTGAAATTAAATATTTAATATGAAATTTCAGGTTCACAGATATACCCTCGACAAAATGCTCATCGGAGCATTTCAGTCGCCTCAATAGATGTCTCCACTGTTGGCAGTGCTAAAAGGGGAGAGACCTAGTAATACCATAGGCTTTAGGACCAAAATGCGGCGCAAGTTAGACCTGTAGATGATCATTGCTGACATTTCGCATCAAATGATATGGAGACACGTAGGTTCTGACAAGGACAGTTATTGCCTCATTTTCTGAGAGCACAATCCGTATGTTACCTCTGTCTTTGTAGAGTAGTAGTGTTTTATCACATGGACAACCTCACTATCTGTGACAACCTTATGTAACATTTTGTCGATGAATTGAAAGTGTAGCTCATACAAATTCCATGATGATATTGTTTGACCTTAACTGTTCATATGCTGAATGCTGTACAAGTTTGTAATGTGTTTGAGAAACATTTGTGTCAAACTCCATGTTGAGCTCAGTGATTTTGAGAGTACAATGTATGATGTCTGGTAAACTCATTACTATTCAATTACTTTTTGAGCTTTCAAGCTGGCCAATGCCTTAGCTACAATGAGAAAATTATCTTTGATCTAGTCTTCAAAAGGGTATAAATTGACAACCTCATCAAGCCTAAGACCTGATTTGAGGATGGGCAGTGTAGGAGAATTGGCTTCCTTGGTGTTGTCCTTGTTCTCAACTGCTCAGTTTTTATTAACCATTCTAGACACAATAGTCAACATAGTTGAGGGTGCCAACCTCAATTGTGGAGCACTTTCTTGTGGAAGCATCAACATGAAGTTCTATGTTCTAAACAGTGGATCCAGATATCCACCCTCTTAATTGAGGTGGTTATGTTGCCGAGTCTCGGTGGCTGTGCACAAAATACCAACATTCGTCCCATCTTTCCAAAACTGCCTAAACTAATGTGGGAAGCATCTTCATGCCATAAAACTGATTGATAAATGTTCTGGCAACAGGGTCAGAAAGACACCCGACCACTCCATACGAAGTTAAGATAAGCACACTTAACAGAACTTGCTAATCAACTTCGTCATTCTCCAACCTTCCAATGTACTGATCATAAAACTTCCCAGCTGACTCAAGATCCCCAAGCTCCGTATAGCAATCAGCAATTGCTCCATACGCCTCAGTGTTACCAGAATGTTCCTTGGTCCTTTGTGATATAGAAAGCACCAGCGAATGGTACTTGATGGCATCCTTGTATTTACCTTGCCTTTGGCATGATGCCCCTGTCACAGACAAACCATGTCTTGTAATTAAAAATTCCTTGCACGAAGTGCTGCATATGGAGGGGTGGGCCACAATCCAGAAGTACACAACCGCATACTCTTATCTACCATCATTCAAGACCCACAAGCACAACGATCCAATCACCATTGAAAATTAGCTTCATTGGGATCAACATCGTGTCTGCCAAATTTTGATTGTGTGGTACCCTTGCCGTGGAAGTGCAAGCTGTTCTGTGAGGAAATCAAGAAAAAGCGCCAATTATCTTACCAAGACCCCGCACAGCTTTCTTCTCCTCGACTGGATCATCTAATTGTCTAGCAAGTGGCAGAGCCTTTTCGAACTCCACAAACGCAGCAGCTGGATTATGTTCACGGAGCATCCGCTTTCCACCTTTCAAATACTGCATTAGTTCGTCCCTTAAAGGTTCAGTCCGGGTTGGCAAAACACTTCCTCGGCTGCTTCCAACAGGGGCATACGTCAAGCTTGGAGCATATGATTCAACCCGTGATTGCTTTCTCAAATTGACATTGATTTGCCGCAACTGTGCATTAATCTTCTCCAACTCGTTTTTCCTTTGCCGTGCTGTAACTCCTGTGGAGCTCAACGTCCATTGGGGTCAAAAGGTTTCCTCCTTGCATCTTACAATAAATGTGTCTAATCCCTCAGAAAATGTCAAATAACATCAACCAGAAGACTATGATTCAACCACTGCTTTTGTTTCCAATTGTTACAGGTTGGACTTTCGTTGGTTTCGGTGGGATAATAAGGACATTTGGAACATCAGATATCTGATCACATTCCATGCAGACAAGACCTGGGTAATCTTTGGCAGTAGCTTCGTGACCCAAGCAGGGCGGGAAGTCTTATAAGCACAGGATGACCCTGAAGCACAAGACCATCTAAATTTGGCAATATGCTCACCTCCAACAGCAGCTCCTGTGAGTGCAATTGCTTGGGCAATGCAAGCAACAACAATGAAGTTATTCAGGTTCCCTCCAGCAATTTCCTCACAAGCTTCCGCAATGCTTTCTGCTCTTGCACTTGAATCAAGCAGAAAGGTTCCTACGATCATTGGTATCCCCACTTCCGCCCACACTCTCCATGCTCCCTGCTGCTCAACAATTTCAGGACATAGGTCAGGTACAGCGCCCACCGGAAGGTGACTCAAATCAACCAGTGTACGTCAACCGTTGTTTGCCAACTTGAAAATTCCTGGAGTTTTCAAAAGCACACATAGTGGACAATGTGGCAGCACTAGCTGCAAATTGCAAGTTCCATTTCAGCTATAATCCCATTGTCCGACTTTTTGTAAACCCTACTTTAACAAAATTCAATATCTTAGTGCGCCAGAACTGTCACAAAATTTCATGTTGCTCTCAATCACACAACCATCAACGATCGTCAATCCACACCAATTCTGTGCTGTAACGTCTCTACGCAAGTGCCCGGAGAGGAAATCTTACACCTCTCATGACATAATACTCTACATTAAAAAATCTCTGAAGTCTACAGGAATGACTCTGCATATTTCTGACATATTCCATGGTGGTAAAACACTGGCATTGTAAGCTACATGATCTTTTGGCTAAAGTGAAGCTAATTCAGTTACATCGACCACAATTGGAGATATGGTATGAAGTGTGAAAAAAACAAGGACAAAAGTGTTGTACCCACTTGAACATAGGATGCAATTCATCATCATGCGCACCCCTGTTTACCAAACCAAACCCAAAAACATCTGTAAACAGCAAAGCTCTGCATTCATCGTACCTTGAAAGGGCCTGTAGAGGCAACAACGGTCGGTCTTCGATGGCTCCGAGAACTTACGCTTGGCAACTCAAAACCTCCGCAACGAAGCCTCATACTTACACCAAAACAAGTACTACTGCTCGAAGAAACATTAGGAGACAGGGTTCTACTTCTTATACTACAAGAAAGCTCCACAAATTGCGAACCAGAGCTTGTCAAGGACAAGTACTGCAATGGCGATGCGGTACCCATCACTGCCCTAAGCCTAAAACCCCACAATGCTACAACATAAGAGCACACTGAAAGCAAAACACAAAGCAACAGCTCACAAATTCCCACCAAAATTCAAGCTCTCGGACCCCAAAATCTCAAAAAAAGTCCCTGAAATTCGGTTCAGAATATAGGTTCTCTGGAATTTGAGCTGCGTATGGACTGAGTGGGAAAGAAGAGCAGAGAAACATGGGTAATATCGGACCATAGCCAAAGCGAACACGCCCTATCCACTTGTGCAGTAGCAGATCTCCTTCCATCCACCTCAGATACCAGATGTTGAAGATTTAGAAACAAAACGTAGATAACGTTGAGATACAAATCAACGAAACGAAGGATTACATCTAGGATTCGGATAGAGTGGGTCCACTTCTGGTGGCTTGTGGGTTCCATGTGGACGCGTGATGTGCCCATGTGTGGGAACGTTGTTACGTGGCAGTCCGTCTTATTGGCTGGCCAAGACTTGTGGATTATTTGGATTTCGGTAGTAGAACAACAGATCTTATTAGCATCCTAGAGAATATGAAGATCTAACTACTCTCGCTGACTCACACCAAATTTTCCATCCGGTTTTAGCCGTGAAATTGCTGGGGATTTACGTTGAGAAATAGATGTTGGCCCACCACTTTTCACACTATTACAACTAGAGATGCCAACAGACAATGCCAGAAGTGGCCGATGTGATCAACCCCTCAGGCCCCCATCACACCAAACTTTCCATCCAGTTCCAAGTGTGAAATTGTTGGGGATTATGTTGAGAAATAGAATGTTGGCCCACCACTTTTCACATTATTATAGCCAGAGTTGCCGACGGATGGTGCCAGAAGTGACCGGTGTGATCAACCCTTAGCTTGGAGGAGATAACAAGATTAATCTTGACGGCCTAAAGATAGTGGAATACTTTCTTAATTGTGTGAAGTTAAAGGAACAATTCCCAAAGCATGTATTAAATTTTTTTCCAAACACAACATGACCCAAGAAAGCAAGAGGGGATTATCACATTTAAGTGTACCTATCATCTGTCCAACATAAAAACTTGACCCCCTTGACTCCCTTGACCCCCCATAGGTTAATTGCCGATTCATCTCAAATAACATGGACTCGATTAATTCACGATCTTTAACCTTGGTTGAAGCGAAATTCTCCCAAAATTGCCTTAAAAAGTTAAGTCCAATTCAATAGTTTATTGAAATTGACACATTTATGATAGATTTGATTGCCTATATTACATTTTTATAGAGTTAAGATTGTACAAACACATTCTAGCCGTCCACGTGTCCAAATCGGGAGATTGTAACACAAAGGTGTACACTGCTGTGGTCAGCCAACGGTGATGGCTAGGGTGAACCAGCTGCTACACTCGTACCCCCGGTTGATGAAGGCCTCACGGATGACTCTCAAAATTTCATCCTACTTTATGGGAAAGGGCCTCCCCCCTAAAAAGCCTATCTTTATGGCATGGGAAAGGACCTACACGAGTTGGCATCCAAAGCCCATAATAGATTATCTACAAGCAAGGCATTAATCAATAATTAAGTTTTAGGGTTCTTTTTCCGCACTAACTTCACAGTTGCAAGCCTACTTGCATCAACTTCGGGAGTGCAATTGTGATTGTGGGTTGTCAATCTTTGCAGAATTCCTAGTGCAAGTATGTGGGGCTCTTAGAAATTTCCTCTCCAACCAGAGATTTCCTCTGAAATTAGGAGTTTGTGACTTGGGGTGAAGGTATGTGAAGTCAACAAAAAATCATGTTGGTTGGCTGTAATTGAGATTTATGTTTGTCGCTTTGGTAAATCTGGAAGAAACCAGTTTTCAAGCTGTTTGATTAGCATATCCGTTTCCTCATTCAACCTGTAATGAGACTAACTCATCTTACTTGTTTGGCTGATATTTGTCAATTATGGTAGCTTGTGGGGTTTCGTGAAGAGAAAACTTGGGGTTGAATGATACAACCACACCCATCGTTGTGATCATTTTGCACTAGTTGTGTTTATTTAGTTGTAGTGAGTCCATCTGATGAATTGTAGGTCACCTTCTGGCCGGAATAGTATAGTTTGGAGACTGACTATGAAGTTTTGAAAATTTGCGCAGAAAATCCAGACGGTGGAGTTGGTTTGGAAAACCATCAAGCTGCAAATTGTAAGTGATGATGTTGCAATTCTACACTTGTGTGTTTTGTGGCCGTTCTGATTCTAAGAACTGCTTATTGTTGGAGCACAGTTCATGATTGAGAATACTGTGGCTATTGTTGCAATGGGACGCAGCTGGAGAAGAGCGATTCAGGACCATCACAAGTAGTTATTACCGGGGCGCTCATGGCCTCATTGTAATACGCCGCACACATATTGTCTGTTTTGATTGGACTATCTTTTATGAAGATAGGTCATGCTTTGATTGTTCGCCAGACAGCAGATAGTTTCTTGTGGAGATTCTTGTGCTCATTAAGTGGCCATAATATATCATTTCAATTTTGTTGACTACTGAGCCTAGAATGGTTGCCATATTGTTTTGTCCTGAACACATGTCTTTCTGGTGTCCATTTTAGATCCACACCTAACTTCATTCCATTTATAGAGTTACATTCTTGTTGCACTGCAATACAATGCATTGTAGAGTTTAGGGTTTTAAGGTTTGGTATGTTTGGAAGAAAAAGAGTTGGTGGACATTAATGTAGAGAGGAGTGTGCAGGCTATAATTTAGATTCTCCAGCTTTGTATGTATGTTGGCCTGACCAGGCTACTCTTTGTGCTCAATAAAGAGACTTGAATCTCTCCATAACCAGAAGACATGGAATTAGACCAAGAAAAGTTCATTATGGTTTTTCATTGGCCCTGCTCTTCCATCTTTGATGCTTTGGGCTAGAAATCTAGAAATACTCACAATTTTCACATTGAATTGCCCCTATTTAAAGGTTGCGAATTTATTCTTGCAAATATTTATGGATTATTATTATGATTGCCGCCTCACATGTTGGGTTTTGTATTTCTCGTTTAGAATTTAGATATGTAATGGTTTTTCAGCTCATATACTTACCTTAGTGATCTTCAATGTGAAGATTCTCAAGCTCATCACATGGCCAAGAATGAATACTGCAACACATTTATGAGACAGAGCACATTGTAGGAGTATCTCTCAAGGAAAGGCCATAGAACGAAAATATGCTTGAGCAAGTTTTGAATGGTATGTTTTCGGGCCAATTGCAAGTTGTGTATAGAAAGAGCGTTGCAAACAAATTTTGTTTGTAGTAAATTGGTTCATAGTGAACATCGCAGGTTTAGGGTGATGTCAAGTTTTTCCGAATATTGTCACGTATAGTACTAAATATCAGAATAAGACGAAAATATTGATGTCAAGTTTTTTCGAATACTGTCACGTATAGCATTATATATCAGAATAAAATGTTAACAATGATGTCACATTTTTTCAAGTAATGTCATGAAGAGCATGTATAACAAAAATGTTAACCAATTAAATAAGTAACCGTAATATATCATTTTAATCATACAAAATTCATTTGTATATTTGTGTTTTATTTTAATATTATTTTTAAAGTATTTAGATGGCTTCATCTACCCTTGCCAACCTAGTGGAGAATTCCAACGATCTTCTACTTGCAGTAAAAAATAAGAATTTCAACAAAAGAAGATAAGTTCTTGTGCATGGTGGATACTTGCACATCTAAAGGATATGCCACAAAAAATCATTTTCACAAGCACATGTTTTTGTACAGTTTACATGTACCTTGGGATACACCTGGACGTCCTAAAAAGGTCAATGGCAAATTACGCATTTAGAATTATCAGAAGTACAACGCTCTTGTCTTGAGCGATAAAATGGCAAGAAAATAAAAAGAAATCAACCAACAAGAAAAAAATGATTGAAAGAGGCAACTAAAGTTTGGAAGACCTTGAACTCTTTAGATGTTGTTCATAAAGATAAAAAGAAGCCTATTTAAGCAGTTGTATTGGATCCGGTCTTGGAAAGATTTTTTGGAATTCAAGAATGGGGACATCACATTTCTCCGGCTCGTTTCAACAAGCTGGTCACTGAAACTGAGTTTGCAGAAATACTTAACATCTACCAAAGGTATTTCCGGGGTTGGACTTTTGAAGCAAGTATGGAGAAAATTAACGTGGTAAGAACGTGAAACATCTCGCGAAAAATATGTGAACGATCTTCTTCGGTGGAACAAAAAAGTAGAACATCTGAGATTGTAAGTTTTACTATTTTGCATTTTGATTTTTAAGTACTTTATGAATTGATCTACTTTTAGTATGTTTAGTATCTTATTTGTTTATGTTTGTGTTTTAGTTGGAGATGCAGCGTGAGAAATATATGCAATCTATAGTGAATGCATACCGCATTCATTATGAGGCGAAGGTTCCGAAGCGATCCCAACGCATAGCACAAGCATGTGCTAGCTATGCGGCACGTCACCCCGACTTGATGAAAAAAATCTACAAGAATGATGTTGAAGCAAATGAAGAATAATATAATTATAGGATTTAGAAGATAAAACAATGTTTTTGTATCAATTTTGTATGTATTCATTTAATTTCAGTTGAAACGATTTTGCATTTGGAATTTCCAGATGATTTGTGTTGAAAGACTAGAACTTTTCTAAATATCAAGATTATTTGAACAATAGTTTGATTACTAAGTAGTATTATCACAACCATTCTTTGTTTTGATCTAAGTATTATGCATAATTCGGTTACTTATTTAAATCACACAAGTATATATCAGTGGTATGTGGATAAATATGTATCCAGAAAGTAAACACCAATAAGACTATGTTTAAACAAGATTGGACTATGGACTCAAATTATGATATGAATTTTGAACTTATTAGTCGACATGCTTTAGAAAACCTATATGACCATTTAATGAGCAAAAAAACTTTACCCCGATAATGAATTAGATATTCATATGTGCTCCAAAACTTTATAAGGAAAATGGGTACACCTTTGACTTGGATATGTTAACCATCTTATACTAATTACATGCTTTATATCTTAAAAAAAATAGGCTAGTTAGGGGAGGTAACCATTTAAGATCCACCTACCTTCCAACTAAAATTTATATCTAAGAATGCGATTGGACAAAACATGTCCTATCTAAATGCAAAGAGCAGATTATTTCCACTTGATGACATATTTGATAATATACAATCATAAATTTGACGATCCCGTACATTAGTTTTGATTTTATATGCTATACCTGATAAATTAGCGATAATCCGACAAAACTCAAAACGACGGTATATTCTGAATTTTATTTTCTTTGAAAATATGATTAAATCCTCACAAAAAATTACAAGATTTTATTAACAACAAGAGGTGCATTCACCAATATAATCTCTTGAAAGTACATGTGAAATAAAATTGACTTTGAAATCTTGGAAGCCGAAGAGGTTAATTGAACTGAAAGTACATCATAATGATTTAAAACCAGTTGAAGTTTTAGATTGCAGAAGTGTAATAACCTCCGCAAGATTGAGGCTAAGGTTAACCCGTTGGCCTAATTGGAAGATTAGGTCTAATTGGCTTAATTGAAATATTTGCGTTTCAAATTTTTATTAAAATCTAAAATTTTATTGAAGCTTATATTTTTTGCCAATATAATGCTCGTGAAAATCTTTCATTCTTTGCATCGAATTTGTTGTATCTTCATCCATACGTTAGAATACCATATTTAGATGTAAATCACCTTCTTCTCCTTAAATTCGTGTCTTATGGATGTCCGCCAAACTCGAGTAAGTATTACATAAGCATGCTGAGCGAGTTGTTGGCCTCCTTCTTCACACTCGAATTTGATTGCGGCAAACACGTCTTTTATTTGGCGTAGTGTACTTTCTTACGTAAGTGGTTGAGAAATATTGACATCTGCAACTTCGTCTTCAATAATATTGTTATCATGCAAAAATTTAAGATATCTATCAATTTTTTCGTTATCGTCATAAAAAAACTCTTCGGGAACAGATGTATCAAACATAGCCATCAATTTCTTTTCGTTCCGTAATATGTTCTACAATATTCTAAGAGAAGATTTTCAAAAATATCGGTATTTTGCAATATGATGGCACATTGATGTTTACAAAAGTTACCCCGTAATCCCTATGGACATGAATAACATGTGAATTTTGAATATGGACGATCAAGCTCATACCAATAGTTGGAATCAAAAGATTTGACCTCCCAACTTCCGCCAGGATATGTTGGTGGTATAGTATGAATTGACAAAATATCTCTAGCCTTGACAATACTCTTTTGAAGTATATTTTCGACGGCTTTATTCACAATAAAGTCATTGAGTTTTCTCTCCATCAAATATATGTAATGATTGGCAACCGGATTTGTTAGATGCCACACCAACCAATCTACCCTCCAACCTTGTAGTCCCCACATATCTGCATTTAAACATCTCTTCAATACTCCATGAAAAGATTCAATACTAGATTGATTATCCATATTAGAATGTGATACTCTTCACATACCTATTGTTCAAAGATTTACAAAAATAACGTTTCAAAATGAATGTTAGTATTTAAATATATATTATAATTTCTAAAAAAATCAAAAATATATTTCAATCATGAACGTGAAATTCATATGATTGAAGATTACATATAATAGATAAATAGTGCGTTGAGAAATATTCAGCAAAATTTTAGAGTACAACACCTCCACGTTCCCAAACTTGTTGAGCACAAACAATGATGCGATCGTAAAGCGATTGTACTTTCTTTCCGTGTTATAATTGGTCATACATGAATATTTGGCAAAGATTGAAAATGACATTTTGAATGGAAATGTCTTTAATTTTTTATATTGTAGTTTTCTTCCAATTTTTTAAAATGTGTCACGCACAAAAACAAAACATTTTCATTTCGCCAAACAAATCTACATGTCCAATATAAAATGTTAATGAAAGAAAAATTTAAATATCATAGATATAACCTATAAAATCCTTAAAATAAAAATAAAATATAAAATATAAATAAGACTTACTTGATAGCATTGTGTTCATGAATCGTATCATTTACAATAAAACAAGTTGGTCGACATTCATGTACAATGTTGATGACTTTCAATCGTAAAACCGTCAACCATTGTATCAAATGATCTTTTTTTTTACCTTGATGTTATGAACCAAGCTATCGGCACTTCATGACGAAAATCATCAAACACATTTAATGTAAATAAATGATATTTCATATGGTTGGTATCAAATGTAGCGTTTATTGATATAGCTCCATTATTATCCCACCTAAATATAGCATCAAATTACCATTGTTGAATATCTAAAATGAATGGATATCCAATTACATCATCTTTTTTGTGAAAAATGGATTTTTTTTAATGCATAACATTATTAAGTGCGTCAGTGTGTTCTCACGACCCCCGGGAATATAAGCCGGGATGCCGTCAGTTAGCTCACATTTAGACTGAATGTGAGCTAACTTACGGCATCCCGGCTTATATTCCTGGGGGCCGTGACAACATACTGACGCGCTTAATAATGTTATGTGCCCACATTTGAACATTCAATACATTGTTCTTGTTTTGGTGCCAAACACCCATTCGTTGTTTTGATTCATAGTATCTAATATCTCGTAAATCAAGAAAATCATATTTTGTCATTTGTTGTCCATGTTTCACTCTCTCCATCCAAATTTTCTGATGGACTTCATAAATATACTTTAAAGTATGACTTTAATCTAATTGTTCTTTAAGCCAAACAATTAGTTGTTTACTAATACGAAGTTCAAATTGAAATTTTCTAAAGGTAGAATCTGGAACTTTGGGACCATGTGTTGTTGATCCATATTTTTTCCTATATTTAACAACATAATAGGCAATCTCTGCCACATCTGGATATATATACAATTGTTTTATTGAGAATTGAGCGTGACAACCACTTTTAATAGAACGTTTATACAATGGATCAATTTTATAATCTTCTGGTCCATATGCACACTCATAATACATGTGAGTATTGAAAGAATCAATCTGGGGACGTTGAATATTTTTTCTCTCCTATAATTGTCTTCTCAATATTCCATCGCACTTTACCTCAAATCCTAAGCCTTGACCATCTATAAAATCCGGAACACGCTCCTACAAAATGAAAGCAAAGATGACTAAACACGAATTGGCGAATCTTTGCCTCGTTTTTTCTGTCCATTGAAGATCTTCAAATTTTATAGGGGTTGATGTTGAATATTGAATATTTAAAGTTATTTTTTTCTCCCCATGATTGCAAATCTGAAAACACATCCAATACCAAATATCGATATATATGTCGCGTACCTCTCCATGAGGAATGCCTGAAACACCATGGGTACAAGGGGGACCCCGGAGTAACACCCGGGACTTCTGATGCCGTTGGTGAGAGGGCCCAAGTGATCCTAGTGTGGGTGAGGGCCCCGGGCGTTGGGAACGCCTCCCACCCACGAAGACTAGGAGGCACGAGGGTCAGGCCATAAGCTATGCGTAGCTTATGGTGTGCCAATTCTAGAATGCTCAATAACACCTCAAACGGAGGTGTGAGCTAGGAGATATGGCAATTTGAGTGGGGCGCTGTCCGAGGACAGCGCCCAGCTACAACAATGGCCTGGGAATGGCTCTCGGGATTGCGAAGCTTTGAACAGACATAACTTCCTCAATACTTGCCCGAATGGGCAATTGAGTAGTCCATCAACATCTACGTGTAACGTAGATGACGATGGAGTGGTCGATTGTTAGGATCAGGTATCATATGAAGAAATTATGGGGTTCTAAAGCTGCTGGGGGCTTCCAGCCCCAACAGCTAAGGGAAAATGTCTACTTGGCCCCAGCTCTTGGGAGGGAAACAAAAGGTTACTTGACGGTGGGGTAGGGGCCATGCCTAGAATCCTAGAGGCTTATATGGGTGAGGTGGTGTGGCCTCACCCACCCGAGGCCAAACGGCACGGCCTCCACGGGCATTGGCCCAACGTGGGGGCATAGTTGCCTAGTATGGCTCGGGTTGTTGTAGTGTTACTCCGGCAACACGATGAGCAACATAAGATTGGACGTCCATAGATGGAAGTCCACATCTAAAAAATGGTTACTGATTAAGGGGTGAGTCCCGAAAACCAAGTAGGAGGTTTGGTCTCCCTCCTATGAACTAAGAAGGTCCGCGGTATGGGGAGCTAACCATTCGCATCGCAGTATGCGAAGGGTTAGCGCTCGTAATCCTTGCTCGAGTTGGAAAAATGAACTGAGTTAGCTAAGGGGAGCTAGCAAGGGTTGCGACAATATACAACAAAAGACTAGCTCTATATAGTTTCATATGTTATTAAAAAAATATGAACATTATTTAAAATTCAGTCATAATTTTGATATTACATACTATACTTGACAACATACTATCATAAACTTAACGATCCCTTACATTAGTTATGATTTCATGTGCTATACCTGACAAAGGAGCGATAATCTAACAAAACTCAATATGACGGTCGATTATGAATTTTATTTTCTTTGAAAATATCATCAAATCCTCACAAAAAAATGCAAGAGAATATAATATTAGAGTGAAAGTTTTCGTTGCATACCTCTTGTGAAACTCGGAGTGGACGAGTATAAGAATGAGAGGTTGGCTCTTATATATGCTTGAAACCCTAAACCCTAATCGAGAGAGATGTATAGATAGTGAACATTTGTCTCATCATTTATGGCCGTTGGATGTACGATGAAGATGTGAGGTTCATATCTTGCTCTTGTCGAAAATGTAGGGCTCTCAAAGCTTTGCCACCTAAAAGTTTTTTGAAATTAGAGTAAGACGTCATAAAAGGCTCCATCTTTATCTAAATTAAAGGGGACAATATTAATTGTTGATTCATGCATTGCTTGTAGATAATCTAATATGGGCTTTGGATGCCAACTCGTGTAGGTCCTATATTTCCCATGCCATAAAGATAGGCTCTTTAGGGGGGCCCTTTCCCATAAAGTAGGATGAAATTTTGAGAGTCATCCGTGAGGCCTTCATCAACCGGGGGTACGAGTGTAGTAGTTGGTTCACCCTAGCCAACGGTGATTGCTCAAACAACACTGTCTACCTCGGCCTATAGGGTTAAAAGTTGCTTTTGATGTCAAAAAGGAATATCCCTTGGACTACAAACTACATTATAAAATTTGCAATTCCTCACCACTAGTTATTTTCTATTACATAGTTTTATGATCTAGGGCTACAAGAACTAAATACCAGTTCACATTCTCATATTTCAAGTCCGTGTGGTGGAAAAAGAACCAGTGCTAACACTAGTAGAAAACTATGCCAAAAAGAACCACAACCGAAATCGGTTGCGGTTTTTTTGACTAGCCTAATATGCAATCACCAAGCGATTGCAATTTTTTTGGGGGAGGGTTTAGCGACTAAATGTTTTGGAATTTGGGGGCGTGTAATATACTATTGGAAAGATCTTGAAAATACCATTCCAATGGTATATTACACACCCCAAAATTTTCAAAATTGCAGTCGCAAAATGAAAAAGAAAAATTTAACACTATATTCGTTAAATTGAGACTTTCTCTAGTCTCAAATTAATATATGGATCAAACAACATGAAGATGCCCGAAACTATATTGTCAACAATCTCAAATATATTATATGTTCTAATACCCCAAATCTATGATGTGCGGACATAAGCACATATGGTAGAGCACTCGACACCAACTTCATCAACAAAAACACATTGGGTAGAGCACTCCAAACAAAATTCACCCAAAAAACATATAAAATGATTTCTATTATTAGCATGGTCAATAAAATATAGACATTGCAACATACGAAGTGCATGTAATAAATGCATATTTCTTCAATGGACAATTTAGTCCCAAACTTAATAATAAGATGAACTTCACATTTGTTTTGAAATATAGTAAATGGATATTCATCCATCCCCAAACAATATAGCATTCGTAAGTTCAACCCAAACTCTACCCCAATTTTGAAGAGCACACATATGAGTAATATATATTGCTAGAATTACATATGAAACTATAATCATGCTTACACAATCCTACCAACTCTCTCA
This sequence comes from Polytrichum formosum, assembly GCA_964035585.1. Taxonomy (NCBI): domain Eukaryota; kingdom Viridiplantae; phylum Streptophyta; class Polytrichopsida; order Polytrichales; family Polytrichaceae; genus Polytrichum; species Polytrichum formosum. The sequence goes on from OZ037941.1 coordinate 3,472,294, forward strand.
TTCAACGTGGGTTGCTTCTTGTGTGATCCGAGCAAGGTTGTCTTTTGCAAAAGTTATGTACTTTTGAGGGATGGACACTGATCCACTATGATTTTTCCGTGGTTTCCATGCTATGAATATGGAATCTGTATCCACCCAAGATGGACCGTGCTCAGAATCCACCTTCCACCGAAAATTATGGTTTGTATCCCAGCCTGTATAATGCCGAATCACATCTTCGTTCCGTGCTGTCGATCTGTAGTACTCCACTTGTATTTGTCGAAAATGAGGGCTGGAAGTTGCAAAATTTGGTTTAGACAAAGCTCTTGCCACCCACACTGGCTTCGCATATGTCTCATCTCCAGGACGCAAAATGAGCATATAACCTTCATGACAATCCACCGCAATGCGGAATGAAGGTGGGGGACGTTGACTAGCAGGCCCAACGTAATGGTCGTCCACATCAAACTCCTCACGAACCTCTCCATTTTCCAAAAGGCAAGCCTCCGAAGCTTGTACTTCGACACGAGTTTGTGGCCAAAACCCGTGCCTCAATGTATGAGGGCTATCTTGGTGTAGGTCTGACAAGGCGGCACGAACACGTGTCCAATAATGTATCCAACTCCCGTAACGATGCCAACATGATCCACCAACATCCGCTATCTTCAAACTCTCCCAATATTGTATGAAGCCTGATATACCTTTCAAAATATCCTCCAAATTCTTCATGGGTATTGGCTTGCAAGGCCTGGGCTCTCCATCCGGTAACATCATATTTCCATCCGCATCCACGCGCCACACAAGGAGACCTTCCGGCGGGCTCCAGTCTTGTGTCGTGCACAACAACTTGTATTGCATGGCGGGTACACCATCGTCACGCATGTAGAAGCGGAATTGTTGTGCCTTCGTATGCCCGATCAATCGGTGAGCTCCGCTTCGAATAAATGGTTCTATAAATGCCTTAAAGTCATGCACCTCCTCAATCATATGGGGGATGACGGGAATGTTCTCCAAATCCATGTACGACTTCATCAATAAGGGGATTGTTGGAAAATCCTCCTCCCTCAACTTCATGCTCCACCGCCCAAAAGATGCATCAATATCATCGTGCGTGTGGCCTACCAGTAGGAAGGACACAAAAACCTCCTTGAAAATGCCTTTCGCAACCAACAACGACCAATATGCAAATACATATCTACTTTTATTGTCCTTGGCACAATTGTCCAATTGGACACGCAAAGTGGGGGGCAACTTCTTGGCAATCACGGGTTCACTGGGTGGCTCTGGCAACGAATGCAAGCATACATCTTTTCCATCCAACACCGCTTCATATAAAGGTGTTGAACCCGTATTTTCAAATAACAATCCTGAAGAATAGGCCGGCGGTTTCTCCAAATCACGTAAAAGCCTTGCGAATGACCCTATCGTGTGGTTTGAATCCGCTGGATACAAATCAAGAGCATAATGAGCAAACTTGACATCCCCATGTCCATGTGCAATCATTCCTGCAATGCCAACCCAATGTGATTAGTATCTATGAATAAATAAACCAATTTGAGGGAATCCATGTTCTCAAGCACATCACGTAATAAAACACCACAACATTTAGGGTATGCGATGACATTGTTTCCAAATTCACCTGTAACCGATACAGGCAGCTTAAAAAGTCCATCCGTGGCCTTGATTCGATTTGCAAAACATGGGGAGGCTGTTTTGGCATGATCCATTTTGTCATGGATGACCGTAAGAACCTCCAAGGGTCTGGAGATGGACAAAGCTCTATTTGTGTAGTAATCATTACGGTGTGCCTCTTGCATGTTTACATGCTTGAAATAGTTCAATTGATGTGCCGCATATGACTCGGTGCCCATCGTGTGTGCATCGCGAAGGCGCTTCAACTTCTCGCAATTAGAGCAACGGGCAAATTTGTCCCCTCGTCTTTTTGTAATGTATTCGCTAAAGTTTGCTTTCTTGATTGCACTCAATTTTGACAATGAAATAGGCTCCAAACCGACCTTCTCGCCAATTGCATTCACGTCCAACAATATGTCTTTCCATTTTGTGCCTGTGGGAAGAACTTTCTCCACAACCTTTTCCCCGGTTGTGAGTGTGCGTGTTTTGTGTGGCATTGCATCGGCAAGGGGGACGATGATGGTCGCCAAAGTGGCCGTTGCTTGCCTTGTTGCTTCCCTGGGTTTCTTTAAACCCACGTTCCCATGGTGACGGGAACGGCGGCCTTCCTTGGCATAAGCAGCTTGTCTATAAAAGTCCGCTTTTGACACACCGTGAATGGTGTACCATGCCTTACAACACACGTCTATGCTTTCAATGGTGATGACCTTGCGACCCGTCCCATTCACATGTATCGCCCTATGGACATCAAGTGTTTTGGTGGATCTTAGACGGAAATCTCCAAGCCACATTTCTTCGCGGATGGCCTTCAATTTATCCCTTGGAAACAATTGGCAACAACGATGCACACAACAATCCTTTGTGGCAACTTCTCTAATGGACTCCTCGCCGAGCAACCTTTGGCGTTTACAATCAGTTGCAGAGGGAGTAGGACGTGCCAATGTCTCGTACTTTCGTAAGCCTTTGCGGGGCCGAATGTTTGCTTGGAGCTCCATTTGGTTTTGCATGTATTGTCGTTCATGGTCACGCAAGCTAACTCCATCAATCGTGACATTCCTCAATGGCCACATGCGGAGGGAGAACCTATGAGTGGGATCCACCTCGGAATGAATGAGTGACTCCAATATGACAACCCCAACGTCCTCTGTGCCAAGTGGGTTCTCATCAATGCAATCTTGTGGATGGGTGTTATGACAAATACCATCCGCCACAGCAACTCCACTATCATTAACGAGTACCACCTCCAAATTTAGCCACGAGGCCCTTGAAAGTCCCGAACATTCAACAATGGGACAGTGCGGTAGGGAAGGCGAAGGTAAATCCAAATGATCTTCATCTGGATTGTCATCCATAGTAGCCTCCCCGACAATGTCTAGCTCATCCTCAGATGCAGATGGCCAAGTGGCCATGTCTTCAGATGACCAATCCCCTCTTTCACTAAACCCATCCATTGTGCCTACACACATGAACATACCACCTTGTCAAAAAAATCACAAAAATTGTAGATTCCAAACGAAGAATACAAAAACCAGCTTATATAATCAAAATTGCAAATACTCAGTGCTCATACATGTTCATATGACAGCTATGCCATTGGGTTTGCAAAGGTTTGGGTTGTCCAGCGGACACACTGTCATCCAGAGCCCATCCACACTGTGGGGATGGCTTTGGGTCGAGCGGCCCAAACCTTGTGGCAGGATGGGTTCATGGTCTTCCAGAGCCCATCCACAATGTGGGGATGGGCTTGGGTCGAGCGACCCAAACCTTTTGGGGGGATGGGTTCATGGTCATCCAGAGCCCATTCACAATGTGGGGATGGGTTTGGGTCGAGCGACCCAAACCTTGTTGGCGCAGGATGGGTGTAGGCTCATCACAGAGAGCACCCACACTGTGGGGATGGGCTTGGGTCGAGCGACCCAAACCTTTTGGGGGGATGGGTTCATGGTCATCCAGAGCCCATCCACAATGTGGGGATGGGTTTGGGTCGAGCGACCCAAACCTTGTTGGCGCAGGATGGGTGTAGGCTCATCACAGAGAGCACCCACACTGTGGGGATGGGTTTGGGTCGAGCGACCCAAACCTTTTGGCGGGACGGGTTCATGGTCATCCAGAGCCCATCCACAATGTGGGGATGGGTTTGAGTCGAGCGACCCAAACCTTTTGGCGGGATGTGTTCATGGGCATCCAGAGCCCATCCGCAATGTGGGGATGGGTTTGAGTCGACCGACTCAAACCTTTTGGCGGGATGGGATCATGGTCATCCAGAACCCTGCCCACACTGGTTAAATGGGTTTGGGTCTATCAGGGTCAAACTAAAAACCGCCCACACTAGGGCAGGTGTTTGGGTCGACCGACCCAAACTTTAGAAGGGTCATACTAAAAACCGCCAACACTAGTGTAGGGGTTTGGGTCGACCGACCCAAACCCACCGCAGAATCCGGCGTATAATGCGGCGGAAATTGCGAGGTGGGATGAATTTGAGCTCATTCCGAAGTTCACAGTGGGGTTGCATGCTGTGGATAGCTGCTCGTGAACGGCAGCGTGCACGAACCTTGAAGTACAGCTCCGACTGAGAGTTCTCCCTACGATTTCAGGAGTGGGAGAAGAGCAAAAAGAACCGACTTTTGGGGGGTGCGCCCCTTTATACTATCCACCTCCGCTTCCCCAACTTCCTCATTGGATGCCTTTCCCGCCTAGTTCTCCTGCAGAGGTTATTTTCAAACCTCCTAACAGAATTCCCCGCCTTTTGTTAATTATAAAAAAATGCGAATCTAACCTAGCTCTTGGATACCCCAACTGTCATCTGACTTTGTGTGTGTTGAGAATGTCTATTGAAAGTAATGTGGATATTTAATCCGTTTCATATTGTTTTGTGTGGATATGACATGCACCATTGGAAGGAAGGGTGGCGGCCACATGTATTTTTCCAAGTGTCATGAGGAGAAAAGGTTTGGGATAAGTGATTTATATTAAAGACTTCTAGAATGTCACTCTAATGCATCATATACATATTAAATCATGATACTAATCTACTTGATCTCAAACATTACGGTATATTTTAACCAATATGTAGACAAAAGAAGTCTAAACATTGTGTAACGCCTTATGGTAAGAGTCACTAAATACAATAGTTAAAGTAGTTATTAAGATCCTCGCATGAGGAATTATATAATGATTGCATACAACATTGCTCTATTCTCTCGCATGCAAGTGTGGCAATGACGAACGTATGTGGACGTCGTTAAGGGGATACTAACCACCAATGTCGCTTTTTAGTTCAATCTTTCAATGATATTTGAATCTAATATCCTCAAGTTCACTTCAAGTTTACTAATGTGTGTGAGCAAAACATCCAAAGTTGGACCCTAAACCCTTATAACATCCACAACATGAAATGTGTATTGAATAAACACAAGACCAATTAGTATATCATGTTTAAACGTCCCAAATAACATATTAACACGATCAAGATTGTATTTACTCTAACCTTCCTATTAGACTCTTCTTCATATACAAACAACATCTATTATATCTTGCGCCATTATGTAATATACGTGGAGGGGACATTGAATAAGAACATGATTGCGTGAATGGCTTCATTTGATGTTGTGCTTCTCCGATTTACTTTTATATCACATTCCATATATTACATATATCATAAAACATGGTTTATTGGCAACTATGTGATTCATCAAAGTGAGCAAAACATCCAAAGTTGGACCCTAATAACATCCACAACATGAAATGGCATTTGAATAAATACAAGAACTATCAGTGTATCACGTTTAAACGTCCCAAATAACATATTAACATAATCAAGATTGTCTTTACCATAACCTTCCTATAAGACTCTTCCAAACCTTGGACAACTAACTAAGTGGCCAGCTATTTAGTTAGCTAAAAGCTCCAACTAGCTAAAGCTACGTAGGAATTTGGTGCCTCAAAAGAATAGCTAGCTAAAACTAAGTGCCATAATCTGGGCGAGGAAAGGTAGCTAGCTAAAGCTAGCTAATAGCTAGTTGGAATGTAAAACATACATTATTTTTTTAATATTAGGGGGGATCCCATATAGCAAAAACCTTGTTGTCCAAATTGACACCCACTTAGTTAGTTGTCCCATGGCTACAGTTTAGGTTTCGATTATGGTATCTGCAATCAATTTTCTGTAGGCCATTTCCAAGCTAATTCTTTTGGAAACTCTCAATTTTTACATTGAGATGTTTGTGTAGAAATCTCAATACACATGGCACGGTCTTCACTGTTCCTAATAGTCAATAGTCACATAGGAATCTAGTAAGATCATTAGTGTTAGCCACTCACCCTAAGTGGGCATTTAATTAGGAACAATCTTCTAGATTAGTTAGTCAAGCTTATAATTAGGAACAATCTTCTAGGTAGGTTAGTCAAGCTCATGGTTGGGCTCACTTGTATATATATAATGAGCAATGTAGCACCAATGCCAGTTGAAAGTGAGGAAGCCAATGTATACGTGTGGATTTTAAAAATTCAAGTTTCCTTGTGCACCAACATGAAAATAGAGAGGCAACCACGAGCAATACAACCAACTATATATTGTTTGGTTTCGTGTGAATGGATTTCTCTTTGGTTTAGAATGAATATGCATGTCACACAACTTTCTAGCTAGTTGAAGCTAAGTGAAAATGAGAGTTCCAAAAAATTTAGCTAGCTAAAGCTAAGTAGGAATCCTAGGTTCGGTGAACCTAGCTAGCTAAAGCTAAGTGACAAATAGGGGCCCGACCTATTTAGCATGATGGTGATACAAGTTGGCCAACTATCCAAGGTCTGGACTCTTCTCACCAAAATGCACAATGTTACCCGTTAATATTGGATAGATTAATATGTTATAACCCTAACCCCGTACCCCCTAAACCCTAAACCCTTAACACCAAATATCGTAGTTGATCACTGATGCCTCCATATACAAACAACATCTATTATATCTTGCGCCATTATGTAATATACGTGGAGGGGACATTGAATAAGAACATGATTGCGTGAATGGCTTCATTTGATGTTGTGCTTCTCCGATTTACTTTTATTTCACATTCCATATATTAAATATATCATGAACCATGGTTTATTGGCGACTATGTGATTCGTCAAAGTGAGCAAAACATCCAAAGTTGGACCCTAATAACATCCACAACATGAAATGGCAATTGAATAAATACAAGACCAATAAATACAAGACCGATTTACTTTTATATCACATTCCAAGTAAATATATGATCATCAATGGTTTATTGGCGACTATGTGATTCATCAAAGTGAATATATAAGGGATTTACAAAAAACTTGAGCATGTTAGCATTTTGAACTAAGGATCATGCAATTCAAAATCCTTACAAAATGCACTTGGGGAAGGCATTCATTTAGGCTCCACACTGAAGTATTCTAAATTTCCGAATTTCATGTTGGGGGGTGGGGGTTATATTTCTTATTCATTGAATAATGTGTGAGTTGTTGGCATCATTGGTAAAGTCTAAAAGTCAATGATTACATCGTTAAATGTCACGCAATTGTATTATTTTTCTAACGTGCTCAAACAAAAGAGAAACAAATGACTTCAACTTGTTTGGAAAATTTAGGGCATGGTGTCATGTAAGTAGGGGTTAAGTATTAGTTTTAGCATAAAGTTACGTTGTAAAAATGCATTAGTTGTATAAATGGTTAGTCTTGTAGAATACCGCATTTGATGTAGCACCTAAGGGTACTCCAAAGTGTCTTCAAATAACTAATGCCCGCTAAGGGGTTAGAGTTAGGGTTTAGGATTTAGGGTTCCCCGTAACCCTATTTCCGTTGGTGCCCTAATCCTGTGGGCACCCAATTCCCGAGGCAAACAAAACCCCAGCCGCCACAGTTTCTCCTCCTTTCTCTCTCTCTCCGCGCCAAGCATTCGCTCCGCGTGTCTCTTGGAAGCGCCGCCTCTCCTGAAGCGCCGCTTTCACGAAGCGCCGCTTTCGCGAAGCGCCGCTTTCGCGAAGCGCCGTGGCTATTCAGGGCGGCATTTGATTCCTTCTCTCTCTCCCGCCTAGTGTTTCTTCTCCTTCCCTCCCTTCTCTTGCTCTTAATCTTAGAAGCTAGGAGGTGTTTCCAATAGAACAGAAACCTACGGAGGAAGTTAGTCGAAGATTGTTGAAGGGTTTTCGAGCATTGTGTGGGAGCTTTAGCGAGTGCTTGCGAAGTTATGTGTTTGTAGATTATTTCTCTTTTGGAGTTTGTATTGTATTTGGAGTGTTTGTGAGATTCAGGAGTTCTATAAGATAATCAGGAGGTGTTTGAGACATATAGAAGTGATTTGAGAGCTTCAGTTCTTGTTGGAGTGATTCAGTTGTTGTTTGAAAGATTTAGCTATTGTTTAGAGAGATTCAGCTGTTGTTTTGAGAGATTCAGCTGTTGTTTTGAGATATTCAGTTGTTGTTTTGAGAGATTCAAAAGTGCGTTGAAAGCCTGAGGAGTTGTATGAGAGATTCAGGCTTTATTTGAGAGAAGTAAGAATTATTTGAAAGCTTTAGTAGTTGTTTGGGAGTTTAGCGTGTGTCCGAATCACATTCAGCTGTTTGTGTGTTACTGGACGAAGAACACCAGCTCTACTCCACAGTTTTTGCAACAACAGCTTTAAAAGGTAATATCTTTTGTTATACCCAACATGTATTAATTAATTCATGGTGCTGTAGCATACACAACGTATAAGCATTGTATATGCTCTGTGCCAACCTTTAAAATATATATTAAATAGAACAGTTTGGGGAGACGACCCAAACACGTCCTGCTGTTTGGGTCGGTCGACCTAAACCCAGCCTCCTATTTGGAACGCTCGGCCCAAAAACATCCTCATGTTTGGGTCGCTCGACCCAAACACGGCATGATGTTTGGGTCGCTCGACCCAAACACGGCATGATGTTTGGGTCGCTCGACCCAAACACGGCATGATGTTTGGGTCGCTCGACCCAAACCCAGCCTAATGTTTGGGTCGCTCGACCCAAACCCGTCATGATGATTGGGTCGCTCGACCCAAACCCAGCCTGATGTTTGGGTCGGTCGACCTTAACCCAGCCTCCTATTTGGTACGCTCGGCCAAACACATCATCATGTTTGGGTCGCTCGACCTAAACCAATATTCATATTTGGTACGCTCGGCCCAAACACATCATCATGTTTGGGTCGGTCGACCCAAACCCAACCTCTAAATTATTATTTTATCAATAAATCCATGATGTTAAACACAATATAAAATGAAAATCCACCCAAAAAATAACAAAATAACATATCACCATACAAATGATGTTCACATATATAACAGTGCACAATCCACCAAAATATATGCGCCAATCCATTAAATTTCCCTTAAATCAATTGAAAGAAGTTTGGGTCGAACGACCGAAACTAACATTAAGCTTGAAGAAGTTTAAACTATCCATTAAGCTTGAAGAAGTTTGGGTCGAACGACCGAAACTAACATGGTTTATTCTTTCCTTACAGATGGCCCCAAAGAAAAGACCCGGTGAAAGGTGGTTCATGCTTGCGCCAGACATGTTATGGCAGGAGCACGAAATACCGCAGGATGACTTCTATGTTCCAAAGGACAATCTTATCCTCGCTTGGTCAATTCAAGTGGTCAAAGCCTCGCAATACAAAATGATATTTGTATTGAAAGTTGGCACCATGGAGAACCATACATGGGCCACAGTCACGGGGTGGGAGGTGGCATCGGTTCAGTCGCTTGGTGACTACGTGGACGTCATCCTAGAGAACTCCGCGGTGCAGAATGTCCATATGTTCATGCACCAGTTCTCCGAGCCGTTCGACGCAATCTACGTAAAGGAGTCCTGTGTTGAGCCAGACGTCGTCAAACCGGAGTCGATATTTATCGATAGCAGTATATCGAACACCAAGGTCTCTAGCCGGTTTACAAAATTAAAACATGCAATCACCGTGCTGAACAAGGCCATGCAGAGCAAAACAAAAAGTCAGCAACCTGCGAGGCGGAAAGCAACAACTGAGGAGGGTGCAGGGTCGTCAAGGCCTCAAACGGTGAGGAAGCCGCGACCAGTACCGTCTGACTCAAGACGGACGACTCCCTCAGAGACACCGGCGGATAGCGAGACGCCTACGCCTTATGCCAGCCGCCAAACAACACCATCGAAAAGGGCGAGAGAGTCATCTGTGATGACCGAGGAGCCAGTTTCACCTGAGCTGCGCATGCCAAAGCCCGGGCAAGAGGTGGATGCGGGGGAGATACAGAAAATCGTGAACAATTTCACGTCCAAGTGCTCCCACTGTTTCTTCATGGGTAGAGATTTCAAGTTCGATGTCAACATCAGCCAGTGCCATCTAACGCCACCAGAAAAGTGCGTCCGGGCAAAAGAAGACGCCTACGTCGACTGGATAATCGCGCAGATCGTCAGCGAACAATTCAAAGACGACAGGCAAACAATTGTAGTCATGCCCCAGGGACAGAAGAAAATGCCTACCCCTGAAATGTGGCCTACAATTCAGAAAGGCGATTTTTGGCTGATAGACGGCCAGCACAGTGTGGAGGCATCAAAGAAAATCCAACTGATGACCGAGTGGGATGATCCCAACCATCAGAAGGAAAAGCTGAAGGTCTGGAAGGCATTGGTGGTGTGGTCCGACGACGAGACCAGGCTCAGCGACATCTCCCGATACTTCAACATGGGGAACAAGAAGAGGGCCTACCAAGCTTCCTGGATAAGGAATATCATGGCCTCACGGGAGGTGTGGGAGTTCTATGGCAGGCCTCCCAAAGAGAGGGAGAACGCCAAGGACAAGAATCCAAAGTGGGAGATGAATATTGTTTGGGTCGATCGACCCAAACTCTTGTTGCAGTTATTGTTCATGATATGTCTTGGAAATCACATGTACATATCTAACACGCATTCAAATGGTTTGTTTTGGGGAAATGCAGGATTTCAAATACCAGATGATAAATAAATTCTCCTCAATTGACAATGCTAGTCAAAAGCAGAAGAAATACAACGATCTAAGAGGGGAGATTTATTTAATCACAGCTTCCGATTTCGTTTGGATGAAATGGAGGAGTGTATTTGAAAAGCATGAGGCGGGTGAGCTAATCGACCCCGACACTGGCATGCTCTTCAACCAGGCATCGCGCTTCAAGCAGATGAAGCCTCTCGTGAGGGAGTTCTTCAGAACTCTTCAAGGGCTGTCGGAGGCAGAGATGGGGAAGGCGGCATCCCACATCCTGCACATGCAGCCGACGGTGAAGAGATGTTGGGTCCACCCGAAGATCGTCTTCAGCAAGCCCAAATGCTTCGTCCCTTCATGCTACACCATGAAGGAATGGACGGAGAACAGGAAGAAGAAAACGACCATCGTCCAGGAGCTGCACAAGTTAGTTCCTGAGAAGAAGCTCATCGTGGATGGAGAGGTTCACGAGGCGCACTGGAGGGCGTTCAAAGCCGAGTATAAGTTCACCAGTGCGTCCATGGCAGCACTCATGAGGGAGGCGGGAGACGACTTCCTCAGGTCGAAGCTCGTGAAGGGGGGGAAGAACCGGGCGCTTCCCGAGCACTCCGCGCGTGCCTTTTCCAACTTCGTAAAGGAGAAGCAGATCGTCAGTTTCGAGGGCGACGCGCATTTCAACTTGGTCACCCTCGACCCTCTAAAGATCCAAGGCTGGCCGGGGTCTGATGCCAGGAAGGCCATCAGGACGAAAGCCGGGGACCGCTTCCCCTTCGGAATGATAGACTTCAGGAACATCCCTGGAAGCTCATTCGAGGGGACAATGAGCACCCCGTTTTACGAGCCATTCCTGTCAAAGTTCGTGGACTACAACAGCCCCAAATTTCGGGAGGTCGACATCTGGTTGTGGATTGTCGAGGACAGGAGGGCGGAGCAGGTGTACGGGATCATGCGGAAATTGCAGCCAGAGTACGCCGTCTCGAAATCGCACTACGTTGCTGCACCGGCGGAAGGGGCGTACAACACTTTGAAAGACAAGAAGACGAAGGTCGTCAACGTGCTGTGCTTGTACTTCGTGTACAAAGCTGAGCTGCTGAAGGTGCCAAACCATCCCATAGGCCGGATGGAAAAACTTTTCCAAGTCCCAGAAGGGTTGGGTACCAGCAGGAGCTTGTACGACGAGGCGAAGTACGCCAACTACCCCGCGGATGAGCTGCGGATGGAGTTCTACCTGCGGATGATGAGGACCCTCACGAAGAGAGGGGACTGCATCTTCAACGTCTTCGGGGGCTCCAAACCAATTTTTTCTGCTTTGGTAAGTAGCTCTAAATAAATTGTCGACAGTTTGGGTCGAGCGACCCAAACTACACACTGCCTGCTCAGAGTGGAGCAACCTAATCTACACAAAGCCAAGTTTGGGTCGAGCGACCCAAACCAGGCATTGTATGGGTTGGGTTGCTCCACTCTGAGCAGGCAGTGTGTAGTCTGGGTTGCTTTGTGTAGTCTGGGTCGGTCGACCCAGACTCCACACTGGCTGGTCTGAGTGGAGCAACGCAACCTACACAAAGCCTACTTTGGGTCGCTCGACCCAAACTTGGCTTCGTGTAGGTTCGGTTGCTCCATCCAGACTAGTGAGTGTGTAGTCTGGGTCGACCGACCCCCAGACTAGACACTGCCTGGTGTGAGTGGAGCAACCCAACCTACACAAAGCCTACTTTGGGTCGAGCGATCCAAACTAGGCATTGTGTAAGTTGGGTTGCTCCACACAGACCATGCAGTGTGTAGTCTGGGTTGCTTTGTGTACTCTGGGTCGAGCAACCCAGACTACACACTGACTGGTCTGAGTGGAGCAACGCAATCTACACAAAACCTACTTTGGGTCGAGCGACCCAAACTAGGCATTGTGTAGGTTGGGTTGCTCCACTCAGACTAATCAGTGTGTAGTCTGGGTCGAGCGACCCCCAGACTAGACACTGCCTGGGTTGAGTGGAGCAACCCAACCTACACAAAGCCTACTTTGGGTCGAGCGACCCAAACTAGGCATTGTGTAGGTTGGGTTGCTCCACTCAGACTAATCAGTGTGTAGTCTGGGTCGAGTGACCCCCAGACTAGACACTGCCTGGGTTGAGTGGAGCAACCCAACCTACACAAAGCCTACTTTGGGTCAAGCGACCCAAACTAGGCATTGTGTAAATTGGGTTGCTCCATCTAGACCAGGCAGTGTCTAGTCTGGGTTGCTTTGTGTACTCTGGGTCGAGCAACCCGGACTACACACTGCCTGCCCTGAGTGGAGCAACGCTATCTACACAAAGCCAACTTTGGGTCGAGCGACCCAAACTAGGCATTGTGTAGGTTGGGTTGCTCCATCCAGACTAGTCAGTGTGTAGTTTGGGTCGCTCGACCCAAACTATGCAGTGTTTTTGTAAGATGGATGCCGATGTTTTTGTTTTCATTTTCTTTAGATTTGGTGTAAATCTAATGCAAGTGATCTGGGAATGTGCAGATGTTGGGGTTGACCATCTATTCGTACATAGATGACGCCGATGTTCTTTTCTACAGAACGCAGAAAGCGTTGGCGAGAAAAATGGACATCCTCGATTGGATCCCCGGAAGCTACGCCGAGGAGATTGTTGAAGGGGGCGAGAATCCTTTGGATAGGGCGAGGCGGACCAACCCGGAGGAGTTCGTTACTCAGGCCCCCGTCGCAATTCCCGAACCCCTGGTGGAATTGCATCCTGGCACCTCGTCACGGGGCCCAGGTGATGAAGCGGGAGAGGACGAAGAAGAGGAAGAAGAGGACCCCAAGGCGGAGGGCGAGGTGGAGGAAGGGGCAACGGGGTTCACGCAGGAATCTGAAGCCCCCCAACGAAAGAAGGCTATGCGGGTGGCAACTCCGCAAAGTAAGCTGGTGCCCGTCCTCACTGTGGACGACACGAGGGACATGTACTCCAGGGACGCGACCGCCGCGTTCAGGGAGAGGAGGAGGCTGAAGGGGAAGAAGCTCTACGGCGACTACGCGGTGGAAGAGACCATCGCCATTAGCAGCGAGGACGAGGACGACATGGAGCTCGCCAAACGGCTCAGGTCGGATCCCCCCTCCCCCACAGCGTTTGCCGGCATGGTGAGGGTGAAACCCGAAGTCCTCACTGTGGACGAGGCTAATGAAAAGATGCGGAGGGACGAGGAGCAGCGCGTCCGGCTGGAGAAGGCTGCCGCCGAGGAACCCTCGGTCCGCAACGAAGTCGCGGAGTTGAGGGCTCTCCTCTTGGAGCAGGAGCGGCAAAGGGCGATGGCCCAACCTCCGTCCAGCGCGGACCTGATCACGCAAGTGATTCAGGGCATGTTGGCGCAGGGGTTGGTGATGGCTCCCCCGAGTGCATTTCCGCACTTGCCCGCCGGCTTCCCTCCCCAGAATATCAACCCGCCGCCCGCACCGCAGCAGTCCTTCACCTTCGGCCCTATGCTGCAGCCGCAAGCCCGCCCGTACGCGCCCGTCCAGCAGGTGGACGACCCCAGCCTTTGGCGCGTCCCCGGAGCTTCAAGTCCCTTGGGCCCCCCCCCCGCTTCGGCCTCCCATCCTCGTGCCCCCACACCACCAACAGGACGACCCCCACATGTTTGGGTCGTCCGACCCAAACACTGCCGCCCTTGCACCGCCAGCCAGAGACCCGCTCGAAGCAGGAGGGTTTGGGTCGGCCGACCCAAACCCCGTCTCAGCGACGGCCCCGGTGGACGAGCCCATGCTAGATGTTGAAGGCCCGCAAGGGCCTGGTGATACCTCTACTCCTAACCCAGTCGATGAACCAATGCATGATGCGCATGCGGAGGTTGGGTTGGGACAAAGGCCTGACAGTCAGCCTTTGCAGGAGCAGGTTGCTGCTGACGTCGCCGGACCAGGCGTTGGTGACGCAATTGGGGAAGCGCACGCGTTGGCGGCGTCAACGGCGTCAAGGCACGACCAAGGCGAGGTAATGCACTGACCCCACTCAGTTTGGGTCGCTCGACCCAAACTCCCTGGGTGTTTGTCTTCTTGCCTTGGTCGTGTCCCCTAGCTAGGAAGAACCGACCCACCCGTCCCCCCCCTTCTTCGCCCCACCCCATCCCCGCACTCGCCCCCCCCTTTCGTCACCCCCCCGACCATCCGTTTCGGGCCCCCCCCACCCCGGCTTGCGACAAAGTCCTCATCACGGCGGCTCGTCATTCAAATTTTGTTAGATGTAGACTTAGGCTAGTTTGAACGCATCGTTCAACGCGGCTCTCCCCCAATATCAAAATGTACATGGAGCATTGTATAATATAAAATCACCATTGTTTACTCCCATATATTTGTATCTTCGGTTTGAATGTATACTGTATGCTCTTGCCTCTCTTGTATCCCTTGTTCCCCCCCCCGGGCCAATGAATCAAATGGTTTTGTGTATGCACCGAGTGCAAATAAATTTCCTTAATTCTTCGTTTGGACATAGCATGACATAAGTCGCCCCCGTTTTCTCTCGATCGTCCCCGCAGGGCTCGGAGCATAGCGTAGCGGCTCCCCAACGCTCTTCTCCCAGGAGCGGAGAGGGCAGCGCGGCGGCGCCCCCGGTTCTGCCCGCCCTGCGCGCGCTGCGGAAGGAACGATTCCTGGTGTTAGACCTTAACGGGGTCCTCGTCCAGTGCGTCCATTGTCCCAGGGTCCCCACGGTGCCCTTTTGCAAGCCCGAGGACGCGAACTACGACGGGCCGCCCACGCACATTAAGACCAAGCTGGTGCACCTCCGCCCGTGGCTTCGGCGCTTCCTGCAGATCGCCCAAAACAAATGGTGGGTGGTCGTGTGGAGCTCCATGACGGCCGAGAACACCAATGCGGTCGTGGAGTTCATCTTCAAGGGCTTCGAGCCCCCCTGCTTGGTCCTAGCACAGGAAGCGTGTAGAATATTGTACACACCGGACGGCAAAGTCGTCAAAAAACCAAACAACCCCGCGTCCCCCCAATATCTCAAGGTCTTGAAGCCGATTTTTTGGGACCAGCGACCGTCCTTGATAGGCGTCCCCTACAACGTCCGTCCCACCCGCGAGAACACGCTCATGGTGGACGACAGCGCTTCCAAGAACTTATTGAACCCGACGGCCAACTTCATTGTTTGCCCTACGTGGACGATCGAGAAGGTCCGGGACCGATTTTTGTTAGACCTTGTTAAGTACTTGCAGACGCTCTGCGGTAGCGGGCTGCCCGTAAACCAGTTTGTTAGGAGTAATCCCATAGGCGAGAGATACTTGGATCCACGAGACCATTTGTATAGAGAGTTGTTCTCCCACGCGAAATTTAACAAGCTCATTTGAGAGAGTACATGTGTGTTTGTGTGTTTGTGTGTTTGTGTGTGGGGGCGCCCCCACTTTGTGTAATATATTCTTCATATGTATCTTGATTTTCACATGCTCTATCTCTCCCTCTTCCCTTTGGGTTCTGTTTTGTTTTGTTTCCATTTTGGCGCCAGCGTTTGGAGCCCTCGATTGACATCGTCAGTGACTCAAACTTGGGGAGCTTCTTCTATGAGACCGTTTATGACGCCGCTTCAACCATTGACTACTCCAAGGAGCCTATTGACGCCGGCGTCGTCGATAGCCCCCCGCCCAAGCAAATGTTCCGGCAGTCTCCGTCTCCGTCGCCACTCAAGGGCACAAAACGCGGCTGCGTCCGGACGTCCCCCTCTCGCCCTGGCGGCGCCGTTGCACCCCGACGACGACTGGCGATGGGCGCTCGGCCTGCAAAGAGTGGACCCCTGCATGTCCCTTTGCGCGACGCTTTCCCCGTCCTATCCAACTCGGACGCGAGCGCCCCTACTGCCAAGGTGATCGCCCACAATACATTACAATCCCTCTCCCTTAAGTGGGGCGTGCAATATATATATGGGTTTGGGTCTTTCTCCTCAAACTAACCCGTGTTTTTTTTGGTTTTCTTTGATCACTTCCAGGTTGCGTCCAGCCCCAAACCTCCGCGGGCCAATGCGTCCATTGAGCTGGAGCGTCACTACGCCATGCGCCGATATGCCGGACAGTCTACGTCGTCGTATTCGAATTCCTCGTCTTATAATTCGGGCGGTCGACACAATCCAAAATGTGTTATGGTGGGCCCACATCCAAAACTCGGCTATAGTCGAGGGCCAGAGATTCTCAGAAATGTTGAGGCGATGCGAGCTAAACAAGCGGCGGCAAAAGAAAAAGATGCGGTCTCCCAGCCTAGATAGGCAATTGTAGGGCGTAGACATTGCATGTAGGCGGGATGATTTTAGGCCGCACTATCCAATGGATTTGTGCCATTAGTATGCTATTCAGTTTCTCATGCCATACATTGTATATGGTACTTGCAATAATATAAGTGTTATGGGATTACCCCTTCAATATGGTCTACGGTTTGGATTGCCCTACCTAAACCATATTCATACAAGCTCTCATATTTTGTGTGCAATAATATGAATGTTTTGAGATTACCTGTTCAATATGGTCTCAGGTTTAGATTGCCCACCCTAAACCATCACAAATATGAGTTATTAATGGGCTTCTTGGTATGAACACCCGCTTCAAAGTGTTCCAATCTTACAACTTTCTCCAATATGTGTTCCATTTATCCTTGTTCTTATTTATGTTAATGTCTCAAAATGCCCAAAAAGTCTCAATTTAACGAATATAGTGTTATTTGTAGTTGTTTAACAACTGCAGATCAGGTTGGTCAAAAGAACCACGGCCGATTTCGGCTGCGGTTTAGTTGGGCATAGTTTCTGTTATGGAGGTTAAACAACCCATTAGTCAACCTCACCGGCTCGTTAAGTATTAATGAGACCCATGTGGGAATCTAGCTAAATCCGGTTAGGCTTCACCGGCATTTATACTAGTCACATGGGTTAGACTTAACCGTAGTCGCCGGTATAAAGTAAAGGATAACCACCACATTAAGGTCCATGGTATCTTCTATTAAGAGCATATTCCGAGATAATGAACTTATCTCAAGTGAGTAAGCTAGTCTACTATAGGTTGGATTAGACACGTGTCCCTACTAAGGGCCGACTTGGAAATGTATATAAGGGCACATCCAAAGAAGTAAACTTCACTTGAAGAACTTGTATTTCGAACCTCTGATTCCACTTAGAACCAACCTATTCTCATCTCTTCAACAGTTTCCTACTACTGTAAAGAACCACGATTCCCATAGTGTTATTTCAAAACTTTTATGATGGGTGGATGAAGGGTATGTTCATATGCAATAATTCCCTCTCACCACTAAAGAATCACTTCCATATGGTGAAATCCACTGAATGCAATAACTTGGCTCAACAAGATTAGTTTATGGTATCCATATGGTAACTGACTTCCAAACTTTGACTCCTCCTTTAATATTGTATTGTCCAACTTATTAGGGCATGATGCCCGTGGGTTGCATACCATTGCTTTTCGTATTGTTTTCTGCTTCTTAGTCATCAAGAATGTTGCAAGACTTAAAGGAACACGTATGAAGATGATATTGTTAGCTATCGCCATGAAGAAATCATAGTTACGACACCAACAATACAAATTCACCCCAAACTAGCTCAAATACATGACAAGTATGGCAACTTCCTAACTGCCATTTCGTTATATAGACTAACTTGGCTATGAGAAAATTATATATATATACTCACCCAATCACACATTTCCCCCCCTCAACATTTTGCCACAAAATTACACCTCCTTACCAACCAATACATCAAACCACTAGCAAGACATACACTACCTACTTTTCCCCTAATACATATCCACCAAATGTTCTCATCACCAATACTAGATAACATCATACAAACCTTGCAATTAACACACTCATACCTTTCTACCCATTGACTTGCTCCACAAACTTCTATGATTACCACTCCCCATATGACAAAGACAAAATCTTTGGCTCACAAGGCCCGCCCTTCTCCACCCAATGGATAGGTAATGGCTACGCTCACATCATGGACATTGACCTCCTCCCTAAAGTCTTAAAATGGGCAAGGCTCACAACCCTCTCAAACCCAAACTCAACCACAATAATCACCATCACTCATGGTGACTGGTCAAACAATACAATCAACCCTATTCAACAGGCACATGCTACACCAGTAATCACCATTCCTCCATTGACTACACAATACTCTCCATCTCCAATCCTTGCAACATACTTCATTAGTAAAGAACCTCTCCATACCTCAATACCAATCCTATCGCACACCACCACCCATCCACTAATATCCATCTTTAGTATAAAAGCTTCCATTACACTCCTCCAAGCTTGTACCACCCACCCCACCATACCTACACCACCAATGATCGGGGAGAACCAGCAGTTAGTTACAAATGAACCGGTTGAGTTTGAGAAATAACCGGTTGAAATTCAAGACTGCACAAAAATTGCCGATCATTGTAGAGGAATTTATAGAATATACCCCAATTTAATAAAGGAAAACCGGAGGATGTCAACGTGTAACCGGTTGGACTTGCAAAACACTAGGATCTCAACCGATTATGCCCAAAAATCTCCCCGATCACTGTACACCACACTCCAAAACACCACTCCTTCAAATCTCCAAGGCATGGCACGCAACCCTACCACCATCCACTACACCCCCACCCACCAACATCCCAGTCCCTCTCCCTCCATCCATAACAAAAAATACTACCATAAAGATTCCCACCTACTCACTCCTAATACACAAATAACTCCCAATTGAGAAGGAACTCATAATATCGCAAACTCAAGAGCATTTAATGGACCAAAGCAAATTGACATCGCAGCCCATTACCCAATTACCCAAATATCCTTCAAGCCAAATTATATGCACTACTTCTTGCTATAGTGCATCATTTTATTACATGTACTTCTGCAATATAGTGAGACATCATATTATTTTCATATTCAATACAAAATGGTCAATATCAAGTTTTCTTTTTGTGAAGTGTTGTAAAAAAGTTTGAAAGTTTGAGTGAAGTGTGATTATTTTGAAGCCCTTCACATTGAAATGCATGTGCACACTTCAAACTTGAACTTGAATGCATCCAATGTTTCAAGTTTCAATCGACTTCTACGATCATTCTTCGTCCAATTATGTTTGGAAAATCCACGTTCACACACATTTGTGCTTGCCAAGCCGAAGTTGTAGTTAGTGCCGAGTCGAAGTTGCAGAGTCAAAATTACATGAGTTATTGGAATTTGGAAGTGTTTGCTAGAGTGCCAAGATTGGAGTCCAACTATGTTTCTATTTGCAAATTACAGACACTCTATCTTGTGACAGGCAGTTTTTGGAGAGGCCTTCACTGTGACTGGTGGAAACTTTGCAAAGCACATTTTTGTGAAATGCCCCCCCCCCCCCAAAAAAAACAAACTTCTTTGACGGCCAAAATGGCATTTGACAGGTGTTTTGAAGACTTCAATATTGAACAATGGTACCGAGAGTTGAATCAGGTGAAAATCAGCTCTTGCGCGTGCCAGATACCAGAAGACACAAAAATCTACAAGATTTTGTGCTTCGTTCTAATTGGCCACTCGTGGAGTTGCTTCATAAATTTGCTCTCTAATTGTTTCCAGTAATTGTATTTAACCTGCACTGAAAAATTAAATGCCAATTTTTCATAATAAATGCCGGACAGTTTCACACTTTCACTAAATGCGACTCTTCGGGGAAAACATACAGTCTCGCACAATATCTTAGGCGACCCACTCTACACTATTTCCACACATTCTCTCCAACCTTTTTATTTACACGACCAAGTCTAAATCCAAAACCCTAAACCCCTAAATCCTAAATCCTAAAACCCTATAAGCTAAATTACCCTAAAAAAAACCAGATGACCTTATGGTGCAGCCGAGGCCACATGTGATCGAGTATCAACTCATCGCTCAGAGGGGCCAATAACTACTTAAATACCTTCGGCTTCAACCCTCAACCTTGATGACTATTCTCTCATTAGGTAGTCTTCCCCGAGAGTTGCTGCTCAATAAACTCTGTCAACATAAGATGCGTTCACTCCATTAGCTCAACTCAACTGGTTTGGAATTGTACTACATTAAAATAAAATCATTGCCTTAGATGTTTTTTCAGTAGCTTTAGAAGAAGTGAACTGGCAATTAGCAAAGCTTAATTACCGGTGTGAACTGGTCAAGTTCAAAACCATACTTCACTGACTTACAACCAGAAACAAGGTGTGCAACCACGGGGAGTTGAAACCGTACTTATTTATATATACTTTTGTTTTAGTTAGGTTTAGAGTGATTCCTTCAACATGTAGGATGATTCCCATGTTTAGGATCTTCACTTACCTTAGTATGAAGTTTTGTACTCTTCCTTCTTCTATGAAGAGTCAATAAGTGGCTACTGATTTAGATTTCCAAGTTTCTTCAAAATCTTAGAAACAAAACAGAAACTACATTGACTACTATTGCTAGTGACATTGACAACCTGAACATGGCAAGTTTGATGGCTAGAATATGATATCACCATCATCGACCTAATAATATAGACACTAAATCTATGCATGTACATCGTGAGCTGGAAGCAGGAACTATGAATCAGCAAGTATGCTCTTACCCACATCGCATTGTAATACCGACTGATTTTCAATCTTTGTTTCTTCAACATTTTGCAAAAAACATTTATAGACATTATCAACTGGGTAAATACATTAAACACCTGAAGTGGTGTGGCCATACTATACCCAGCGGCTCACACTAATCGTCCTGCAATTAGTGGGTGGTAACTATACTTGGTGCTACATGATTATGAAGACCACTTTGATTAATGTGGCACAACCATTTTCTGCAATACTAACTAATTGTTAAGCGCAGCATATTCCAATACACTTCGAATTTAAAGATTTGAATTTTACCTAGTGGAATACATTGTACGATTTAAATAGACAGGTCATAATAGTATGAATCTAGCTACATACATAGAATTATAAGGACATATTAGCGTACTAAGACTACATGTAGTTAAAGGTCCTACGATCCATGCTTATTTGTCAAGTACATTGTGATGATTATTCCTCACAAATTCAAGATGCACAATGGACTAATGATTCATGAGATTGTAGGCAGTAATTATAAATGTTACGGTATTCTACTTAGAGTCAGAGTGAAATAACAAATCAACTAGTATCTATTTCCATTTTTATATTTTTAGTAGGTAAAGAATAAATTGAAAATAGTTCGCACTTTTAAACAACAATTCAAGCCTTTTGAACTCTAGAACTTAAAACAGGACATTAGGTTTATTCGAGACATATACTTCACAACTCGTAATACATGATCTATAGGTTTAATTAAATATATTTCACTTCTCTCACTGAAATTTTGAGACTCAACTATAGCTTCGAACTCGGGAGATAACAAATCATGATCAGATTTATTCAACAGTCCAATGAATACAAGAGATTGCACAAAGTGCAGTATGAAAATAGCTTCAAAATTATACTACAATGTATGTGAAGGTCTAGACAATCAAAAAACGGTTCGCTAAATCCAACATATGTTGTTCAGGAGTAAATTACAGGAATAGGAATCCCCGCCTAATCATGAAGGAAGTGACAAAATTGAAGATTCGGCGCCGGACGACGTGCTTTGTGTGTGTGTGCAGATTGTACAAGCTGGAGCGGATTGGAGCAAATCAACCATCTAGAACTTCAACTAGTGGTGGATGATTCTCTGCAACAGACTCTTCTTCTTGTAGCCTGTGGGGCTGTCCAAGGTGGTCGTGCCATCCAGATTGTGGTGGACGTTGGTTCCATCCAAACTGTTCATTCCTGCATGATGCCCATGTGTGCCCATCACACCGTTACCTTCAATAACTTCATCATCAGATGAGCTGGAGGATGACGATGAGCTCTTGGTCCTGTGTAGAAGACCATCCTTGTGGCCAACATGGTGCTTGTTGAGAAGGTTGAAGTGACCAGGGTTGACAAACTCTCCAGCAGGTGCCTCGCAGTAGCTGCGCAGATATAAAAACTTTATTTCAGTATGATGCTAGAAGACGAATCAGTGTGGTGTGCAAACCTACAAAGAATTTGGGCAAATTTCTGGTTTTCACAGCAATTTACATAGCGTTGCAATGATGAGACACTTACTTTCCAGTGGGCACCTCAACCATGCGGGTGACGGGCACCTCTCTGACAACGGGTACTGTGATCACTTCCTCGATATCTTCAGTGATCACACGGGGAACTTGTTCAATTCTGGGTACATCTACATATTCCACCACGGGCACCATGTCGGTAACCTCGCGTTCATCGATAACCACCCTGTTTCGCATGAGAAAATATGTTAATACCACTGACATGAAGAAACACTATTCAACAAGGAGATAGTGAACACTGAGCTGTTTATCACGATTCTAACTGATTAAAAGTTATTGATTAGTACTACGACATACACGTGCTTAGCTTCCCGTCTTCTTTGAATATGAATCTCCAAATATTTGGCAAGTAATTTGCGAAATAACCACACAAACCAAGACGGGAAGATGAACCTTTTCGTAAAGATTCCGGTTCCTTGAAAACTCTTTTATGCATATTCCATAAAATTTATTCGCAGATATTGTGACAAACTGCACCTTTATGCAATACTCCACTAACATTCATAACATGCCGCAATGTTCGAATACCTGTGAGTAATTTCAATCCTGATCTTGGGCACCTTCTTCACGACTGGCACGCGGTCAATTCTCTCAACCTCATCCATAATGACTCTGGTCTTGGGGACGAGAATGGTACGCTCCTCATGGTGAATTTCCTTCACGAAATCCGTCTTCTCGACAGTTCTCATTTCAGGGTACCGCTGGATAACTTGCACTCTGGTCTCAAATTCCTTAGGCTGCAAAGCATCAATCCGTTCAGGAAGAAGGTAAAACACAAACCAATGATACCATCCCAAACACTTCAATGACAAAGTAAATCGTCATCTCCCAACCGCATCTGCAATGCAAAGTGGAATCATGCAACACAGCCCCACTCAATTGTCTTAAATTCTGTTTGAAGTTTGCAGTGACAGCATTTGGTTATAGGTTGCCGACATTCAACTTACCAGATCTCTGAGGTTGGGGTTTGGGCAGTATGCTTCACCCTCATGTGTGATCTGTGTGCGGTTGCGGAGGCGAGCTATTTCCTCCTCAGTGCGCTCCATCAATCCTCCGTTGGTGTGGTAATTGTGGCGGTGTCCAGGACCCATGATCCCTCTGTCAGCGATGCCATCGCCGTTGAGATCAGTGCCCACTCCTCCTGCATTTGGTCCGACCATACCAGGCCTGTTCATTTCGGAGCCCAGCATGCCAGGTCTGTTCATTTCGGAGCCCAGCATACCAGGCCTGTTCATTTCAGTGTTGGCCATACCGGGCCTGTCGAGATCAGTAGCTCCAAACATGCCAGGAGGCCTCTTCAATGGTCCGTCTCTCCCAGTGACAACATTCTTAGCTGCCTCCGCGGCTTGGCCTCCAACGCCCTTGCCTTCCATTTGGGCTTCTTCGGCACCAGCTGCCGCTTTCTGGGTTGCTGTGGGGTTTCCTGTAGCCATCATGGTGATGATGTTTTCAGAATTTTAAGATCTCGCTAGTTGCAAAGATCAGACGAAGATGAGCAAATATTCCTCTGCGAAAGCTTGCAAGGTCAGCTGGACAATGTATTCGCTGTGGAGATAGATTTCAAACCTGCAGATGGAAACGAACAAAAATAACATCAGCAGCTTGTCCTTCCAACGTAAGTACTACAACACTAATAAAGAATTCATGATATGTCGAGTAAACCTAAAGCAACTTTAAAGTCGGAGCAAAGCAATAGAAACAAAATGCAAGGAGGTGCATGAGGTAAGGTGGGGTGCAATACCGGGCAGGAGTTGCTGAGTGTAACAGACAGTGGAAACTTCGGAGTCTGAGATTGAGTTCAAGTTGTACGAAGAGCAGTACTTTGATACTGAGATGCATCCGACACCCTCATATATGGAGCCATGAGTTCACCGCCCCGAGCATCCTAACTAAAATTAGACAGCTGGGAGCTGCTTACAACAAGGCAGTAGAGCAGCCAGGTGTTAGCGGAGCCCAAAATTTGGCGATGACTCAACATATAAGTTATGCACCTTTTGGCTGAACCCACTTTTGAACCTTCCAAAGCTCGCATTCTCACACTTGGCGACACAATGCAGCACTGCTAGCGATGCGGAGGTGGGATTATTATTGCAATTAACAATAACCCCTCTGAACCAGCAACAATTTTATTTTGAGTCAATCCCTCTCCAGCTGTTTTAGTGGCCGTGTGTTGAACAGCGAGAGCCTCTCAAGAGTCTTGGCATCCTACTCCTTGCTGTTTTGGGGAAGCTAAGTGCCTTTCCCATTATTCCTGCAGAAATACTTCCAAATTTCACCTGATCTGGAGGGAATTTGTCTGCAGTCTTCGTCCCTCCAAGTCTCTGCTAGGCTGCTAACTTTGCTGTGGGCAATTCACACTTTGCCATGTGGCCACTCCAGGTACAAAAAGTTGCGATTTGTGCCTCGAAACACATTATTATCAAAAAGAGATTTTTATTGAGCTTTCACGTAATTTGGCAATTCACGCAACAGCTAGCCCACCTCGGTCATGAGGTCAGTGATTTGGTTGTCCTCGGAAGATGTAAATCTAGTTACTGGGTTACTGCACAACAGCATCTTCAGAGAGCTGGGAATTATCGCATACGAACTTACCTCTGATTCCTCCAACACAAAAGCCTGGAATAGTATGCAGCCCATATGTTCCTATTTTGGAGTAATTTGACACCGGAATTGATTTTAGAGGGCCCGGCATAGTTTTGTCCAAGTCATTTGAGATGAAGCAGCCACAACTTATCGGCTGGGGATTCGTGGCACTCACTAAGGAACATCCATCCAAGATATCGTGGATGAAGTGGCTCCAATAAAAAAAGCCCCCCTATGGGGTTGAGGGCCGATTCATTTGAATGTGACATCACTAGACTAATTCGGGGCCTTTGACTCTATTTCCGGAATCAAATTGCCTAAAAATAGTCATTTAGATGATTCCTGCGTTTTTTTCATCCGCATGGATGATTATACTTGAGTGCCACGAATCCCCGGCCCAACTTATCGGGGATCAAGTTTATATGTTGAATGGATGAGAAATACGTTCGTATAGGATAATTCCTCTCTCCCATCTTCAATACCTCTCTACATGTGTGATTATAGTGATAGTTTGATTGGGCACCTCATCTAAACTTTGTTGTTTTGGGGAGGCTCAAAGGGAGGGTTAACAATCAGGTTCAAGACCAAAGAAAGTCCAAAATCAAGCAATCCTATTAGTTAAGAGTAAACAATTGGACCCAAGGACTTTACACCAAAGGCAAGTCCAACACATTAGAAAATGAAGTGGCACCAATGTGGTACCAATTTCCCACCAAATTTCGTTTGTTCCCAACTCAAGAAATCACTTCACCTAATTTGAGAAACAAAACTTCAAGCTTGAGTCCAAAAATACCTAGAACATTGAATAAGGGGGAAAGGGAGAATTCTCGCATACAAACGTGCCTCCCAAATTTCGCCCAACATAAAAACTTGACCCCCTATAAATTTGGCTAATTCATCTCACGGGACTTGGACTAGACTAATCAAGGGTCCTTCAAACTAAATTTGATGCTATTGCAAGTTGTTTATATTGGATGAATGAGAGCACAACATTGCTCAACAATGTGAGTCCTCGGAATTTAACAATAAGTTGTTGCAAGCTTAGTCTACATCTAAGTCTCCCCAACGTATATTTCCGAGCATCCCACTATTATAATCCAAATGAACAATGAGTGATGAGTAATGTTATGAGGTAGTATGCTCATATGCGATACTTCGTCTTGCCCATCAAAAGGTGTTTTGGTACCCCAAGGTCATTGGACTTAGACCTAATCTAAACCCACCGTAAGTATGGTATCCTAGCCTATTACTGATATGTGACCTTAAACCGAGCTCTAGGGAACAAATTAGACAATAATGTTCCCTAGGTTGACTCATTCCCGAGGAGGAGGAGGAGGAAGAGGGGGAAGGGGGAAGGGGGAAGGAGGTCTCGGTTCAAGGCACATGAGACCTTGCCACAACGTGTTGGATGAGATTAGTTGTTCGTTTAGGATGTCTCTTGACATAGTCTCCTTTAGGTCTATCATAAGATACCCTAGGGAACATCTTTAAAAAATCATATTTAATTCAAAATTAATTTTAAAAATTTCCAAATTTTTGAAATAGACAAATATTTCATTTTACCTTGCATGAAAAAATTTAAATCGTTCATTACCATAGAAGAGGTCATCAAGAAAATTCACCAATGTGTAGCTCTCGGTCATAGGCTAGGATACCATAACTCTACCACCATTATTCCTGCAGTAAAGGGCACCCGCTTCACCTCCGATTCTATAGGAATCATCGATCTGCAATCGTCCTCGAGGCCCTCCCACCGCCACACTCTTGTTGCATTTCATCTCACACTTCCCCCATTGCCAAGTGGCACTTGCAGATATTTCTGGGGATAAGGCGGTTCCTTCAGATGGGGAGCCATTGCACTTTTTTCTTTTTAATGGTATTTCAAGTCACTTACTATTTGGAATTACATAACACTATGCAGTGATCGGGGAGATTTTTGGGCATAATCGGTTGAGATCCTAGTGTTGCAAGTCCAACCAGTTACATGTTGACATCCTTCGGTTTTTCTATATTAATTTGAGGTATATTCCATAAATTCCTCTAAAGTGATCGGTAATTCTCCTGAAGTCTTGAACTGCAACCGGTTATTTCTCAAATTCAACCAGTTCATCTATAACGAATTGCCGGTTCTCCCCGATCATAGACACTATGAGCTTGTTCTGTACATTTTAGTATTTCTAAGAAAAGTATAAATAAGTGTTTTGGGCCAATCATAATTATTCAGATCCATAACAAGGTTTTGTGGGATTGACAATGTTCCATGGAATATTCCCCATATTCAGACTAAATATGGAGAATATTTTGTGAAATATTGTCAGTCCCACAAAACATTGTTATGGATCTGAATAATGTTATGAATGTTGGTGTGGTATATGGGTGAATGCATGGCATTGTCCGGGGAGAACTGACAGTTAATTATAGATGAACCAATTGAGTTTGAGAAATAACTGGTTGAAGTTCGAGACTTCAGGAGAATTACCGATCGTTTTAGAGGAATCTGTAGAATATACCTTAAATGAATAAAGCAAAACCGGAAGATGTCAACATGTAGCTGGTTGGATTTAGAATCACTAGGGTCTTGACTGACTATGCCCAAAAACTTCCTGGGCACTGATGCATGGCTATCCATAATCAAGTTACACCAATGATGTTATCAAAGAACTTACTTGTGGGTATGATCAAGATTGTGATACTAGTCAAAAATGATTTGATCCCTATTTGGTGGGAGTTGTGTCAAGGTGAGAGAGTTCTTGTAGACTTGGGATTTCAAACTTTGGATTGATACTATTTAAAACCATATTGATACTAAAGTGATTTTGCCTAGGTATCAAGGTTCTTGCATGGTATATTACAGACCCGAATGATATTGAAAACAAACTATCGTCAAAGACCCATACCCTACGGTATCAAAAAGAGTGAAATCCTCATTATAATTAGCCAAATGGTGTGTTTTTTTAAACGATACTAAACCAACATTGATTTGGACCAATGTTGTGATGGTATAAATTTGGTATAACTAGTGTACGAGAAGCTTGCAGTTCATGGCGACTATGTGTCCTAGGGATAGGGTCTTGATTGGGATCATCTCACTCTGAGCATTGTTCATATGCCTTTGTGTATGTGTATATGCTTGTGCAATATCATCTCTAGTCCTATTGACTTCCAATAATTATATCTAATCTAATTTTGTTGCACACAATAATGTTTTGGATAATTACAAAAAATATTCGCAACTAACCGAAAACTTTCTAGTAGTCCATGGTTTAGGCCCCTTTCTGTTGTCAAATTTGAAATTTTATTAATATAAAAGCGAACAATGAATAAATATAGTACCAAACTCAATTTATGACCCATATAGTCGTGATAATTTGCTATATTTGATAGTATTGCTTCATGTTACCGCTCACTACTCATGTGTTATCGCTCAATGTTCACTGCTCACTACTCACCGCTCACCGCTCATTGCTTATGTCTTAGCTTCCCTCGTCAATTGAATGGCAATCCAACTTTAATCTGAAGATATTGGCTAAAATTAAGGCTGGCAATTTATATACGAGACCTAAACTCCCTACCACCGCAAAACATGATAATATACAAAATCTTGGTTGTGATTATAATGTGTGTTTCTTGAATACACTTGAAGTTAATTCTATAAAAAGCGAGGTAGAGAAAGAAAATCAACTCTAATTAAGGTTTGGTGTATTGAGAGGATTTATTGGATGTGTAGAAAGTTTGGTAGTTATTGAGTGGAGTGTAGGGATCCAATTGACTTGAGGGACTGTCCATCACACATGCAGATAGGCTTACGTTGGTATCAAAATGGAACCAACAACAAGTAGACATATGATCATACTAATCATTTGATGATAGACTTAGAAACAATATAATTTACATTAGCTCCTAATATGACATATATTGCATACTTAGATGTTGATGAGTGTCATTGGCGGGATGAAAAAGTTGTCAACAACTTTATTGATGAATGATAGGGTTTTGCATTATACATATGATAGGGGTTGATTGTTATTCAAAGGATATTTGTATGCTTATGTTAATAAGTATAAATAAATGTAAATTTTCTTATGTCTACATATTCCATTTGTATTTTTATCATTGAAATTATATATGTATTGCTAAATTTTACAAAAAAAACTAAAATATAGGGTTCTTTAGGTTGTTGCAACCGCACATGATTCTTGGTTCTAATGAAAGGTGCACCTCCCGGGAATTTCATGTTGCTAAAAAAAATTACACACACACACACACACACACATGCCTACTTATTAACATTGGGAGGCCTCCCGAAGCAACTTTCCCAAGTTGATGAACATTGGGAGGTCTCTTGTTGACATTCACAATTCCCACATGCACTACCATAAACATAGACAACCCTCATGCATAATGTCCATATTATAGTATGAGACCACATACACAACACATAGAATTGGGAGGCCTCCCGGAGTCAATGGGTCTACCAAACAACCTCATATTTTGAGAGGCTTACTCACCTTGTTAACCTCCTCGTACACCTTCTCCTATGTAAGATGAACTAGAGAACCTTTTGAACGCCCTGATATCCATATCCAATTACTTTTATTTGATGGGGCATTTGATCAACATTCATGCAAATTATTGATTCCATCGTCACATGCACCTGAATGGTTCTTGTCCTGGGTTTCTACCTCCCTTGTTGTCGTGGGTTGATGTACGCTTGCCATTTTTGTACCTTTGCTTGTATGCCATGAACACAACTCGAGATATGCCATGAATCTTCCATCAAGCACAAAGACAAATGATTTTACCTTCCAAAACTATTCCTTGACTATATCTCAAACTTTGAAGTCTACTGAAAACTTCGGTTCTCCATTCCCTCCTTTTGTCAAAGGACTTTCACCAATAATCTACTCTAAAGAGTTGGGTGGGTGCCCAAGGGAACAACTGACAACAACTTTGAGCATCACAACACATGAATGCATCCTACATCAAGGAGATGGCTCATTTTGGGCATCTTATCTTATGCATATTTTTTCATATGGAATTGCGATAAGGAGCCTTCTTCACACCATTAACAAAATCCTCTTCACACTCAATAGGAGGATTGTCACCTTAGAGAGTAGAGGACCATCAATAAAAAAAAACCCACGTCATTGGGTCCTACTATCATCCATTACAAAAACCTCATGTAGTAAGCAAGTTTACATGCGACCCATAGCCAATACATTGCCCAAATTATCCTATAAGTTGCAAATTCTATGACTTTTTGTCTTGAAGGATAGGAATCTGCCTACAAATCCTATGAGATCATCTTGTGGACTCTGATAATCTTAGCAATTCCAGTTTTGAATTTAGTGGCTCTAATTTTTTTGTCATTATATTTAAATTTTGTCCTCTCCCCCGAAGAGACAATGGATGACTTCAAAACCTCATTGCTACATATCATCACATTCTCTATAGCCCATGGAATTCCATCCATGGATGTATGAATTTGTTTGTTCCATTGTCCACATTTTGCCAAACATGTTTTCTTGATATTGGGTTCGGGATCTATCCCGATGCATATTCTCTGCATGATTTTGAGGTTTCTATCACCCTTGTGCAGCCTGAGTACCAACCAAAACCCAGGCTCATGAAATTGCTCATTCTCTCTATCAATGGTCTACTTTGTAGTTTCAACTCGCGTTTTCTCAAGGTTGAGATAAAAGGCCATGATGCATTTTCTCTGGACATGGTAATCTTGGAAGGAACAAGCTATGGGTTTTCAAGTTCATCTAGGGTTATGAGAATTTATGTCAATACTCCTACAAAATTTCCATGCCGTTGTATGGTCATGCATGGGAGATGTCATCCTTCATAAAGTTATTCAACACATATTTCCAAAGAATGTCATTAGTAAACTACAATTTGTCTGGGGTAGATTGAAGTGCACAAAGACAAACATGTCATTAGTGAAGATGTGCCTTTCCTCCTTAAAAAAGAAAGAAATCCTCTTTAGGCACCACAAAAATGTGTTGGTTGCAGGGAGCAATATATTGTTTGTCATATGATCAGCCCAACAAACACATTAGGAACAAGGTCTCGGAGTGATGCTACTTCCCCCACATTTGACCCGGTCCTATAGTAATAGGTAATATTACCATTGCTTGTTACCTCTACATTGAGAAACTTATACATGCACCAAATGCCCCTTTGTATTCGGGGAATCATATCACAGATAAACAATCCCCAATTTCACGTCACCATGAATGGTGTAGGACATTCATTATTGGCAATTGCTTGCCAAATTCAACAGAGTCTCGAAACACATTGAGTGAGTAGTTCCCACTTGCTCTCTTTTCATGTTTGATTATTTATTTAAATTTCTACCATGGACCAAGAGACCTCATTTCTACAATTTATTCTTTCTCTATTTAATTGGATTGACACACTCTAAACTTTGTCTTTTGTTGGTATGAAATGTATGCAAGTGTGGGCTTTTAGGTACCACATTTTTGAAATCCAGGACCCACAAAGCTATCGAACTGTAACTCCTATGTTACTTCCTGCATAGGCAATTTATTGCAGTTGATTCTTCCTTGCCACAATGCAGGAGGTTGCATGTTATACAACATCTACAACTTCGGGAGGTAGGTGGAATTTCCATTTTGTAAATCTCTTGTCTTCTCATTTTATGTGCGCGTCAATATATTGATACAAACTCACGTTGTTGTATTATTTCATTTGCAGGTTCAACCAACTCATCTCTTTATAAGTTCTCATTTGTGTCCCACGTCAAGGATTTGCTCAGACAAAAGGCATCCAACTCTAGAGAGATATCACTAAAAGAATACCTAGAGACTAGTTCTCTGTTTACTCCAAGTTAGAAGGCAGAAAACTATATAGGAGGCACTAAGGACTACATGGCCATTAGGAGCTTTGTCGTGTAAATAACGATCGTGTGTCACTGCAACTTGAGTACCAACCACCACTAACAAATAACACTAAAACATAGCAAAGATGCACATATACAACACACCTTCACAACCTTGTAAGTGAGTGTATGGAGAGAGCTTGTGTGAGGTGAAGATTACGAGTTGTTGTAATAAATTTTGAATTCTTCTCCCCTTACTTACACTCTTGGGTTCTCCCGTGGTGGAGTGAGAAATAACTTGACTTGTTGTGTGCATTTGAAGAGAG
The DNA here is from genome assembly GCA_964035585.1 of Polytrichum formosum. NCBI lineage: Eukaryota > Viridiplantae > Streptophyta > Polytrichopsida > Polytrichales > Polytrichaceae > Polytrichum > Polytrichum formosum. Next base: position 3,504,744 of record OZ037941.1, read on the forward strand.
AACTAGAGCTTTTAGTAGTCTCTCGGGGAGATCACTCCATTGTAGAGTTGAACAACCACGTGCGATCATTTTAGATGTAAAAAATGTAAAAAATGTAAAAATCATCACCAAAATGGGTCACAATTTTATCAAATTTTTTTCATGAGTAGATATAAATGGTACATGTTACATAGTAAAAAATGGTGACTAAATTTGATGATTTGTTTTTTTAATAAAACATACCGTTTCTAACTAGAATGACGCAGAATTGAACTAAAAAAATTGCTACAATTAATGAATATGACTAAAAATTTCAAAAAAATATACAAAAGATACCATCAATGGTTGTGTATATGTAGAAAAAATATCATAAAATTTAAAATTATTTATGACATGTAATATAGGGGTAGCAAACTTTGTTCGCACGTGGTGTTCAACTCTACAATGGAGTGATCTCCCCGAGAGTAGTCTTTGACTCTCTTCCTTCTTACTTGACAAGAATGTCAAGCCAAGGAGGAGACTCCTCACCTAGAAGCATCTCCACAAATCCAGGGTTTCATCCAACCATATCTAAATGGATGAAATCCCTCCGGATGCGGTGTGGTCACCGATACCGCATACCATGACAGCTCTCATGGTCTTCTGCTCATTTCAAACATAATGCAAGTAGCTTTAGAGATGATGACCAAAGGACAACTTAGTCATCGGGAGCCCTTCCAATCTTCTTTGATATAGTAGAAGCATATAGTCTAGGAAAATCCATTGCTATTTAGAATTTCCTTTATATTTTGATTTACTGTACATTGCTTGATGCAATGCACAACTTTGTATTTGAGATTTTATGAATAAAGTTGTATTTCCTCAATCCTAGTTCTATTCTTCACATGTGCTTCATTTTACAAATTTGTTGCATGTATTTTATTTCAAGTTGTATTGTGGATGGTGAGATCTCCCCATGTTTTAAGACATTAACCTTATTGTAGTTATCCGGCATCAAATCCGGATGATAAATTAAATTTTCTTGTTTCTTAATAAAAATATATGGTCTTTTTAGTTGAAGCCATGGATAATTTGGGCATCGGGAGTCCCCTAGTCCAATTCAAAATTATCTAAAATATTTTAGGGCTTCTCTTATTGATTTCCAAATTAACTTTAACATCAATCATAATTAATTGATTAAAATTGAAATGTAGACTTCTTAATAATCTAAATTTAGTTAAATACTTGACATGTTTTGGTTGGGCTTTTTGCCTTAGTGAAACTGACATTTTATGATGTTTAAAGAGTATTTAAGTGGTATCAAAACCCCCAATTTTTGGTGAAATGAAGGCTACTCAATGTTGAATATGACCAAAAGATGACTATATAAAAATGAATTTCATGGGAAACTTTTGAACTCACTTAATATGGTGCTTTTGAAAGTTGGAGAGGGAATTCCATTTTTACTTATTAATCGTCTCTTCACCAAAATCAAGCAATTATCCTTCATTTCACCAAGGTCCATGACACCACTTGAACACTTCTTCAATAGGTATCATAAAATGTCAAAAGTGGGACAAAACTCCATGTACCAAAACAAAAGTTTGAGTGACTGAGAAGAGACTTTAATAAGGATACTCTAATATCCAACAAATAACCAATGACATAATGAACACATTATACTTTTGTTAACAAGCGTTCCAGTGACTTGCTAAGCTCCACATGCACTAATTCTAGGCAAGGAATAAGTGGCCAACTTGGGCTAGGAATGAATATGTTGTCACTCTCAATAACAATGGGTTTAGTCTTTAAAGTGTTGTTGCAAAGTTCACCATGGAACGTGGCTTCTTCTTCTTCTTCTAATGGATGAGGAAGCATGGATGTGACTTAGTAACGTTATGCAACAATACACCACCTTCATCATGAGTTTTGACAGAAGATATTTCACCTTACATTTCTTCATGGGTTACCGCTGAGTAGCCTAGAAAGGCTAATGAGCTCTCCTTCACATAGATTTTCATGATTCATAAGTAGCATTTCATCAAAATCATATGAAAACCGACACTTAGATCTGGAACATCATTTGTAACTTCAGGTTATAGTTATTTGAATCAGCACCATTTTCATTCATGTTACCTATCATTTTTTTCCTTCAATATCATCCCCAAACAAAGAGCCAACCTCATAACTTAAGAATTAGTAAATACATCTACAATGATATTTGCAATTAAATTGCTTTCACAAATAGATTGATTCTTTACCCATGAAAAGTACCTTGGGTCAAAACCAAATCACAAAATTTATCATATAGTAATATTGGTATAACAAAAAAATTGTCATATATTTGCTATTTTGATACTAATTTTTTTTAAATTTGGAATGTCGAGAAACTTGATAACATAACATTACTCAGCGAAGTGGGCCCTCAAAATGTAAGAATTGGATGATGGGAGTTCAGTATGAATCTAAGTAGCCCTGCACAACTTTTTGAACATCCCTATTGTTATATCCTGAGGGCCCACAGAATGAGAGCTGCACACTAAGTAATGTTATGAATTCCAATTCTCCTTTGTAAAAACGCACACAACTTATCCCACCGAGATCAGCACTATGAGTATCTAGACCACGAAGTACTTGTGTGTTTAGTCCATGTCACATACTGGATAAGACAGATTTATTGTAGCCAATGCTTTTTGGAGGTGGTTATTCACCATTCAAATGAGATGGAAAGAGAACACTGAGAGAAACTCATAATATCATGGCCTGATGGCATTTCCTGATTTGCCAGAGTGTTCACTCCCGATCAGATTTTCTTTTCTTTTCTTTTCTTTTCTTTCTGATTCTTGATTTTATTAGTTAGATAAATCCGATTACACTTTCCAAGAAAACTGAGCACAAATTAAGCTCCTCTTTGGAATGTCTAAGATTACAGGGCACAATGAGGGCTGCTCTTCAAAAACCGAGCAGGGTGCTCATGATTTCTAAATCTTCACCAAAAACGGATACTACAAGTGATCTTCAAATGAAGGAACGTTCTGACAAATGGGTGGGCTAACTCCCTCTAATTTCCACTACAATTTAAATTGAATCGACTATGGCCCATACTATTCATCATCAACCCATGTAAATGATCTTGCAGCCATCAAGTGACCTTGGACACTTGTTGCTACAAGATAAGTTATCAAGGTCACTTTAATCAGCATGGCATATCAATTGAAATGCCGCACTAAATCATATATATAGTGCACTAATCTACACCGACCTTGCAATCACGAATGCTACAAGCAAGCTAGAAAAGTTTGCATCAAACTTGCTGATGTTTCTTGCAACCCTATAGCTCCAGATGTAGAGGGTCCGCCTGCTAAGGAGGGTGAAGGTGCTAGAGAGACCATCTGGTCCTGCCATTGAAATTAAACAAATATAATATTATTCAACCATGCAGGTCGGTACTATGACCCTAGAATATGTCAATTATATTCTATGGGCCCCTCAAACAAAGTAAGATATTCATTTACTACTCATACATTCAAGCTGACACTTGAAAAACTTGGGTGGAGATATGCTCCCGGCATTATTCACATGAAACATTGTTCATCTTGGCATTATTCACAGGAAGCATTGTTCATCCCGGCATTATTCACTGAAAATACTATTCATAGTAGCAATATCATTGAAAATGCAAGCACTATTCATTATTTATACCGGGGTCGGTTTCTTCCTGTTTTTCAAGCTTCTTCTAATGAAGGTAAGATAGTGGAGGCCCATGTCAAATGCTAAATATAGAATGGAACACAACCATGGAGCTGAATAATGTTATGAATTGTGTTGAGATCTCTTCTATGTATTTTTCCTGTTTCGTTTAGGTAATGAACAAACTTACAGTAAATGCAGACAAGCTGTGGTTCAAATCTCAAACCTCGTGTTCATTGGAAGTAAATGTATACATCATCCACACAAGCCTCTGGTATGATGCATAAACATGTGATAATAGTGGCACCATACTATGTCAGTAGTACTATACATTGCATTCAAGTGTACAATATTTCTGCTCAAAATATAAGAAATTCATATATGTAGGAGTATGGGTGTACTCATCAGGTTATAGCCTTCTTAACATGATATTTTCTAAGAAGTGTGATGCAGACATTCAAAAGTTTCTATGCTTTGAAATTCCCTTTTTGGAACTATGGAGATTCAACATAAAATCTGATTACATACCTGTCTTGATATCGAACCTTACGAATGGCTTAACTCTGTTAATTCAATTGACATATTGACATTTGAGCCCGGTATTGTTCAAAAAGTTAGCTTGTGATTGCAATGTTCACTTGTGAACATGATGATGATGCCTTGCACATTTCTGATCATAATTTATAATGGCGTATGAAAATTTCAAACCAAGTTTCCTACATGGTTTCAGGGTTTGGGGTTTAATATGTGAATGTTTAGGGTTTGGGGTTCAAAATAACCCTCACTCACATCCATGTCCATATCTCCAATACACATACAAGCAATTCAAGTTCCAATGGAGAGGTAAGTACCTACACAAAAAGGATGACCATCTAGAGATTATTAAATAAGGAAAAAGAGAAATAAAAATAGCACACAGGAGATGTTTACAGGGGCATAGTGAATATCTTCTTTGCACACACATAGGCCTTTTAAAGCACAGTAAGGTTGCAATGTCGAGACATCATGAGATTTTGCCATGACATTGGCAAAAATTGTATTTGACAAGTTGCTTGAAAGAAGTTTGTGGGGATCAAACTTTGCCTTCACGGCTAGAAAGTGGGGAGCTCCAATGACATTTTGGGCAATCCCTTCACACGCGCGCGCAGGGCGGGGGTGACTCACTAGGGGGGTTTGTATGCCATATGTGACCAAGGGGCATTTTCTAGGGGATATTTTGATGTAGAGGAGATATTAAATAGGCAATTGCATTACCTTATTTTGCAATTAGTGATGTTTTAAAATACCATACCATTACATAGAAGTGAGAGAGGATAGTAGTACCTTATACCATTCCTTTGTTATGATAAAATAACTTTGTGTAAGGCATAAATTAAAGAACACTAGTTGCACCAATCATCACAAGTATAAAACCCTACCCAAATGACAAAGAAACATCACAAAGCAATGGATGCAAAACCTATAGTCACATAGTATCTGTTTTTTGTCCATCCATATAGGGTGTACTACTAGTTGCATAGTACCTTCTTTATTATAAAACATAAGTTAGATCTAAAACAATAAAATTGGTCATATTATGCATAGCACATGATTTATTATAATTTGTAATTCCCTATATTTTAGACAATAATTTACCTCCAAGAAATTTCAAAATTTTCGGCCTGATGAACAAAGCACAATACCTTTAGTTGCACACTGATTGATAATTTTTGATAGACCACCCCCCTGGGTCCCTTCAAAGGCATAATTACGGTTCTTAGCCCAGTGTGGCTGTGCCCCGTGCTTGTAAAATGCAATTTGTTCAATCTTGTCGAATACATCTTCGTCTAGCCTCGGTGTCGTTGAATTAGTGCCTCGGTAGTCAGTGAAAGTCCACCATAGCCACATCCTCTTGGGCACCCAGGTATGCACCACTTGAGGCCTTCACAAAGCAGCTGACAAAGCCGATGTACACATCCAAGCCACACAAACTCTGGGGGTTTATTTCTCGCAAGGCTTTTACATTGGTTATGAAGTCCTTCAAAAGACAGGATGGGGATTGCAGCAGATACCTCAATAAACAGGAGGCCTTTTAGGGCCGCTTTACACTTAGAGGCCGGGCCAATTCGTTGTGTAAGAGGCTTGAAATCCTCACTTGTGATTGGTCGAAAGGCTGAAATCGGCCCCAACCCCTTTACACCTAGAGGCCGGGCCGATTTGGTGGTATGAAATTTTTAATCGAAAAATGCATGGTCTGACATGGCTCGAGCTTGTTGAATTGGGTGCACCCAAAATGGAGGGCCAATTCTTGGCCTCGGGGCCAACGTCAGGTTTCAATAAAAAAAACTTTTTTCAATAAAATATGATTTTTTCAACGAACCAGATCCGTTGGATTATGTGGAAATTTGAATGGCTCTTATAGTTCATCATGACTTCATCTTCTCCTCTCTTCTTGCTTCTTGGCCTGGCTTCTTGACCCTAAGGCCTTTACATATCGGAAAATTGGCCCCCGTTATAATCTTATTGTAATGTGTAGTTGAGGCCGGCCTCCAACCCAAAAGGGGCTGAAATTTCATGCAATCGGCCTCAAGGGGAATTGGCCCAGCCTCTAGGTGCAAAGCGGCCCTTATTCTTCAGTCCCAAGGACAATAGTAGCCCGGTGTCAAATTTTTCTGGCATCCGCTCCCCGACTTTATGAGATATTGTTGACCAATCACTGGGAACCACTGACCCAACCCAAATCCAACTTCCAAGTTGTGCACCAGTGCTTAGGTTGGCAACTTGGCATCTGGTCCGTTGGTCTCTTGTTGACTCTGCAAGATCCTCTGCAAAACATCATAAATTTGCAACAACCTATTAGGCACTTCAAAGTTTGCTCCATATGTTGCAGAATGTGGGATTCTCAAGGGCACACCCAACAAATAGAATTTTAAGTGCACATGCATTCCTAGGTAACTTTTAAGTGGCTTTTCGATCTAGTTAACCCAACAGTCGACAGTCATCAAAGAACCGTTCAAAATGGCCCTCAAAAGTCATACACACTACTAGAAATGTGGTAATTTCACGACACGGTGAATCAACGCAAAGTGACCAGAATGACAGGAGCCCGACTAATTGAGATAATCAGTGTTGTATCTTACCACATTGCAACCCAAATTATCCTAAGCATTTGATGTAAGATAGAAATACCATAAAGCGTTAACCACCCAAGAGCGGTGTACTAGACCGCCTCATAATGGTAAGTGCCATGTCTTAAATGGCGCGGCAACTTCAATGCAGTGTAGCCAATGGGAGGCAAGATCTAACGTACTCATGATTAACGGGTTTAGGTGATAATTTGTATCGAAATGAGGAGAGCCTAGTGAACGGGAAGTGGATTGGACAAACTTTCCACTTTGAAAAATTGTGGAACTTTTTGTACAAGGCAGAAAAATACGAAACAACTTGCATTCTTCATGAATCCTTCTCGTCTATCTTGGAAAATTATCTCATGTTTGTCAGACCAGATCTTCAATGCGAATCGCCTTATTTTAACGGTTTATGGTATTTCTACCTTAGTGTTGGCCCACACTATTCCTCATCAACCCACACTGTCTTATACTCACTGGGCAGCAACTCTACTTAACATGAAACACCACTTTGAATGCCAGACTATATCAGATGTGTAGAGTAGCGACCCACAAGACTACAGGCATCGTGAGAATCATGGGAGGTACTATAGGCATAGAGAACATCTACAAATCAGCAAATCACAAAGCCTCATACAGGGCTCGTACGCATGCAGTTCAACAATCTGATATTAACGAGAGGGTTACTGGGGGCTTGCCAAGGGATCTTGCAAACTCGATTTCGGTAGCTCATCTGGCCTGGAATCCACAGAAGCGGCTGACACCATTTCCAGTGGCATTCGCTGGGACTCGCTCATCAATGCGGTAGATAACTTGGTGTGTGGAAGGGAACCAAGTGACATCACCAAAAGCAGAGGGTTTGGCAATCTCCAGTATTCTGTCCTCCATCCCTACTTCTGTGTTGACAACCTGGAGTGTCACATTTCTCTTGAATGTGGGTTCCAATTGCAGCGTCAACGTTGACACAACACCCAGCATTTCCAGGGACACCTTCGTGGCATTCAGGTCTGGGTCAGTTTGGTAAAGAGTTATAACTTTGGCATACCCTTCAGCTGCTGTTGCCGGTAACACCATGCTCGTCTCAACTACATATTCATGACCAGCACCGCCTAACCCAAAATGGGAACTGCCATGAGTCCCTGTTGCCAGTGAGCCTCCCAGTGCCAAAGCATCCCAGTAGGGTGAAACGTGAAGTGCAAGGCTTTGGTTGGCAATGGCGTCAAGAAAATCCCTCAACTGGATGCCGCTCTGCGCGGTGACAGTCATGGCTGATGTGTCTATGCTGAGTATGGAGGTGTTTTTGGTGCTTATGATTAGCCCGGAGCCTGGGCAAGTCAACCTGGGAAAGCTGTGGCCATACTTGGTTCCTACCTTGATAGTTTAGTTATTCTTCACGGCTGTCGCCGCTGCATTCACTATCTCTAGCTCAGTTGTTGGGTACACCACAAGTGCTGCCTGCAATTCATAACCCGAAGTTCACCACTTGTGATATTCAAACATCACATATACGAGGGCGGTTCAGACATTAGATCCGAACGTTTGCCGATAGGAAACGTTTCTCAGTTAAGCTCGTAGTGCAGCAATCACATAAATTGAAATTCTGGGTGAAGTGGGTTACGGCTGATTGAAATCTCGTCGTGAGGCAACCGACAGAAAATGCCTGGATGCTGGTAATCTACAGTTCGATATTCCACCAAATATCTCCTTGGTGAAGGGCTTCAGGATAGGCTTAATTTTTATTGGAGTATGCCAGTGCACTTGGATTACTGCCATTTTACTTAAACTAGATTCTTGCCAGATGAAGCACCAGCAAAATTTAGGTCACTTTAGGTGGACGGAGCCGACTTGTTTCACTTCAGGACATATCGACCTTAACTACATTACAACGCACACAGAAAGGTGGTGAATGCAATAGTCAACATATTAGGGGAACCTAGGTATTCAATCAAAATTGGCGCACATGCACTCTTGATAATTCTAATTAAATCAAGGGAGATCCGATTCCATCTGGTTTTCGCTGAAGGTTGTGAGGATCAAAGAACAAACAACATGCCTTTATGGTTTTTGTTCTTTGGGCACTATGCTCACTGGTGATTGTGTAGATTTAATCAGTAGAAGTTCAAGAACATTAAAAACCAACCCGAATATCACCCACGTACCTTATCATCAACGAGGCCATGTTGTTTCTTGTGGCTTCTCCTGGCTTCCTAATCCTCCAATCTTTTCAAATGGCTCGCAGAAGGATGATTTCTGAAGCACAGCAGCAGCTCAAGGTTTACCAAGTGGCCGAATGTCACCTACAAATTGAGTGCCCAAGCGCACCGGGATTTGTGCAAGTACTCAGGATTCTGGACCCGTGGGATTGAGCATCGAGGTTATTAAGTACAAGCAGATCCTGTTATGGAAGGAGAAGTCACTACAGTACTGGAATCAAGTGGATTCAATGTCATAGTCGTTTGTCAACTTTGTGATATTCATAGTTTCCACTGAGAGAAAGTGTCACATTTAAGTTGACATTAACGTAGTCAAAACGCATTAGTGAGTGCGCAAAATGTTAGGGAACCATGCCAAGAATGCAAAGTTGTTCGCGCTCCACCACATACTTGACATGCCTAAACTCACTAAAGCATCACTGGAATGGAGGAAATGGAGCCAATGGTTGTCATTCAGTTGTTGTATTAGGGTTGCCTTGATGTAAAATAACCTACCCCTCCGCGGCATTTAGACCAAATTTTTTTATGCTAGAGATACATAAAATTGTTCATGGAGAATGCTTTCAACTTTCAAGAATATGGGAATGAACGTCTGAATTCTATGGCTCGGCATCTATAACTAGGGTACTCATGACATACATGTTGTTCATGGTGTATTCTTGACACACATATTGGCTCTCGGAGTCCTTATGAGGTAAGTCTACAAATTAATGCATGTATTCGGAATCAACACTTAATACATAGCATCTTGAGTTTGGACGAGTCTTTGACACGCACAAAAATGTCAAAGATATATTTTACCTTGCAAATTATCAATTACATATAACAATAAACAAAGATTATAGGATTCAAAAATATATGCAACAAATTCTGGAAATTAGCAAATACCCATGACCTCAAAAACAAATGTCTTAAGCTTAATATCCTCAATAAAATCGTGTGGCTATTCCTAAAACACACCTCCAAAATTTTAGTGTTACAATGCACATTTAAATCAACGTTCCAATCATTGGTCTGAAGGCAATGCATATTACTAGGAAACGTGGTCCTAGAACACACTTCCCATTTCACATTAGCGATCATTACCACATTGACCCCCTCACAAGAACTGAATGCAATCTATGATAATTGTAGATGGGACAATGTAGATGAGACTCGACAATTGTCAATGGGGCCATGCGCTAATGATAGCAAGTGTCAAATGGGTAACATGTTCTATGACCATGTCTTTCTTAGTAGTGACAAATTTTTAAAAGTTACATGGAAAATATCACATACATATAAAAATTTATTACCAAAAAAATAAAAAATAAAATCTAATTATTACTTGATTGTCAAGTACAGACAAAGACAAGCATCAACGGAGACAAGAATCTCCTGATGACCATCAATGATCAACCAAGCATTCACACATGCACCACACATTCGCTACCCATCAACAACATAACTGTAATATGTTCTTAGGGTACTAACATAGAGATAGGAAGAATCAGTGCTAAAGTAAACCTGTGTGTATAAGCCTGCTTGGCCCAAAGAGGACTCTCTGCCATCTAACTTAGTGATTCCCATCACTTTAGCTGTCTTCCAAAATTTGTTGTATCCGACAATAACGCAGGGGAGGCAGTCATGGCGGACCCCTTAATGTCAATAGCCATAGCTCCAGTTATGCATAGAGATTACCTGATATGGCTGAGTGCAACTCAAGGTAGAGTGCATTTAAGATTGTTTCGAATGTTTGAGTTCAATAGTTATGTCATTCCATAGTGTCCCGGACTCGTGCTGCAAACAATCGTCGAAGTACCTGCTGAGCCACTAAGGGTATGTAGGTGTTATTCGGTTCACAATAAAGTTTGTGTTGCATCAGCAAAACCTATGCTGAAGCATCAGAAAAGAATCGGATTGGAATTCAGACCTCCTTTGATTTAAGTTATGGGCATCGGAAGTGTGTGTTGGTTGATTGGCATAATAGGTCCTCTCAATTATGTTCACTATTGAGTGTGGAGCAGTTAATAAAATTTGAAGGTGTAGTCCAATCTCTTTCAAACATGTGTCTTTATGGTTTTTGTTCTTTGATCTTCACATGACCACACACCAATGAAATAGAGGTGTCCGATTAAGAAGAAGAATTGAATAACACCCACATACATTAGCTGAGGTGATATTTGGAATACCAAACTTGTTGATGAGCATTCTAGTTTGAATGCCCCCTATCCTCCTACTTTGTGAATCATTTGAATTCCGAAATTTGCATCACATGGTGAAGATGACAAACTTCAAAAGCTCACTAATTGATCAAGAGGTTCATTCTTGTGCAAGCGGACATGATGACCATCAATCCTTTTAACCCTTTAAGCGCTTGTGCTCAGGGAGGTCACTCCTGGGGAGGACCATTGTCAAGTTGAACACCACGTGCGTTAAAAGTTTGCTACCCCTATATTACATGCCATAGATAATTTTTAAAATTATGATATTTTTTCTACATATAAATAACCATTGATAATATCTTTTGTATATTTTTCTGACATTTTTAGTCATATTCATTTTTTTAGTAATCTTTTTAGTTCAATTTTGCGTCATTCTAGTTAGAAACGGTATGTTTTATAATAAAAAAATAGATCATCAAATTTGGTTACCATTTTTTACTATGTGATAGATACCGTGTATATCTACTCATGATAAAATTTGATAAAATTTTGACCCATTTTGGTGATGCCCTTTAGAAAAAGTAGATTTTGTCTTAACACACGTGGTGTTCAACTTGACAATGGAGTGACCTCCCCGGGCGCTTGTGCAACCCAAAATGGGTCACCGCCTAGTAATATTCTCATGGCAATCTATGTGGTGGAAGGTATGTACTAGTTTAGGGTGTTGCCTATTATCATGCATGTCAAAACAACATATAGAAAAGCCATACTCCAAGCATGTAGGATTTTTTTAGGGTTTAGAACTACATGTTTTGGGAGGTGGTCCCATGAGCTACCCAATGTGTGTCAAGTGCAAATATAACCACATGTGACCTTTTTAGTTTGCAACCCATATATTTCAGCTAGCATGTCCAAATTGGGCAAGTTTTTTTCCCCACCGGACAAGATCTCGGCCGTACATGACTCCATTGGAAAGATTCGACAAACTTTGAGTGTACAAGTCGAAGACCTCAGTCAAAGGGTAAATCTTCAAAAATGTCATAATTTGGCCCTTCAACTTTGACTTGTTATAAATTTCATTAAAGAAACCCAATTTTTTGAGAGGAGCTCACTTGGTCAAATTTCTAGCCTGCAAAGAATTCCGCCTTGACCTAAGTGGTCATCAAACAAAAAATTCAGATTTTTTTGGAGTTGCCCCCCTGATGAAGGCCCTATTCACATGTCAAATTTACCTTGCAAATGTGGTCTAATTGACTCCAAATTTTCACATCAAGAATATATGGTAGTGTAGTTCACATCCATACAATTGGAATTGAGAAAAACAATTCCTATTTTTTTGAAAACCCAAGCACCGATCGTGGACCTACTCGAAAATGGAATGTGAATGCTTGAGCATTTAGGGTTAATGTGCATTGAAGATTGATGTATCATGTCCTTTTTATATCGATCTTGAATGCATCACCATATTTCTCCACTCAGACAAAACCTGGTCCTACTCAAGTCTTGGAATCATTTCCAGGATCTATTTTCATGTTGTTGCATCAAGACTTGCTCAAGTGGTTTTATCTAGGCAATGTAACAATGCTGGCTGCACCGAAATAGTTTCTACATGTACACAAGAATTCCAAAAGTTCCAGAATAGCTCATAGATATAGCTTTTTGCTTAACTGTATTGATTATGCCCAGCAGCACTTGCTCTTCGTTATCATCAAATTAATTACTAGATTTTGGTACTGAGATCATGAATCTCCATGGTCTTCCCTTGATCTACACAAAAACTGCGGCATCACTCACTAAATGGTGGCAGGCTCCACTGCCGGATTCTCAAGGTGTTTATCTTCATTTGACCAGAGAGTCGAAGTCAATAAAGATTTGGTGCACACCATGGGAAAGAGGATATTCACAATTCAACAGCTGTCCAGATTTAGGGAGTTTGCATTGACCGGAGGCAGCGGTAAGGATATGATGTAGCAATTGTCCAATTGAAATTCACTACTTTGCAGATGCATTGAGCAGGTTCATGTGTTCATCTAATTGTCGGAGAGCCATAAGCTCACAATATTCACATCGATAGTCATAAGCGGTCCCTCATCCAAGAGCAGAAGGGTTACTCGAACTTGTCGCAATGTTCCATGCATAGACACAATATCATTCCTAAATCCCAGGTTGTGTTCATGAGCTCATCCGTTATGACTGATAATCAGCTTCAGTAGATGAATGACTTGTCACTCTCGTGTCTCATCGTCCACTCTCTCACTACAGTAAACATCATTGAGCAGATCTCCAGCACCGGTATTATATTATTTAAATAATGACATTATTGATTCTCCCATTATTATACCATTAAACCTAGAATCATGTTCTTAATTTGAACACATACCTTATCCATTCTCATCGTATCACATGTCTCCAAATATGTCTTCTCCAAAAATGTTCAACACATATCATACAGCTAGGGGCTCTGTGTCGCGGAAAACCTAAAGTTGAGGGAGACGGGACTTCTCCTTTGTAGACAGAACCTACATCATTTCCAACATCATTTTTATATCTGTGTCCCAGTCATGGATAACTTCCTCAAACCCCCTCTTGAAAAACAATATGAAGCACAAATGCAATGACCAAATTCAAATCCTTCGTTTTTACATGTGATTCAAGTAAACCGTATATACACTCTACTTATTTTGCAACCTCTCCTATGTTTGTATGTTCATTCTGATGTGCGAAGCTTATGGATCTTTGTCACATTTGATGCACGTCAAAAAGCATTTTGCCTTCATGCGTCATGGGTGCTAGGGTTAAGGTCCGAGATGACCCTAAACTATTGGGTGATAGTGGAGAGGTACCCATTTCCAAATGGAGTGGTTGGTGGTTTGATTCCTGTTGTGAAATCTTCTCTCTACTTTATGGAAAATAAAATAAAATAAAATAAAAACCAGCTAGGTAAGTAGGAAGCCAAGAGCCCACCCACCACAAGATAGACAGTAAACCCCACCCTGCATCAAGAGGATTCTTAAGCAAGGTTGGACCAATAGGCTCAAATTCACATCAGATTGCCTGACATTGGTTAGTTATTTATTTATTGCTAGGGTTACCATGGCGAGGCATTTGTAATGGCCTCCAAAAGGGTCTTGTGCCCATGTTCCATGGTGGAATGGCCATGATGACAAATAACATGCTAAGCTCAATTGAGTTTTTCTCAAACACCATTGCCTCGGGGGGGTCACTCTCTCTTGTGTTATGTACCCACGTGCATACAAAGGGTATTTTTATGGGGGCTATTTACCTCCTCATTTGGATTTTAGGGAACCCTTTAAGTAGAAAAAAAAACAACTTCACCAAATATTCAACACCCTATAGGTAATCGTAAAAGAAAACCTAGATTATTTCAAATGATGTTAAATTACTTATAAAATTTTGATTTACTTGTTCCGTACGAAGGCAAACTTAAGACTCCAATATGGCATGGTGTATATCCACATTGCTATATATTGGTGAAAGAAGATTGTAAACATCATGACCCGGTCATTTAATTTTCATCCATTTTGCATGTATTATATGTGAATATACTCATTTTATTTTTAAAAATCCCTCTATTATTTTTGTCATACTAATTTCTTTCTACCTCAAACCTAAAGTGGGGGGTTTCCCCCTTATGCTAAATTATATATAATCACATGTTTTGCAATTTAAGTAGGCTTTGGTAGATCAAGTTTCTATAATTTTTCTTGCCAATGAATAAAAAGCACCCTATAGTTGTTCTCACGTGGTTTCTACTTTTCAACCGGTCACCCCCCCCCCCCGAGACCATTGCCCATCTAAACATATACCAACAATGAAATTAAATAGGCATTATGAAAGTACAAACTACACCATGTTTGGATTTGTACTATTTTTGTATGGCTACATGTGGGATCTAGGTTATCGGCATGATGGTCTAGCCACTAAAGGTCTTTACAACATTGCCAATCCCAAAACTATGAATATTGTTGTGTATGTATTTTGCACTACATATATTTAGTTCTTGGTCCTTAGCTTATTAACAATAAAATTAGAGTCAAAATATGGGTCAAAACTTTATAATACGCAAAATCCAAATTTTGCATGTTGGGGGAACCATTTGACAGTCATACTAGAAGAATTTTTTTCCCTTTTGAATGGAGTGGGCATTCAGATTGTATGGAAGAGTTGTGGGAGCACTCCTAGCTTGATAACCTCCCACTCCTAACATATTCGTACTTTGGTGGTGAAAGCTCAGGGCCGCTTTACATGTAGAGGCCAGGCCAATTTGTTGTGTAAGAGGCTTGAAATCCTTACTTGTGATTGGTCAAAAGGCTAAAATCGGCCCCAACCCCTTTACACCTAGAGGCCGGGCCGATTTGGGTGTATGAAATTTTTAATCAAAAATGATATGGTCTGACATGGCCCGAGCTCGTTGAATTGGGTGCACCGAAAATGGAAGGCCAATTCTTGGCCTCGGGGCCAATGTCAAATTTCAATTAAAATTTTATTTTTGATAAAATATGATTTTTTTCAGCAAAGCAGATCCGTCGGATTATGTGGAAATCTGAACGGCTCTTATGGTTCATCTTGACTTCATCCTCTCCTCTCTTCTCTTCGTCTTTTTTTTTTCGCTTCTCTTGCTGATTTTTTTTGCGCTCGCCAAATTGTTGCTACCGTTTGTAAAGATAGCATAGAGGGGTATTCTAGCAAAGTGTATGAAGCGATGCAAAGGTATCAAAATGCTCAATCTCATGCTTTCCAACCCTTTCAACCTCCATTACAAGAACATGTAGGTAGTGTAGGGGTTCCCAAATTTTTTCAGCCGCCTCTTGGAACTCATATTCCTCTTCCACCTCCGTTGATTATGGACATGTGTGCAAATAATATGAAGAGAAAGGCTATGGAAGAGATTGGAGATGATGATGTACAGATTGTAACTCCACCAGCACTGAAGAAGAAAGGAGTCGCAACCCTAAAAAACCTCGGAAGAAAAACGTGAAGGACGTGGAAAAAGATGAAGAATCCGGCTCAAAGAATTGGAAAGACTGTGACGTGGAGACGATGATTTCGTTGCGCGGTGAGATGGAACCAAATTTTTTGAAGAACGCAAAGAAACAAGGTAAATTGTTTGCATAACTGAAATTTTTCGAAAAAAAATTCGATTTCATATTTGGCCAATTTAGCCTTTTTAAAGGCCTTTGCCTTTGCCTCTCGCCCCCGAGCCCCCCCTTTCCCCCCCAAGGGTTGAGAGCGGGCGGGAAAGCAAGCGGGATAAGGCACTTTATCCTTGGATGGATTTGATGATCTCTCCACCTCGTGGGCGCGAGAGGAGGGACCTTAGAAGACACTACATGTCTTCCATCTTTTTCACCGTGTCCATTACATCGAATACGTGGTTATTATACCAACACTATTCATGTAATTTAGAACCCTTCTACTACCAATATCATCTTTTTTTACTATGTATTCAATCGATTCATGTGATATGCAGGTGTAGATACTTGGTTGAAATTACATGCTCGTTTGATTGCGGTAATTTCTGGACTGAATCGAACTGCTGAGGGTTGCAAAAAGAAATTCAATACCTTGTACAAAGAAGACAAGCTGGCCAATGGAATTTCTGGATCAAATCGTTACACATGCAAGTTTTATGATTCTTTTGATCAATGGTGGGATCAAACTGGAACTGTAATGAAGCATGTGACAACGTTTGTTAATGATTATGTTAGTATCGAAGATAGCACCACAGACATTGAGAACGATCTATATTAATATGATACTCCAATTACGACTGCAATTCCAAATTCAACAACCAAGGTCGACAAGAAGACTTTTCAGGAACGTTGCTATAGAGTTTTCGTACAAATGGCCGAAAACAATTCAGTCATGGTTAAGAATTTTGACAAAACCAATGCTTTATTAGAAAGGATAGACCGCCAGATGAATAGGCTTATAGACAAATTTTAGAGTTAATTATCTTCCGAATCAGATGCATCATGGTCACGAGGGAAGAGAAATTTTCCCTCCATTCTCAAATGTGCCTCCCAAAAATATTGAGCTAATAATTCATATGCTTGTGTAGCTTGTACAAGAAATTTTTTTATCCTAGCATCTTTGTTTTTTTTGGTTCCTACAACCTCCGCACTCTCATCTTTGTCTTCTTCTATATCTTTTACTACAGTCATTTACCACAGTCATTTATCATAGTTTCTTCAAGATTTTCAATTCGTATAGTTCATACTTCAACCTCGTCCATTTTCAGGTATCTTCTCATTTCCTTTGCAGCTTGTGTAGTTGTCATAAATATATCAACATTCTCTAGCTGGCCCAGTTGATTTATACTCTCCCTATGTATAATTTTTTTCTCTTTCTTTTGCCCATTCATCATCAAACTTGTCTCGGTGTATTATATACAAGTTATGAAGACAAATGCAAGCGGTAACCACATTAGGTACATGTCGTAAAGGCATATCAATTCTCTTCAATAGAATCCTCCACCTCCCTTTCAATATACCAAAAGCTCTCTCTACCGCCATTCTTGTTGATGATTGGATAAAATTCCAATGCGCCTTTGCTCTAGATAATCCATATTTTTCACCTTTGAAAGGAGAATAGAACCATGGTCTCATTGCATAAGTTGCATCACCCATAAGCTTATAAGGTAATAGCTCATATTTTATCATTTTTTTTTCCAATATCAGAATTTTGGAACAAAGTCCAATCATGGCAACGCCCAACCCATCCAAAATCGTAATCCCAAAACCTACATTTACTATCCACTACACCTTGAAGTAGAGCTGAATAAAAACCTTTTCTGCAATAATATGAAGTAGGATCTATAGGAGGAGCAATGATATGTATATGACTACCATCAACCACTCCAATCACATAAGGTAATCCTCTAAGCTCCTCAAACTCGGTTGCAATTCTATTCAATGTAGCTCTAGATTGTTTCTCAATTGCTGCATAAAACTTCCTAACAATGATAGATGCAGTACTTTCATGAATTCCATAAGTTTCAGCACAACCGCGTAATGAATTACCACTACTAAGTCTATTAAAAGAAAGAACGATCCGATTTCTAAGAGGAACGGATGCTCTAAAATTTGTATCCTTACGACTTAATGATGGAGATAAGACACCGCACAAATAATCAAAAGTTTCAGAAAGTAACCTTGTATGTTGCTTGAACATCTTAACCGAGTAACATCCAAATAGTAATCTATCCGCAAAAATAGTACTCCGGTCATACATCCAAATATTCCGTATTCTCTTAGACGTACTACTCTCTGCAACCATCATTGTAAAAACCATTGTCATGACAGCATAATGTTGATGCAAAGCAAGTTTTTGCAAAATTGCAACAACTGCTATAACATGTCGTACGGCCATGAAGAACACAAGAGCCACTAAAATCTTTTGTCTTCGTTCATCCATCTTGTACAAATGACAATGAAAAAAAAACGAAAATTTTGCTCCATTTATTGAATCGGCTTGGCTTCTTGGCCCTAAGGCCTTTACATATGGGAAAATTGGCCCCCGTTATAATCTTATTGTAATGTGTAGTTGAGGCCGGCCTCCACCCCAAAAAAGGCTCAAATTTCATGCAATCGGCCTCAAGGGGAATTGGCCCAGCCTCTAGATGTAAAGCGGCCCTCAATGTTATACTTTAATGAGCGATATGGTCAGGCACTATAAGCAAGTGCGTCATGCTACTTGTGAATGGGCCCCATATTCTCACTTATAATAGGGCACTAAAGGAATACCCTACACCATGATGCGAATAGTGGGGCATGACTTGGATGGGTAGCACACATGGATGCTATATATTGATCACATTGGGTTCAACATTTTCCCATTAATGTTTTGTAGATGTGATTTTTCCACTCATGAAGTGAAATTTGACCTAAATATTATGAGTTGCGTGTCATGGATTTTGAAAGAGACATGTGCTTGGAGGTCATCTCATCATAATCAAAGTTTTGTAAGGTCAAGGTTTTGTGTGCCATAAAAAATACTTATGTGCACACACAAATGTCCATAGTTTAGCAAACAAGTGAGTGGGAGCTCCAATGTTACACTTGAATGAATTGTATGGTTAGGCATTATAAGCAAGTGTGGCATGTCACGTGTGGTCCAACATTGTCACAATCATGATAGGTCACTCCAAGGAATACATTACGCATACAAAAGGTGGAGCATGACCTAAGGTACCGAGGCCTTAACCCTTAAATGCTCGAGCAACCCGAAATGGGTCGCCACCTTATATTCTATTGGGGTTTGCGGCCCACTAGGTTGCAATGTAAGTACATGGATGGAAAGGTATCTACTGGTGTAGGGTGTTGCCAACTACAATGTGGACCAAAATAACATATAAAAACCTAATACTCCAAGCATGTAGGATTTTTTGTTAACATGGCATTTGCTTGTTTTGGGAGGTGGTTCCATGTGTTGCTCAAATTTAGGATCCAAATTAAGGAGCTAATATCTTTCACATATGATGCCCAATTTGGGTGGGGTTTTTTTTCCCTTAGACAAGGTGACGGTTGTGCACAACTTGACCGGATGGAATTGGCAAAAACTTAGTGCACATGTTGCTTGCTTCGTGAGAAAGGGGAAATCTCCCAAAATGACCTCATTTGGTCCCTCCAACTTTGAGGGTGACGGACTTCATCTAAATTTGCTCAAAAAAACCCAAAACTTTTGTAGTAGCTCATTTGTCATTCACATAATATATCATGGGGGCATTCACGGTTGGGGTACTACTTTTGGGTGTCTAACGGTTTAAGGACTTTTTTAGATAACTTTACATAGTTGGTAAGCTTAGATTTGTATTGTGGAGCATACTTTGGATCATACCTACATTTTAGTATTCCATAATGAGTACACCGACAAAGTTAATTTACAAGGAATAGGGTTATCTAAGCTTTCCTTTTCATTCCTTAATGGACATGCAGGACTGTTGTCATAACTGTTGACCTCAAGATTAAGGAATGAAACGGACAAGGAAAATTAATTGAATTGATCCCAAATTTTTTCCTCACACTTATTGTTCAATTGTGTACCAATAGAACTAAAAGTGTATTGCATACCAATTGTATAGCCTTACATAACACACCAAACATGCCCAGAATTACACAATAACATGGCAACATGAAAAATGAACGTTTAGAATTAGAATTGGACATAATAAAATATATGTATGGATACATGACACTTATACCAAGGTACTAGGATGCAAAACAGGAAAATAATTCACCCCCGATGTACACTTCAATAATGAAATTGCCATTGATGTGGCCAAAACAAGTCATATGATCTCTCTACAAGTTTTATGACCTATCTAATTATTTCATAAGGAATTTATCTATTAATATTCATTATTTATTATCAAATAATATCTTTCTTGATAAATCTTATGACCTATCTATTTATCTATTTAAAATTTATTAATTAAATCATAGTAAATCGTAATAAACGTCAAGATCCAATGCGACAAAGTCCTTAATTCCTTTGTCCCAAAAGTAGTACCCCAACCGTGAATGGCCCCTCATGGCAAAGTGCCAACTTTCAAAAATTTGTGGCATGACCAAAATGGTCATGAAACAAAAAAAAAATAGAGTTCTCTCTAGCCGCCCTCCCGATGAAGGCCAACCAAATGATCTTGACTTTGGGTTAAGTGAAGCTATATAAGCTTTGGATGTAGGAGGGATGCATTTGGGCAGCTAGGGCATTCAATGTGCGCTTTATGAAGTTGATGAAGAAGAATTGAACTTGATGATTTTTGGATGACAATAGTTGTGCGGTGGACTCCTGGTGCGTATATGTCCACATAAATGAACCTTTTTGAGAAGTTGAAACTTCTTTTTATGCCTTCAAGCAAAACACTTTGTGTATTTCAATCTTAGTAGAAATATGCATTTGTTTATATGGTGAAAGGGAACTTGTTAGCACTGCTAATTTATGTCACGTGTAAACCAAAATGAAGTGATGATATTGAAAGTTGTGCAAAAATTAGACACTGAAAACAAGAAGCTCAGGTTGTAGTAGTTCCGATTTAAGAGAGAAGAGAAGGACGTTACCTCGATCTAATCCATTTATAGGAATTTATATACTATTGCTAAATTTAGAAAATAAAACATGAAAGATGTCAACATGCAACTGGTTGGTCTTGGAAAGACTAGGATCTTGATTGATAATGCCCAAAATCCTCCCCAAACACTGACAACCCTATATGTAGAATCGTCAAAACTTGGACTCATAGGTCCCCCTAAAATGAGCCCATAATTTGGCACCACATCAACCCTCGGACAAAAAGGATCCACTATTTTCACAAATTGACCAACGATTATAAAGGACATACATTTTGCACATTTGAGCTCACTAAAATTTCATCTTAAGAAATATACATGGAAAACAAACATTAGTATAAAGGACGTCATCCACATGCAAACATGAATGCAACTTAACTCATCTACCCTTTCAAATTCAAAGAGATTGTGTTACAAAGGTTAGCCAATTCTTCCTACTTGATTTAGAGACAACCAACACTTCAAATTCATGACATGGATGAAACCCCAAACATTTGATGAAGAATTTCACTATTTGCTAAGAAAATATTTACAATAATCAAAAAATTGGTGTATGAAATGAAGTTTGAAGTCACCACTGTCGTCCAATGCATAAAATATTGCTTATATATCTTCATCAGTAATTGATGGAAATGTCCTACAACAACACCAATTCCATGATGCTCAATCTCATATTCATAGCAACTTGGCTTCTAATGATATGTAAAAAACATACTTAACCCTTAAACGTCCAGGGGGGGTGAGAGGGCCTCTCCCATCAGCCTATGTTTACCCCATTTCAGACCTCCATGTAATTCTTTTAGTGCGATCGGCATATATATTTAGATATGGAATTTTGAGATACACATTTTGGGGAAATTTTTTTTGCAATTCCGACATGTTTTGACGCTATCTTATGGTCAAATAGTTTAGGGTCAACGAGGCCCTGATAGGGCCTCTCCGACGTTTAAGGGTTAAGAGGGCTTGCATTTGAGATTAGTAAGCAATGACCTCCACACTAAGTAATGCACACACATGTACATATTTAACTCCTTAAAGAGCTTCCCACATCGGTGGATTGAATTGCCAAGAGATGTGCATCACATGTGGGAGGGAGAAGACAAGGTTCATGATTAGGGTTTAAGGTTTAGAACAAATGATACCATGGGAAATCTATGGTATCGTAACACATGATTCATCTTCACATGTCAACCTCCCACTTGGCCTTCCCGAGCAATGTGACATATCCACGCACCAACAAAAGTAGCATAAGAAGAAAAAGAAGAACAAGACACTCCACGTATTGACACATGGCGCAATGCGAGGGTTTGGGTTGACTCCTATGGTGGTTTGCATTAATGGCAAAACCTGTGATATAAGGGAGAGAAATGTGACAATAAGGAGTAAGATTTGAACTAAGAACAACTGGTCCATAGGGTTTGGGGATATAATAGAGTGAATGACATTATAGAGGTTGATACTACAAAGTTTAGGGTGTGCATAGCAAAAATGTTTAGCACTAGTGCTGGAGGTGCCCAAAAATGGAATGTGAAGGCTTGAGCATTTAAGGGTTAAAGTAACATCTTCCCTTTGGTGACACCTATTTTTAGTTATTAAGCCGTCAACAAGTGAGTGCAACGGTGCCATCAAGTAAGTCATTGTTAAAAGCAATTAATCGTATACGGCATTAAGTATAAAACAACATCACTTTGGCCATTCATAATAGATGTTTAAGAAGGATGCAAGAACGCTTATAAAAGAGAACAAACTTTGGCCAATCACAATGGCTAATCTAGGATCTATCTGCCCAACGAGGCGGTGTAAGAAGTGATCCACAAAAGGGGGACAACAAATTTATTTAATAAAAGATCCTTCACCTACAATAAGGTTGATTTTGTGGTGATTCTTATTTAGCAATCCAACACCAATAGAACCCCCTAGTTGACAATAAAAGGCTCTTTCCTTAAGATGACTTTGAAGAATTTATGTAGGTTGCATACTTGGGGAGGTGACTATTAGAATTTTAGAAACCACGTGAGATAAAAAATAGGGTCAATTTAATTCATCAAGGGTAAAATTTACAAATTTGTTAGATCTACCATAGCATTGGAAATATGTTCCCTACATGATTATATGTAAAATAGGGTGGTGAATAATTCCTCCATTTTAATAATCAGTAGAAAAAAATAGGGTTATAGATATTGGATCCCCTTAAAAATGTGTAATAGGATCAATAGAATAATTATGGGTTTGACTAGATGGATGAAGAAGTGTGTAGTTTCTATCCAAATTTGAATGAAACGCGTTAGTATGGAGGGAAATGTTGTGGGATTTTTTTGGGGGAAGGAATGTTGTGACTTCTCAATGGCCGTTGGGTTTTGCAATAGTGCAATTTTAGGGCAAGGCTTGCTTAGGGTTAGGGCAAGCAGAGTGGCACAAAGGCGGTGAAGTGTTTGGGTAGGAGGTCTTGCGTTGGTGAAGCGTGGCGCAAAGGCGGTAGGTAAAACACATTTTTTGGAACTTTCTTCTTTGCTCCATAGCATTCACACATGGTGTTTCACGAGCGCCGAAGATTCGGCTTGCTCCGCTCTCGTGCGGTAAGAGTCAATTTGAAACTCCAACTCCTTGATTTTCCCTTTCCACTGCTCATTTTTCAACGACATGCTCCTGATTTCCGACACCCTCCTCAAGCACCGGATTGGCGATCCAACACATACACAAGCAGCCATGGTGAAGTGGGCGAGTGCCACATTAATAGGTTCAAATTTCCTCTCTATATGCTACAAAATGCTTATAGGCTCTCCTAACCCATGCAAACTCCGCCCAATGTGCGACCAAAACCCTATGTATATAAGAAGAGTCTTAAGTTTGTTATATACATGGGTTTTGAGGAGTTCATAGAAGTTATGGTGTTTTTTTTTCTTGATTTTTTTTTGTCTGGTTGTGTGTTTGAGGATTTTGAACATGAATTTGATGGATTGGGAAATGCGTTGTCGTTGCAAGTTTGACGCTGCTGCCACTTATCATGAAGGTGAATCCGAATTTCAATGTTGTGGCAACAACATGTCTTGCGGTGTTCATCGGGTGCCATCGATCTGTCAAGCCTGCTCCTCCCACGGTGAGCTTTAGATGTGATTTAGTCTAGTGGATTTTAAGTTGGGATGAATCAACCATAAACTTACGGGGATTAGGTTTTACTTGAACTATGACCCTATAACATGGTCATATCACTGGCTGGTCTCTTCGTTGGTCGAAAATTTGTTCTGCATTGATTGAAGATATTGGTAGTGAAAGAACCTACACCTAGAAGTTGGCTAGTTACCACTCTCCACTTGCTTATCACTTTTGTCCAAGTCCTTCTATCTTATTTTGTGCATTCTAAATGTTTCTCAAATGAAGAGTGAAAATTTGTGTAGTCTGAACTTTAAGGACTCCTGTGCTTTTGGTTGTAAGGAAGAGGGTATTTATGAGCAAGAGTTAGGAGTGTTGCTGAAACTTTGCAAAGGACAAGGCTAATTGTGTGCTTATACAAGGGCGTGAAGGGGGGGATTAAGCTAAAGGAGGCAGGTTACTTGATTTCTCAAGTAATCTGGTCCATGGCATTGAGGACTTGAAGGCATAAAAAATAGGTTAAAATTGAGGCAAATCATTCTCACATAGCTATCTGCTTTGAGATAGTGAAATTCAAGGTTGGTGCTAGTAGTTCTTTTTACATGCACAAAAGAGTGAAATTAAGATGGGAGTTTTGTGGTTCCTGATCAATCATTTTCCATGTGGGTTTCATGTATTGGGTTTCCACTTACACGCAATATCTCAAACATTGAGCATATTCATGTTTGTCCAAGTTTTCAATGCCAATCGCATTATTGACCAAGGAGAGTATGACATACAACTTTTGAATGTGGAAGGACCTCCCTTAATGGGAGGGGATGTGAGGTGGCATGGGTTTGATGCTTCCAAAGGAATCTTCTCAAAATGAGGGTTTAGGAAAATTGATCAAGAAAGAGATCCTCTTGATGATAGTACTTTTGATGTGGAGGAGGATGATAAAGTGGGTTCAATGTGATTTGGTTGAGTAGTGAAATGGCAGAGTTTGGAAGTGAAAGGCGAGATAGTGTCCATGGGGGAAGTAGTGAAGGTGATTTGGAAATAGATGAGATTGGTGTGTGTAGTATTGGGCAAACTAGTTCATCATCCCAAGTAGCCAACAATGACAGTGGAAAAATATTGGAATCAAATAGTTGTCTTGTCCCAACTGATTGTATTTCTTATTTTGTTCTATCCACGTTTACAACTTGTCTATGTTAGCTTGTATATTTTGTTATCTCCGTCTTTATTGGTTACCCTTTAATTAGTATCCAAGTGCTATTGGTTGTGTTTTGAATGGTACTTTGAATGGTTTAGGATTGGTATAACTAATTGAAACCAATTGAATGACAAGATAGATGGTATGAAATGTTTGTTGCTCACATAGTCGATTTTGCAATGCTATAGTATTCCGTCCACTATTTGGTACTTGTACGATTTATAAAAAAAATATGGTGCCAAAAATTAGTCTCTCTAAATAATTACAAATAAATATAGGGTGCTAAAAAATAAGTCATAGTAGCTTTATATCTACAAATAAGGTGGGAAAAATATTGAGAGGTGCATAAATATCCCTCCATTAAATACCCCATTATCGCATGCAGGGATTGCACGTCACGTCACATCATGTCACGTCACATTTTGTGACAATGACGTGACGGCTGACCAAAAAACGTCACGTCCGAGGGGGGGTAAATCCGGCAGTTATCCTAGGAGTAAACTGACGCGGTCAACCACCTGGTCAACCCCCTGGTCGACTGCTAAGTCGACTGCAAATAGCAATCGACTTAGCAAACGACTGCAAATAGCAGTCGACTGCAAAAAAAATTAAATTCCAAAAAAAATTCTGGACTATCAGATCTTCTTGGCAAGAAGATCTGACGGTCCAAATTTTTTTTTGGAATTTTGGAATTTTGTTTTGGCAGTCGATTGCTAATTCGACTACTATTTGCAGTCGACTTAGCAGTCGACTGCAAAAAAATTAAAAAAATTAAAATTTTTTGGACCGTCAGATCTTCTTGCCAAAAAGATCTGACGGTCCATAATTTTTTTGGAATTTAATTTTTTTTTTGCAGTCGACTGCAAAAAATTACTTTTGCAGTCGACCAAGACCAGTCGACTGTAATTAGCAGTCGGCTAGCTGGTCGACTGCTAAAAGCAGTCGACTTCAAGGAAAACCTAAAAAAAACAAAATCAAAAAATTCTAAAAAAATCATGGACCGTTAGATCTTCAATCCAAGAAGATCTAACGGTTCAGATTTTTTAATAGATTTTTTTTCTTCTGAAGTCGACTGCTCGTAGCAATCGACTAGAGCAGTCGTCCAAAAAAGTTAAAAAAAAGTTACAAAAAATTGGTACAATAACTTTTTTTTACCACGTCAGTGCGCGTCAGGCCCTGACGTGACGCGACGTGATGGCATCACGTCATTTGTGACACGACGTGACGCAAAAAGGCCACGTCACGTCCATTTGCACATCCCTGATCGCATGTGGTTACAAAATGTAAGGGGGTGTGATCGCCCCGAGGTTGCATACGAATTTATTATTTTTTGAAGTGTTTTTTTGTAGACTATGTATAGATTCGCTAATCTATGGATTTTTTGAAAATTTTCCAAGCTCTTAACCTTCTTGAAATAGCAAAAGTTTCTTAAAGTGTTACTTTAAGGCATGCGTACCTTACTAGATGGATAACAAACATAAATGGCATGTATTAAGCACAATGAGCTTAACCCTTAACTTCTTGAAGTGTATTGTGGTTTCGTTAGATCCTCTAAAATGTAACCTTTCTAGAGCTCAATTTTTATTGTACCTAAAATAAAAGTTGTTGATAAGGATTTTAAGATCACATCAATATGGTAGCAATAGGTGTGCTCAAGTAGCAACCCTATTTGTCACTATTGAAATGTTCATAACATACAAGTATGGATGTTAACCCCAATCAAACATATAAAGGTAGACAAACCCCTTTCTAACACCCCCCCCCCAATCTTGATACATAGAGTCCCCTAAAGTCATGAAGTTCCAGACATGTAGCTGTCATTTTCTAAAGTGATGGAAAAACCTGTGGAGTTCAAAAATGTTGCCATCACATTTGGCGTGATGAAAATAGTAAGTTAAAAGGCATGGATTTGGGTTCCTTAAAGAGGACACTAATTGTACTCAAGTTTTTGTCTCCTAGAATTACGAACAAAATTGAGTACACTTTGAATAGACTCATCTTCAATAGACAACCACGAACAATTCATAGGCTCTTTTTTAGATTTGAAAATTGGATATGATATTGCACAAACTTGTGCACATGTATGCAAAGTTTCACATACATTGATAGTAAGAAAGTATCCTACAAAGCCAAATGAGAAACTACATGCATATACTCAATTTTGTTCAAGTTGCCTACAAACTCTTAAGTAATTGGTCTAGTAACCCCTACTCTTCAACACATCGTCAATTCTTTGTGGCATGCTCTCATAAAGTGTCATGCAATCTTGTTCACTGAAATTGGGATACACTGAACAAACACACACGCTCCCACGATTCTTGGATACCTCTTGGAGGTGTCATAAATTCGTTCAAGCACCGTTTGAGAAGTGCCCAAAAGTATTCAATGGGATTCAAATCCAGAGATTGTGCATGTCATTTAAGGAGTTGAAATGGTTGTGATGCCAACCATTCTTGCATGATCTTGCTTGAGTGTTTGGGATCATTATCATGTTGAAACACCAACCTACTTGGATCTAAATTGTAATTATGTATAGTGGACCAAAAGAATTTTTTTTGTATAGATTCCTACCTTCATTATGTACCATGCCCAGCCCAAAAGTTGTCATGCATCCCCAAATCATCACCAACCCACCACCATGCTTCACAGTCTGATGGACATGCTGAGGTCCAACACGTTCTCCATCTCCAATTATGTTCTTAAAACAATGGAGACATACGGCTACAAACGATTCTACAAATTACACCTCACGTACTATGGAACCAAGGCTACATAATGCACAAGAAATCTCACGACACTCTCAACTACGCAATGCACACAAAGATGTCGATGTTGGAAGATGGTGGCGAACAAAAGCGAGTATTATAGCCCTAACCACTTCAACTTTTCTTATTTTAGAAACCCTAAACCCTTTTCACTTGTTGGTTTCACATTTATGCAATTGATTGTTTGGACTCTTGCTTTGATCACTTCATCACTTTGTTTTTTGATTTGAATTGGCTGACAATGGTAGCCGAAGTTGAGTTTGTGTACAACGTACTTAGTTTTGTTTGTAATTGTAGTTGTTGGAAATAGGTCGATCCATGATGAGGTATGGGTTGGGAGAGGATCTTGCCTTTGGAAATTTAAGTAATTTCACAATTTGGAAATAAATTATAATTTGTTTGTGTAAATGTTGTGATATCAATTTCCAAGCCTTTGAAGATTCACTCTAGTATCACACTTGTACTACGCTTATGCGAAATTGCCTAAGATTAATGAAAATGAGTTGTCTACCTTAATTCAACACAATTTTGGGTGCCAAGGAATACTTAAAGATAGGTCCAAAATTAATGAGTTTGATTTTTTGTAACATGACAAATTTCTTAGGCAACTCCAAATGAAAGACTTAATTTGAACTTACATGATACTATAAAGGGCTCGTTATTCCGACACAAAATAATTATTTTCCCCTCAAAATTTGCCATGTGTCATGCTTACATTCGCCATGACCCACTTGTATCCCACATGCAAACTGTATTCCGGCACATGTAAAGATGAAATAGGGAGCCCTCTACGGGTACCAAGGAACCAATATTGTTTGTCTTTGAGAAATGTTCAAAGGGACAAGAATATGACGTGTCACACATCTATAGGGGCAACTTTCATACAATGGGGTGGCAAAGATTTCTTACGTCTACAAACATTTTCCTCTAAGGTATACTAGTGTTATTTGAGTACTTTTCTTAATCTTACACCTGATATTTGATTGGTGTGTAGTTTGGTGAGGATCAAAGAACAAATATACATGTTTAAAAGAGATTGGATGGCATCTTCAAAATTTATTAACTATTCCGCACTCAATAATGAACACAATTGGAGGATCAATGTATTCAATTAAGAGATTAACAAACACTCACTTCTGACAACCATAACTAGACAAGGAGAATTCCAATTTTTAACATGACTTATTTTGATGCTTCATCATAAATATGCTAGTGCAACTCAAGTTTCGTTGCGTAAATCTAATCGGTAAGCTAGAAGTTGGAGAGCATGAAAACCGATCCAAATAACACCCACATACCATATGGTGAATCTCTCCATCCATGGCATCTCATGCTCTCAGAATACTAAATTCATGCGAGAGGACAAGCAAACGTACACTCGTGCCAATGCACACTTTCTCACATTCATGCGGTAGAACCATGACCTTTTTCACAACCTCTAATATATCCTCCAATCAAAACTTTGCATTTCATGGTGTGGTTTGACCATACTAGTGGTTGGTCAAACGGCCTCTCATTTGTAAGCTTCATATTGGGAGGGGGAGATGTGGCTAATTTCTTTTAAGGCTTCCAAGTGCCTTTATGAGCACATCCACGCCCATGAAGTATAAAATATGATCTATGATCCTGCCCGCCGGTTTGATACCATAGAAGTAAGTTAAGTTAGACCTCCTAAAAAGCCAAGGAAAATCATATGGAGCCCGGGCCCTAAACAAAGTTTGAATTATTGCTACAAAACAAAATCATGGGAATAATATTCCCACAAAGCAAAGTTGGCCACATATGTAGAACATTTCAAGAAATACGGACAAGGCCTATGTCCAATACCCGGGGTGATACCCGGGAGGGAGGGCAGTACAAACCCCAACCGGCACTGCTTCAGCTCTCCGTTGCTGGTTCTTCATGGATAACGGGGGCTTCTTCCCCGCTCCGAATTGCGCTGGTAAGTTAGGTCACACATTTGCATTCAATGCTCGAGTCACTCCAATCTTTGCCTTCTGTAAAGCATCATCGTTGTTCCTCATCCGTTCCTTGTGGACCTAAATTTTCAACTCCAAGTGCCAGATGCTGCCTCAGACACATACATACATACGTAGGTATCAGACATCCTCACACACACGCACACGCACACATAGGTGTCAAAGTTATCAACAACTGCTCGTGTATGCAATTTGTGGGCAGTTGCAATAGACCTTGCATTGCTGGCTACATTCTTTTGTTAAGAATTTGGAGTTAAAAGTGGCAGTTTTGAGGAATTGTTGTTCTGGCCCCTTCCTCGTCTTCGTTGGGTTGAAGGATTGCTGCTTTTTACGCTAAATCCGTGGTGGGAGGAAGTCTCCGGGAAGTATAGGTTGCATTGTTGTGGGTAAGTTGTTGTTGTGACCTTGTAAGGGGGACAGCATTCCACTCACATCTGAAACTAGTGTATGATCCCAGTCCTGCAGGAAGATGTTTCTACCTGACTTTTTATCACACTTGCATTTGCAGAAGGAGACACCTTCACAGACTGCACCTGACATCCTCACATCCAGGTAGTCATTCCTTCACAGGGTATTCTTCAAAAACTCGACTTTTTTGCAAAACTCTTTGCTTCACCAATCCCTGCAAGTGTTGTAGGTGTGGGTTTTATTGATGGGTTTTGTATCTTGATTCTCGTCGTCCAAATATTGGAATTACTGTTGCAAGATATGCAAGCCTGAATTCATCACGATGATGAAAACACGGTCATTAACCTTTAACCAATTGAGGAGAAACCTGTTTTTGAAGAAGTTAGTGATGGTTTCATTACCTTCCTTCTTGCATGCGTATGTGCACCCTTTATGCCTTAGATATTTGTGTCAAAATTTCCCTATTTGGGGAGCTTAATTTGTACTCTATGTCGGTTTTGAGGTGCCCTAGTTTTGGTTCAACAATGTGCCAAATTCTGGACCCCGACTTGAGAGCTTATATTCTCAGGGTGCAGATGTTTGTGTGTAATACGCATTTTGACGACTGGTATCAGGCGGTTTCGTATTGGATAGAATTAGCTTTCCTGATGATCTATCACGTTGGTATTTACCCAAGGCAAGGGCTGGATAGGGTTGATTTCTTCATAAAAATAACATTGTAGTGGTGAATTGAGAGCTCATGTACACATTGTCTTAGGGTCAATCTGATGTGTTTGCAGTCTTTTCCAGCAATTTGTCTGATTGCTCTTGCATTTGCATTGGTATTCATTGAACAATTTTGTTACACTCAGATGATCTGATTAGCCATTTATCTCCTATCTGATTCTACACTCCAGATTTGAAATTGGTGTAGTCGATAGGGAGATGCAACTGGCATTGTAGCACCTTATAGCTCACAAAGATACAAAATCACTCAATAAACCTTCAAGAGAGCACAACTAGCTCCTTCGAACTCAAAGAACCTCAAAATGCTTAAGGAATGGACCAATCTCTCAAGTCAGCACCTTATACCTCACAAAAGATACAAAATCACTCAATAAACCTTCAAGAGAGCACAACATGCTGGGGAGGGGTTTGCTACTTTGTTTAGAACAAAGCTTGGATTGCCATGTTGACCTGTACAATGAGCTGCTTGTGTTATAATAAGAGGGTAGGAGTGTATATACACAGGGTGAGCCTAAATTGATATGTAGAGTTGTTTGTTCGTTCAGAATTTCTCTTTGTCAGCAAAGACAGTCCTGCCTCTATAGCCCAGTGAATGGGCACAAAAACCTTGGCCTGAAGGAAAAGGAAAGTCAAAAGAATGAATGGGATGGGAAGGCCTCCTTGCCACAGCAGCTGGAGGGACTTGCACTTGCTCAGATCGCAATGACATATAGTGCCTCCAAAATACGGTGTCATTGGCTCATTTTAGTGCAGATTTAATGCTCCATTTGAGTCACTTTCTTTGTGCTGTGCTGATTCTCAAGGTATGATTTCTCCCCAAGCTCTTGTTACTGCACTTCATTGTTGGGAAGTTTATTTTGATATGCCACCCAGTTTCTTTTCACTAATCCATCAAGTAGATCGCATTACACAATTGTAGTAATATATTGTTGGGCTAGGTGGTGAATTTGAGGTTCTCTTAGAGTTGTATTCTCTTTGAATTCCTGTATATATATTGTGTCCTAATTGTAGGTGCAGTGCATTTCAAGGGGTGGTGTGATATACAAAAACTGGCAATCCTGGCACTGAAAAGCACCATATAGTGCTCAAAAGTCATGCGAATTGAGAAAGATTCTTGCAATGCCATTGAGGCCAATCATTGCAGCACATTTGGTGCGTCAAGAAACTCTGATATTGCCAAAGCCACCAGGAAGAGTGCATTCCAGTCTGGGTTTGCAATGTAAGTCAACTGCTGTTCTAGTCTTGGAGATTGAAAGTTTAGTGCATCAGTTACTGGTGTCCCATATAGTTCTGCTGCCCCAGTTGCTCTATAAATTGTGCAGGAAATTTGTTATAGTGTGTTGTGATGCTGTTAAAATTCTGCAAGTCGTTTCTTACTCCATTACTTTCCTGTCCTTTTCATGGTTCATCCAAGTGAGATATGTCTTAGAGCTTCCCTAGCAGATCCTCTTTCCTACAATTATTGTGAATTTCCCATTCTTATTGGGATCCGATTGGGGTTTCATGAGGTTTGACCGAAGTAAATCTTAATGTGACTTTGACGTTTCTGCACTAAGAAGGTCATTGTAGTAGGGGAGGGTATTGTTATAGCTCCTTTCTGTGCTTTCAATGAAGAAATATGGCCTATCAGCAATGTTGGTTCAACTTTGTACCTTACTCCATCAAAGAGTGGGTTTCTACAGCATGGGAGGGAAGAGATGTAACTGTGTATTATCTTCCATACATGTACATATGAATAAATGAGGGTATTCAGAAAGTTTAACAAAGTCTTGCTTAACTGACAGGAAAGCAATGGTGAAACAGGAAGTACCTCAGGGCTTGCAGTTGTGGACATTAGAGAAATGTTGAACTTCAAGCAGATGGAACAGCAAGAAGACATGACAGATGTGGAACAATCAAGAGAAGGTACTTCCTAGTTGCAGGAAGGAACTTGGAGAGTTGAATGGCTTTAGAGTTACTTGGGAGGTTGGGGCTGTTCCATCGCACACAAGCCTGCATCCCATCTAGCGGTAGTGCAAGTTCACCTTTGACTTCTCAAGTTCGACCAGCTGAGCGAACCTCAGAAATTAACATCAGCATTCCGGCAACTATTTGCTCCAGGTCCTTAAGGTTCCCATGCACAGAAAATCTTGCAAAGTTCAATGCAAGGAAACTCAAGTCATTACAAAGTTCTTCAAGGCGACAACTGTCTTGTGTGGAGGTGTCAGATGGATCCTGGCACAAGATTCAACCTGGCAAATCTCCAAGATCTTTGACTTCTCTATTTACTCTAGCAACAAAGTTTCTTCACCCAAGGGTAACAGAAGAACCTCAGAGTGGTAGAGCAACACATGATGGATCATGTGTTGACCCCAGTGTGGTGGGACCAAGGCGGAGGAGGAGAAGATTTCATTGTGTGTGTAGCTTTGCCAGCAGTTCTATTGGTGTATGTTTTGCTGGAAAGGCAGCCAAAGAGAGACAAGCAGATTGCACCATTTCTAATTTGCAGCTGCCATCCTTTTATGGCACTGGAAGGTTGAATTGGCAAGTTCAGAATGCTTTGCTTCAGGGTCTTGGTAGAGGCAGTCAGGGAGAGACTGAATTTCCAAGCTTGGTCCAGGTCAGCGCCTGTTCTCTTAATAGTACAGTCCAATTGACATGGCGATATATATCATAATATTTGTCCTCATAATATTTTTGTCTATCACAGGTAAGTATTTTGGCTGGGGTAGTTGTTGGCAAGTCCATTCAGGTGTGCGTGTCATACATGTGTAAGTGTTTCAAAAACTGACTAAATTTTTTTACATCAAAGAAGGGAAGTGTTTCAAACCTTGTATTCATTATTGTTCTTAAACTCAAACCATGGTGAGGGTTTATAGGGAAACCTGTTGTCTAATCTTTGTGGGAACCTCAGGCTTTGTCCTTCTGAGGTGAAAAGTGAAGCACGGTTGAGTTTTTCTGCTTACAACTACTAGTACTTGTTTCTGAAATGCACATCCATGTCATGTTGGCAAAAGGCTCATTGTGCTGCTAATTGATCTTGACCTTGCAAAAACACAGGTGTTGTGGGTTAGACTGACAATTCAATAGTATGATTGTTGCACTTGAGGTGTGGAAGGGCATACGTGTAATATTGTGAATTGAACAAAGCTCACTGTGGCGTGAGTTTTCTTGATGGGATGTTTTCATGGTCTTTCTTGAGTGTTAACGAGAAGATTTATCTGCAGCTTAATGTTCATGGGGTAAGAGCAGCTGCTGGAAAGGCAAGTCAAACCCCACAGGATAGGTTGTTGGAGGGTTCTTCAAGAAGACGAAAGTTTCTCCTCCCATCTGAGGTTCAAAACGTCAAAGATCCATGGCAAGGGATCACCGGCAGTCTTGCTCTTGAACTTTCGCATCCTGACCGGCAGTATGAAGGGTTTGTAGAGTCCAGTTTTGGCACTAGGATAGCTCGATTTCGACAAACACGAAGTACCTGCTACTTCTATAAATCTTTGGGTACTCAGACGAATTTAGCTCAACCTCTGACATCAGCTAGGTAAGCAATAGTACCTCATATATTACAGAAGGAAATAAGGAATATTTTATATTTTGGCTACAGTCATATTTACTGACGATCCTCCAAGGGCATCTGACTTTGCACCTTCATTTTAGACATTGTGTTGTTAATTAACCAATTTCTGAAGAAATGTGGTATGTTGGAAGATAGTTTCTATTACTTGTTGCATGTTGTGTTATGTTGTTGAATAATGCGAAGTAGTCCGATTTATTAGAGGCTCAGTTTGTGGGACCTTGACATATTGTTCAATCAATGCAGGCCAAGGAGACCTATTGAGAAAGACCAGCTGTTGCACAGGCGCACAACCCGGCAATGCATTCCACACTCCCGAGATACACCTCCAAAGCGAGGTATAGCTTTTGTGCTAATAGGATATGTGGCATTCTATTAATTATGTCTAATATTGCTGCTCTACCTTGCTGTGATGGATTTTCAACCTAGAATCAGCACTTGAAGAAACAAAATTGTTCGTCCCACACAGGATTATGAACATTGGTAAAGTCCTTTTCTTTCTGAGAAATGCATACAAATATGGATACAGTGTGGGTTCTTGCAGTATATGACACTATTCTGATTAGTTTGTGTCGGAGAAGAGCTCTGTATGGCAATTGTTATTATCTCTTTGGCAAGTTCCATGCCAGCTGTCTGCTTGATTTATAACAAGAGGTTCTGTAAGAATTTTTCTTAAGGTAGAGCATGCTAAAACCATTATGCCACCCAAAACCAATACCCCTAAAATCTTGCACAGTAAGTACATATTGATCTTGAGAATCTCCACCTTAACGTTAAGCTCCCATGATGTTGTGGGTTATCTACCAATAAAACTTTCAACATTTGTGACTTTTACATTTGGAATTCAAATAACGCATACTTTGGTGCATTGGAATCCCCTTTCTATTGCTAAGAGAAACATTCAGATTTTGTACAATCTGATAATACTATATACACTTAACACTTGAAGTGATGGTTTTATCATCGTCTACCTTAGTTCTCACATGGAAGCTGGGGTTGTTTGCAGACACAGGAATTGCCAGTGAGCAGGAATGGGGTATCAATCTGAAGGACGAAAAGACTAGTGAGTCTGGTGTAAATGCACAAGGTGGATCTTGGTATCGAGAGAGTGGCGAGGATCTGGGTGAAAATGGTTACCGCTGTAGATGGACTGTCATGGGTGGCCGTAATGCGGATGGATCATCTGAGTGGAAAGAAGCTGTAGGTGACAAATATTTCCATCGTGTATTTGGAGTTGATAAAGGTGGTCATTTTACTAGTTTCGTCTTTGAAATGCACTTGATTGCATGGACTAAGAGATTGAGCATGCAATTCCACTTGGACTTGTTTTGTGATGGATTTGATGGAACTTATAAGCTGTGTCCATACATTGTGATGGTGGGTTGCAGTGGTGGGAGAAAAGCGATTGGACTGGTTACAAGGAGCTTGGTAAGTAGATTAGTAAGTTTCCCTTTCTACCAGAGTGTGCATATTCTTGAGGTGCACCTTACTAAATAAACTAATGAAAGTAGCACGTGGAAGTTCACTGTCACAAAAAATCTCCCGGTCTGTCATCTGTAATGTAATGGAATGTGATAGATCACTCTCAGTTGTATGTTTCTTATATGTTTGTTGGCTAGAACACCGATGAATATGGATTTAGTAGCAAATAATGAGTTGGCCTTGCGGGCTACATAACAAGAAAATCTTCAATTCTTGACCTTATGATCAATGTGTCACAATAGGGGTTGAAAAGTCAGGAAAGAATGCACAAGGGGATTCATGGTGGGAAACATGGCAGGAGATTCTTCGACAAGATGATTGGAGGTTTTACTTATTCCTCCACCTCTGCGCTAGTTCCCATTATGAGTTGATGTACCTCTCATGAGTCGCATTATTTTGTGTTATAGTTACATTGTGAATGTGTACAATGTCTTACAGTGTATTCGATTGAGTAGATCAAGGTTGTTGATTTTTTTACTGATCATGTTTGAGGATGGATGGCAGTAATTTGGCAAGGATAGAGAAAAGTGCTCAAAAGCAGGCCAAATCTGGAAGTGGTTCTGCTGGTTGGTATGAAAAATGGTATGTGTCTATTCACTTCTTTCTAGAAAGGAGGGTAGGTTGTTTGTCGTTAAGATTTCTGGCCTACAGGCTGAGTGCCACATTCCTGGTGCTGTTGGAGAGCCATGGACACGTACTGGTGCACCATGTGGCTTAATAGCATTTGGACCAAATCAAGGGTGTCATTTATTTAAGTGATAGCTTACTGAAATTCGCTGGAAAAATTGGACAATTGGTCTCTTTGGGATTAGTTTGTGTTTTCTCCCACTTAGCAGCTTCCAAGACAACAGAGAGTCACTTCTAGGCTTATGTGGGGATTGCAGATTCAAATTCAAGGTTGTATTGGCCAACAAAATTTATTTTGATTCTCAGTTTGCCATGATATTCTCCATGGCACATGGATCTCCCTTGGAGAATGTCATGGCTAATACTCTCTAGGATAATGTGAGGTCTACAGATTTTGATGAAGAGGTTGCTTTACCCATGAAATTTCATGCGAAAAAATGTAGCAAGTTTGCTTACTTTATGACTGAGATGGCTTTCACATGGTCCTAAGAATATTGTTGTTGGCACAGGTGGGAAAAATACAATGCGAAAGGTTGGTCAGAGAAAGGTGCGCACAAGTATGGGCGCCTGAGTGACCAAGGGTGGTGGGAGAAGTGGGGGGAGCAATATGATGGCCGAGGTGGAGTTCTGAAGTGGTATACTGCATTCTCATACACTTTTGTGCATCCTGCTATTTTCATCATCACAAGCATCAGAATGTTTGTTTGCACCTCCATTGTTCTGCTCTGTCTATGCCTTCTTTTTGTGAAGTTTCAACATGAGCAAGTTCCCATGACTAGTAGGTAAAAATCCCAAGGTGGTTGTGATAATGCTTCAAAGTCTAAACCCATGGAGAACATGAAGCAGGACATAAAGAAGTCAAGTGTAGAACATATAAAATCTGGAGTTGTACCGACTCAATGATATTTATGGTAGTTTAATGTCAATACAGGTGTTCAGAATGTGTAAGTTGTAGCATGGTCCTTCCTTTAGAGCCAATTCGAACTCGTTTCCGTTGTTCTTGAGTGCCTCCTAGGATTTGTCAAGATGGCTATTGGGGCAGTTCTTTGGAAGGTCTGCTCATGGATAGTTGCAATGCTTCAGAGTACAAAGATAAAGTGGTCTTCTGTCACTGACGATGCAGGACGGATAAGTGGGCAGAGACCGACTTAGGAACAAAGTGGGGTGACAAATGGGAAGAGAAGTTTGATCATGGAGTGGGCACTCGACAAGGAGAAACGTGGCATTTGTCTTCCAATGGTGAACGTGAGGTCACTTTCCTTTGGATATAGGTTTGACTGCATGGTGCATAATTAGTGACTGAAATGTTCACTCATTCAGGTGCTATTGGTAGGTTTTGCTATGAGGACCTGTATAGAAACTGACACTTAATCAAGCCTAATTTACTTCGGCTATGTCTCTGTTGTTATAAGATGCCTCCAGAAAGATGAACTTGGGACACTTGTACATACCAAGGCTTTGATGTGCAATTGGTTCTCTCTCCATCTCATCAGACATAAAGGTTTCCAGACATTTCCAGGCACTTGCCAAAAAACTTAGGCTCTCAAAGCTGGAAACTGTTCTTTGTTGAACAAGTTTGAGAGGCAACTATATCGTAACATGTTATCAATGTCTCAGTTACAATATCACCCTGAAGCAAAATAAGTAGATCAGAAGGATATAACCAGTCTTCTGAACCCTTTCATATCTTCATTGCAGGCTGGTCACGGACTTGGGGAGAGGAGCACTTTGGAAATGGGTATGTTCTTACAGCTTGCAGTTCAATTACTTATTTGAATCTTGCTCTGAATCTATTTCATTTGTCATGTGGTTTAAAGATGGACTGTTCAACCAAGCTTAACTTGTCACTCTGGGAGAGAAATATTGCTGATGGTTAGTGTTGGTCATGTGCAGGACGGTGCACAAGTATGGGAAAAGCACCAGTGGAGAAAATTGGGACAACGTTGTCGAAGAGGGTACTTTTTACCAGTAAGTGATAAGCATATGTATTGCACTGCCAAACAAAGCTGCCATATCCTGTAATTTTGCTGAAATTTTCTCTTGCAATGGTGTGTGGAAGAGCATACCATAATCATATCATTGGAGTTGCCACTGGGATTTCCTTGCTTACGTGTTGTCACAATTTGTGGGGTGGTTTCTGGTTATCAGAGCGGAGCCGCACTATGGGTGGGCAGATGCAGTAGGCAACTCTGTTCAGCTTTTAGCTATTGAAGCATTGGAAAGGCCTCCAGGGATTTACCCAGATCTTGATTTAGGCATGAATGAATAGCAAAAATATCATTTTCTGGAAAACACAAATGTGTACTCATTATTTGGTCACAAATTTTTTTCCCTTCAGGATTGTTTTCCAGGCTTTCTATACTTGGTGTTATGATCTACTTTTCCATGAATAACTTTTATACTAACACATGAAGTCAATGGTCAGCCATTTCCAGCAGTTGATCATTATGTATGAGATGACTGTAATTTAGTGCAAGTGCTCTAAAAAACTTTGAATCAGGGTTGACTCTGCTCTGCGCGTGCTTGTGGGTGATTTGCAGCCATGGCCCCAAAGCATGCAACAAATCTATAAAAATGTATGTGCGAAGCCCTTTGGTTACATTGCTAGTGGATGAAGCATTTGATACAGAATTCATTTCTTTTTCATACAAAATGACCTAGTTTTAGGAGCATCCAATAATGGACAATTGAGTCTAGTATTTTCTGTCCAAGATGCAAGTACTTCAAGCACACATGATGACATCTGACCTCCTTGATGCGTATAGAAATAAGATGAAGGAGTATCTTAACGGGTATCAACTTTGGAGACTGCAGTGGATAAACCTCAGAACAACTGTAAAATCTCAAAGTGGATGCGATTGCAGTTCTTGACATCATGTGTGGAGGCCATGCGGAAAGGGCTACAAAATAACATTTTAGGTTAAAATTATCTGCTGCAGCAGTCACCTGTCCAGTAAAAGTCCTCCAGTTAGTATTACCTAGTGATGGCTCACGGTAACTCTGAAAAGCGAACATGTAAATTGGAGCATTGAAACAATTTCTTGGTGAAAGGACACGCCTCTACAACATAACGGTCAACGGCCAACCGTTGCTTGGGAAGGCAACCTTTGGACTCCAATATCTTCCTAGTAGACGGATTTCCTTCTTCTCCCTTCGCTACCAAACCCAGCTCCTGCACATCCTTCAAAGCGCCCACAACCTTCAACCAGCCGCACAGATATAACGAAACAAGTCAGGACAAAAGCAAGGTACGTCAGTCCCTCTCTACCATCGAAGCTATCTGAATATATATACAATCTTGTAGCCTCTCGCGAATGAAAGAAAGGAGATACCTAACTTATTCTTTTCAAATACATAAGTATTGTTCTCTACAGAGGCGCATCCAGATGCACAAGGCATTTTCCTTCGTTTGAGTTGGAGCAGAAGCTTACAGGATTTCTGTAACCTGACAATCCCTCTCGTTTGTTTCTGGTATGTGTGTGTTTTGGAACTCTCGAAATCTGGCACTTGCACTCTCTCAAATGTGTTTTAGACTTGAAGCACTTCAATGAGAACATTGAACCTCTGGGATGTCAAGTATGTTGTGCGTTTGGATTCACTAGTTTCGCACTTTGTATTTAGAGTCTAGTTGTTATCGGTGGTGTCCACAACTTAGTGCTTAACACTATGATGCACAGATTTGAATACTGGAGGTCTAAGGGTGAGGTGTTTGGACAGATTTTTAGCCACTTGTTTGTTTGTGAAGTAGTATTCAGGCTTTTGCAAGCCTTTCCACAGGATCAATGAGCCAACCACTTTAGAATGTCACTTTCAACTCAGATTTAGCCGAGCTCGTTATTAGGTTTCAAGAAATGATGTTAAAAGCTAGTAACCCTATTTAGAGCTGACAGAATTACTTACATTGTAGAATCCTCATGTTGAGGAGGAGGGATATGTGATCAACATGTGTAAGATATACAGATGAAAATTGTTATGCTTATAATCTTCCCAATTACTGATTACGCGAGCAGGTTGAGACATGGCACGAGAATGGACTTTGCAAGAGACACGAGCATTAGTGGAGGAGCACATTCTTCTGAAACAACAGGAGGGGCCGGGGATCCGAACTGCAAGTGAGCACTGGAACAAGGTGGCAAACAAGATGCGGGAGCAAGGATTCTACCGAAGTCACAGGAGTTGCAACAAACGATGGTACCGACTGGAGCAATACGAGATTCAGATTTTCTCATTCAACATGGAAGAAGGTAAGCATAGAAATTACTGGGACTTGACTAGAGCAGAGAGATTGGAGCACCGTGCTAAGTGGCCACAGTTGCCATCCGGGGATGGAATTGATAAGGAAATTTTTAGCTCTCTCACTAGGCTTTTGCGCCATTTTGAGAAGGATGCGTCATCCGAGGTGACCCATCATGAACCTTGCGTTGAGAAGGAGATGGTGCCCACTGCAGATCAGCTAGAGGTAGGATCAGGCAACAGGTTTGTACAAATCTTATCACCAAATTTCCCAAAACCCTTACACCCCTCACCCGACAGATTCAACAAACAAAATGTGAATAAATCCCTAATCATTGGCAGAACTGCCAATGTCCATTGCATTTCCGGTCTTCCCTTGGTCATCATTCCCTTTGAAAAACTGATAGCTTTGTGTCTTTCAGGAATCCTTCATCTGACTTACCAAAAGAAATGCACTTCATTCATTTGAGGCTTCCTGCGGATGCCCAAATCTAATGCAATGTTCTGATTGCTTTAGTGAGAGCTTTTGATCATGGCAGGCATTTAGCAGCAAGCTCTGCTCATATGGACACTGCAACCTCAATTCCAGTGGTTGTACCACTACCGGTTGTCATTGTGCCCGCTGCTCTTGTGGAGCAACCGAAATCATCAACAGCTGTGTCAAAGGAGGAGGGTAGGGCTACTTGGCCAACTAATTCAACTGAGCAACCTTTGTCACCACAAGAGACTTTGGATGGCTTCAAGCTACAAGCACGTGAGCTTCGGAGACGCCGAGCGGCAGAGCTCCGAAGAAACAATCGAGCTGTTCCATACAACACTGCACACACCACATTCATCAAGCCCAACACGCAGCCACTACCTCCAGGTGCTCAACAACACCCGCCACTTGCACAGCCACCTGTGGCTGAGATGAAATTCTCTGCCATGCCTTCTGATGATCAAAAGCCTTCCAAACCTGTGAAAGGGAGCTCCGGGACTAGGAAACACTTCCCAGCCACAAAAGAGCCATCCGACCTAACTGCAGGATTCGTCCTTTACAAAACGGACTCAAATCCAGTCCCCCAAAACAACATCACCTCCAGTTGTCAACAACCCCAACGACCATTCTCTAACACCACCACCAACAACTACTTGTCAAATTTCCATAACAATATTCCCTCTGACTCAACTAATTCCACCAAAAACTTTGGAAATGTTGAGAGCACAAAAGGACCATCTCATCAAGCCCCATTGCCGATGGTGCAATCAATGAACTCTCACCTCCCCTTGCTCCAACCCAATGACATTTATAACAAACAACCTAAACCTTCAGTTGATCAGTTGCCCAGTCAACAACCACCTCCCAGTGAGCTGGACGAGGAGTTCCAGATGATACTTAGTGGCCACCATGGATCCCAGCTGCAAGCCCACAACTCGGAGCAGCAGTTGCAGCTGAACCATTTGCATGTAACGACAAACAGTCACCGAGCCACCCCGACATCGCATCACCGTCGCCCTTCAGCAGATCGACATGGCCAGGATGCCATGGGTGGCACTGCAAGCATGTTGGGAGCTGCCATCGAAGGACTTGAGGTACAGCTAGGAGCTATGGTGAACGTGTTGCAAGCTAAGCATGCCGCAGATGAGAAGTTCCGCGAGAAGTTGCTTTTGTATGTGGAATGCATGGTCGTCTCACTCCACACCATGGCCCAAGCCAACTCCCGACCTACCGGTCCAACTTAATTATTTAGCTCACAAGGAAAACCAAACCATCATCTGTTACTGCACTGCTACTTTACTAATTGCTAATACGTTCAAAGCCATCAACCAACCCATGGTCATGTCATCATCCTCTTCCTCAAGAATATCGAAGGATATCAATGAGGACTGTACATATTTTCTCTATGCTTGGAAATGTTCGTCCACCTCTCTGGTGACACATCCCAATTATCGACTCCAACCCAGAGATGGAGGTATGGTCTCTCATTCTCAAGGAAGGCTAGCCTAAGTTGTAGTAGAGTTGAAATGTTTATGTAGAAACTCCAGAGTTTAGTATTGACCTCTTTGTCTTTAGTAATAGCAAGGTGTTGTTGTTGGCCTTCAGTGACCCATGTGTGTTTTTTGTTCCCTCATCCACAATTTAAATCATGAGTGCTTTGGATTGATTGCAATGACGTTATTCGATGTCCTACTTCTACTTTGCCTCTATTGATTGCTAATATGTTCAAAGCCAGCAACTCTTGGCCACGTCATCTCTCTTTCTCCTTTTCCTTAAGAAAATAAAGGGCCATGCGAATTGTTTGGTTTGTCTCTGCTTTAAAATGTCCATCCACCTCTCTTGTGACATCTCAATTCTTTCAACAACCCAGAGACGATGACATTGCTTCTCTTTTCCAAGGATAGCTACAATACACTCGTTTGTAGTAGGATCAAATCAGTATTTTGAACTCCTGAGTAAGACGTTATTGCACTGCGTAACTCCAAATAGTAACACGCACTGATTGGGATCTTCAGTGTAGTATAAGCAAGGTAAATGTATGTCAGTTAGCTGTTGCTCTTGAGCGACCCACTTGTGCTTTTGTTCCCTCATCTACAATTTAAAAATACGATGTGCTTTGAATCGATTGCAATGACAATGTTCTATATCCTACTTCCACTTTGTAATTGTATGAATTGCTAATATGTTCAAAGCCAACAACCCATGGCCACATCATCTGATATCTTCTCCTCTTCCTCAAGTGTACTAGTATCAAAGGATCATGAGAACTGACATGTATATTTTCTCTCTACTTCAAATGTTCATCCGCCTCTTGTATGACATCTTGATTCTATTGAGAACCCATAGACAAAGATTTTTATTATTTTTTATCATTTATTTTTTGCAATGACAGTTAGTGTCAAGTGCCTTAAATGTGAGACATTATTATTGTAGAAGCTCCAGCCTGGAGTTTAATGGATCTCTTTGTGTCCAGTATTAGCGAGGTACTTGTATGCAAGTTAGTTGTTGGTCTCCGGTGACCCACTTATGTTGTTGTTCCCTTATCTACTGTTAA
Organism: Polytrichum formosum; assembly: GCA_964035585.1. Taxonomy (NCBI): domain Eukaryota; kingdom Viridiplantae; phylum Streptophyta; class Polytrichopsida; order Polytrichales; family Polytrichaceae; genus Polytrichum; species Polytrichum formosum. The sequence goes on from OZ037941.1 coordinate 3,549,034, forward strand.
AGTATGATGTACTTTAGGTTGATTGCAATGATATTGTTCGATGTCCCTACTTATACACTTCCAGTGTAATTGATATTTATAGGTTGTGATGGGCACTCAAGTTGCATTCATTGTGAGTTTGTTTGCAGCCAGAGTGGTATGATTTCTATCTCATATATGGTGTCTGTGTCATGAAGATTGACCACCATTGGATGAGGTGAATGTCAAACTTTGATCCATTTAATTAACTCATAAAAGTTTAGGCATCATAAATTTATGTACGACAAGCAAAGCTATGTAGTAACCATGATACAATGTTGTGAGTCCATATGAATTGCACACTTATGGTAAAACCTTGACAAAACGTGCCAATAGACAAATCCGCACTTGCCTTGGTTTATTCATAAGAAAAAAACAACTTTGGTACAAGGGTCTCTACGCTTTCCATATTTTATGAAAAAAGAAAAGAAAAGAAAAAGCATGTCATAAGTCGTGGCCTCCTTCCATTACGTAAGAAAGTTTGGGACCAAAGAACATATCAAAGTTTTTGAACATTTTGGCACTAGAAGTTATCGGATCCTGCAAAGGATTGATTAAAATTCCAGTTTGCAGGCACCACGTTCTCGGAGATAACTTCATTATGGTCACTAGTAACAACCTTGAATGATAGAGGATTTTGTTGTATTTGACCATCTCCACCTTGATAAGTCCAGACTGTGCCCCAATTACGACTCAGTTGTTGCCAATCAGTGTCATCCGATCCCTTGACATACACTTCTTCCACATCTCCAGCACCACCAACATTGGAGACAAGAACCATGACAAAATTTGGGTTCCCGGTAAGTGTGAAGTTTATACCTCCTGTTTTGTTACAAAGTACCCTATTATCAAACAACAACTAAGGGTTAGGAATCTCAATCATTATTTGTGCATCTTTTCAACAAAGAAAATGGTCAAATGTTCTACATAAATGAGAATGATCAGTTAGAAGTTAACTTTCATATATAAGGTATATTCATGTTACCTCAATATACATAAGAAATGAAATTAATTTCTTCTAGATTCTTATATCCTTTATTTTGTGATGTCTCTTTTTGGTCACCCACCCAACCAACTTCAATACTAACAAACTGTCAAAATGATGTCACAGTGGACTTATCGAGTTTTGTATGGAATACAGAAACCTAAATGACAAAAGATACCGTAGTACCATAGCAGGTTCGTCCTAAAATAATTCTAAAAATAAAAAACGTAAAAATTAGAAAATTCTGAAGACAAAAAAACGAAAATAGAATAAATTAGTTTTTGAAATATTTTGCTATTTCTAAGCTATTTAGGGTCATTTTTACTCTTTTTTTTTGCTAAAAAACAAAAATTGAGAAATTCAGTTTTTGAGAGGCGAACCTTATTTTTTCAAAAAAATTAAATATTCGTTCGCCAGGTGGCGAACCTGCTATGGTGTTACGGTAATGATCTACAAGAGTGGATATCAACACAAGTCAGATGCTAATCAAATTCTCACCTCTTGTAGTTCACCGGGATAACACTGATAACTGAATCAGCAAGTTTGGTGAAAGAAGGTTCTGATAAATCAAAGTGTTCTCTAGGTGGATCGCACCACCCACCCTCGCTGTTTGAGGGACACTCGTTGGTTGCAGTGACTGTAATAGATCCAGCTTCTTCATGGCAATTACTAGTTTGGCTAGAGTCACAATTTATCTCAAAACATGCCCCGCATTGAGTCCCATCATTGAAAAGGGCCACACTTAGTGCTGTTGAATCCGTTCCATACCCTTGTTGATACAAATTGCTGTAACCACAAGCACCACCTACGTATACAAAAAGATGAATGTATATGTGTCACAATATTTTGAACCAACACTATCAACTTAGTTCTTGGGCTCAATCCCTTAATATAATCAAGAAGATGTAAGAACATGACACTCAACCCTAAAAGAATAGCTTAACATGTGCACAAAGTGCGTTTGTGACAATGAGCGATCTAGCGAGTGACAAAGACAAATGAGGGCCACTTCACACACGAGTCCAAGGGCCCGTGACCATTGCACTTCAAGCACTGTTGATGGTGGAAAAGGCGGAGCCAGTCCAAATTCGCTTGGCACTATGCTTGAGGGACCAATGGAGTAAGTGAATGCAAGATGGATATAAAGTCCACATGGAGTCCTACATGGCATCAAATGGATCATGTTTCATGGTCTCTTGGGACTATTTTCGAAACCGGGAGACCATGGCACTCTGAAACATCACAACCGTTGATTTATGATATTTATCATGTGTGAGGACCCCGCATGAATAGAAAATTCATCGAAATAGCATTTGGTTGAGGGCTCGGTCACGTATGACTTCACACTACACTCGAGAGCATGTGACCACACTACATGATTTTGGAAGTGTCCTAGGATGGCCTTTGGACACTTCTTGTGGGCTCTCACAATTTCATGGTCACAACTCTTGGCTCATGTGTGTAATTGGCCCTAAGTTCCATACTAAAGATGAACATCATGTCAAAATGCAATAGCCTTATTGAAAAGGTGGATGAAACCATGGGTTTAATCTCAAACCATGAGTTTACGAGAATTAACATAAAGTTACCCAAGTTTTCTTAATGCTTAAATTATAATCCACAAGGAGTGTTGTTGGGCCATTAAGAACTGGCTTTCTAGTTTGTCCTGCTAGGATGGGCAGGCCAAACTAGCCTTGCATAAGCAAATCTGGGATTTAGGATAACGGGTCCCATGCACACACCTTTTTTTAGATCCTAAAATTTCTCTCAAAACTTGAGAGATGGGAAGAGAAGGTCCCAAAATTTGCACCCAACTTTAAAATAGGCTTCAATGTACGACAAGCTAACGAGCTCTTAATAGAAAGTTTTCTAAGAGAAGGATCAAACCAACGGTTTCATCCTTCTTTGAGAGACTTTATAGATAACTGTAATATTTAACAAAGTTATGCGAGAAAATCACATACCCATTGTGCCCGAGGCATTTGAGCCGCCATAAAAAGTCGCATGAGCTTTGTTCCGGACCCAATCTCCACCTGTATAGTTTCCTATAGCATTCACTCGTTGCATACTAGTGCAACCAGTTACAAACAATAACATTGCAAGCACTGCAATCTTCATAGAATTAGTGCAAACATTGCATGCTAGATGAGATGCCATCATGAAATAACATATACAAATATGTAAGCTACGGAGACACCTTAGATTAGTGGAAAAGATTGAGCAACTTCAAATTGTGATGCACATGAATGCAAAGGCATTAATCTAATTTTAGAATCAACTAGTACTCATAATATTAAACCATGGGTGTTTTAATATTGATCTAGAGTTTTATAAATTAGATAATGATAAAGGTGTAGACTTTGATTCCCTCATATCAATCATATACCTACAGCAAGTATAGATTACTGCATCATTCTTATAAAACCTTGGATACAGTTGGTATAGTAAGAGCATGTAACAAAAATATTGCATGATACCGTTGTTATGAAAAACTCAAATATCAAACTACAACATGCAGATGTTTACTTATGTAGACTTAAGAGTGGTCATATAATAGACTCATAGAAAGATTATGAAAACCTTTGATTATTTTTAATGCATGTCTAAGTTATGTTAGGTCCCGCTTTTTCCCGCTCTATCTATGAAAAAGTGAGAAATTTTGGTCTAATTAGAAATCACTAGTAACTACACTGATTATCCCAATTACTGTGTGTGTTACTAATTCTTGAAACATGCATTGTTTAGCTAGATCTCAAAATAAGCGAGGGTTGGAATAATTATTGAGTTATAGGTACTAATTCCATGAATGCATGCTCATTTACCATAACTTTCAAGAAATTTAACATGTGCTCTAAGGTGTTTGTAGAGTGATAAAGAAAAAAAATGCAAACACATGGCACTTGTTAGCATGACATTACTCAGCCCTATGGTTGAGTTTTGTTTCTATATTTAACATTTGACAGGGGCCTCCACAGTCGTACCTTGATGGGAAGAAACTTATATAATAGGGAGAAATTGAGACCGGTATAAATAGTGTTGATAACTTTTAGTGAATAGTATTATTATGAATAGTGCTTTCAGTGCATAATGCCAAGATGAATTGTGCTTTCTAGATCTTTTGATGACACTAATTTCACAACATAAGCAAATTTAGTATCACCTTCAGTAACTTTCCACACACACTATTAGCCCTGCCTCATTTTACCTCCTTGCTTGTATCCCTTGAATCCTAAACTCAAGAAGTTGCTCGTAGGTCAAATTAAGGCAACATTTCATAAAGGTTGTAATCATTGAGGCAAAGGAATAAGGAAATTTATTAATGCTAATTGAAGGTTGCTTGATCACCATTGCTTCATGACTTATGCTTGGATTCTCTTTCTTCAAATTCTAAGCTAACTTCAAATGTCATGCACTTGTTGATAATAGTTTATGTGGATTATGGTTGTGGAAGTAGAAGTGTCTCCTACCTTTGAGAAATCCAAGGTTGCCTATTGAGGAGCTCTGACTTTTTGGCTAAGAGAATTTCAACCCTAATTGAACATGTTGCAAGTTTGTTGAATTGAGCCACAAGCTTAAAGAGATTTTATGCATTGTGAAAGAGGAAGTACTTCGTAAAGTTTTGTAATAATTGAGACGGAATATTAGGACATTCATTGACAATTGAAGGTTGCTCAATTGCTTATTTGTATCATGAGTTTTGTGTGAATCTCACCGTATTCTTAACGTGCTCATTTGTCATTGTGCATTATTTTTTGATGCAGTAGTTGCAATTTTGTTTGTTGTGATCTATTTTAAGGAAATTTAAATTGCAATCAACAAATAAGTAGCGTATTGAGGCTTGATGTTGGTGACGATGACTTTGCCTTACTTATTACTCAAAACTTTTTGTGACAAAATACTTGATGTTGGTGACATGTTTGTATGTGGCTTTTTGTTTTCTAACATATTTACTAAGGGGGTGTGTTGGTGACGTGTTTGTATGTGGGTTTTGTTTTCCTAAAATATTTACTAAGGGGTGTGCTATATTAATATAAAGCCCAATTAAATAGTACATTGATGAAATTGGGATAATCACTATAATAACAAGATAAAGTTGGCTATACCCCCCTCCCATCGTATATGGGATGGAAACATGACAACAAGGAGTGGGATTTAAACTGAGAGCACATGTTCCCTTGGGTTTGGGATATAAGAGAAGGAGTGACATTAAGGAGATTGGTATTACAAAGTTTGAAGTGTATTTTCCCAACACATGTATACCTATTTAAAATTTGGGCCATGTTGGTCAGAGATGACCCTAAAGTACCAGATGATAGTGGAAAAATACCGAAACCGAATGGAGTGGTTGGCGGTTTGATTCCCGACTGTGAAATTGTCTCTCTACTTGACGGAAACTAGCTAGGTGACCAAGCACATCATGTGTACCAAAAGAATTAATAAAAATAAAATTTGGGCCATGTAATCCTACCTATAATACATGCCAATTACAAGCTAAGTTATGTAGGGTAAGTAAGAAGGCTGGTATTGTTGGGTGGGTATGTAGAGTAGGTATGTCTCCTGGCTAGAAGGTGTTGGTGGTGAAGGGAAGTGACGCGTGGTGACACATGTTCCCAACAAACATAACATTATTCAGATCCATAACAATGTTCTGTGGGACTGACAATATTCGACGTAGTATTCAGACTGAATATGGGGAATATCCGGGAATATCCGGGAATACTACATGAAATATTGTCAGTCTTACAAAACATTGTTATGGATCTGAATAATGTTGTAAATTCCCAACACATGCATACCTATTCTAATGTAATTCTACATTTAATACCTCCTACCTAGACGGCTTCAATGGAAATCATATGAATTCATAAAAACCCAAGGTTTTCAGAAACCATAGTTGCAGAAAAAGAAAATAATTAAAAATGAAAAGTTTCATCATTATCGAAGTCTATATTTAAGAAACAAATAAACATTCGAGTCTTAGATGCGAAACCACCAAGAATCAGAGGCGCACACTTTTATTACAAGCTAGATTTCTTTAGGGTGGGTAAGTGGGCGGGTATGCTGGCTAAAAGTTGTTGGTGTTATGGACTCTGGAGACCTGATTGTTGGTGGTGAAGGGGAGTGACGGGCGATGACGGGGTATGACGGGGCAGGACTGGGCCCTCCGGAGAGAAGCAAGGCTCAGTCACGGCTCGAGTGTGAGTGAGTTAGTCGCTCCGCAATTATGCAACACGGCACTCAAGATTGGCATTCATTCTCGTCACGTCGGAGCTTCTCCGCATGAAAATCTCTAAGATTCACAGCAGGTAGGGCTACTCGCCGGATGACTGGTGTTGAGAGCAATCGGCGAAATGAAATGGTTGCATAGTTCGGAAAGGGTTAGGGTTTGAGTCCTAGATTTGGCTTTGGAGCTTCTTCACGTGAATAATCGCACTTGGATTTGCACCAGGTAGGGTTACAAGAGGAGAAATGGTGGAGGTTTGCGAGTGATCGACGAAATGGATGTGGAGCAAAGGCTGGGGTTTGAGCTTGGAGCTCGGAGAGGGATGAAGGTTACGGAATGAGGAATCTTCTGGTGAAATAAAAAGGGGTTCTGTTTGATCGTGAAGTTGAGGTCTCACAATGTTTAAGTTCCTGAAAGGGGTGGTTGGTTCCGGAGGAGGCATCAAGGATCTGCCGTATAATATCGGGGAGCCGTATTCCACTGCGTGGGGCGGATGGACGCACTGCAGAGGCACTTCTAAGGTTTTTGTCATTTTAGTTTTCACATCATTACAATATCAGCTCGAATATGTGCTTTCTCCATTTTGTGTGCTCCTATTGCCGTAGTTCGTAGGATACTTTGTCACTTCGGATGACCCTCACGATCATGTAGATGACCATGGGGTTTTGGAGGTGGCGACGGGTTGGATGATATCAAGGCTGACTAGGAAATTGGAAGAGTATTAGGCATTGTTGAAGTGCCTGCAAGAGAACTAGATCGTAGCTCTGCATTTTGTCTCATGCTAAATACTTGTAGGGCAATATTTATGCAGGATGACAACTCTCCAGTCTCCATTTTCTCGTACACTGGGAGTAATGCTCAGGATGCTCGCCTGGCTGCTGCACGCAATGGCGCGAAACGTCTTCGTGTTGTAAGTTTCTCTGTCCTTCACCTGAGATTCTGGCGGATGTATTGGTGATTTTGGAGAGACAGGGAAGGAGAGAGAGCACGCCGTGTACTGAGCAGGCAGAGATGTTGTGTTCGGCAGGTGCGACATCCCAATGTGCTTGCGTTCCTGCACAGCACAGAGGCGGAAAGCATGGATGGTGGTGTAACGAAACCAACAATCTACCTAGTCACGGAGCCTGTAATGCCTCTTGCAGACAAGATCAGAGAGCTAGACCTGCAAGGCACTCAAAGGTGGTTCCATGCCCATCCATGAACCTGATTTTGGCTTTGTATTTTCTAAAGGATTAGTAGTGCAAGGGATTATATAACACATGGTCCTGTTGACCACAGACTGTAGGTCATACTACTTCCCGTTGATACTTGCGTAATTCAGAAATTTTTCCGAATGTCTTGTTTCCACCAGGGATGTGTAGATTAAGCCTGTGCTTGATGAGATCCACAAAATTGTTAACACTCCACCATTGAATGGCAACTTTGACAGAATTCTGTATAGTGTTGTACTTCGTCGTGATTTGGAGTACATGCTTTTGAAAAGGCAAAGAGTCATCAAATGCTTTTAAATGTATAGATGGAGAGCATTCTCGGCTGAAAGCACCATTAATAAAGATTATATGGCAGTTTGTTTGTAGAAAATCAAGGTTACACAATTAAATATCTCACAGTATATTTATTGTGACTGCTAGCTTGTAGCAGTACTGACTGCTTGATTTGTGCCTGCATGTAGAAAATATTTCTCATTAATACTGGATAGTATTCTCTCTGTGAGCAAAATTTGTCTTGATGCGATATCATGGGTCAAAATTTGACTTTACTGCAGCAGTATTCAAGTTTAATACCCCATGAACATTGTTGGCAGTGATTGCAAGTCACATTTATTACTAGAGACGTTAGACTAACTAGGGAAATTGCAGAGAGGAGTATTATGCATGGGGCCTGCATCAAATTGCAAAAGCTGTCAGCTTTCTCAACAATGACTGCAAACTGGTGCGTGCTCTCCCACCATCCCTTATGCATATACCTAAGCCTGCAAACTTGGAATTTGTTACATTTTCTCTGTCAATTTCAGGTTATCAATGTTTTGGGTCCTGCAAATCTTCAGCTTGATGTGACGTGGTATCAGTTGATTGCAGGTGCATGGCAATGTCTGTTTAGCCTCTGTGGTTGTGACTGCAACTTTAGATTGGAAGCTGCATGGCCTTGATGTTTTGTCAGAATTTGATGGTGGTAATCCGGCAGCTTCTGGTCCAATGCTTGTGAGTATGCCATCTTGAGCTTATGTGTACATTTAATGATATTGTCATGACCTTTATATCTCTCAAGTTTTCAGAATCTTAGAAATACTTTTCCTTCGGCTAAATTCCTGGATTGTTGTTGCAGCAATATGATTGGCTTGTGGGGACTCAACACAAAGCTTTGGAGCTTGCAAAGAGTGATTGGACTGTCATTCGCAAGTCTCCACCTTGGGCGTTGGACTCTTGGGGCTTGGGTAAGACTGTAGTCTGAAATTTCATTACTTCGTAGTCCTGTGAGATGACCAAGCGCAAGTATCCTGTTTCTTCTGTTCTCACATCTTCCCAACATATAATTTTGATAGATCAGCAATTCTTCCTCTTTGGAATGTATTCAAAGAGTGATTGGATTGTCATGAGCAAATAGGACTGTTATCTTGCAAATGTATACTGAAAGGTGCCCTTAGTTGATCTCATTCCAGAGAGGAAGTTCTACTGGTCTAGCCTATATATCTAAGGGTTGATGGTGTGAATGTTTCTTGATGTGCAAAGAAGATGCATTTTGGGATGTTCACTGTTAAGGGTACCTATTAGTAACCAGTCTGACAAATATTCAATTGTACATTGTAGGCTGTCTTATATTTGAATTATTTTCAAACACCAAGCTTTCAAAGACAGAGGATTTGCGAAATACATCCAACATTCCTAAGGTATTGGAAGTGTCCCACTTTTCATGTCTCATGGTTGCTGCAATGTTGAGCTTGTCACAATTTCAGAAAAGTGGGTGTCAATATCTGATAGGTGCATGGATGCATGAGCAGAAGTTTACAATGCTAGCTGTAGTACATTGCTGCACAATTTTTTCAAATCTAATCTACTATATTGGAGCAGGATGGGGAGAAAGAGCAACCCCTGTTAAATCTGAAATATGATTGAGAAAGCACAATGTTTGGTAACATCTCATGGTTGTTTTTGTCATTCTGTCTGCTCTATCTTGTAGACGTTGCTACCAGACTATCAGAAACTTTTGGGATCTGTACCTGCAAGGAGACTGAACTCGGCTAAACTGTTAGAGAACAGTGGTGAGTTCCTAAATGTCTTTTAGATGCAGGTTCTATTAATTGGGGTAAGCCATACCAATGTTTATTGGTTCACTAGAAGGTGAATAGCTGTGGTATTCTAGAATGTTATTTTGTTGGAGCTTTTATTGTTACCCATGCAACATCTTCATATACCCCAAACAGTAACGGCAAACCATGGGTTAAACCTAATCCTGCAAATAGGTAGTCATTAGTGCAGTTGCTGATGATCTTTATACGTGCTTGTGCTGTTTGAGGCTTTGATACTTGTTCAAGAGCTTACGATAAAGACAGACTACTCTCCTGCATGATAGGGTTACGTTTGAACTAGAGCAACCTTTGTATTTGTTCTTGTCATCAGTTCTCTTCGTGTATCAAGTATAGTGTCAAAGCTTTGAAATGCACTACCTTAGTACCTTAGTTTCCTTGTTTGAAGTACTTATTGAACCAATTTAGAGTATGAATGTTAGGTATTTTGATTTGAAATACAACGAGGACTGAGCCGGAACTTGTGATCTTGGGCAGAATTTTTCCACAACAAGTTGGTGGAGACGATTCAATTTATGGAGGTTTTAAACCTGAAAGACAGTGTGGAAAAAGACACTTTCTTTCGCAAACTTCCCAATCTGGCAGAGCAGCTCCCTCGTCCCATTGTTGTGAAGAAGGTTTGGGCCAAAACCCCTGTAGTGCTTTTGCATTTGTTTTGTTGTTCGTTTCTGTCATGTTGAAGTTTTGAGGAATTTCTTGTCCTCATGACATGTGTATATGTTTGCAGCTGCTACCATTACTTGCATCTGCTCTGGAGTTTGGTTCAGCGGCTGCCCCTGCCTTAAATCCCTTGTTAAAAATGGGCTCCTGGCTACCTCAGGATGAGTTCAATGTCAAGGTGGGAATTGCTGGCTTGATTTAGATTAAATTTAGACTGTAACATCTTTGACATACTCTAATAAGTACACATTAACCCTTGAATGTCCGTGGGCCTCTCCATGGCACATGCACAAAAACGTGTATTTGAGCTACATAATTCCATTTTAAGCTGATTGTGTCAAAAGCGACCCTAATTAAAATTTCATTTTTTGGTGCTCTATTCGAATTTGTTGAATACATTAATGTTATTGAAGATTTTAGTTGAAGTACACAACCTGAGTGCTCTTGGATACAAATGCATACTTTGTATTTTGATCACAAATGTCACATATATCCTCGACATATGATACTGCACAAGATAAGTTTGAAACCCCCAAACTAATATGAAAATGTTTCAAAGACTTGGTGAACCTTGTAGAAATTGTGTATATATGTTGAACATTGAGCCCCTATGGCCTTTGAGGGTTGACTCAGTTATATTCACAGTGCTCAATTTTGTAGCCCTTTTTGCACCTGATTGGAGTATTTTTACTTACACTTTGATACATGTTGTGACTTTCAGGTTCTGCCTACTGTGATCAAGTTGTTTGCATCAAGTGACCGAGCTATTCGAGTTGGCTTACTGCAACATATTGACACATTTGGTGCTGGTTTATCCACTCAAGTAGTTGATGAGCAGGTCTACAACTAAAACAAAGACCAAATGAATGGTTTTTCCTCATAATGTATGTTCATGTCTTGCTACATGGTAACATCCTGACTTTGCACTAAGCATCTTCTTGGTTTGCTGGATTCAGATATTTCCTCATATTGCAACAGGTTTTGCGGACACATCAGCTTTCTTGCGAGAACTTACCTTGAAGTCAATGCTTCTCCTGGCTCCAAAGGTTAGCTCACATACCACATGTCAATGCCTGTACCTCTTTGTTGATGGCAGCCCTCCTAGCCTTGTGTGGGTTTGACAGTGAGGAGCATGCTGTAGCCACAAAATAATTAACAACTAAAAAGGCATGGATTAGTAGGCTAGGAGGAACTTGTGCAATTTTATAAATCTTGGGGTTTGGTGCTCACCATCTCTGTTATTTTATGATCATGACCCTGCACAAATCACACCTACTACTGCTTAAAGGGTGGGACTATTTGGATTCCCAGACTGAAACAAAATGGCAATTATATTATGGTGTGTTCTCAAAAGGCACTGGTTGTTTTTCAGATAATTTACTCACTCTGATTTCTTGTTGGTGGAATTTGCAGTTAACTCAACGAACTATCACAGGCTCCCTTCTAAAGCACCTTTCTAAGCTGCAGGTTGGTGCACATCTGTTTCTGGAGTTCATGTATTGGAAGGAATGATGTGTAGGAAACCTGATTTGGGAGTTTGTCTGTGATTTATGTGATGTATGGTTTGGAAATTGAATCTGGATTGTTTTTTTCAGGTTGACGAAGAGCCAGCTATACGTACCAACACCACCATCTTGCTTGGAAATATTGCAGTGCATCTTAATGACGCGGTATGGTGCTATCTCTTTCTTGGTGCTTCTCGTCATATACACGTCCGTGTCTGTATTAATCTGCTAATGATGTTGAAAAACGGCGGGCAGTTTTCTTCAGATGGATTGACTCACAATGCTTGTGTGTTTACAGACAAGGAAGAGGGTATTAATCAATGCATTTACTGTGCGGGCTTTGCGAGATCAATTTCCTCCTGCTAGAGGAGCTGGTAAATTGCTGCCCTTGTTTAGGACATTGAGTTCTCTTTTTTCCCTCTGCAAGTAGTAAACATTTTGGTATATGGGAATGATTACTTTACTTAAAGACTCACAGTCTATATTCTCTGAAAGGCAGTCAGATACTTATTGGCCACAAACCTGAGGGCTCTGTAGTGATGAGTCCAGGTATTGTGCTGTATATGAGATGTAGTTTGTTAGTGGTACATATTGCAAGCTGTATGACTTTGGCCAGAAATTGTATTAGCGAGAAATGTGCCGTTGAACACTAATTCACATGTTCATCAATTTCATTATATAAAATTGAGAAACCAAATCTAAAATTATAGAATTTCATTGAAAGTCCTCCGATTTTCAGACACCTAACCTCATAGTTTGACCTAAACTTGAATTTCTTTCTATGATTGAATTGCTGTGAAACTGACATGGTGCATCCCTCCTTGTTGAGGACTTTTCAACGTTACATAGGTCATAAAATATTATGTTGTGACTTGGAATAACTCAACAAAACAAATAAATGAACTGCCAAACTTAATATATGGATGTCAAGTTTAATGAGATGTGCATACAGTGTCCCTGCATTGTTTCTAGAGCATCAGACACAATGTCCGGTTCCTTTTATAAGGACTGGATGTTGATGTAACACAATACTCAAAATTGAAACTCATCAGGTTGGTGCTTTCCTTTGCAGGTGTCATGGCCCTTATGGCAACAGCAGAATATTATGATGCTACAGAAATTGCAACTCGAATATTACCACATCTTGTGGTTCTTACTGTTGATCCAGATGGGTAATTTTTTTCATGCTTGTTTTCATACTTGTGGTCTTGTCTCTTTTGCTAGTCCTCCAATTCCCGCTATTTAAGGAAGTCAACTAAAACCTAAATTTGGCATACGAAGCCTCTACTGTTTTGGTTTGTATATTTCTTTTTGGTTCTACTGGATGCCTCCTTGTGCTTGTGTAGTATATCTGGTTGTATTCATGTTCCTGATTTCTAAGGTAGCTCTTACACACAAATATGGACACTATGACCACCACTTGTATTTTGATTCTACAAGCTTTTAAAAACTTGATATATTATTGTCTGGTGTGTTTATACTAATAGACTGATTGATTTGTCATTATACTGTATGCAGTGATGTCCGAACAAAAGCTTTCCAAGCATCAGAGCAGTTCTTACAATCAGTGAAGCAATTCTATGTCAAGGTATTGATAGTGACTTTCTAGTGAATGCAAACCTATGGGAGAGGGAATTTTGTGAATTTGGATTTGGTGGCTCTCCTGTCAGTGAAAATCGTTTCCCAACTCACTGTCTGCACTATACATCTTCCATTTGTTCTGGAATCTGGTTGACGATGACCTGTAAGTAGTGGAGACTTGAGACTTGTGTTGAACTATGGATGTGCCATTAGTTTGTTGTCTGCATCAGTGGTGGCTGTGCGTTGAAATATAGTGAGTGCAAAGATCAAGCCTTAAAAGTTTTTATTTGGTCTGTGCTCAGTTGCAAGCAGGAGATACCACAGCAGGCAGTGCTCCTGCATCAAGTCTAGCAGCAAGCACTGGTGCAGGCTTGCTTGGGTAAGTTATAAGCAAGAGTTGAATGTTTATACGCCTTCTGCCACTCTGGCCTTAGTGTATTATGTTTTCAGGAATAGTCATTTCCAGCTGACATTAAATATTGAAGTTATCCTCCACACATCTGTCAGCCAAGTATCAACTGTGTTTCGTACTTGTCTTGTTTTATGACCTTGTTCCTGTTGCTTCAATAGGTGGGCCGTCAACTCATTGACGGCAAAACATAAAGCATCAGATCTTTCTTCTGCTCCTTCTGAAATCACTTCTATGTCCTCCAGTACAGCAGGTACAATGCGAAGTTCTCACTTGATTTTATTTGCCCAGAGCTATCAGTCTTCTGATGTCTATACTTGTGACTGCATCTCATGCTCTTGAAAGGATGGTCAAAGTTGTGTTTGTATCATATGTAAACATATAGTGTTCGAAGTTACTAGACATGTAATCTCTTGACCCTGTCTAGAGAAGGTGTGGAATGAAGATATTTAGTCTCCAGAATTTCCAACAGCATATAGTTCCTTTCTCAAATAGGAATGTCAACATCTGGCTCCATAAATTGTCATCTTTTAAAGCCAATAACTCATGGAGAGAATCCATGTTTACAGTTTCAGACCTGAGCTATTTCCTTTGTGTAAGGTTTTCTTACCTACCATATTGACGCATTATGGTGTGGGATTTCTCTACTTGTGAATGCAGCATCTGTGTCTCAAGGTGCTCCTCCTCAACCAATTGCCACATCCCATAGTGCTCATTCCCGCCTCCATGCAGAGGAGCCAACTATGGCATCCCCAACCTCAACAGATGGATGGGGAGATGCACAGGACCAGACTCTAGCAGTTGACGATGATGAGAAGGATGGATGGGGAGACATGGATCTGCCTGCAGAACCAGCTCCTCCACCTGCTCTTGCAAGAATACGTGCTGCTCAGCAAAGACCAGTTGCATCTTCAACATCCACAACTGCTAAAGTTGTGACTAAACTTGGTGAGGTTTACAAATGCATCTATGTCTGTGTACAGGGTCAAAACCAATAGTTGCTCTTGGAATTAGGTAGGGTTCACATCATTGGGTCTTCTCTCCTAATATTGGTGGTAAAGTTATCTCACTTCTCACCAGACCCTGTTGGCACCTAAATTGTACATTAGCATCACGCCAGTAAGTTCTACATTGAAACTCAAGCCTTTGTGTTGCGAACTTAGGACTTTAGGGATAGAAGGGTTATCTACTGTTAAGGATGTAATCTGCCATGTGCTGGCACAGGATGAAGTATGGGTTAGGTGTAGGTGTTTTCATGATGGTGTAGGTGCAAAGTCAATGTAGTTTACCAGAGGCAAGTATATGATCCCGGGTGGTGCGAAGGAAATGAGCAGTTGGTATCTAACTGAAAATGATGAAGTCCCCATCAAGGACTAAAGTCCCTGGGTGGTGCAAACTCTACCTTAGTCAGTAGCCAAGTTTAACCACAGATCTCAGATGACCATACTTGTTGCAGGCAATCTAATTATGTGGTTTTGTTTCAGGTGGGGAAAGGGCAAGGGAAACCAGTACAAAAACCACTGGTGATGGGTGGGCAAATGATGATGATCCTTGGGCTGCCATTGCAGCACCCCCTCCTTCTACCAATGTGCGCGCATTAAATCCGTCCGCAGGTCCTAAACCTAGTTCATTGGGCGCACCAAGAGTAAGACAAGCTCAACATGTTACCATTGATGGTGTATCTAGTAGTGGGCGAGGGCGGGGCAGAGCAGCACCTATGAAGCTTGGAGCCCAGCGTGTTCAGCGTAGTTCAGAGTAATTGTATCTACCCATTCATGTACTAAGTTATGGCTGCCATGTGGACCACAATTGACTAGGAATGGGTTGCATGGTGTCCATTACTAGGCATAGCGTTCCACCCACTGTTTTTGT
The DNA here is from genome assembly GCA_964035585.1 of Polytrichum formosum. Taxonomy (NCBI): domain Eukaryota; kingdom Viridiplantae; phylum Streptophyta; class Polytrichopsida; order Polytrichales; family Polytrichaceae; genus Polytrichum; species Polytrichum formosum. Next base: position 3,564,592 of record OZ037941.1, read on the forward strand.
GGCCTTCACAATTTTAGGCCTGAGGGTCTATGTTCTCTCAATTGCAGTTTTCTTTACAGTTTGTGTATGCAAGACCAACCTCATTCAACCCCCTGTTCCTTTAGGTGGAAGGTGGGGTCCCTCATTGGTGACCCCCAATCATGTTGGTGTGTTTTGATAAATTGAGGTCATAAATTGTTCTTCGGTTAGGGAATAAAGACTAGTGTCACAATACCGTTCTCTTGATTATTTCTGTAAACAAACTCCTCTGCGATTTTATTGCAGCTCTCACTTATGTTCTTTTGCAAGGCAGCAGGGATGGGGCTTCAATGAATATATTGCATCTTTATTTTGTGGTGTTGACGCAGAAATGATCTTGAACCTGTTGCAGAATTTTGTGATGGTTCATTTGCACTGACTGCATGCCTACAGTGTATTGAAGCTTTGTATGCACAATCCAATGTTACATTTGATTGTCGGTGCACGAACAAAAAGTTCCTAATCATGAATCAATTACATGTTTCCAGCCTTGAACTGTATCTACAGCCTCAAGGTTTTGAACCTTCAGCTTCCATTTGTTTTGAACATGGATGGCAGCCCTCAACTCCCTGTTTCTGGCATGCTCAAGTCCCTTGAGTCTTACAATGTCTTATGAGAAGAGACAGCAGGTTTCTCTGAGGTATTGAAACCACCCTACCTCATTGATGTTACTAATAACTAATCTTATTCTGCAATGAATGTGGAAGACACCTATCAGACAACTGGTAATACAACACTATGGCAGATGTGGTCTGAAAGTAGTTTTGAAACCCAAGAAGAATTAAAATGGACCTTCGTACCATTTTCCTTTGATCCTTTATGTTTTGGCTGGGGACTATGTCCATGCAGGAGGTTGTGCGGCATTGGTGAGCCATCATGACCAAACAACATGTGTGTATGCCATTAGTTTTCCCAACTCTTTGGTGTGGAAAATATGATCTGTACGATGAAAAAGGATGCTTCCAGTACTATAATTTCATATAAAATTGCATGATGCATATATGAATGTAGGTTGGGAAAGGACCTTCAAGACCGTTGAGTTCTTATGATACACAAAATTATTTGTAAGGAAGACAGTACTATTTCTGCCCCCTAAACCCACCTCCCATTATTGTACCTTTATGAAGAGCATCCGCAACGCGCCTGCCAACGGCTCCCGCCACCTGCGCTTGGCGGGCGTGGCAATTTCGGTGTGCCTCAACAGGCTAAGGAAGACTCCCGTTAGTCTCGTGTCTTGCCAAATACCTCCCGGTCTCGGCAAGTTTTGTCCCTTTGCAGTGAGCTTTGTTCCTCCCGCTAGACGCAGTCAACGTTAGGATGATAGTCGTAGCTGCGTTTTTGCTGAATTCGCAGCTCCAATTGCAATATGTAATTTTTTTGGGGTTCTTTCTTGATTTCACACCTATAGGTACAGTTGAAAATTGTATTGCGACTCCTTGTTGGTTTCGTAGCTATAGCCGCGTTTTCATTTTTTTCCACCCTATTTGGTTGATGTTGCAATTACAACTGTGGTTTTTTAATTTTTGCCCTGTCCTGGTTTCCTATCTTCTTGATCGTGATTTTTTTGGTGTTTGTTTCGTGTCTTGATGTTGGTTGATGTTTTGGCCTTTGTTTTGTGTCTGGATGTTGGCTTGATGTTTTGCTCTCCGTTTCGTGTCTTCATGTTGGCCTGATTTTTTGCTTTTCGTTTCATGTCTTTATGTTGGCCTTTTTTTTTCCATCTTCGTTTCCTGTTGTGATGCTAGCCTTTTTTTCCCATCTTCGCTCTTAATCACAGTCACATTAGTCAAAACGTACTAAATCATCCATAACCCTCACATATTCACTACAAAATTCATGCAATTTTTTTTGACTTTTACTTTGATGTGTGTATGACTTTTACTTTAATTTGTTTTACTTTTGTGCTGCTCTTCATGCTTCTACAAGCTCAGGCCATTGTGGCCGTGGGAATGGGTCCCGGGACTGCATGGCAGGTGCCGTGTTAAGGCGCTTGCCCGGCACCTCCCCACGCCACTCGTCTGCACTACCCTGGGGGCCTGTCAAATGACCTTTGATGGGTGCATATGACAGGCACCCATTGGCAATGCTCTAAGCCTAATGTCATCCTATGCTAACTTGGCTCAAGGGTTGGCATTAAGTATGGTGAGTGTCGGGGGAGGGCTCATAATGGGTGTGTTAGGCTCTAGAGAGTCGGTGAAGACTAATAAAGGTAAGGACTTCAAGAGACATGGGTTAAATGTGCTATAGTTAGTAAGTATTGTGGGCACTTATGGACATATTAAGGTTCATGACAACCTGGTTCATGGGGTGTGTGGGATGGATAGAATAAGGCTACAAGAGGCTGGATGGGCGCAAGCACGGTCAAGTACACAACTCCATTACCCTGCATAGGTTCTAAGTGAAAGTCATTAAAACTATGTACTAACTTTGAATTTTGTGAAGGAAAAAATTCATAAAAATTTGAAAAACACATTGATCTACAAAGGCAAGCAATTTTTGTTGACCAAAATAAAATCAAGAAAAGTCTACATATTTTAGAAGACGGTGCAAGTAGTGTGCAAGTAGGTATGTTGAACACGTAATTATCTAATTTTTTTTAAATATGATAAAATTGCATTAAATTCATGTTGTCCTACAAAAAAAATTTAATGGTGCCCTCAAGTTTATAATGAATTCAAGGAATATGAAAAAAAAATCCAACTTCAAAATATTTAAGGTCATGAAATCTACGTCCAAAATCAAATTTAGTCATTACCTTTTGAGAAATACTTTTAATAATAAGTTTTAAAGATCTCATCTTGATACTCTATATTTGAGTACCTAATACAACAATAGAGGGCGCCATGAAAAAAAACCCAATTTAAACAACACTTCGCTACTACTTTTAGGTGTTTGACCAAAAAAATTAAAGGTTTATTTATACAAGAACACTTTTTCCATACACTGGACTGTGCTTGCTCTCGGATATGGTGTACAATGGGATGGGAAAGGGCTAAGAAGGGACAAATTAATATTATAAAAGACTTGCTTTGCAACTACACAATGGCCTAGTCAAGCACCCCCTTATAGGACGACATTGAGAAGCTACACTAATTATTCCAATTAGTTGGTGTTACTATTCGGGGTTACGCAATGCAATAATGTCTTACTAAGGAGTTGATTTTTGACTAACAAAAGTTCAATAGGTTGTTCAGACATCACTATAGAACATAAATGACTCTGCTTCGTAAAATATTACATTCTCATTAAATAGTTATAGCACTATGTAACTCGGAATAGGAACACACACTAATTGGAATAATCAATGTAGTACATGTTGTGGTGTTTTATTTATTGCTTAATTGTTATTTTTGTTTAAAACATTTTTATGACAATATGCTTCCATTTGCTAAGTTATTTTTGCCCTCACTTATACAATTATGATGCTATATATATATGTTACATCATCTAAGGGTTGGTTCAAACACCCTCTAAACACCTTACATCAGTTTCGTAAAGATTGAGTCCACATTGAAGCATATCCATGATACTGAGACTTTGGGGATGATTAAAGTCCTATTTTTTTTCATCATATTTAGTTACACGTGTTCATGACCGATGTTGAAATCTTTTCTCTTCGCAAGATACATGTTAACACCCACATCCTTCTCAAGGTTAACTCAAGATTATTCTACTCAAAGTATATTCTCATGAGGCTGACCACATGCTGTGAACAAGCAATGCAGTGCACTCCTTTTAGAGATTTTTGCTGAATCACCTTCTACGTGAGCGTCCGTGCCATGACAAGCCAAGTCATGGTATATGACATGACGTAGACATGTCTGACATCTTAACAGGAATTCCAGAAAAACAAAAAAATGGTGAAATTTGCAGACCATGATCGATGATTCGACACCCTATGTGCAAAACAGAACCCCAACATTTGTACATCAATCAAGAGAGTACAGCCAGTGCCACTTGGAAAACTGAATTACTGGAAAAGCAATACTGTGATGAAAGGAACCGACCGTGTCAGCAATTGATTGCTTTCACTTACATCTACAAGGATCGGTGCCGAAAGGTTTTGGGCTTCAAGCAAGCAACAGGCTCGAGCCTCGAAACCATAGCCGGTGCTACATTAGCTGCTTGTCGTAACTAGGCAATCAAACTAGGTAATGTTTAAGAAACAATATTGGTGTAAGAATGGATCTGTTTGTGATATTTTTGTCGAGTGAAACAAATTTCTCAAAGTTGTGACATCTTCCAGGTGTGACCTAAGTTATAAATCACACCTGCAAATGCTAAGGTATGCGGGTGGTACTTGGTAACTTTTATTAATCAGACACCTATATTTGATTGGTGTGTGGTTAGGTGAGGATTAAAGAACAAACACCACAAAGACACATGTTTAAAAAGAGGATTGGACTACATCTTCAAATTTTATTAACTACTCCACACTCACCATTGAACACAATTGGGAAGACTTATATATCAGCTAAGAAATCGATAACACCAACTAAATCAAGGGAGGTTTGATTTTCATTCCAGTTTTTTGCTGATGTTTCATTGTAAATTTGTTAATGCAACACAAGTTTCATCTTGTAAACCTAATAGGTAGTTGGAGAACAAGATAAATTATCTGAATAACACCTACATACCTTAGAGAATTTGTTTATCACAGCTTCATTTAGTTGTCAAATTTCAGTCCAATAGTCGATTGTGACTGATGTACTTCTTTTATCATACATGGAGATTGCACAGTGGAGGTATCGGATTCCATAGCACTGTCTGTGCCTTTAGTTGCAGAAGGGTCGCACTATCTTTTGATCCTGCGTTTGTCACCACAGCTGAATCTTTTCCACACAACAATATCAGCTGAAACACAAGGCTGTGCAATTGGGACCCACCTTCAGGTAAAAAAGTAGAGCACAAAATTGGGCACTGTACATCAGCATGTTGCGATGGTCTTCAGTTGAACAGTTATTTGATGCTTTAAAAATTAGTCGTGAAAAGTCATGTCTGTAGAATATTCATGTTTTCAGACATATCATATGAGTGAAAATGTAATGTTTGGATGGGAGAATCTGAGAATCATCTTCCTGCAGACTAACACGCAAAATGTGACATGTTCAGGTGTGCGGCCCTGTTGTGGCCCTTCCAACTCCACGGACACTGAACTTGTCTCATCTACTTGAGATGCAAAAGCTAAAAGAGGTAAAGTGAAGATTTTCTTTTTTTTAAGTGATCATATAGGAGCACAGTACGATGAAAGTTGTAAGCTGTGTTCGGGGGGGGGAGTTATTGTCTATCGTTGGATCGTGTTAATTACTAAAATTAGAAGGGAGAGCATATTTTAAGCATATTTTAAGCACATAAGTCCAATCTCATTTCAACACTTGTCTTTTTAATGTCTGTTCTCAACCACAAGCTTGGAGATATAGCACTTGTCAAATATAATCGTCAATTAAAAAGAGTGGCCACATGTTTTTATATTCATTTTCTTTTCAAATGTTGATGTGGACAATGTTAAGAATTGGAGGGTGGATGGCCACCACCCACAATGGTGACAAGACCGTCACTTCAACATATATACTAAGTCGTGCACATGAAGCAAATGCCTACTTGTGCATATCATGGTCAAAGAGTAGGCTATTGAAGTTCCATAAGATGTAGCATAGTTTGTTACCACATGAAATGGACACGTAGGATTCACAAAGGCGTGTTTGGAAGGTTGACAACCACAACATGATGGAAACAACCTGCTACATGGACTTATTCCATGCATTTATAGCAAGACTGAGGTCACCTCAATATGCAAATTAGTTTCCTTTGGGTTCTCCGATACCACTGTGTACACTCACCATTGGATATGTTTGCCACCATTGCGTTGCATGGCACCAATTATCATTGCCAAAAAGGAATTTCAATGGGATGGCAATTGTAGCTCATCACATCGGCCACACAATGCACAATGATATCCCATTGCAATGGGCAAGTTTCCTCCTAGTGACATAAGACCCACAAGGCCCACGTAGCCTACAAACATGACATTCTTAACCTACTATTGTTTGGTCACTTATTAACCCTAGGCATAACCCTTACACGAGATAAGTGGATATGACCATTAAAATCCAACACATGTCAACATCATGGCAGCCAACTTTCGCTAGATACTTAAAAAGTTTCCAACTAACCACTAAGTTCTCAAAACAACATTTAATTGACCCCACCTATCAATTTAAGGCATAACATTACTCAACACTCACTTCTCGTTCAGTGGGGCCCTGGAATATAATAGTCGGATGCTTGGAAAACTGAGTCTCATTGCTCTTTCCGAGCATCTGACTACTATATTCCGGGGGCACTGAATGAGAAGTGAGGGCTGAGTAATGTTATGGCATTGGGCCATCTCATCATTTTCGCACTGTATGGAGAAAATTATTCAAACATCTTGAAGGTGATGCCAGCATCTGGGGCCCGGGCTAGGTGCCGGCCCCCCACCGAGCCCAGACCCCCCAGCGTAAGAAATGTTATGAAGTTTAGCACGAAACTCAAATTTAGGATGTCTTTGATGCCCTTGGCAACAGTTCAGCTTGATTGCACGAAAGCTCGCAGCTTGAACTCTCACTCTGGCCATGGAGATGTTGTGGACCTAAGGAATGAGTGGACCCAAGTTTCAAAGCCTTAGAAAGGTGTTGTTTCAGAAGATTCAGCACCACATGATAACAGCTCATAAGACGATTCCAGGCGAATTGCAATATAGTTTTGATTCCAAGAATGACAGAAGAAGAGCGCAGTTCCAGGGAATTGAATGTCAGAGATTGAGAGTGGCCGATAGTTGTTGTGGAAGGTCTTGCAAATTTCCCAATGCATGTACAAGGCGCGCTGCTAAATCCAGCGGCATAATTTCCATGTAACCAAAACAAAACTCTGTCCTACCTACCTACACACTACTACGATGTTGCTACAGACGCTATACAAAATTCGAATCACAAGAAACATTTGAAAATTCAATATCCCACTGATATCCAGGATAATTTGGATTTATAAGAGGAGCATTTTTAGTGAAGAAGAGGAATGGCCCTCTGCATCCCAATTGCCGCCGGTTGCAATGCAGCTAGTAATGAATAATATGAACAAGAAAATCTACCAATAACTCACAGCTAGTAGCGAAGGCCTGGGAATCCAGGGTGGAGACCTTACCCCCCATTGTAGAAATCGTTGGAAGTGGCGTAGAGCAGTTTGTAGTGAATCTGGAGGATTACGAAGAGGAATAGCCCTCTGAACCCAATCCGCCGGTTGAAATGCGGCTAATGAGAAATTCTATGAAAAAGTATATGAAACAAGGAAGATTTAGAAATGCTGGCCTTCCAGGGTGGAGATCTCCTCCGCCTCGTAGAAACTGTTGAAGATGGCGCAGAGCAATTCTAGTGAAACCGGAGAGTGAAGAAGAGGAATGGCGACCCTCTTAATTCCAATCCGCCGGTCGAAATGCAGCTAATAATTAAGAATCTGAACAAGTGAGAGCTAGTAGCGCAGGAAGACTTGGAATTGCTAGCCTTCCAGAGTGAAGATCTGCTTCTCCTTGTAGAAATTGTTGAAGATGTCGCAGAGCTATTCCAATGAATCCGGAGAACGAAGAAGAGGATTGATCCTCTGAATCCCTGTCCGCCAATGGAAATTCTGCTAATTAGAATACAAACAAGTGAATTTACCAAGGAAGACTTGGATTTTCTGGCCTTCCGGGGTGCAGTTCTCCTCCTTGCAGAAATGTTAAAGTGTTCGGGAGCATTTCTACTGAACTCGGAGAATGTAGAAGAGTAATGTCCGCCCTCTGAATTCTAATCCGCCGGTCGAAATGCACCTAATAATTCCTTGCAGAATTGTTGAAGATGGCGTTGAGTTATTCTAGTGAATCCGGAGAACGAAGAAGAGGAACAAACGTCTGAATCTCAATCCGCCGGTTGAGACGCTGCTAATAATTAGCGTAAGAACAAGTAATTCTACCAATAACTCACAGCTACTTGTAGCGAAGAAAGACTTGGAGATGTTGGCCTTCCAGAGTGGAGATCTCCTCCACCTTGTAAAAATTGTTGGAGATGGCGTAAAGCAATTCTAGTGAACCCAGCGACTGAAGAAGAGGAATGGCCCTCTGAATTCCAATACGCCTGCTGAACAAGTTAGTCTATCAAATCACTTGAGCTAGTAACGAAGAAAGGCTTGGAAATGCTGGCCTTGCAGGATAGACATCTCCTCATCGTAGAAATTGTTGAAGATGGCGTGGAGAAATTCTAGTGAATGCGGAGCATGAAGAGGAGGTATCATGGCCAATCCGCCGGTTGAAATGCAGGTAATAAAGATATGAACAAGCCAGTCTACCAGAAAAGTGACAGCTACTAGAAAGAGAAGGAAGACATGGAAATGCTCCCCCTTGCCCTTCCAGGGTGGAGATTTCCTCGTCCTTGCAGAAATTGTCGAAAATGGCCAAAAGCATTCATACTGAATCCGGAGATTGAAGAAGAGGAATCGCACTCCGAACTCCAATCCGCCAGTTGAGAAACTTAACCTATCAAAATCACTTCACCTAGTAGCGAAGGAACACTTGGAAATGCTGTCCCTCCAGGGTAGAGATCTCCTCCTCCTTGTAGAAATTGTTGAAGGTAGCATACCCACGAGCAAACCGAAACACACCCGTGCCACCGGTGACAGTAATCTCACTAAAAGCAGGAGACGGAAAGTTATGCGTGGTCCCTTGAAAACTGAGAGTACCATTGTACCCGTCACCATTACTACCCCCGTGGAACGATGCAGTGAAATGCCACGAGAATGCCAACCCAGGTCCCCCCTTCCCAACCTCATCCACCACACGGATCCCCTGCGCTCTTCCCATCTCCACAGACCGCTCATCACTCCCCTTGGTCAGCTTATTATCAAACGTAATAATGCTGCTCTTCAACGCCTTTCGGCTACGTTTCATGGCCACTTGCTGCACGCCGGCGGAGTTCGGGAAGGATGTGAACAGCCCCGGGTTGTGCATGTAGAATTCCAAGCTGCTCGGAGGGGAAGAAGAAAATTGGTATTCCAGCTGCTGCAGCTGCGTCGTCAAACATCCTGCTGTCACTACACTGGTACATTGCAGCACTATTATGGCCACACTCAGCACGACTGCCAACATCCAAACGGCCACGAGTGCCATAGCTCGGATATGGAGCTTGTTGTAGTCCAAAGTTAAAACATGCAAGAAGGTGGTGTTCGGATGCTCCTCGCCAGATTTTGAGTCGGTTTCTGCTGCTTCGACGGCAACCAGTGCGTGGGCTACCATGTCAGAGGAAGAAGATGGCCACATTCCTCCCGGCCCATACCTAGTCCCAACGTGATGAAGCGGTCGATGAGCGAGTGCTGTTGTGGAATTTGATCCGAATGTTGACTGTTTGTGAAGCAATGCATGGAAGTAGAAGCAAGGGAGTGAGTGCAGACTGTGGCTCTTGTGGGCTTATATTAGTGTGTCTGGTGGTGCTCATACTGGCACTGGTACAGTACCGATGTTGACGATGCATGGGTTGTGGAGTTTCCAAATGTGTAGAGACTGAAGTTGCGCGGCGCGAGTGTTAGTAGGTAGATTAGAATGATCCCACAGGCGCCATGCAAAGTGAGAGAGAGGATGGGAAATTGGAGAGGCAGAACTAAGTTCCTGACTGCAAGAATCTATCGTGCGAAAGGACACGTTCGACGTTCAAATGGGAAAAAGCCCAGAATACAGTAAGGGATACTTCACACACCAGCCAAGAGCCGTGACCATGAAATTGTGAGAGCCCAAACGAAGTGTCCAAAGGCCGTCCCAAGTCACGTCCACAATCAGGTCATGTTGGTAACGGGCCCTCAAGTGTATTGTGAAGTCATGTGACTGGCCCTCAACCAAATGCTATTTCAATGAATGTCTATGTGGGGTACTTGCACATGATAAGATAGAACGAATCAACAGTTGTGAGAGTTTAGAGTGCCATGATCTCCCAGTTTTGTGTTAGGCCTACCTCCAAGAGGCGGTTTTTGAGATAGTCTAGGTGATCATGCAACATGATCCCATTTGATGCCGTGTAGGAATTCAAATAGACTTTACATCCATCTTGCATTCACTTACTCCATTTGTCCCTCAAGCAAACTTGGACTGGCTCTGCCTTTTTCACCAACGAGAGTGCTTAAGTCACGGGCCCTCAGCCTCATGTGTGAAGTGGTTGTAATGTACATAGTCACTAATGTGATGTGGTGTGTTAGAGGCACCCAAACTATGATGGACGCCGTGAGTCGTTCCTTTGTAAATTAGCTAAGAGGACTTACGGTGCGACATCATGTAAATTTATATTCACTTGAGAACTACCGTACCCAGGGTTGTCTATTGTGTCGTGACGGAGGCTTATCCCGGCATAATGTCGTGCCGTCACGACACGTATCCGTCACGACATTATGCCGGATTATGCCGGATGCTGTCTTTATCCTGCCGGACTTGAATTTTACCGATTTTTTTGTGTAATTACATTACCCAATTTCGGACACGTAGGATTTACATTGTCCACGTGTGACGACATGTCAGCAAAGTAAAGGGAAAGTGGGGAAAATTTTACTAGCGCCCGTCCGCCCCCCCGTCCGCCCCCGTTCCCAATCCCCGTTCCCACCCGTCCGCTCCCGTTCCCCCCCGTCCGCTCCCGTACCCAAACCCCGTCCGCTCCCGTACCCAAACCCCGTCCGCTCCCGTTCCCAACCTCCGTCTGCCCACGTCCCCCGCCCCGTTCCCAACCCGTCCGCTCCCCCGTCCGCCCCCCCCCCGTCCGCTCCCCCCCCCTCCGTCCGCCCCCCCGTCCGCTCCCCCCACCTCCGTCCGCTCACCCGTCCGCTCCACCGTCCGCCCCCCCCCCCCCCCCCCCCCGTCCGCTCCCCCGTCCGCCCCCCCCCCCCCCCCCGTCCGCTCCCCCGTCCGCCCCCCCCCCCCCCCCGTCCGCTCCCGTTCCCCCCCTCCCCCGTCCGTCCGCTCCACACCCCTCCCCCGTCCGCTCCACCCCCCTCCCCCGTCCGCTCCCCCCCCCCTCTCCCGTCCGCTCCACCCCCATCCGTCCGCCCCACCCCCCCCCCTCCCCCGTCCGCTCCACCCCCATCCACCGTCCGCACCACCCCCCCGTCCGTCCGCTCCACCCCCCTTCCCCGTCCGCACCACCCCCCCCCCCCCCCCCCGTCCGTCCGCTCCACCCCCCTTCCCCGTCCGCCCCACCCGTCCGCCCCACACCCTCCTTAGTAATATTTTATTACTTTGATTTTAACACAATGATAAACACAATGGCAAAATGGTCTACGTGGCAGGGGAAATATGCACATCCACGTCGACGTTTTCTGCCACATAGGACGCCACCTTGGCAAGAAGGTAAGTATTTTACCCACCCTAGTCGGCTCCCCCTATGTTGACCCTACGTGGACCCTATTGTGTCGTGACGGAGGGGTCCGTCACGACACGACACGTCGTGACGGCACGACACCGTCACAACGGCGGGATAGACAACCCTGACCGTACCTCATTAATATGCTCGGTCTTCAATTTAGTAATTTCTTTTTCTCCTTATGATTTGAATATAATTAATTGGAGTTTAAACGATCTCATCCTTAATTATTTCCACTCTCAATGTAAGGCTCATTGATCGTGAGAACAACTAAGGTAGAGGAAGTTCGAGAGGTGTATCAATATTCTAAAGTTCCATTTATATCATTCAAAAACATATCATATATAACAATATCATTAATATTTGATAACAAAAGAATTTTTCTTGAAACTTATATAATTACGAGTTTTAACTGTCTTTGGAAACTTCTTTGATAAATTATAATAATAGTGAGGAAGATTTCATGTTCTTGAGTTTTTCTTCTTTAAGCTCAACTGTTACTTCTTATAATATAATATTATGATCTCAATAATTGCATCAAGTATGCATATGATAATTTTAATTATATTATAACATCAATCTTACTTATGCTTAATCACATATTACCATAACATAATTTATACATAGCAAAATATAATTTATAGTTTTTTGTTTATAATGATTTACTTTTAATACAAAGTGTTTCTTGATGACCAGAAGAATAGTCTTGAGATCCTTTTCAATGTCACTTTGCTTTATCAAGTTTCATTTATCAAGTCATTGATGAGAGTCTTCTTAATGTTATTTCATTCATCAAGTTCCATTAACTCTTTGAAACCTTGAATGTAACTTGATATCACTCTTATACTACTCTCTTGAGTGTTTGCTCAAAAGAAACTAATCTTCTCTTAATTGGTAATCTTTTAACTTTTATGACATCCAACAACTCATAAAAAATCTTGAGAGAGAAAGAAATTCCAAGTTGAGTAGCAAATAGTTGTAAGTAGTTATCAAAGTTTTATTGTTTCTTCAAACCTCAAGCGCTTGATCTCTCCCTTACATTACTCTTTTGAGTGCTTGCTCAAGATAACTACTTCTCTCCTCTCGACAATATCCGTTCAAGTGTTGCAACATCAACAACTCACAAAGTAAGAGCGAGAAAAGTTCCAATAAAAGAAAGTTGTAAGTATATTCATAAAGGTGTCTCAAAGAGAGAGAATACAAGATAAGCTCAAGTGTTTCTGACACTCAATCTTAAGATAACTTCGTTACTATGAAATGAGGTCCTTGTCCTTAAAAATTCCTTGGTTTATATAGTCTTTTCTCATTAATCCAAAATCTACGTAATTGAGTGGTTAGAGAAAATAAGGGTTGGTTAATCCTAAGCATCTAAGAGATGCACATTGGGCTTTTCCAAGAAAGAAATAGCATATATGAGCTACGTACTTTCCTTTTTAGCAAATCATGTCAAAAGTGATCTTATCTAAAATTAGTTTATTTGTATGAATGCCCTATTTGAATAAGTTGAACATTTTGATGTAATTGAACATTCAAGTTCATTATGTAGCTTGGGTGCCTTTGGGGCCGGGGATTCGTGTTGTGCCGCTAATGGCACCATCAAAATGAAGTGGCTACAATCACACCTCGCAGGTACTCCTCAAAAACTGCCCTTATAAACCCTCTTGCTCCAACTTTGCAATGGTTGGGGGTGGGTCCTCCTCCAAACACCCAACCAATAGGATTTTGCGCATCTTCTAGAATTCCCTATACTTTGCATGGTCAGGGGGTCGTAGGGTATCACTTCACTTGATACCCTTACCTTAGGTCCCCACATACCCTTACCCCACCCCTTATTCATACCCTTGAAAACTTATATACCAGTCCAACACAACAATAGTCTGGACACCTATATATGAGTGGTTTTGGTTAGGTTTGGATCTAAGAACGGACACCCAAAAAGTATCTTGTGTTCAAAAGAGATTGGACTACATGCTCAAAATATGCTAACCATTCTAGGTTTAATAATCAACATGATTGGGGGGACTTATATGACCACTCATTAATAAACATGAGAACCTTCACTTTGACATTGATGAATATGATATTCATATGAACTCTGAATCATGATGTCAGTCTCATCTGGTTAGCCATTATGATAAATCAGATGTCATGCAAAGGATCATAACAACTTTCATGAACGGAGTTTGAGATTTAAAAGTTATACAAGACCAAAGTGAAGATTATCTTCCTCTTTGAGTATTCATGTAAGCCCCATGTAAGGTTTCAAGGTATGTGGCTGATATTGTAAACACTTCCGAGAATTTTGGCCCTTGGATCATATCGGGAATTCAACCTCATCTCATTAGCAATTGCAAGGAATGATCATGCAGGCTGTCATTTCAAGTTTCATTGTAATTGGAACTCAGATGTAAATTTTGTTACAAGGAGCCAGATGAAGATTTTTCCTATCTTTTTAAATGAGCATTGAGCACATAGACCCTCTCCATTATTGTTAAGAATTGAACCTACATTGAATGCAGTGCCTATAGAGTAGAGGCGCCCATAACTGATCACTTAAGAGATTATGCACCAGACTTGGAGAAGTATAAGGCGGTGCAAAATTCTCCCGTCTAGGAAGATAGAAATCAGGAGGACTGCAAATTTTTCGGTCATTTTATTCCTTCAATTGAAATTATTGTGAGTTTTTAATGCCAAAAGTTGGCCCGAACATATTACCAATGTCTAGAGTCTGCCATAACCGCTCATTCCTCCTCACTTTAGCACTCAAAACCATGACATGTGTCATGGGACTATTGGTTTTGGCCTACTCAAAATTCCAATGCCCTATAGATTTCCGATGTAGGCAGCACATGGTCCAATCTCATCGTAACAATTGTTTGTTTAGTGTCCACTCTCAACTAGCCTTGCGTACAAACCTTGCCATGTACCACTCGAATGTAGGTGTCCAAATAGGAAGAGGGAACGTCATAAGGTCCACATTAGTTAGGTGCCCGTGGGGCCCCCCCACACACACACACACAACCTTCCTCCGGGCCCACGCACCTACCCTTGAGTCATGCCCTCTTTTTGGAAGCAAGCTGCACTTATCATTGGCCACTGGGTTCAGGAGGAAAACAACAAGCCCTGGAGAGATGGGAAATCAGTTCCACTGAAATTCAGCCATTCTCAACACACTTGTAAATGACAAGTTCGTGCAAGGAGTGACCAAGTTTGAGGTTCGAAACTGGAAACGGACGAGCTGATAACTTCAACACACAACACAACACCGACCTTAAACTACCGGATGATGGTGGAGAGATACCCAAATCTCAAGGAAGAGGTTGGCGGTTCGAATCCCGGCTGTGAAATCTCCTCTCTACTTGACGGAAAACTTGCCAGGTGGTCAACTGCCTCCTGTGCTTTGGCGCTGGCCTGTCGGCCTTCTGTCTCCAAAAAAAAAAAAAAAAAAAAACTTCAACACCCTTGGACAACTAACTTCTTGGTTTGTTTGACTCAGTAAAGTCATAAATATTTGACAGTACTCATGTTCATAAGAACAACTAGAGTAGAGGCGCCTATTCCCGATCAAGACCCCATCGGGAACTTATAGGGTGCCATCGTTTCGATCAGGCTGGATTGGGCTTTCGATCAAGCTAGGTTTGAATTTCAATCAGGTCGGAACCAATAGTGACATGACACATGTCCGTGGTTTGAGTGTTAAAGTGAGGACGAATGAGTGGTTACACCAGACTCTAGACATTGGTAATATGTTTGGGCCAACTTTTGGCTTCAAAAACTTTCAATTTTTTTAATTTAAGAAATAAATTACAAAAAAATTTGGAGTCCTATTTTCCTACACGGGAAAATTTCCCACAGCCTCATACTTCTCCCAAATCTGGCACATAATCTCTTAAGTGATCAGTTATGGGCGCCTCTACCCTATGAATTGAGGTGGTGATGGGAGATGTGCCATGTCAGGCTCAGTATGTATCAATATGTTTGAAAATAATAACAGTTTTACTTATATCTCATCATGGAACGACATTAAAGTATTGAGCAAAAGTTCCAGAAGGTAAAGGATGAATTCGTAGTATTTTGTTAGTGGTGTACGTCCCAATTTTTTAATGTTATTTGGCATGAATATAAAGCCTGGGTTTGTAATTAAGACAGAATGTATGGTGATCAAATACCAAAGTGTAAATTCCTCAGATAGCCTAACTAGGGATGTCTTCATTTATCACTATATTCGTTAATTTGGGACTTTTTCGGCATTTTGAGACAGTTACAAATATAAGAACATGGATAAAATCATATAGATATTGGAGAATGTTGTAAGATGCAAATATTTTGAAGCGGGTGTTCATATCAAGAACCCAATTAAGAACTCATATCAAGATGGTTTGGGTAAGACGACCCAAACATTAGACCATGTTGTTGTGGTCCATATATTAATTTGAGACAAGAGAAAGTCTCAAATTAACGAATATAGTGATATTTGACAAATTACGTTGATTGTGTTCAAATAAGTGGGCTTGTTATAGGTGAGTGTTTCCTCTCTTTTATTCTCATGCTTGGGTGCGAGCACAAAAAAGTGGACAGCTCATGATCCCTGCCTATTGTTCAGTGAAAGTGATTCAAAACTATACACTAACTTTGAATTTTGTGAAGAAAAAAATCATAGACATTTTAAAAACATATTGATCTACAAAGCCAAGCAAACCATGACAAAAAAATTCCAAGAAAAGTCTACATATTTTAGAAGACAGTACAAGTGGTGTGCAAGTAGGTGATATTCACTAGTAGAAAACTATGTGAAAAAGAACCGTAGTCATTTTCGCATTGTGGTTCTTTTGACAAACCTAATCTGCAGTCGCTAAACGACCGCAGATAATTCTTTTTGGTTTTACGACTGCAATTTTAAAAATTTTGGGGCGTGTAATACACTGTTGGAAAGGTATTTTCAAGACCTTTCCAACGGTACACTACAAGCCTCTAAATTCTTAATTTTTCAGTTGGTAAACCAAAAAGAAAAATCTGCAGTTGTTTAGCGACTGCAAATCAGGATGGTCAAAAGAACCACAATGGGAAAACAAATGCGGTGCTTTTTCGCAATGTTTTCTACTAGTGATTGAACAAGTGACTGTCTAAAATTTGTTTAAAGTACAATACAATAACATTAAATTGATGGTTTTCCACAAAGTTTTGTGATGATGCCCTCAAGTAGATAATGAATTCAAGGAATATGAAAAAAAATTCCAACTTCAAATAGTTAAGGTCATGAAATCTACGTCCAAAACCAGACTCAATCATTTGCTTTTGAGCATTACATTTAATGATAGGTATCAAAGATCTCAACTTGATTTTCTACATTTGAATATTCAACACAACAACAAAGGTCATCATGAAAAGAAATCCAATTTAAACAACGCTTTGCTACTACTTTTAGGCCTTTGACCCAAAAAATGATGGTTTTAGTATACCGGAACACTTTTTTGGTCCGCTTTACCATGCTTGCACCCGCCTTTGAAATCTTCTCAACTCCATCTCTAGAATGTTCTTCTAAACCTTATGGAAGGCAGACCAACCACCAGTTGTTAGTGGACCTACAAATGCACGAGTGTTGTGGAGGGACAAATAGCTAGTTGTTTATGTGGAAAACCTCACAATAACACTATATTCGTTAAATTGAGACTTTTTGGGCATTTTGAGACATTCATAGAAATAAGAACAAAGATAAATGGAACACATATTGGAGAAAGTTGTAAGATGCGAACACTTTGAAGCGGGTGTTCATACCAAGAACCCCATTAATAACTCATATTTGTGATGGTTTAGGGTGGGCAATCCAAACCTGAGACCAAATTGAAGGGGAAATCTTAAAGCATCCATATTATTGCACACAAAATATGAGAGCTTGTATGAATATGGTTTAGGTAGGGCAATCCAAACCGTAGACCATATTGAAGGGGTAATCCCATAACACTTATATTATTGCAAGTAGAATATACAATGTATGGCATGAGAAATTGAATAGCATACTAATGGCACAAATCCATTGGATAGTGCGGCCTAAAATCATCCCGCCTACATGCAATGTCTACGCCTACGATGGCCTATCTAGGTTTGGAGACTGCATCTTTTTCTTTTGCCGCCGCTTGTTTAGCTCGCATCGCCTCAACATTTCTGAGAATCTCAGGCCCGCGACTATAGCCGAGGTTTGGACCCGGGCCCAACATAGCACATTTTGGATTCCGTCGACCGCCCGAATTATAAGACGAGGAATTCAAATACGACGACGTTGACTGTCCGGCATTTCGGCGCATGGCGTAGTAACGCTCCAACTCAATGGACGCATTGGACCGCGGAGGTTTGGGGCTTGACGCAACCTGGAAGTCATCAAAGCAAACCAAAAAAAACACGGGTTAGTTTGAGGAGAAAGACCCAAACATATATATTACACGCCCCACTTAAGGCAGAGGGATTGTAATGTATTGTGGGCGATCACCTTGGCAGGAGGGGCGCTCGCGTCCGAGTTGGATAGGACGGGGAAAGCGTCGCGCAAAAGGACATGTAGGGGTCCACTCTTTGCAGGCCGAGCGCCCATCGTCAGTCACCGTTGGGGTGCAACAGAGCCGCCGGGGCGAGAGGGGGACGTCCGGACGTAGCCGCGCTTTGTGCCCTTGAGTGGCGATGGAGACGGAGACTGCCGGAACATTTGCTTGGGCGGGGGGCTATCGACGACGCCGGCGTCAATAGGCTCCTTGGAGTAGTCAATGGTTGAAGCGGCGTCGTAAACGGTCTCATAGAAGAAGCTCCCCAAGTTTGAGTCACTGACGATGTCAATCGAGGGCTCCAAACGCTGGCGCCAAAATGGAAACAAAACAAAACAAAACCCAAGGGAAGAGGGAGAGATAGAGCGCGTGAAAATCAAGATACATATGAAGCATATATTACACATAGTGGGGGCGCACGCGCGCGCGCACACACACACACACACCCAAACACACGTACTCTCCCAAATGAGCTTGTTAAATTTTGCGTGAGAGTACAACTCTCTATACAAATGGTCTCGTGGATCCAAGTATCTTTCGCCTATTGGATTATTCCTAACAAAATGGTTTACGGGTAGCCCACTACCCCAAAGCGCCTGCAGGTATTTACCAAGGTCTAACAAAAATTGGTCCCGGATCTTCTCGACCGTCCACGTAGGGCAAACAATGAAGTTGGCCGTCGGGTTCAAAATGTTCTTCAAAGCGTTGTCGTCCACCATGAGCGTGTTCTCGCAGGTGGGACAGATGTCGTAGGGGACGCCTATCAAGGACGGACGCTGGTCCCAAAAAATCGGCTTCAAGACCTTGAGATATTGGTTGGACGCAGGGTTGTTTGGTTTTTTGACGACTTTGCCGTCCAGTGTGTACAATATTCTACATGCTTCCTATGCTAGGACCAAGCAGGGGGGCTCTATGCCCTTGAAGATGAATTCCACGACCGCATTGGTGTTCTCTGCCGTCATGGAGCTCCACACGACCACCCACCATTTGTTTTGGGCGATCTGCAGGAAGCGCCGAAGCCACGGGCGGAGGTGCACTAGCTTGGTCTTTATGTGCGTTGGCGGCCCGTCGTAGTTCGCGTCCTCGGGCTTGCAAAAGGGCACCGTGGGGACCCTGGGACAATGCACGCACTGGACGAGGACCCCGTTAAGGTCTAACACCAGGAATCGTTCCTTCCGCAGCGTGGGCGGGGCGGGCAAAACCGGGGGGGCCGCCGTGCTGTCCTCTCCGCTCCTGGGAGAAGAGCGTTGGGGGGCCGCTACGCTATGCTCCGAGCCCTGCGGAGACGATCAAGAGAAAATGGGGGGGGCAACTTATGTCATGCTATGTCCAAACAAAGCATTAAGGAAACTTTTGTACTCGGTGCAAACACAAAACAATTTGATTCATTGGCGGGGGGGGCAACAAGGGATACAAGAGAGGCAAGAGCATACAAGATACATTCAAACACAAGATACAAATATATAGGAGTAAAAAATGGTGATTTTATATTATACAATGCTCTATGTACATTTTGATTTTGGGGGGAGCCGCGTTGAACGATGAGTTCAAACTAGCCTAATTCTACATCTAACAAAATTTGAATGACGCGCCGCCGTGATGAGGACTTCGTCGCAAGCCAGGGTAGGGGGGCGAACAAATGGTCGCGGGGGGTGACGAAAGGGCGCGATTGCGGGCATGGGGTGGGGCGAAGAAGGGGGTGACAGGTGGGTCAGTTCCTCCTAGCTAGGGGACACGACCAAGGCAAGAAAACAAACACCCAGGGAGTTTGGGTCGAGCGACCCAAACTGAGTGGGGTCAGTGCATTACCTCGCCTTGGTCATGCCTTGACGCCGTTGATGCCGTCAACGCGTGCGCTGCCCCACCTCTGTCACCACCGCCTGCTCCGGCGACGTCAGCGGCAACCTGCTCCTGCAAAGGCTGACTGTCAGGCCTTTGTCCCAACCCAACCTCCGCATGCGCATCATGCATTGGTTCATCGACTGGGTTAGGAATAGAGGTATCACCAGGCCCTTGCGGGCCTTCAACATCTACCATCGGCTCGTCCACCGGGGTCTGAGCTGAGATGGGGTTTTGGGTCAGGCGACCCAAACCCTCCTGCTTCGCGAGGGTCTGCGGTTGGCGGTGCAAGGGCGCCGGTGTTTGGGTCGGACGACCCAAACATGCGGGGGTCGTCCTGCTGGTGGTGCGGGGGCACGAGGATGGGAGGCCGAAGTGGTGGGGGTGCCAAGGAGTTGGAAGCTCCGGGGATGCGCCAAAGGTTGGGGTCGTCCACCTGCTGGACGGGCGCGTACGGCCGGGCTTGCGACTGCATCATATGGCCGAAGCTAAAGGACTGCTGCGGCGCGGGCGGCGGGTTGATATTATGGGGAGGGAAGCCGACAGGCAAGTGCGGAAATGCACTCGGGGGAGCCATCACCAACCCCTGCGCCAACATGCCCTGAATCACTTGCGTGATCAGGTCCGCGCTGGACGGAGGTTGGGCCATCGCCCTTTGCCGCTCCTGCTCCAACAGGAGAGCCCTCAACTCCGCGACTTCGTTGCAGCCTTCTTCAGCCGGACGCGCTGCTCCTCATCCCTGAGCATTTTCTCGTTGGCCTCCTCCACGGTGAGGACCTCCGGTTTCACCCTCACCGTCCCGGCGAACGCTGTGGGGGAGGGGGGATCCGACCTGAGCCGTTTGGCGAGCTCCATGTCGTCCTCGTCCTCGCTGCTAATGGCGATGGTCTCCTCCGCCGCGTAGTCACCGTAGAGCTTCTTCCCCTTCAGCCTCCTCCTCTCCCTGAACGTGGCGGTCGCGTCCCGGGAGTACATGTCCCTCGCATCGTCCACAGTGAGGACGGGCACCAGCTTGCTCTGCGGAGTTGCCACCCGCATAGCCTTCTTTCGCTGGGGGGCTTCAGATTCCTGAGTGAAACCCGTGGCCCCTTCCTCGACGTCGCCTTCCGCCTTCGCGTCCTCCTCCTCCTCCTCCTCCTCCACCTCGTCACGCGGCCCCCAGGACGAGGTGCCCGGATGCAGTCCGACTAGAGGTTCGGGTGCTCCAACCGGGAGCCTCATGGCAATTTCCTCCGGGTTGGTACGCCTCGCTCTATCCAAGGGGTTTTCACCCCCTTCGACGATTTCCTCGGCGTAGCTACCCGGGATCCAATCGAGGATGTCCATCTTCTTGGCCACTGCTTTCTGTGTTCTATAGAACAGGCCATCGGCATCCTCTATGAAGGAGTAGATGTCCAACCCCAACATCTGCACATCCGCAGATCACACATGTATTAGAATTACGCACATGACATTACACCAAAAAGAAGAAAAACAAACAGGAGATTTAAAAATCAAAACAAAGGGCCCACCTAACAAAAACAAATGCATAGTTTGGGTCGGCTGACCCAAACCAGCACAGGGATTAGTTTGAGTCGGCCGACCCAAACTGCGAGCCGACAATTGAAGGCCACTTACCATTGCGGCAAAGATTGGTTTGGTGCCCCCGAAGACATTGAAGATGCAGTCCCCTCTCTTCGTCAGAGACCTCATCATACGCAGGTAGAATTCCATCCGCAGCTCATCCAACAGATAGTTTGCGTATTTTGCCTCGTCGTAGAGGCACTTGCTGGCACCCAACCCTTCTGGAACTTGGAAGAGCTTGTCCATCCGGGTTATAGGGTGGTTCTGCACCTTCAGCAACTCCACTTTGTACACAAAGTACAAACACAAGACGTTGACGACCTTGGTCTTCTTGTCCTTCAACGTAGTGTAGGCCCCCTCCGCCGGTGCGGCGATGTAGTGCGACTTGGAGACTGCATACTCCGGCTGCAATTTCCGCACAATCTCGTACACCTGCTCCGCCCTCCTATCCTCGACGACCCACAGCCAGATGTCGACTTCCCTCAACCTGGGCCTCGTATGATCGACAAACTTCAAGAGAAAGGGCTCGTAGAAAGGGGTGCTCATGGTGCCCTCAAACGAACTTCCAGGAATGTTCTTGAAATCGATCAAACCAAAGGGGAACCGATCCCCAGCCTTCGTCCTTATCGCCTTCCTGGCATCGACGCCAGGCCAGCCCTGGATTTTGAAAGGCTCGAGCGTGACAAGGTTGAAATGCGCGCCCCCTTCAAAATTGACGATCTTCTTCTCCTTTATGAAGTTGGAGAAGGCACGCGCCGTGTGATCTGGAAGAGCCTGGTTCTTCCCACCCTTCACCAGTTTGGACCTGAGGAAGTCTTCCCCCGCCTCCCTGATTAGAGCCGCCATGGACACACTGGTGAATTTGTATTCATCCTTGAAGGCTCTCCAGTGCGCCTCGTTCACCTCGCCATCCACAAAAATGGTCTTCTCCGGGACCAGCTTCTGCAGCTTTTGGACGATAATCGTCTTCTTCTTCCGGTTCTCCGCCCATTCCTTCATTGTGTAGCATGAAGGAACGAACGTCTTGGGCTTGGAGAAGACAATTTTGGGGTGCACCCAACGTCTTTTTGCCGTCGGCGCGACGTGCAGGATGTGCGTTGCCGCCTTCCCCATCTCCATCTCCGACAGACCTTGGAAAGTCCTAAAGAACTCTCTCATCAAAGGCTTCAACCCCTTGAAGCGCGAGGTCCAGTTGAAACGAAGGCCTGTCTCGGGATCGATGAGATCCCCCGTCTCGTGTTTCTCGAGCATGTTCTTCCACTTCAACCAGACAATTTCGGATGTTGTTATTAAATAAATCTCCCCTCTGAGCTCGTTATATTTTTTTGTTTGTGGCTCGCATTATTGATTGAGGAGAATTTATTTATCATCTGGTACTTGAAATACTGCATATAAACAGAGAACGCGTGTTAGATCTGTACATGTTATTAAAAACACGTCATGAAGAACAACTACAATAAGAGTTTGGGTCGATCGACCCAAACTATAAAACAAACAAGAGTTTGGGTCGATCGACCCAAACTATGAGACAGACAAGAGTTTGGGTCGATCGACCCAAACTATGAAACAAATAAAAGTTTGGGTCGATCGACCCAAACTATGAGACAAAAGGAGAATTTGGGATCCAATCCATACTCACCTCCCATTTGGGATTCTTGTCCTTCGCATTCTCCCTCTCCTTGGGAGGCCTCCCGTAGAACTCCCACACCTCCCGCGAGGCCATGATGTTCCTTATCCAGGACGCTTGGTAGGCACGTTTTTTGTTGCCCATGTTGAAGTAGCGGGAGATGTCGCTGAGCCTGGTCTCGTCGTCAGACCATACCACCAATGCCTTCCACACCTTCAACTTTTCCTTATGATGGTTGGGATCATCCCACTCAGTCATCAGTTGGATTTTCTTCGACGCCTCCACACTGTGTTGGCCGTCAATTAGCCAGAAATCCCCCTTCTCAATTGGCGGCCACATATCAGGGGTAGGCATTTTCTTCTGCCCCTGGGGCATGACTACAATAGTCTGCCTATCATCTTTGAATTGCTCGCTCACTATCTGCGCGATTATCCAATCGACGTAGGCATCTTCCTTTGCCCGGACACACTTCTCTGGTGGCGCTAGGTGGCACTGTGTGATGTTGACGTCGAACTTGAACTCCCGGCCCATGAAAAAGCAGTGGGAGCACTTGGTCGTGAAATCGTTCACGATTTTTTGGATCTCCCCCACATCCACTTCTTGCCCGGGCTTTGGCATGCGCAGCTTCGGGGAAACTGGCTCTTCAGTCATCACAGATGAATCTCTTCCCCTCTTCGATGGGGTCGTCTGCCGGCTGGTTGAAGGCGTCGGCGTCTCGCTATCAGTTGGCGTTGCCGTAGGAGTGGTTCTTCTGGAATCAGCTGGAACCGCTCGCGGCTTCCTCACTGTCTGAGGTCTAGATGACCCTGCGCCTTCTTCAGTTGTGGCCTTCCGCCTCACTGGTTGTGATTTCGGTTTGCTCTGCTGGGCCTTGTTAAGCACGGTGATTGCATGTTTCAATTTTGTAAACCTGCTTGAAACCTTTGTGTTCGATATACTATTACCTATGAATATCGACTCCGGTTTTATCACGTCTGGCTCAACGCAAGATTCTT
This sequence comes from Polytrichum formosum, assembly GCA_964035585.1. NCBI lineage: Eukaryota > Viridiplantae > Streptophyta > Polytrichopsida > Polytrichales > Polytrichaceae > Polytrichum > Polytrichum formosum. The sequence goes on from OZ037941.1 coordinate 3,588,566, forward strand.
TGGCGTAGATGGGATCAAAAGGCTCGGAGAACTGGTGCATGAACATGTGGACGTTCTGCACAGCGGAATTCTCAAGGATGACGTCCACGTAGTCCCCAAGAGCTTGGACCGATGCCACCTCCCACCCCGTCAGAGTTGCCCATGTATGCTTCTCCGCGGTCCCAACTTTCACCACAAATAACATTTTGAACTAGGAGGCCTTGACCACTTGAAGGGACCATGCAAGGACAAGCCCATCTTTAGGCACGTAGGAGTCGTCTTGAGGTGTTTCGTGCTCCTGCCATACCACGTCTGGCGCAAGCATGAACCACCTTTCTCCAGGTCGTTTCTTTGGGGCCATCTGCAGGGAAAGGAACATCACTGTTAGTTTCGGTCGAGCGACCCAAACTCCTTCAAACTTGCATGGGCATGTTAATGGGTAAGAGGGCAAATATATCCGGGTCGCTAATTGCTAGGTTTGGGTCGATCGACCCAAACACAAGCTTCATGAAGCTCAATAATCGATAATGGTTTGGTAATAGCTTGGACGTGCAATTCGAATTTTAAGGGTGTGGATATAATGATAATTAAGAAGGATGGTTTTGGTGATTTGTTTTTTGGGTTTCCTTGTTGATATAGGTGTATCACATCAGTATATTGATATTTTAAACCAATTCAATGAGTTTATATATTGTGGACATCACTATGGATATGTTGGTGTATGTTGAGAGCACTGCCTACTTTAGGTCGATCGACCCAAACCGTGCAACGGTTTTGTGTTGATGGTTTGTGCCGTTCAACCCAAGCAAGCTGCACAGTTTGGGTCGGTCGACCCAAACAAGCTTCAGAGTTTGGGTCGTTCGACCCAAACAAGTTATAGGACAAGTTTAGGTTTTTGGGTTTTTGGGTTTTTTGCAATGTTTGGGTCGCCTACCGAAACTGTTTTGTTTCGAGAGAGATTTATAATTTTTGCACGCAGCATATGCAATACGTATGTATTGCATATGCTACTGGACCCTAAAGTAATTGAAAGATGTTAATTCTCCCTAGACGCATTACCTGTTCTTGCAAGTTGTACAGCAAGCTGGTCTTTGAAGTTGTTCTTGCAAGCTGTTCTCGCAGTCTAAATGTCACAAACACTTTGATCTCACAAACACAAACACTGAACACTCTCACTCTCACTCTCACTCAACACTCAACACTCCGAATCTCACAAACACTCAACACTCAACACTCAACACTCCGAATCTCAAAAACACAAACAATCAACAGTCTCACAAGCACTCAAGACTCTCACAAACACTTTTGAATCTCACAAACACTCAACACTCTGAATCTCATGAACATTCACTTGCACCTGAATCTCACAAACAGATTTATTTCACAATTACAAGCTCACTCTCTTACAAACACTTTAAAACCACAAAAACACTCTCAAACCACTCAATGCCTTCACAAGGTTCCTAACAACTAATATGAAGGAGGTGAGAGCAAGAGAAGGGAGGGAGGGAGAAGAATTAGAGAGGCGGGAGAAAGCGGAGGAATCGTGGCGGGAGAAAGCGGAGGCGGCGCTTCAAGGGGCGGCGCGGAGCGGATGCTTGGCGCGGAGAGAGAGAGAAAGAGCCAAAGAGGGTGATGTTTCGGGTTTTGTCGCCCTCGGGAACAGGTCCGCAACCACAGGATTAGGGCACCCACGCGAATAGGATTACGGGGTGGCCCTAATCCCTAAGCCCTAACCCGCTAACCCAGTGATTAGTAATTTGGCTGCGTGGCGGCTTTTTGCTAAGCACGGGGAGTCCCAAGCTAAATTGTTAAAGGCATGAAAAAAAATTAAAGAGGGTTGGTAGCTAGAGAATTGGATGTTGATTGAGGCTGATAGCCTAATAAAGAGAAGAAAGGGGGAGGCGGTAGCCAATAATTAATGCCATAATGACCACTAATGTAGCCAGAGAATCCAATAATGGTGGGGCATGGAAGCCCATTCCCTCCCCCAAAAAATTCAAATAGCCAAATATTATAACCGGGGTTCAATTCCCCCTTGGAACAACAATTTCAACACAATTGTGATTACATGTAACCAAAATTATATGTTCATTGCAATGTGTTCGCCACATAAACATCAATAATCTATGAAGTGCAGGCCACATGCCACCTCCAACTTGTCATAACATAGCCACATATACACTCCCCAAAAAATTATGCATAGCCACATACATAAATGTGGCACATCATGTTGTCGCATTTAGAACATGCATGGTCATCCCACATCGCCACATGGATCTCCCTTCACCTCACTTGAGATGCCTCAAAAGCTAGCCACTACGTGAGTCAAGAGCCACTAAATAGATGCATTTCTTTTGAAATAAAAAACACTACGCTAACCACGAGCGGCAATCAATTTTTTCAAGACACTCAAACATAGCCTAAGGTACTACATAGTCTAAGGTATTGCACAAAAGGGTCAATTTTTCACAACTTCATGCTAAAACTAATACTTAACCCCTACTTACATGACACCACACCCTAATTTTGTGAACAAGTTGGACTTATTAGTTCCTTCGCTGTTTGACCACTTTAGAGAAATAATCCCATGCATTTGACATTCAACTATATATATCTTCGTTGAACACCTTCCCCAACTCCGATTTTAATGGTTTTGAATTGCATGGTCCTCAGTTGGAAATGCTAATATGCTCAAGTTATTACTCACTTTGATATGCCCTTACATATTATTCACTTTGATGAATCACGTAGTACACAATAAACCATTATGTGTTTTATTGTTTAAAAATATTGACATATGGAATCAGATGACAATGATACATTGTCTAAGAGGGGCATTTGAAAAGTATATTGTAATCCTCAAAGGTAATTACACGGTTTAATAATATTAATATGTTATATATATTTCTACGATGGTTATTGCTAGAGGACAGGGCTCTAGCCCATCATGCATCCCCTAACAGGTACCATTACACTAATTCAATACAATTTATGTATTGTCATTTATTATAATATGGAATTACGCAATATGTATTGACACCTTATCCTTCTTTTTTGCCAAAAGCATCAAATCACATGTTTGAACCATATCATGGAACAATAATATATTTACTTGGAAGTTGACATTTAAAGTAAATAGGAGAAGCACAATGATTACAAATGTATGCCCTTGCCCCTATGGAGTTCAAGATCATGTGAATCCATTCAAGCAATCACTTTGTTGTTAAATGTTCCCTCCACATATATTGGATAATGGCACAAAATATAGTAGATGTTGTGTGTATATGGAGACATCATTGAACAACTATGAGATGCAGGGTTTAGGGTTTAGGGTTTAGGGTGGGTGGGCATGGGTAAAGCATATTTAAAAAATAATAATAAAATGTGACTTGTTCCACCGCAAGCCATAAATGAATGGCACGTAGGTCAAATGACAAGCCTTGGTGCTTGTAGTTTTAAATACAAATGTATATATTCATCACAACATTTTAATTCACGAAGGTGGTTGTGTGGTCGTGTACAAATGAACGCACTAAAGGAAACAAATGATATTGTGCTCACAATTAGGTGATACAATATTAAGCTATAACCTTGTCACCTAGTAAGAAGAGTATAAAAACTAGATTATAATGGATAGGATCTTGTTCATGTTAATATGTTATTTGGAATAGTTAAAGATTATATATTAATTTAAGGTATATTTCATGTTGTGAATGATATGAGGACATACATTTTGAACTTTGCATGTTTTGCTCACACACATTGCTAGAGTTCAAGGGACTTCATGATAGGTTCAAACATCCTTGAAAGAGTGAACTAACAAATGTCATTTGTGGTTTAGGGTTCCATTAATGACTTCCACATAGGTAGGTTATTGTCACTGTCACTTGCATGCTTGAGGATGGAGCAATGTTGTGTGCACACATTACAAACCACATATGTTCTTTTAAATAGCGCAAATTGAAAGTTGGCCAAATTATTCAACTTTGTCATGGCATCAATTCCTTGTTTTCAAAATATAAGTCCTCATGTGAGAGTCTAAATAATTGCATTAACTATTATATTTAGTGACTTTTAGTATATGAAGTTTTATAATACTGGCACATCTTTTGTCAATATATTGTTTGAAATATACCATAATGTTTGACTACAAGTAGAGTAAAACCCCTTATATATAATCTTACATATTGCCATAGGGTTAGTGGTATTTAGTGCATGCGTTCATATTTAATGTATCAAACTCTATATATCCTATTTAGTTATGTCTAGTTAATGAAAGTATTGTAGTGTCACTACAATGAATATGATATTTACACTAAATATGATAGTTAGTGTTTGATACACTTAATACGAACGCATACACTTCCTGTTACTAACCCTATGAAAGTAAGTAACATTAAATGTGAACTCAAACACTAAATATCAACTATGGTGAGATCTAGAAGTTACATTTAGGGATTCAGTATTAGTAAGGATGTGAAAAAAAATACAACAATGATAAAAGGAGAAAGGAGATGGCAATAGGGAAGGTGGTGGTGCATTCATGTCTAACACTAATTATGAAAAAGTTCAAAATTAGTGTTGACCAAGATATGGTGGTAACAACTTTAAATATATATGTCAATTAATCATTGGATGGTTGGGGCAACGAAGAGCCAAGCTAAATATGCATTGTGTATTATTGACATGAAGCGGGAAATTGAGTCAGAAGGTTTGAACTAACGTCCAAAGGAGACCAGGCGGGAAAGGCATCCAAAGAGGATGCCCAAAGCGGAGGCGGGTAGTATAAAGGGCCAAACCCCCCAAATGTTGGTTCTTTTTTTCATCTCCCAATCTTGAGATTGCTGGAAGCTCTCTCAGTTGGAGGTGTAATACACGGTTTGTGTACGCTTCCATTCATGAGCAGCTAATTACAGCAAGCATCTACGAGTTCAATTGTCCCAAATAGGTTATATTTAGATTAATAGGGAATCTCCCCACATAAATAGGCAAAATTTGCGGACGGTTTGGGTCGGTCGACCCAAACCCATCCCCATAGTGTGGGTGCTCTCTTTGATGATCCTAAACCCATCCTGCCAAAAGGTTTGGGTCGCTCGACCCAAACCATCCCCACTGTGTGGATGGGCTCTTGATGACCATGATCCCATCCTGCCACAAGGTTTGGGTCGGTCGACCCAAACCCATCCCCATAGTGTGGGTGCTCTCTTTGATGATCCTAAACCCATCCTGCCAAAAGGTTTGGGTCGCTCGACCCAAACCATCCCCACTGTGTGGATGGGCTCTGGATGACCATGATCCCATCCTGCCACAAGGTTTGGGTCGCTCGACCCAAACCCATCCCCACAGTGTGGGTGCTCTCTTTGATGATCCTAAACCCATACTGCGCCAACAAGGTTTGGGTCGCTCGACCCAAACCCATCCCCATAGTGTGGGTGCTCTCTATGATGAGCCTAAACCCATACTACGCCAACAAGGTTTGGGTCGCTCGACCCAAACCCATCCCCACAGTGTGGGTGCTCTCTGTGATGAGCCTAAATCCACACTGCGCCAACAAGGTTTGGGTCGCTCGACCCAAACATATCCCCATAGTGTGGGTGCTCTCTGTTATGAGCCTAAACCCATCCTGCCAAAAGGTTTGGGTCGCTCGACCCAAACCATCCCCACTGTGTGGATGGGCTGTGGATGACCATGATCCCATCCTGCCACACAAGGTTTGGGTCGCTCGACCCAAACCCATCCCCACAGTGTGGGTGCTCTCTATGATGAGCCTAAACCCATACTGCGCCAACAAGGTTTGGGTCGCTCGACCCAAACCCATCCCCACAGTGTGGGTGCTCTCTGTGATGAGCCTAAACCCATACTGCGCCAACAAGGTTTGGGTCGCTCGACCCAAACCCATCACCACAATGTGGGTGCTCTATGTTATGACCCTAAACCCATCCTGCCAAAAGGTTTGGGTCGCTCGACCCAAACCATCCCCACTCTGTGGATGGGCTCTGCATGACCATGATCCCATCCTGCCACAAGGTTTGGGTCGCTCGACCCAAACCCATCCCCACAGTGTGGGTGCTCTCTGTGATGAGCCTAAATCCACACTGCGCCAACAAGGTTTGGGTCGCTCGACCCAAACATATCCCCATAGTGTGGGTGCTCTCTGTTATGAGCCTAAACCCATCCTGCCAAAAGGTTTGGGTCGCTCGACCCAAACCATCCCCACTGTGTGGATGGGCTGTGGATGACCATGATCCCATCCTGCCACACAAGGTTTGGGTCGCTCGACCCAAACCCATCCCCACAGTGTGGGTGCTCTCTATGATGAGCCTAAACCCATACTGCGCCAACAAGGTTTGGGTCGCTCGACCCAAACCCATCCCCACAGTGTGGGTGATCTCTGTGATGAGCCTAAACCCATACTGCGCCAACAAGGTTTGGGTCGCTCGACCCAAACCCATCACCACAATGTGGGTGCTCTATGTTATGACCCTAAACCCATCCTGCCAAAAGGTTTGGGTCGCTCGACCCAAACCATCCCCACTCTGTGGATGGGCTCTGCATGACCATGATCCCATCCTGCCACAAGGTTTGGGTCGCTCGACCCAAACCCATCCCCACAGTGTGGGTGCTCTCTGTGATGAGCCTAAATCCACACTGCGCCAACAAGGTTTGGGTCGCTCGACCCAAACATATCCCCATAGTGTGGGTGCTCTCTGTTATGAGCCTAAACCCATCCTGCCAAAAGGTTTGGGTCGCTCGACCCAAACCATCCCCACTGTGTGGATGGGCTGTGGATGACCATGATCCCATCCTGCCACACAAGGTTTGGGTCGCTCGACCCAAACCCATCCCCACAGTGTGGGTGCTCTCTATGATGAGCCTAAACCCATACTGCGCCAACAAGGTTTGGGTCGCTCGACCCAAACCCATCCCCACAGTGTGGGTGCTCTCTGTGATGAGCCTAAACCCATACTGCGCCAACAAGGTTTGGGTCGCTCGACCCAAACCCATCACCACAATGTGGGTGCTCTATGTTATGACCCTAAACCCATCCTGCCAAAAGGTTTGGGTCGCTCGACCCAAACCATCCCCACTCTGTGGATGGGCTCTGCATGACCATGATCCCATCCTGCCACAAGGTTTGGGTCGCTCGACCCAAACCCATCCCCACAGTGTGGGTGCTCTCTGTGATGAGCCTAAATCCACACTGCGCCAACAAGGTTTGGGTCGCTCGACCCAAACATATCCCCATAGTGTGGGTGCTCTCTGTTATGAGCCTAAACCCATCCTGCCAAAAGGTTTGGGTCGCTCGACCCAAACCATCCCCACTGTGTGGATGGGCTGTGGATGACCATGATCCCATCCTGCCACACAAGGTTTGGGTCGCTCGACCCAAACCCATCCCCACAGTGTGGGTGCTCTCTATGATGAGCCTAAACCCATACTGCGCCAACAAGGTTTGGGTCGCTCGACCCAAACCCATCCCCACAGTGTAGGTGCTCTCTGTGATGACCCTAAACCCATACTGCGCCAACAAGGTTTGGGTCGCTCGACCCAAACCCATCACCACAATGTGGGTGCTCTATGTTATGACCCTAAACCCATCCTGCCAAAAGGTTTGGGTCGCTCGACCCAAACCATCCCCACTCTGTGGATGGGCTCTGCATGACCATGATCCCATCCTGCCACAAGGTTTGGGTCGCTCGACCCAAACCCATCCCCACAGTGTGGATGGGCTCTAGATGACAATGTGTCCACTGGACAACCCAAACCTTTACAAACCCAATGGCATAGCAGACATATGAACATGTATGAGCACTGAGTATATGCAATTTTGATTATATAAGATGGTTTTTGTATTCTTCGATTGGAACCTATAATTTTTGTGATTAGTTGACAAGGTTCAATGTTCATGTGTGTAGGCACAATGGATGGGTTTAGTGAAAGAGGGGATTGGTCATCTGAAGACATGACCTCTTGGCCATCTGCATCTGAGGATGAGCTAGACATTGTTGGGGAGGCTACTATGGATGACAGTGTAGATGAAAATCATTTGGATTTACCTTCGCCTTCCGTACCGCACTGTCCTATTGTTGAGTGTGCGGGACTTTCAAGGGCTTCGTGGGTGAATTTGGAGGTGGTACTCGTTAATGATAGTGGAGTTGCTGTGGCGGATGGTATTTGTCGTAACACCCATCCACAAGATTGCATTGATGAGAACCCACTTGGCATAGAGGACGTTGGGGTTGTCATATTGGAGTCACTCATACATTCCGAGGTGGATCCCACTCATAGGTTCTCCCTCCGCAGGTGGCCATTGAGGAATGTCACGATTGATGGAGTTAGCTTGCGTGACCATGAGCGACAATACATGCAAAATCAAATGGAGCTCCAAGCAAACATTCGGCCCCGCAAAGGCTTACGAAAGTACGAGACATTGGCACGTCCTACTCCGTCTGCAACTGATTGTAAACGTCAAAGGTTGCTCGGTGAGGAGTCCATTAGAGAAGTTGCCACAAAGGATTGTTGTGTGCATCGTTGTTGCCAAGTGTTTCCAAGGGATAAATTGAAGGCCATCCGCGAAGAAATGTGGCTTGGAGATTTCCGTCTAAGATCCACAAAAAACTTGATGTCTATAGGGCGATACATGTGAATGGGACGGGTCGCAAGGTCATCACCATTGAAAGCATAGACGTCTGTTGTAAGGCATGGTACACCATTCACGGTGTGTCAAAAGCGGACTTTTATAGACAAGTTGCTTATGCCAAGGAAGGCCGCCGTTCACGTCACCATGGGAACGTGGGTTTAAAGAAACCTAGGGAAGCAACAAGGCAAGCAACGGCCACTCTAGCGACCATCATTGTCCCGCTTGTTGATGCAATGCCACACAAAACACACACATTCACAACCGGTGAAAAGGTTGTAGAGAAAGTTCTTCCCACAGGCACAAAATGGAAAGACATATTGTTGGACGTGAATGCAGTTGGCGAGAAGGTCGGTTTGGAGCCAATTTCATTATCAAAATTGAGTGCAATCAAAAAAGCAAACTTTAGCGAATACATTACAAAAAGTCGAGGGGACAAATTTGCCCGGTGCTCTAATTGCGAGAAGTTGAAGCGCCTTCGGGATGCACACATGATGGGCACCGAGTCATATGCGGCACATCAATTGAACTATTTCAAGCATGTAAACATGCAAGAGGCACACTGTAATGATTACTACACAAATAGAGCTTTGTCCATCTCCAGGCCCTTGGAGGTTCTTACGGTCATCTATGACAAAATGGACCATGCCAAAACAACCTCCCCATGTTTTGCAAATCGAATCAAGGCCACGGATGGATTTTTTAAGCTGCCTGTATCGGTTACAGGTGAATTTGGAAACAATGTCATCGCATACCCTAAATGTTGTGGTGTTTTATTCCATGATGTGCTTGAGAACATGGATTACTCAAATTGGTGTATTTATACATAGATACTAAACACATTGGGTTGGCAATGCAGGAATGATTGCACATGGACATGGTGATGTCAAGTTTGCTCATTATGCTCTTGATTTGTATCCAGCGGATTCAAATCACATGATAGGGTCATTTGCAAAGTTTTTACGTGATTTAGAGAAACCGCCGGCCTATTCTTCAAGATTGTTATTTGAAAATACGGGTTCAACACCTTTATATGAAGCGGTGCTGGATGGAAAAGATGTATGCTTGCATTCGTTGCCAGAGCCACCCAGTGAACCCGTGATTGCCAAGAAATTGCCCCCCACTTTGCGTGTCCAATTGGACAATTGTGCCAAGGACAATAAAAGTAGATATGTATTTGCATATTGGTCGTTGTTGGTTGCGAAAGACATTTTCAAGGAGGTTTTTGTGTCCTTCCTATTGATAGGCCACACGCACGATGATATTGATGCATCTTTTGGGCGATGGAGCATGAAGTTGCGGGAGGATGATTTTCCAACAATCCCGTTATTGATGAAGTCGTACATGGATTTGGAGAACGTTCCCGCCATCCCCCATATGATTGAGGAGGTGCCAAACTTCAAGACATTTATAGAACCTTGTATTCGAAGTGGAGCTCACCGATTGATCGGGCATACGAAGGCACAATAATTCCGATTCTACATGCGTGACGATGGTGTACCCGCCATGCAATACAAATTGTTGTGCACGACACAAGACTGAAGCCCGTCGGAGGGTCTCCTTGTATGGCGCGTGGATGCGGATGGAAAGACGATGCTACCGGATGGAGAGTCTAGGCCTTGCAAGCCAATACCCATGAAGAATTTGGAGGATATTTTGAAAGGTACATCAGACTTCATACAATATTGGGAGAGTTTGAAGATAGCGGATGTTGGTGGATCATGTTGGCATCGCTACGGGAGTTGGATACATTATTGGACACGTGTTCGTGCCGCATTGGCAGACCTACACCAAGATAGCCCTCATACTTTGAGGCACGGGTTTTGGCCACAAACTCGTGTCGAAGTACAAGGTTTGGAGGCTTGTCTTTTGGAAAATGGAGAGGTTCGTGAGGAGTTTGATGTGGACGACCATTACGTTGGGCCTGCTAGTCAACGTCCCCCACCTTCTTTCCGCATTGCGGTGGATTGTCATGAAGGTTATATGCTCATTTTGCGTCCTGGAGATGAGACATATGCGAAGCCAGTGTGGGTGGCAAGAGCTTTGTCTAAACCAAATTTTGCAACTTCCAGCCCTCATTTTCGACAAATACAAGTGGAGTACTACCGACCGACAGCACGGAATGAAGATGTGATTCGGCATTATACAGGCTGGGATACAAACCATAACTTTCGGTGGAAGGTGGATTCTGAGCACGGTCCATCTTGGGTAGATACAGATTCCATATTCATAGCATGGAAACCACAGAAAAACCATAGTGGATCAGTGTCCATCCCTCAAAAGTACATAACTTTTGCAAAAGACAACCTTGCTCGGATCGCACAAGAAGCAACCCACGTTGAATGAGAAGTTGGTAGGATTGTGTTAGCATGATTATAGTTTCATATGTAATTCTAGCAATATATATTACTCATATGTGTGCACTTCAAAATTGGGGTAGAGTTTGGGTTGAACTTACGAATGCTATATTGTTTGGGGATGGATGAATATCCATTTACTATATTTCAAAATAAATGTGAAGTTCATCTTATTATTAAGTTTGGGACTAAATTGTCGATTGAAGAAATATGCATTTATTACATGCACTTTGTATGTTGCAATGTCTATATTTTATTGCCCATGCTAATAATAGAAATCATTTTATATGTTTTTTGGGTGAATGTTGTTTGGAGTGCTCTACCCAATGTGTTTTTGTTGATGGAGTTGGTGTCGAGTGCTCTATCATATGTGCTTATGTCCGCACATCATAAATTTGGGATATTAGAACATATAATATATTTGAGATTGTTGACAATATAGTTTCGGGCATCTTCATGTTGTTTGATCCATATATTAATTTGAGACTAGAGAAAGTCTCAATTTAACGAATATAGTGTTCAATGATTTAAGACTCCAATCATCAGCTTTTGGTAAGATATCAGTTGCACTTCCAATTGAACATCTGTTGGCTGCAATTCACAAAGTCAGATTGCTCCCTCCTAATCTCATATGCTCTCAGATATGTCTAACCATGGCAGGTTCAAAACTTCTCAAGTTACATCATTATTCATTTGAACCGAACTTCAATTTTGATGAAAGAAGCAGGAACCTTAGCTTATGCTGTCAGGAAAATTAGATTTGATGCTACATCAACTCTAGGTAAGCTTACTACGGTTCCGGTCAAAGGTATTCTTGAAACTTGGCATTGATGTCCCTTCAATAATGAATGAACTAATTAATGTCAACCTACCATAGTACTCTGGTATGCTCACTTGAGTCACTTCCTGCACTACATAAGGCGTGTGGGTGTTATTCCGTTGTTTTTCTTAATCAAACACCCATATTTGATTGGTGTGTGGTTAGGTACGGATCAAAGAACGAACATCATAAAGGCATATGTTTACAAGAGATTGGAAGTTCACTATTGAGTGTGTCCTACTCCACACTCAATAGTGAACACAAATGGGGGGCCCTACGTATAACTCCGTTTAGGAATCAACAAACACTAGAAGAAATCTTGTCCATTTCAACCCTCCTTTCGACTAGGCCATCAAGACTAAACCAAGAAAATGCATAAACAAATCAATTCGGTTGGGAATCGGGTGGCACCTTCCACTAAGAAAATGCATAAACAAATCAATTTGGTTGGGAATCGGGGGGCACCTTCCATGGGTACACCACGGGTACCTTCCGGTTGCCTACCAATTGAATTGTTTATGCATTTTCTTGGTGTGAGTCGCAATGGCCAAGGGTTGAAATGGACATGATTTCTTCTAGTGAAACATGCATTTTCAATAACCGTAAATAATCAAAGAAGGTCCAATGTTCAATCTCATTTTTGTTGATGGGTTCAATGTAGATTTGTTAATGCAACACAAGAATCATTATGTAAATGTAATCGATAGACATAACATTACTCGGTGACATGAGCCCTCAAAATATGACAATGGGATGCTAGGAGCTCAGTTTGAATTTGAGTCTCCTTGCGTAGCTTTTCGAGCATCCCATTATTATATTCTAAGAGCCCACGGAACAAGAGTTGAACGCTGAGTAAATGTTGTGGATGTTGGAGGACATGAATAACGAACTGAATACTACTCACATACCGTACATAATATCCATTCAGGTCCCAGGATGCAAGGTTCAGGATGCAGAGTTTTCGTTTTCTTTTTGGAAATATGTGGGAGCTGGACCGCATGCGGCAGCACCTACTATTTTGATGACTTAACTGATTGGTGTCCAGTGGCCCATTCTGAAGCTTGTGGGGTACGTTGAATAAGGCGGGGGGCTTGCCCTTTTATTGGTAACCGACATAAGTTACACTGCACACATTCGGTTCCAGGAACCTGTTCTCAAAAGGAGTCTTGGAACAGTAGTCCTGTTTACTAGACCTGCACTCATTGGAGGCAGCTGGTGAGGCTAATTCCTTTCCAACAGTCAAGCCACGGCCCTTCCCTTTCGTCCGTGACTTGCTCTCTCGTCCAGTTACGTACCAAGTGCGAGTCCTGCACCGACACCTTTACGACACCGACAATTTCAGGCACCTCATTGCAGTCTAACTTAGTGCAGCAATTAGTTAGGAGAGAGAGGGAATTGTCGTTTCTGAGCATACTGCTCAGTGCCCGGGAAGTTTTTGGGCATGGTTGGTCAAGATCTTAGTGATTCTAAATCCAGCCGGTTACATGTTGACATCATCTGGTTTTGCTTTATTCATTTGAGGTATATTCTATAGATTCCTCTAAAATGATTGGTAATTCTCCTAAAGTCTTGAACTTCAACCGGTTATTTCTCAAACTCAACCGGTTCATTTGCAACTAACTGACAATTCTCCCCAAACAATGATACTGCTCATCCATCTGACATATAGACAAGACTCCCTATAGTTTTGCTGCCGATTCATCTCAAATGACCTCGAATGAGCGAATTCAGGGTTTTTAAAGTTAATTCGGGTGTCAAATCACTAAAACAAGTAATCTCCAGGGTGCACATTATTTCCAAGTTTTTATGTTGGATGAATGAGAGGTACGCTCATATATGATAATTCCCTCTCCTCAATGAGCTAGAGGAAACGGAAGCAGCTACAACCAAGAATTAGAACACGCCATAATTATCATATTAGTTAACTCATAAAGGCTTGGAGTTGGGGGGTTGATCTCATGTCAGAGATGCAAATAATGTATGGTTGGAAGACTAGATATGGAGTTGGCTTTCCAAAGAGAGTTATGTTTTATGGAGGATGAGTCTGTACAATTGAAACAAACAACATTATCATCGGTGCACTCTTGAACTCCTGTCTAGTGTGGGTTTCATTATTTCAAAGCTTTGCCATTTATCTACTCATCTTGATTTAAAGTGGTGCACACTATACTAGAACACCGCATTATTACGCAAAGTATTTAAATTAGTGCAAGACATCATGTTTCATAATTCAATGTGGCCTTAAACTTGCAAGCACATACCTAACCGCAAAAAAAAGTTCTAAATTCAAACTATTCGTGTCAAGCGATGGTGGCCTCAAGGCATGGCAAGCCATTTTGAGATTTTGAGATATAATTCACTTTGAGACTAATGGTGAGTGTTTGCAAGGAGTTGTGGCCAAACATTAGTGGCAGAAGCCCACGCAATGACTCATATGGATAACAATTGTTATATTGAGCCACTTTATTTCACCAAAAACCTTTCAATGAAAGTGGGCCACCCTGATATGATAATACACTATTTAAGAGCCCACACTACATAGAAGAAATTAGAGTGTAAGAAATTAGAGTAGTCATCAAATCACTTTAGAAGCACTACATGAGAATTATTCATCTTAATTTGTAGTTTTTAGATATTTAACAATTACTATATATTTAATTATCAATATTTTAAATTTTATTTTATTTTATTTTTATTATGATCAAAATCAAAAAAACCATGTATGTACATGATTGCATTGATACAATGAACTCCCATACACTTTTTTAACACATTTTTCAATCCGATTATACTTGAGCTTTTGTTAGAAACTAACTGAAAACATCTTGGCAATTAGTGTAACTTATACATAGGGTTCGATATTATAATGTCAGTGACACTATTGCCAGTCAAGGACACCATAAACAGTGTAGGTCTAGTCAGGTTGGCAAATCAGAGCAATATAATTTCAGTCGGTGATCTCTTCCCTCAGGCTCAGCCTCTCTGCTCTCCTTTATGCAATTCCACATGTGTTTAGAAAGGACATTGTGGACACGTGACCTTGACACTTACCATGTAGTAAGAGGTGATGTATCACACAACTTCAAATTTTCCCAAAACAACTGCAGAGTGCCTCAGCTTGCTTGAGGTGCTTCCTTGTCAAATAAAACAGAGTACACAATAGTTTCCATGTCCAAAAAAATGTACCTCGTAAATAAAGCTGCTGTGGCTGCAGTCCTGGTTTGCTACAGAAAAGATCGATCATTGTGATTCCACCTACAGAAAATTCCACTTAGGTTTGTTGAACCCCATCTCTAATTTTTACATCTGAGGAATCTCAGGGTTTAAATCAGGAACCATATTTAGATCCTATGTTGTTTCAGAGACTTGCTTCACCAAGCCCTAGCTGGGGTTGGTTTAAAATGCTGCCAGAAGTTTTAGCCCTACAGTTTTCTTAAGTTGGCGATCCGTATCCCATATGCTTGTGTGCAATTTACACAACAAGATTATATTCTAAAATACGAAGTTACATTGTATGAAGAGTATAAAGAAAAAGCATTTGATTACACTGACTATGGTTTATTGGTCAGTGTGGGTCACATCTATTCTGAAGTCTGGTCATTGGTTTAATAAAATGAGTACTACATAGCTGACAGTGCTTTGCAAGGTTGACCAACCAATTACTGGATGATATGCACATGACTAATTTTACTAACGACATTTGTTGCCTTGACTTAGATAAAATTCCAGATTCACAAGGACTTGTAAAAGAGGCCCTGCCAATATTTCTTCCAAGGACCTATGGGTGTTGAGGCAGTAGCGAGTTAGTTTTAGAATAGTGGAGAGTTAACTGGCAGACGGCACCAACTCATGTCAGAAATACATCAAATTGATATCGAGTCCATGATTTAAATGTTGTTTCCATCCATGATACAATACAAGGTGGGGTAAGCCATCTCTCTTGCACACTAATTGACACAAATCAGCTCTCTACAGAGGACTAAACAGCTAATGGCCATAACCACCACAATACAGATGGCAATGTTGATCTCGGTTTAATCCACAAAATTTTTTGTCAGGATCAATTCCACAATAGGCATGTCTCACTCAGCATCAGATTTCGAGCAATCTTGTAAATGCATCGCAGAGATATCTTCTACAGGTTGAAGACAACTACAGAAACGTGCAAAAATATATCCACAAATTATTCCTATAAGATTCTTTCAGTCCCTCTTCCATGGGATTCTCTCAAAATTGTTAAACTGAATACAAGTGGAACCTGGTTTCAAAGTGTTGGTTGACAAGGAAAGCCCTACAAAAGAGTGCAGCTACTTCATTGTTAACCAGATCTGCTGGTCGTTATTGAAACTGATCCAGACCAATTGCACATAAACTAATTAGGATTTGCACATACCACCAGCATTGCAATCTTTCTAAAGTTTCGGACTTTACATATGTTCGGAAAGCTCAACTGAGAAAGGACAGTAATCCATACTTGAAAGTTATTGAAGCCGACCGGAGAGGTGAAATTGTAGGCCCATGAGGTTGAGGTTGGTGTGTTGCCATTTCTTCAAATCGAGCCATGTGGTTTCTCCCAGACAGCTGAGAAATATATCTCATTGTCATTCTTGTCAGTCTTCGGACAGGTGATCCACATGTGACGTTTGTATCGAAGCTTTCTGAAGTAAAATAAGTACTCTTGCAGGTCATCTCGTGAGGCAAAAAACCTGTCTAGCCACAGAAGGCCGCCTGGACGCAGAACCCTGTCAAAATCAAACAGTATAAAATCCAGCAACTGGTGATCAACCCATGCATCGAAGAACAGCGTTGTGTGTACCAAGTCGAGGGTGTTGTCGAAGAATGGCAGTCGCTGATTGATGGAGAGGTACAAGGGAAGAAGGCCTCTGAGAGCAATTGTCTCACTGAACGGTGCCCCAAGGTTAAGTGTGGTTGAAGCTATGGTGACGTTATGCTCCTTCATGCGTGCTGCGAATGTCCCAGTACCCATGCTGTAATCTATACCAATCCGAATCTCCCCAGGCTTGATTGCCAAAACATCAGCAATCAAAAATTCGGCATCGGTTGTATTGGGAACCACCCATCGCTGCCTCTCATGCCCTTTTAGGTCAAAGCATGGGCTGCACTTGAAGAATTTCTTGCGATGCTTGTAATCTGCAAGGCAGGTGAAGTTCTTGCAGTAGTAGTTGTCCCACCGAATGTTTTGGTCTCCTGGAACTGCCCACAAGGCGTCACTTGCAGGAAGAGGTTTTGTGTACTCCTTTGGACCTCGAGCTCTGCAGCGCCTTCGTGGTAGAGGATCACATCCCCTGATTATGAGTTGTTGTGCGGTCACCCAGTCATCCTTACAGTACTCTCCTACATCATAGTCCATGTACTTCTCCAGGAGTATCTTGTTTGTCACACAGGCATGGCCAATTGCCCCGTATGTTGCATTCACTCCCATGAAGTTCTTCAGTCCCCCTCGATTCTCCCTCACCTGACATGACATCCCTTCCCTTGGCTTCGTAAGAAGCCAGAACAAATTTTGCTAACAGCTCATCTTCCGCACACAATTTCAGAGGCATGCCAGTAACGCTCCGTCAACTAACATTGTAAGTGGACACTTTGAAGAGTTTCCATCCTGTACAGGGTTTGGTAATTGAATGGTAAGACCAAATCCTGAACGCCGCATCGACTAAAATTTTCTAAGACGAAGGCTGATATACAAAAAAGTGTATATTTCTTGAAGAAACTGTTAATATCGGGGTTATAGCAGGTTGGTTGCATCCCTTGGGATCGGTAGAAGCCACAAACAAAATCACAAACAGCTCATCTTCCACACATAATTTCACATAAGCATGCCATTAAAGCTCTGTCAACTAACATTACAATTGGACACTCCTGTTTCCATTCTGTGCAGAATTTGGCCAAAGCCCTGAACGCTGCAACGTCTATAAATTTCTAGGACGAAGGCTAACATACGAAAAAGTGTACATATCTTGAAGGACTTCCCTTCCCTTGGCTTCATTACAAGCCAGAACATAATTGGCTAACAGCTATCTTCTATACACAATTTCATATGAGCATACCATTAACGCTCTGTCAACTAATATTGTAACTGGACAATCCTGTCTCCATCCTGTACAGAATTTGGCAATTGAAAGGTCAGACCAGAATATCAGATTTGAAATTGATCAAAACCCTGAACGCTGCATCATCTATGAATTTCTAGGACGAAGGATAAATATACGAAAGAGTGTACATTTCTTGAAGTAGTTGTCAATGTCGGGGTTATTGCAGGTTGGTTGCCCTAACTTCTCTGTTTCGTCGTGCTGATGCATCGCAGGTCTAGGATATGTCAATAGTGAATAATATTCAGTGTCAGACGCTCATGTTACTTAATGAACTCAATCCTGGACGAGCAATTTGTAGGATGCTGGAGAGGAAGATAGTATTGTGGGCGGGGGAGGGGGGAACCACTAACCTTGATATACTTGCGAATCTCTTCACGCTCAAAGAAATCAATCAGAGGGTCATCTTCAAGGTCATCTGACTCAGAGTCTGCAAGCGGTTCTTTAATTTCAACCTTGGAATGTTTCCCATGATCAGCCTCTTGACCATTTCCCACCGTGAACTCCTTCTGGAGCACCGTCAACCGTCTTGCCACGCCTTCGAGCTCTGTCGAAACCTGTACCAAGAAGTTGTTACTTCTTTGTCTTTCAAGTTTCAGCTGCCCAATCACATTCCCTCTGGAACTCGGGAACTTTCTATCTGCGACTTGTTGTAACTCCTTGTAAGAATTATCGGTCTTGTCCAGTAAATCTGTGATGATCGACGACAACTTTGTAACCTGGTCAGTCATGCTATTCACATTGAGTCTGACTGTGGATTCTACAAAACCGGAATTTTGTAAGCAAGCACCGAAGGAAGGGAAATGGAGCACCAAGCTCACAATGGCAAACACAACCAACATTCCAAGGAGAAAGTAACTCCACTTTCCACCTTTGACTGCATTTCTCACAGACATGAAACTTCTCGCGGGTAAACCTCTTTCTCTTTCTCTTACAACCCTGTCACTGCTAACCGAGCGATCCTTCGGAACCCCTTCTGTCATCACTTCTCGAGTCATCTTGCTCCCAACCCCACGGAGATCCCTGATCTCTTGATTGATCTTCCCCTCCACCCTCCCCTTGCCTAATTATCTCACAGACATCCAGCTAACCATTTCATTAAATCAACACCGTGTTCCAGCTTCCAAGATAACTGAATCCTGGAGCTGCCACCTCCCAGTTCAAGAAATTCCAACGTCAGCTTTCTCTTCAACCATGGCCAACTCCTGCTTCCGACCAACTCCACGCTTCACATAAATAACCTGTATGTAAACTCAAATGTGTTGCAACAACATGTGGTTCCACCAGCTCCAAACTGTAATAACATCCAAATTTCTCTTAAACTCAAAAACCCCGCAATCTTTGCCTACGTCACAGACCGGGCATAGACTCCAGCCCCAAATGTATAGCCGAGGCTCAAAACAAAGAATCCTCTAGCTGAGAAATGCCCCTCGCGCTATTGATCTGCATTAAACACTAGAACATAGTTTTTGCATCTCCGACATGTCCAGGTCCCCTCTCACACCCATGCATCAACCTTGATTAATCTTGAACTTGCAGATATCGTCCAGACATTGAAATTCACATTGCCAGACAGTGATCTGGCAACTCACATTATGAAATTCTGCATTCAACCTCCCCAAACATAGTACTTGTATCTCAGTCATGGCGATCGAGCTCCACTCTCTTTCACACCCATACATCAACATTAATCTTGAACCGGAAATCGTGCAGAAAATAGCAACACACAATATCATCACAACCTCCGTTGTTCTTCTTCTTCAACCCCCTCTCCTAAGTGACAGCACCGATGACTGCACAACCCACGAAGTTTACCCACTTGTAAACAACTGAATCCAATTGGAGTTGAGGCCATGTATGTATAGTCCAAACTAACTTACCACGAAGGTTGGGATCGATATTTTATTATGTGCCATATTTGATAATGCTGGTGCTACTGACCCTCCCTCACGTCGGTAGGGTGACAGCGTGAAGTTAAGCTTACTTACGATCGAGCTGATCATCCCCCTGCCTCGTGATCATGTGCGAGGTAGCAACTGAGGATCTCATCTTGATGGAGTAAAGTACTCCGGTGATGAGCGAGAAGTGTCCCAGAGTCTGTTGGACTGTTGCAGGGGAGAGCTCACATCGTGGCGGGGACACCGATGACGCACTGAACAATGAGGTGGATGTTGTTTACGTACACCCTAAACTCCGTAATATCAACCTCCGTAATGTCACACACTCTCTAATATCCCGAAACCCTAGGGAACGGATGTTCATAGTTCAAATCTCACTCCTTATTGTCACATTTCTCTCCCTTATATCACAAAATTTGTCATTAATGCAAACCACCAAAGAAGTCAACCCACACCCTCACATTGCGCCATGTGTCAACATGTGGAGTGTCACCTTCTTATTCTTATTCGTCTTCTTCTTCTTATGCCATTTGTTGAATGTTCGTGCATGCATCCGCCACATTGCCCGGGAAGGCCAAGTGGAGTGGACCACACCTATGTCCGAGAAGAACCAGCGGTTAGTTACCGATGAACCGGTTGAGTTTGAGAAATAACCGGTTGAAGTTGGAGACTTCAAGAGAATTACTGATCGTTTTAGAGGAATCTATAGAATATAATACCTCAAATGAATAAAGCAAAACCAGAAGATGTCAACATGTAACTGGTTGGATTTAGAATCACTAGGATCTTGATTGAATATGCCCAAAAACTTCCCGGGCACTGGACCACACTAGCCTAGGTGACAGGAGAACAAATTCAAATTGTCCTCACATCTCCATTGTGTTATTCCATAATGTCACATGCTACACTAAATCTATAGTATCACGTATCCATGTTAACACTACAAAACTCCATAATATCACGTGCACTTTGGTTGCCACAAGTGTGATACTACAGAGTTTAGAGTGTATTTCTACCTCTTTAATTGACACTGGGAAAGGGTCCTTCAGAGCTTTTTAAGCTACATTTAAGCTTAGTGGGAAGTTGGAACCCAGTAAGTCTGCAAGTGGTGTCATGGGTTCAATTGCAGGCACAAGTGGGCATATGCCTCCCTCTTTCTGATCAAGTTAATGCATATTCAATTAAATAACGTCTACTATGTGCATCATACCATTACTCAACATTCAGCTCTCATTCCATGGGCCCTCATAATATATATAATAGTGAGATGCTCGAAAAGCTGCACCGGCATACACAACTTCACATTGAACTCCCATCATCTCAATGTTATATTATGAGGGTCCACATTGCTAAGTAATGTTATGATCGACTCACCATAACATTACTAAGTAAGTTACATGTGTTCCCTTTGCCCCTACTAGGCTTGGTTATGGCCCACCACCCGTCCCACTGTCCATCATGGGTTTCCCAAATGGTCACCCATCCCATTATTACAAATAGCAGGCGGACAAGTAGGTGGGAGGCAAATACCCATTAACAAGTGAGTATTTTCGGTGCTACATCCCGGTGACAAGTGCTAGCTGGTAGTGGGCGGCGCATGGGCCAGCCCCAAATTCAGATCGTGTGCCTCAAGATGCAAGCATCTGAAGGCTTTATCCTCGAATAAGTTGGTGGGATCTTGTGGTCCCAAATAACAAGGGACCTTCCCTAAGAAATGTTATGACTGCTTCGATTGGCCTTGAGATAAAATAATTTAAAAATAACATCTGAGTTCTTGTGCACAAACATGAACGGGAGCCCATTCACCCTTACCTTTGGTCATGTTTTACCAAGCTCCAAGGCATGGTTAATTCCTTCCTTGCTAGTGAGTGTTGGGGAGGGGGGTCATAGCTCTATTGCGGGTCCACGGGGACTTGTTTGTTGTCGAATTTTCCCTTATTTAGGACTAGATAGGTGAGGGATATTATAGATATTTGGTGTATGTGTTTCATGAGCTTTTTTATTTCTCATAGGGGTATGTTGAGGTTTTTAAGCACTTGCATTCATGGTCCATGAATAACGCCTCTTACGCCGGTCGTGATGTTGATGAGGGGGTTGAATATCCGGCCTTTTGTTCTAAGGGTTTGGATGAGTCGGTTGTATATATCGGTTTTTCCCTTGACTACAGTGGTGGGGAATTTATCGTGACAACATGTGAATTCAATGAATTGGATAGTGTTTAGTGCATTTGGCATGGGAGCATGTGCATTGTAACCACTCATGTATTGTGTTATCTTGCATGCATGAGTTGTGATTACTTGGATTGGTGAGTGTGTTGAATCGGGTATGCTTGTTGGATTGGGGTGTGTGGACTATTTGGTGGACCACTTTGTTATGGCAAGCTATTTAGAGTCCTCCTATGTGTTGGTTCGTGCATGTGGATATTAGGTGTGGCCATGTATAAATTGCATTGTTTGGGCATAGCATGCAATATGAGTTTGGGTGGGTGAGTCACCAGAAGATATTCTTTTGGTGGTGGCCCATATATTGTGCGTCAGATATCTCAAGGGGCTTTTCAAAAGTAGTTGGATAGTTTATGGTTAATCAGGTCATTGGAGACCCATTTATCCATATATGAGTATTTGGCTTGGGCAATTATTAGTTCAATATTTTTGTGACTTTTGTTTATATAGGCTTGCAAGTTTTGGATTTCTTTGTTATGTGCTCATGTTGGAACCCCATTAAGTTAGTATGGTGTGGTATGTGTTATGTGGAAGTGCAGTGTGGGACGAAGCTTGTTTAGGGCAGTTCCATCACTTGCTAGGTGGTTTGCGATTTTGTTTCCTATAATGCCGGTGTGAGCTCTAACTTTTGTGTGGTGATTTTATTTGTGGACCACATCATATGGTTAACTATGGATGCAATGAATGGTTTGTCATGGTGGTGGTGCTTGGGAGGAGGGGTGTAGGATGTGGTTATTTATTAAGCAAATATTGTTAAGGCCATCTGTAAGGATGAAGATGTCTTGTGGGTAGTGTTTTGTGGCGGATATGGCTATGAGTATAACATTTAGTTTGATATGGAGTATGTTTTGGAGTTTTGGGAATCCTCAGCAAGGAAATATTATTTCATGAGCCTACTCATGGAACATGGGTCATATGCCCGTGGTCATAGGATAGCATATAACCAAATTTTTTTAAAGCACATTGCTCGAATTTTATTCCAATTACAATTTTTTTTCTACAAGGGGTCTTTTTTCCCCCAGGTGCCCATGAGAATATAATGGTTGCCCATGAAATGTTTA
This sequence comes from Polytrichum formosum, assembly GCA_964035585.1. Taxonomy (NCBI): domain Eukaryota; kingdom Viridiplantae; phylum Streptophyta; class Polytrichopsida; order Polytrichales; family Polytrichaceae; genus Polytrichum; species Polytrichum formosum. Next base: position 3,611,654 of record OZ037941.1, read on the forward strand.
TGGATGTTCAACTTGGTTTTAGGGGCACCCAATTCTTGTAATGAAGCTCGAATTTTGCCCCATATCCCAAACATTGTCATGGTTGTTCTAACTGGGGTGGAAGGGGCTAGCTAGGGCCACACAATATGGGAAGTCCTACACACAAAGGTTTGTGGAGTTCAATTCGAGTGTACGTTCAAGTGTGCAAGCAAAATACCATATGACAGACATGGTGCAAATGGAAATGCCACACATGACGCGATGTATACAATCACACACATAGAAACCAAAAGAAACGATTGCAATTCCAAATTAAATAAGGTCCACGCAAAGCAAGAACAAACATCAAGGTGGGCTAGTGTTCACAACCAGGTAATTTTTTCAAGTCCCATTATGCTTGCAAGGGAATCTTGGAGCTCAAACACACAAGCAAGGTGGATTACATATAGGACAACACGTTCCCTGGGCAAGGGTCCTCTCATGTTTACCTGTTCAAATGAGCAACATAGGACCAAGGTTGGGGGTTGACCTCGTGCAGTGCATGCAACCAGAAGGCACACTGCAAAATGTTTGGTTGATGGTTGACCACATCACATGGGTGCAAGGTTAGACCACCATGGCGTGCCATGTTTACAACCCTAACTACAAAGCAATAATGACAATAGCCATTTGTGACATGTTACCAGAGGATATTAAATCCCAATGCTAATGTGGCAATCATTGATTGCGCATATGGGATTCCATAAAGTGAGTCCACTGTGTTTTCGAAGATTCATGGTGGATTCTGCTCACGCAAAGTGGAGTGCAATGCGGGTGTTTGGGAATGGGAATTCACCGGGAATCCCAAGCAGCCCATGGAGGGAAGGGAGAAAACATGCAATTTCCATTAGGAGCAATCTTTAGAACAACACAAGAAGCACATTCAAGCTTTGGTTTTGCTTGAATTAAAAGCACTTGTCTATGAGTAGAAACAATCCAAATCCAAGGATGAGGAAATTTGTAACAGTCGGAAGCTGGAGGATTGGTTGGATAATTTAGGCGCATGGGTAGACGAAGGGGAGAACACCATGGTGTAGTGGCTATAGTTTTGGAACTTTCAATTTGCACAGTGGGGGCCCAGTATCCATTTGGTATGTGCATTGTGGTTGGCTATTTTAGCTTGTAATGCCACTTTGATTCCTTTGTTGCTTGGTTTCCTTACCTCTTTGAGTATTGATGTTGATTTGCAAGACATGTCTTTGGATAAAGATGCTACCATGCCTACATGCAATCTTGCGGAGACCATACACCACAAATGGCACACAATGTCTAGGAAGAACATAATTGACTTGTTTGAAGCAATTGTTGGTGACATGGCCTGGGCGATAGTCTAGCAATCACGATATACTAAGTTCCTAGAAAGGGGTTTCATTAGCAGAGGTCTTAACAAAATGGAGTTATTGTTTCATGCAATTGGACGTCAATTGTCTCCGTAGTTGTGGCCAAGGGTATTAACAAATACGCAACATCATTTCATGTTAAGGAGCCTTATTTGGAAGGAGAAATGTGTTTTGGGAGCAACAAACACATGCTAACAAATGCTATGGGTGTTGACAACGAGTCACACAAGCCAAATCGGGTTAACTTCACTTTGCCAAAGTTTGGAAGACCAATCCCATGTCCAATGCTTTGTCATCCACCCCCTGCACCTCAAGTATAGATTACAATAGCTAGCCCCAATTGAATATGTGGCACATTGCATGTACTAACCAAAAAATTGGTGTGGTGTGCGTCGTTATTCAAGCAGGTATAAATGCAAGATGCAAGGCAAAAATTGGTGGTTTGACCCCTATCCCATGCTATGATGGCATGATGAAAGGCAAGAACATGAAGAACTCAATCCAAATAACATTTTGGTTTTGACCAAGAGACAAGAATAGGTGTGTTGGGGAAAAGACTCAGTATGTTGTTATGCTTAACCCTGCTATCCCATGAAGTTGGCATGTGCAAGAAGGGACCGGTTTGACTACATGGGAGGCCTCAATCATGGAGGACGGTGGGTTTCAACTTGCTAGGATTGGGGATTACCATGTTTGGGTCCAAGGTGGTCATAGTGAAGATTACCCTACAAGTTGGGATGGAAAGGAGGTTCGCTGCAGACCTGCCATGCATGTTCACTACCAAAACATGTATGTGGTTTGTTTGTCCGCTATAATCAACGTGAGGACGACGCAATTGACACCTACATGTGAGGGCTAAAGTTATGTTGTTACCAACCATTCCAGTGCTATTGTTGACTAAGAGCAGTCCATCACATTAAGTGAGTACCCAAGGTGCACATGCACTTGTTTCTTGAATATCCACAACTCCAACATTAGTGAAAGGAACAAATATGCTCCTTGCAAGCACATGTACCATGTGTTCTTGTTGGTGTTACATGCCAATGAAACAAAGGATCAATTCTTCCCCATTAGAGAGCCCTACTAATTTGGAGAAGCTTCTTAGCCGGGACCCTAGCCACTGGTAGCCGACACTGAGGGGAATCAATCTTTTTGACATCATGTTCATGTGTTGAGGGTCCTACAAATGTTCATGGACTTCAAAATCAATTTCAATTGGCTCAAGAATTTTTCCGAAGAGAAATGTCCATATTGTAGTCCACCTGATAAACATGGGAAATGAAATAAAATGTGGGTCGACAATCATAAACAACTTATTCCAAAATATAATTTGCTTACAAATCAATGTAGCACAAGTGGGACATTTGTCGTCATGGGTCTCAAAATTCACTACAATAGGAAATCACCACTTGGATGGAGTAAGTAATAGATATAAGCTATGCTACGTGCATGAATGGTGCTACAACATACACTACTAGAAAATCATGACCAAATCAACAGAAAATCAACAGATCTATGTTGATCCGGGCATTGCAATGACCGATTTCACTGATTTTTGAACTTTTTGTAAAAATCAACAGTTTGCTGCCTACTTTTTTGTTGATCTAAATAGTACAATGACCAAATCAACAAAATTTTAGTAAATGTGAAATCTTTTGGGAATCTTTTGGGAATCTTTTTAGAATGGGGTTGGACACACTTACGTATAAGTGTGGTGTATGGGTCGGGCTTAATCCATTATGATCTATTTAGGGGTATACTAAAATTAGGTGAATAGTGTGAAAATGTTGTCTATTTCAGGGTCGGAAAACATGGTAAAAAGGGGTCCAATTATGGATTTACTTAGGGCCCGATTGAAATTAAGTGTACAAAACACGAATGGATTCTGACACACTTACGTATAAGTGCGGTATATGGGTCGGGTGGATTCGATTATGATCGATTTAGGGGCACACTAAAATTAGGTGAATAGTGTGAAAAGTGATATCTATTTCAGGGTCGGAAAACATGGTAAGAAGGGGTTGGAATTTGGATTTATTTAGGGCCCGATTGAAAGTAGGTATACGAGAAAAGAATGGGGTTAATGACACTTACGTATAAGTGCGGTGAATGGGTGGGGTGGATTTGATTTCGATCTATTTAGGGGTAGAATAAAATTAGGTAAATAGTGTGATCTATTTCAGGGTTGAGGGTAAAAAGGGGTCTGGTTACAGTGTAAAAAGGGGTCGTAATTTGCATTTACTTAGGGCCCGATTGAAAGTAGGTATAGGAAACAAGAATGGGTTTTGACACACTTAGGTATAAGTGCGGTGGATGGGTGCGGTTGAATGGATTATGATGTATATAGGGACCGACAAAAAATAGTGAAATAGGGTGATCTATTTCAGGGTTGGATGAATGCGGGAGGTACGAAATAGTCAATTGGATGCGAGGCAAATTTAGGTATGAATCAGATAGGTTGGTATAGTGGCGTATTCAGTTTTGTTTCATTCGTGTAGGAGCAAACTTCGTAAGAAAAACATTTCTTGTATATGTAAGAAAACATTTCTCTTTGTTCATCAAATTCTAAGTATGGTGAGTTGTTAGAGTGTTAAGTGTTAAGCGTGAGGTCTCGAGTTCAAACCCGTTTGCGAACCGTGGTGATAGAGTTAGGTTGCCATAGAAATCCGGGCAATCCAAAAAACATTTTTCTTTCCCGAAAAATCTGGGCAGTTAAAAAAAAAATTATATATATATATATATATATATATATATATATAATATCTTTTTGTGACCAGATCAACAGAAAAAATCAACAAAACTGTGTTACATCGTGTCTAGGTCAACGCGTCCTAAGTAACAACCGCGACCAACGCCTTTCTGTTGATTTTTTGTTGATCCGGATGTAGAATTTCTACTAGTGTATCCACAACCAACAAATCCTAAACACACTCACAACCAACATACTTGAACTTCTACAATGCGCATGTTGAAACCAACCACATACAAGGAACGCCCCCCAAATACAGATTCACATTCACAAAAGAATGGAAAATAACCCCAAGAGCCCCAAGGCCACACCCAACCATTACATTACCCCTTTACCCAACACACTACACACAACTCACCCCCTTCCCCCCCCCCCAAATATGACCCACAAATGCATGCCTACACCGATGGCTCATTCATTGTCATTGGAAACATTGTCAACTCTGGAGTTTCTCAGGGGGGGGCAGTGTGTTAAAAAGTTAAGGATATAGGTGCGAAAAACCACTATTTTATAGGGGGGTATTACTTCCAATTCTCTTCTTTTTTTCACATGCTATCATTATGTCAATTTCTACTTTGGGTTAATAGAAAAATGGCTTGCATTACTTATAATTCCAAATTACCTATTATTCCATACCCTATAGTACTTTAAAGATGTCCAATGCCATTTTTGATACCCTATATTACTCTTAAGTCCATTTATAATTTTAGCCCCCATATTTTTAAAATACCCTATCATTTGTTCGCACGTATATTGCTACTCCAACCAATGACTACCCCCCCTGAGTGGAGTTTATAGCCCATTCCAATTAGCCAAAAGAGAATGACACTATTTCACAAGTGGCACACGAGCTTGCTCATGTGAGCACACCTTTAAGTCTATTTTCATGTGTTCATAGGCCTAAATATAGGCCATCCTCTATGTTTTTGAGTAGCATGTGGGCATAATCCAATTTTTCTCATTTATTGCATGTGAAAATGATTTTATTTTAGGTATGCATGTCCCAAGATTCCTTTTGAGGACTACTCGCTTGGGGTTGTCCTAAATTTTTTCCTTTTGTAGGTGCTTGATTGATGAACCCACAATGCAAATGCCTTCATGTCTTTTGTAGGGTGCCTGAGCAAAACCCTCCATATAACTTTGAACCTTGGATTGTGTTGCCCACCTTGAACAATTTGTGCAACACAAGTTGAAGACTCAAAGTAATACATAGAGTCAATGGTTGTTGTAGTTCAAATAATAGGAGTTGGAGCTTGGTGGCTCCACTAGTGAGTTTTGTCCATGGAGGCTTTGCATGTGCCTTCTGAAACGAATTGAAATGAAAATGAACTTTTAAGTTATAAACAAGAATACACATATAAAATTCCAATCGTACAATCAAGAAAACTTGCACACACAAAATTGCCACCCCTTCCTAATACATGTCTTCAAAATGCTACCTCCAATCTTTTATTGACTTACACCATGAAGTTGACATTACCATGTATACTATTGAGGATACGTAGGCTGAAGGTGTAGTTTGGTTTGTGTATGTGGGGGTATTGTGGCCATTCGGATGTAGGCATGTATTCAAGGGTGCTTAGTGGGATGGTGAGGATTGTGTGCAATTCTTTGTGTGGAGGATGTTTTCTTTGTGATTAACTATGATTATGGTTGTGGTTTTTCTATCTTCTCTTGCGGCCATTCTTGCCCAATGGATTGTTTCCATGGCTATGTTCATGCCCGGTGCATGGGCTAGTTCATTTCCTTCCCATTTTGATGAATTTGCTAGTTTGGATGAGCCAAATATGATGTCTCGGTTGGGTGGGGAATTTTAGTGCATGAGGTTCATTTGGCAAGTAAGGGGCAAGGAGTAATATGAGTGGGTGATATTGTATGAATTGATGAGGATGTTGGACGTTTTTGCATGATGTGTTTGGTGATTATTATTAAGTTTGTGTTTTTTTGGCTTTTTTATAGGGAGGATATTATTAACATATCTCTAGACTAGCCATAGTATTTCTCTGTCGCAGTTTTGTGGTGATAGTTGTAGGAAGTTAGTCATGGGGTGCTCAGGGGGGGGCAGTGTGTTAAAAATTTAAGGATATAGGTGCGAACAACCATTATTTTATAGGGGGGTATTACTTTCAATTCTCTTCTTTTTTTCACATGCTATCATTATGTAAATTTCTACTTTGGTTTAATAGAAAAATGGCTTGCATTACTTATAATTCTAGATTACCTATTATTCCATACCCTATAGTACTTTAAAAATGTCCAGTGCCATTTTTGATACCCTATATTACTCTTAAGTCCAATTATATTTTTTAGCCCCCATGTTTTTAAAATACCCTATCATTTGTTCGCACGTATATTGCTACTCCAACCAATGACTACCCCCCCCCCCCCCCGAGATGGGGTGTCACGGGGAAGTTAGTTATGAGGATACTTCCCATAGCCATTGTAGTCTGCTCATGGGGATGGTTGTGATGTAGAGTCATGTTTCGTTGAATATATTGGCTTCTAATCTCAGAGTTTGTGGTGGGTGTGTTGGTGACAATGTCTTTGTCCAGGTTACATTTTATGATGGATACTATGAAATTAGGGATGTTGATTGGTGGTGTGATGAATCGATGGTCTTTAGACTAAGAAGTTGATACAATAGTTGAATGTGTTGATGGCGGTGTTAATATGGGCATTTTTATGAACTTATTTGTTAGGAGTAGATTGTGATTGATGGTTATTTTGTCGGGTTGGAGGTGTTGAGATTTTTCAATCCATTCAGTGGTGATGCCTGGGTAGGTTACTTAGTGCATTTTCAAAATGACATGTAGCCAAATGTAAGGAGGATTATATTCATTTGACATAGAATTTATATAAGACTTCCACATAATTAAGGGTTTGTTAAAAAGTAGATAAGCCTACTACAAGTAAGGTACGTAGACATTTATTCATTCAAATTATTTTATTGATAATATAGGGGTTGAAATTAAGGACCTTAGGATTGTGTTTCCCATGCATGATGGTAATGTAATATCGAACCTCAAATTTGCAAATTTGTAAGTATTTTTTTACCTTGTGTTTCCAAAAACATTCATTGCATTTTCCATTCATGCTATATTCTTGGAGTGATTTGCTTCATGTTGTTGCAATTGTATGGTTATGCAATGTTATGTATGCATCATGCCTTTTTATTTCCATGCTTTTTCTTTGCACCACTTTTGCAATGTGTGTACTTTTGAATTAATTTTTCATACATAAAACGAATATACACTATCAAAAAATGCAATAACATTGGCCATATAACTAATGGTAGCCTAGGTCATTTTAGAGAATTAGGCAATAAGAGAGGTTTTTTAATTCATTCCTTGGAGGTAAAAATAGCCCTTACAAAAGTACCCCTCAACTGCACGTGGTACTTGCATAGTGCACAAAATCCTTTAGAGCGACCTACCCTAGTGGTGATGGTTGGTTGTGTGTGCCATTGGAATAGGTAGTGGTTTTTGATGGCTTGAGACCCCATTTGTCTTTCCATGTTGAGGTTTTGGAGTTAACGATGGTTGTTATGTGCATGCCATTGGTTGGGTGGTTGTGTAGGTAGTGTGGTAGTGGTGGGCGGTTGGACTTGGGGCGGGTTTTGTGGGAATAGAGCTTTGGCTTGTTTGAGAGCTTCTTTGATGAGTGGCGAGAGGGCTTTGTATTTGTTATTAACTTCTTTAGGGTTTATAATGAGCATTGTGATTAAGTTTTGGATTTGTTCAATGGTTGTGACGCTATACATGTATAGTTTGTTGAGGTATTTCTTGGAGTTCATTTTTTGTTCTTGTGTGAGCGAGTTGTAGTAGGGTGAGTTTTACCATGTTATGTCAACGGGGGTGCAATTTAGGGGAAGTTGTGTTTATAAATATTGAGTGGATTTCGTGTTCCCTTTCTAGCATGTATAGGGTGCAGGCTATGGGTGATCATGAGCATGCCTAGTATTTCAGGTGTGGGAGATGGAGTATTATGTTGTGCTTAGCGGTTATGTGTTTGGTTAGGCCTTGGTAGATTTGTTCAGCTGGCATTAATTGTAAAGTGCATGTATTAAATGTTTGCCTATGTAGTTTATGTAATATGGCAGTATAGATGTGGTGTTAATGTTAAATTCTTCGTGGGGGAGGTGGGTAAGTATGTTGGCTGTATTTTTTGGGTAATTTACAACTTTCTTTAGTTTGCTTGCTCAAGACTTTGTCAACTTTTCTTATGCCAAGTTTGGAGAAGGAGACCACATAGTAGGCGTATGCTATGGCTAACTTACTTACTATATTTAGTATGTGGACTTTTTGTTTCGAGGAGGCAGGTGAGGTTGTTAGTAGTTTGCTTTGTTTTTTTAACCTTTGCCCACGGTAATATCTTTTTGTAATTTCCATTTAGTGATGGTACAAGATGTAATCTTAGGGGTAAATGTATGGTTCATTTTGTGTTAGGGTACGGAAAAGCATGTTCTTGGATGAGGATGTTTTGTGCTTGGACAAAGGCTTTACAAATGACAGGGTTTAGTTTGGATTTATTTGGGCATCATATGATCGCACATATGGCTAGGTTAAGGTCAAGATGGGGTCATTCAAAAAAAAATTGGAGTTTGTTGATTTGGGGTTGTATTTGGGTGATTTTATTAATTACGATGGCTAGACCATTTGCATGAGTTGTGGTGTTGCATGTTGCGGTGGATGTGTTAAAGTGGTAACCAACATTGTCTTTTTTAGGCCATCATATGAGGGGAGCTAGGAAGGTGATGAAAAGATAGGGACCTAAGGTGTCTCCTCGGATGGTCCCCCTATTGATTTGGATTGGTGGGGTGGTGCCAAAGTGGATGCCATTAATGAAGGTAGTGGAGTTTGTGTATACGTTGCCTATAAGTTCATGTCTTTACGGTAGCCTAGATCTCCCAAATTTGCTAATGGTCTCGCATGGTCAATTGAGCTAAAAGCTTTTTGGAAATCTATGTTTGTGAGGTAGATATTGTTGTTGGTAAGACGTGCATCTTCTAGGGCCAATATTATCATTTGTTTTGACTTGTAGTGTTTCTTTGTGGTCTAAAGCTCTCTTGACTAAAGTGTAGGATTTTATGTTTTTCTTCATAACTTGTGTGGAGTGCGGTAAGTGTGCTAGTGTATATCATGTGGTGTTGACAAGGGCTATGGGTCTATAGTTTTGTGAGTATAAGGGGGGTTATTTTTTATGTAGTAGTATTGTTTTATTGTTCTTTCAGTAGTTCATGTTTTCTTTTTTGTGTGTAGCATTGTTGGAAGAAGAGAAAGAGTAGGTCATGGAAGTCTAGGGATAGGGCTTTGAGGATTCCGTTGGCAATGTCATTTGGTCTTGCCGCGTTACGTGCGTATTACCTCTTGCTACACTAGTAGAAAAAAACAGTGACCAATTTAACAAAACTCAACACAAAAGTGTTGATTTTTTTTGTTGATTAGGACGTGTTAATTTGGGTATTTTTTAACACAAAACTGTTAATTTTTTAACAAAAAAGTGTCAAAGTTTAACAAAACAGTGTTCATTTTCTAACAAAAAAGTGTTGATTTTGACCTCTAGGGCGGTGCCATATGTCCAACAATCCAACTCCCATACGGGGGGACACCCTAGTGCCACATCACAACGGCCACATGGAAAGCGAGGCCCCCCGGGTTCGAACCGGAGACCTCGTGGTTAGAGGCCTTAGCTCTTGCCAAGGCACCAACCACTCACTATGTGTGATATATACGGGATTAAGAATTTACTTAACTAGCTTTTCGGGTTTTTTCCAATTCTTTTTAAAAGTCAGCAGACTTCAGAGGCGATTCAGACCTAGTAAAACATTTTTTTTGGAAAAACTTCGAACTAGAAAAGTTTGTCGAAGTTCGAAGTTTTTCCAAAAAAAATGTTTTACTAGGTCTGAATCGCCTCTAAAGTCTGCTGACTTTAATAAACATCGAATTGTGTACTTATTCTATTCTTAAATCTACATTGTATATTGAAGATTTTTAAAGGTTTATAAATATTTTTAATAATTCAAAACTTTTTCAAAAAATTCAAAAAGATTCTCGATGTGGTAATTGCACTATCTAAATCAACAAAAAAGAATGATAATTTTTTGTTAATTTGGATATAATTAACAAAAATTTGTGAAAATGGACGTTACAGTATCCAAATTAACAAAAAATTGTTAATGTTTTGTTAATTTGGACACTGTTTTTCTAGTAGTGCTAGCCTTTTAAGGCTACTATCAAAAACTTCTCTAGTGAGGTTTTTGGCTATGCAGGCATCATGTGATCCTCATTGTTCTATGATGCATCCGTCTTTCTCAAGCAATGGGTATTTGCGGATTGCACATTGGCATGTTGGGGGGTGGTCCGTAATGTCATTGCATATGGGGGCTTGGCGTTTAAAGGATTCTTGATGGGTTTGTAGTATGTCTAGTAGGTTAGTGAGTATGTTGTTGTTGGAGTCTTTTAGGCAGTCAAGTGGTGTGTTGGTGGTTGGTTTTAATATCTTATTATGGATGACTTTGGGCTTGAGGTTGAGTATAGTTTGGTAGTTTGTGATGGTGTTTGTTTAGTTGTGATTTTGTGGGCTTTTGTCTTGGCTATGCGGCCTAGACTAGGGAGTTTTGCTATTCATTTTGGGGCTTCTATGTTAGTGGTGAGAAGAGGTGGGGTGGTTATATTTGTAAGAGTGTGGAGTTGTCAGATGTCTCGGTGTTGGGGCTAGGTTGAGCATGGTTGTGTGGAGATCACTCTAATTGTTTCCTTATGGTGTGATATATTTTGAGTTCACTTTTTCAAGCCTTTTGCTGCTTTTGGTGGGAGGAAAGCTCTTTGTTGTTGGGCTCGGTGGGATAGTGAGGGGGGTGGGGTGTAGTTGTTGATGCATGTTTCTTCCATCCAGAGAGCTTGCATGTTAATGATATCTTGGAATTTGTCTTAGACAATAGGTGAGGGTTTTGTAGTGTTGTGTGAGTGATTGTATGTTTAGGTTGGTGATTTCTAGGAACATCATGAGTAGATTTTGTATGTTATCTTGTGGTATAGGGCATGTGATTTTCGGGGGTTGTGTCTCTTTTGTTTGTAATTTGTTACTAGTTTGTTGGAGTCGAGTTCTAGGCTAATTGGGTAGTGGTTTGAGTTTGTTGTTGGCTGGTTAGTGTTTTGCATGTTGGTTGTGGTGTTGTGATAAGTTAGTGTAAATAGTATCTATTAGATTGGTGGATGTGTAATTATGTCCACCTTGGCGTGAGAATGTTTTGGTGTTTTGGATGGGGTGTAAGGTTAGGTCTTGCATGTGTTGTGCCCATATTCTATCATCATTGTTAGGTGTTTGATGAAGGTTGTTGTGCATGTGTCCTTGTAGTAGGATGTCTTTATTGAAGTCCCCTGCTTAGTAGTATTTTGTGAGTAGGGTGGTGTTTTGTGAGGATTTTTATTTTATCTAAAAATTTTGTGATGAGATCACTATCACTCATTTTGGTGAGAGGGCATGTATAAGTTCAATGAGAGGTGCTCTCGGATATTGTAACACATCACATATTGCTATATTAGCAACACTACACTTAGTGAGTATGTTCATAACATTATTCAGATACATACAGTGTTTTGTGGGATTGACAATATTCCACAGAATATCCCTAATGTGAATGTGGGGGAACATTTGGGAATATTTTGTGGAATATTTTCAGTCCCACAGAACACTATTATGAATTTGAATAATGTTATGTTATTGGTACAATATGGAGGTGTATTAATAAACATGTGGGTTTTAACTTGCCCAATATCCACTCTTTCACATAATTCCATAAATAGTGTCCTACCATGATGATTGCATTGTTTGAATGTAAGGAGCTCCCGAGGAGAAAGGGAATCATCGTATATGAGCATATCTCATTCATCCAACATAAAAACCCTAAAGTAATATGTAGGCTGGAGGTTACTCTTTGTTTATTTTACAATGGAATTAGTTTTGAAGACCCTGAATTGGTCTACTTGAGGTCATTTGAGATGAATCAACAACCAACCTAAAGGGGGTCAAGTTTTTGTGTTGGATGGGATAAGAGGTACGCTCGTATATGATTGTTCCCTCTCTCCCAGATGGTGAAGGCCATCTCTTACATGTGCAAGTGCATTGGTTTTTGAATGTTGGAGTTTTAATTTGCTTATTAGATTGGCATGTGCAAACTGAGACAAGTAGACCCAACCACTCTATATAGCGCTTGACATGAGGCTTACGATTTGGCATGCTTTTATTCTTATGATTAGTTTTAGCAATGTATTTTCCTACATGAAGTAATATGGGATGGTCACAATTGCTCCCCACACCACAAGGGTGTTCTCAATATCAGGGGCTGAGAGCCAAAATGTCCACATGATAGGTTATAGAAGCATACTAAGGTACTTACAATTAGTGTACCTTGGGCATTTAAGGGTCTGACATTCTTCATACAAAGAAGGTCATTTGACTTTCGGTTGAGTTGTTTTGCAATTATTCTTGAGGTTTGATACAGTGACTCTGTTTCAGTCAATTTTTTTATAAATTATTAGTTTGGGGTGCAGCAGGAATGATTTTTTTGTTTTTTTTGTTTTTTGTTTTGTTAAAGTCCAGAAAGCCAAAAGGTTTATGGGATAAAAAGTACACTAAGATGGTATCAAACAATCTGTTTCTTTAGAGTGGTGGAGTGCAATAATCTCTGTGAGATAGAGGGTAATATCAACTTGATGGTCCACTTGAAAGATAAACTTGAGGCTCCCTAATACTACACCTCCAAACAATGATTGAAACTTATCTCTAATGGAGTTATATTAAGGACACTCAAACACAAAATGTCTCATTATCAACTACATTTTAAGAGCACATGTGGCATAATCTATTATCTCTTGAGATTGGATAGACGGTCACCGTCCAACTTCAATGGCAAGTCTATGATTTGAGATGCAATAAGCAACAATCATCTTGCATTATGGTGGTGTCAATGTTTGCTTCAAGTACAATTCACATTCATATTTGAGAAAATCCTTGAGGTGGAGGTAATCTAGTTTCTTCCCCAAGACTTGGAAAGAGTTCCCCTTTATAGCTAGGTTGGAAGAGAGGCAAGGTTGGTCACATGTTGGTTGAATTGACACATGAAGTAAATTTAAGAGTGAATCCTGATGCAAGAGAGGACTAATTGCACTGTCCTTGTGTACTGTGAGCTCTAATACTAATGTGGAGGGAAGGGGCCTTATTGGAGTATATTTCAACATGCTCTGCAAAAATTCTTCAGTTGCAACCGAACATTTATGAAATGAAATGAAATTGATTATGAAGTCATGGAAGCCAAAAAGGCTAATGGGAATAATGTTCTCTAGGCAATTCATAAAAGTTGCTTCTTCACAATTAAAAACATATCACAGACAACAATTGCACAGTAGGAGCTGTTCCCATACCTTCCTTGAGGAAGCATAGGCAGGGTTCAAACTTCAGACTCCAGGCATAACACAATCCATGTCTATGATAATGAGAAAGAAATTGCAGTTGAACAAAGTCCAAAAAAATTCATACAATGGAAACAGAGTGGGAGGTTATTATCGCATCACAGATTCCTTGACACATTCCCGATCCCCAGATCTATACTTCAAGTGGATGTTCAAAAAGCGAGGATTTTCCCTACTTTGCGATAATTCTATGGAGCCTGAAATCTCTTGGTCTTGAGTAACCTTAATTGGGTCATACACATATAAAATAGTCTGAGCCCAGTGAGTTGGAGTTGCATCAGGAGCTGTAGAAAGGGTAACACAATCATTCGGATTCGCTCGTTTCTTCGGCCGGTTCAAACCCACAATAATATCATCATGGCCACCTGACAGGCTACTACTTCCCGGAGACGATTCCGATTGTGGCTCTCCTTGATGAATTACCCGTGTGCCAAAGGATACATCAAACCAAATCGCAAAACCGTGCAAAGATGCCATCATAATTGAGGAAACACAAAAATCGGCTTTAACAGTCTCGAGCTCTTCAATTGTGACTGTATTGCAATCAATTTGCTTCACCACTACAGGCCATGACAGAACATTTTCCGCAGGAATTGCTTCGATGCACGGCTCCTCAAAGGAGCATTGCTTTGCCAATGGTATCATCGCTGACATGTCAATCCCATAAACACTTCGCCAAAAATCGATGTTTTCGTGATACTTGTCGTTATTTGTGATGGGCGCCATGTACAAGGTAGCAAAAGAGGGAAGCATCAAACCTCCGGGCTTCAACCACCGATCCCGCGCACACACCACACTCGCCAACATGCTCTCGTAAAGAAGCATGTAGCCCATCCACTCAGACACGATGACGTCCACTTCTTCATCTATTTGCACTTCCTCCACTCTGCCATGCAAGACTGTGATAATGTCAGTGAGATTGTTGGCTTTCACCACTTCTCTTGCCTTCACAGCGATGTCACTCGCATCCACAGCATACACTTTTCGAGCGCCAGCGTAAGCACAGAAGATGGAAAGTATGCCCGTTCCACATCCGACGTCCACAACCACCTTGTCTCGTATGAAGTCAGCGTGAAAGAAGATTGCATCTCGATACGCATCTGTTCGAGCTCGGTCCTTAATCATTTCTTCGTGAATCCCCACATGTGAATACGCATGGAAATACGCCGCATCTTGTTCCAAGAAGTTGGAAGCAACAACCCCCTCTTTCGCAGCCGCGGGAGACACCATAGCCGGCTGCAGCCCATATCCATCTACCTTTGCCCTCCTCGCATCCTGCACTTTGTTGTGATGATGTCTTCCTCTCGCAGGAGTGTACTTCTCCTTTGCTCCTCCAACACCCTTTTGTAACAATGGGGATCCCACCATGTCAACCCGACGTTGATGTTGATGTTGATATTGATGCTCGACCTCACGAACTGGATTCACCTCAGCTCCAAACATCACTCGCACGTCTTGCCTGCCCGCAATAAGACTCAGAGTATCATATGGGAAGCAATCCCTTGTGATGAACAAGCCTTCGAAGCTTTATGGCTATCTTCTGTGCGCCTATTTCCCAAAGCTCCGAATCGCTTTACCCTATTTCCAATGAAACTTCAAAACATTCTCAAGTGACTCCTGATTCAGTAATAGAATCGAACTCTTCTTCGAGACTTCTGCTGCTCTCTACTTCGAGACCTGTGTTTCTCTACTTTGTGAACCTGGTTCTCTAAATGTATTTTATGTACGAATCATTGTCTTGAAAGTCTTTTAGACTCCATATCAGAAACTCAGACTACCATAGTCTGAAAAGGCTGCAACAGGCACCCAAACTTGAATAGACACAACTTTACATTGAAAAGCACAGCCTGTGATGAGCTATAAGTTGTAAACCTCTCGTCATCTACTTTTCTTCGAGGTAGACAGAAGCAACGACTTCACCAGCTCAGCTTAAACAATCCCCAACTTTTTTATGCATGTTCAAAACTTCAGCCTCAACTCAACGGTATCATGTAGGCATCGGACTAGGGTCTGTGCTTCTCTCCAACCTCTAACCCTAATTCGGAGAGAAAAAACGCACTCGACAGTATCTCGGAACCTTTCCAAAAACTTAGGTCGACATAGCCAGCAAGAACGATGCAACTGGCACCGACACTGGTACAGTCACAAAGTTACACGATAAATTGCAACTTACAACTCAAACATCAACGGCCCCCAAATATTCACCTGCAAGTATGCAAGTTCCAATAACTGGACTATACTTCACTAATCTAGCCAACTACATATCCAATATGAAAACCTTAAATCTATGAATGAAAGACTTTTGCTCCCCTAGACCTATGTCTGTGCTTCCCTCCAACTTCTCAACCCTAAATTCGGCGAGCAGACAAATATAGTCAAAATTGTGGCTTAGACTCCCTTCCAGGAACTCGGCTCAACATAGCCAGCAAGAACGCTGCAACTGGCACCGAAACTCGTACAGACACAAAATTACACTAGAACCCTTGCAGAGCTCCAAAACCTAAAACGCAACAGCTCCACATGGACAACCCCAATAATGTGAACTTGAGTAATCCTAGACTTCAGTCTTGACACAAAGGACGATATATGACAGACTCGATCTCATCGAGGCTTTTGCTCCATTTCAAACTCTGTCTTTTCTCCCTTGCAGATTCCTAAACCCTAACTTCATACAGACAATTCAATGACAGCTTCCACAAACCCAACTAAAGACCTTCGTGAGAAAGATTCTTACTCACGTGGCGTCTAATGAGTGGCCAAGAGGAGACAGCTATAATTATACTGAGGCCTTAGTTATCGAGTACTAAATGTATATATGTATGT
Organism: Polytrichum formosum; assembly: GCA_964035585.1. Classification (NCBI taxonomy): domain Eukaryota; kingdom Viridiplantae; phylum Streptophyta; class Polytrichopsida; order Polytrichales; family Polytrichaceae; genus Polytrichum; species Polytrichum formosum. The sequence goes on from OZ037941.1 coordinate 3,628,054, forward strand.
ATGTATGTATGTATTTCGTATTCATGTATATGTACCCATTCGTATTCAGTGTATTCCAAATTAGAACAATACGGAATCTTTACATAATATTACACATAACTATTGTAGAGTGTAAAATTGAGTTCAAAACAAAATCTTTATAAAATCTTTACAAAACCATACACATAATTAGTATACAAATGGATCAAAAAATTTGTAGAACATAAAATTGAGGACAAAACATAATCTGTAGAGAATATCACACATAACCAACATACAAATGAATCAAAACATTGTAGAGTGCATGATTGAGTCCAAAAGAAATCTTTAGAGAATATTTAGAGAATGATACAGATAACTTGCATGCAAATGGACCAAAAAATTGGTATAGTACAAGATTGAGTTCAAAAGAAAATGTTTAGAGAATCACACACATGACTAGTATACAAATGTGAAAAACCTAGAATATGTAAATTTTTAGGTTTCTCCTTGCTTTGGTTTGCACCTCAAGATGATGGCCAGCTCAAAATTTGACTACAACCAAGCGTCATTGTTGTATTTCATCACAAGTTGTTGACAAGAGAAGGTAGGATTTTGGCCAATGGATGAACTCATCCATCATCCATGACAATATTTGTTCACTTATTCATGAGACGTGTCATCCAGAAAATACCATAGTGACATAAAATACCATATGACATTGAATATCATATTTAGTGTAGTTTTTGTGAGTTCTCTTCCAATTTGTTGATATTGCATTCAATTCCACAACTCCAGTATTTCCCACACCTGTTATTGTGATAATACTTCCAATGTTGTTAATGTCATTAGAAAGGAAGTTATGAGGTTGCTCTGATGGACAAATAGAATAATTTAAAGAGCATTTGTTCAAGAACATATTATAGGTTTTTTGTGAAACACATTTCTCAAGAGTCTACGATGACACTAGGTTGTAGTATCACAACTGTGAGTTGCAAACAATTCGATATGTTCTCAACAATGACGCCTTGGTTGTAGACAAATTCTAAGTTGTGAGGAATTATTAATGAGATATTAATATGTGGTGGCAAATGGAGGTTGATGCATGGGTCTTAGTTTGTTTTTGGCCCTAGAAATGAACAATTGATTGACCTTAAGGATGGACCAAGTATGACATGGATTTCATGATTACAAGTTAGGGTAGTAGAGGTGTCGACAACTCTACTTGTTAGTAGGTTACATTCTCACACCTAGGAGGAGATTTCAACAAATAGGTTGATATGCTCATTTTGTATATTTAAATGATGTCGTGACAAAAAATTAATGTTTATGCTTTGAATAATCACGTGCGAATGATGAATATTTTTTGAAATTAGTACTAAGAGTTTTCATTTGGTTGAACTTGTCAATCTCTCCATTTCAATAGAAACTAATTTATCAATTTGGAAGTTAGAGTTCGCTAGAGGATGTAGTAAATATAACTTTTCTTTTGTTCTTATTCGTGATAACGTAATATATGTCAATCCATGTTTATTAATTCCACTTAGATCAAATGCCATTTCGTCTAGAGATAAACCTTGTGAACGATGAACCGTTCGAATAGCTACTAATTGTATAGGAAATTATATCCGGGTTATAAGATGCGTTTCATTTTTACTAATTCGTATTTATTTTGTTTGAGGTTCAATTGGTGTTCAAGTTGGATCTATATTTTTGTCCTTATATAGATGAACATTTGCTAAGCGTGTTGAAGATCCAATTTTTATGTTTAAGAATTTTATGAAAATATATGTTTTGGAATTAATTAATATAATTTTTTTGAAAAGTCCATCAGCTCCATTTATCAAACCATCATGTGTTGCATAATTTCTTGCACAAAGCTCCATCAATATTTTTTAACTTTTATAAGTATGTGTAATCCAGCTGTTTTACTAGGATCGTTTGGAATTTTGAAATTTGCAGATAAAGATTGATGTTTAATATCTACTGCATTTAAATAATAAGTAAGACCTTTTGTATTGTTAAAGACTTTTAAGTTGTGCGCTAGTGTATCCTTATTCATATAATATAAATGAGGAATGGTAAAATTATTTGGAGGTTGTTTGAAACATAGATTATTCATTGTATGAATATTTGTAGTATTGTGAGTTCTTTTTCTAAACCTATTAAGTATATTGATAAACAGTGGATCATTTTGACGCATCACTGTGATCAATTCGTAACATTTTATACAATCATCCTAAAAATTGGTGCTAATGAATTTAATCCGTCATCTAATTTTTGAAATACCCATTTGTTCCTAATTGGTGGAGCTTGATAAAAATCACTACAAACAATAACATCTACTTCTCCAAAATATTTATTTTGGACATGTTTTATAGATCGAAGTCTTTGATCGATAGCGTCAAGCATCCTTTCTCCAACAAGATATATCTCATCAATTACTATGAATTTAATTTACTCGTAGTCATCAGTTAATTTGTTAAGTAATTTGTGAACCCAATCATGTGCCCACATTTCAAGTTAACTGTAAAAATATCCAATCTCTAGGAGTTGCATTTCTCTTAGTTTGTTAAGAGGTTAGGAAGTACTAAAGCCCAAAAAGCTTAAGCTAATTCAAGTCAAGCTGAGAGAAGATGTGCAATCAGAAGCGAGAAGACCAATGAAAAGGAAAACAAAAAAAACAAAAAAAAACAAAGTAATTAGTGTGTCTTGATTCTTTTGGAACACTTAAGCCCAAGGGAGCTTGTGCCCAGATTATTGGGTGATTAGGACTAGGTTGTTGTCACATTAAGGAGAGGTGCCCAATTGGAAGGCAGGGGGTAATCTGGACCAGTTGCGGCCAAGAGCAATCCGTTGGCTATCCCTGCTGGATTCTCGGACCACCGAGAGGATTCTCGACCTCGAAGGCTGGGCAGTTTTTCGAGAGGAGAGAAGCAGGTTGGGCTCTCTCGGAAAAAAGAACAGACTGGTGTGCAACGGAGAAAATGATCTAGAGGTAGAAGTCTGCTAACCAGTAGATAGCAAGTGAGGTGGTTTCAGAAGACAAGAGAAGATCAGATGAGAAGGTGGAGGAGGGCATTACCTCGGCGGAAATGAGCAGCAATTACAAGGATTCTCATCACTCACAGGAATTGCAGAGGTGGAAGGGTTGTTCAGCATTGGTGTGGAGGATGTGCAATGATCAGGAGGAATCTCTGGGCATAATCAATCAGGAGCTTAATGTCAGCACTTGTGAGCAGGGGCGAGCTGCGATTCTTGGTTTCTGATCAAACTGATCTACAAACAGGTTTGCTGTTGCCGAATGTGGAAGAGCAACGGAAGTACGGGTTTCGGCCACATTGGCAGAGTTTGTTGCTGGGCAGGGGTAGAATGGGCCTGCAGTTGGGAAGGAAAGGAGCTGACACGTGGCTGCAGAGGCCCAGAGACTGAGGGGGAGAGGCATCCAAGTCCAGGGAGGCATCAGGGCTTAGTCACAGCTGCAGCAGAATGGAAGCAATTGCTAGTGGGTAGTGGGTTGAGGGAAGTAGTAGGCTCTTGAGAACCTAATTAGATTAGGGTTTGGCATTGAGACTCAAGTGAGGAGGAGTGTTTAATCATGGGTTATTCAAGTAGTGAACTAAAGATTAGGGTAGGATAGGTAGTGACAAGTAGTGGAATCATACATGGCCTAAGTGGAAATTGGGTGTGATTTGTGTGGTGTGTTGCCCCAAGTGTTTGTGAACACTTGTGGTTAAATATAATAAAGAGAAGGTGGCAAGTACATTCATTCATAATCAGAGTGGGTGTGTGCCACACTTGTTTGCAAGCAATTGATAAATCTGTGGACAGGGGATCCCTCACCCGGACTACGACGCAATTAAGGGTGAGGGTGATCTTTGCTCACATAATTCAGAAGATAATTTTCCCATATTTGATAAAGATTGATTAATTGGAATACGTAATGCGGAATGTATGGTACAATCGTCTATATTAAATGTTGTTTTACCTATAAATGCCATTAATAATACCTTTGGTTTCAATGGATTAGATTGTAAATCACTATGATAAAAACGTAACAATCCTTGTACAATGAGTTGTAAGGTGAATGTTTTACCAGTTCCAGCACCACCTGTAAGAAACAAATGTATAGGATCATTTGAATTTATTCGTTTCATGTACATTAAATCATCATAAATAGCTCTTTGTTCGATATTCAAAAGACCTAATAATTTGAAAAATTGTTTTTTTTCCATTAAATCAACATTACGAAATTTGTGTTGATCTGAGCTTTGACATGATGTATGACTGACACGTGGTTTGACATGAATATCTACGGCAAGATCGTATTTCTCAATAGGTTCATTCGATGTATAAACCTCCATTAAATCGGCCTCTACATCATTCCACATATTAAAATCCTTATCAATTTGAATCTTATTTGCTATTTCTTCTAAATTATTCCATTTATTATTATTATCATTATTATATTTAGTATAGATATTTGATAGTTAAATTTATCACTTTTGTCAAATATATCTCTAAGTTTTTCATTATAAGCTTCTTTCCATGTTTCCTTATTATTCTTTAAACATTATTCTGAATCATCAAATGGTACATATAATAATAATTGCTCTCTCGCCCAATTTTAAACATATTTATATTTGTTAAAATGAACAAATCTTATAATCTTGGATTTTCAATATTTTATTGTTTTTTTGCTTGACCAACTGTAATTTGATACATACTCTGCTAAACATATATTCTTTAAGGAATGAGGTCTTTCTATGTATCTATCAATAATTGATTTGCACACTATATCTGTGAATTCAGGTTCTAGTTTTAATAACACATGTTGAGGTTTCAATACAAATGCACGATCTTGTGGAGCTAAAATATTTATAAATTTGAATGTACGAGAAGCGTGATACAATGGTAAAGAAAGTATTAGGTAAATGACTAGTTGAGCTGACATTTGTTGTGCTTTTAAAAAAAAATTCCTAGTTTTAAAAATTGTTCATCTGCTAAAACATTATTATTGACATATTTTTGCATTATTGATTGTAATTCGGAAGTTATATTTTTATCTATTTTTGTCATATAAGAAATACAATACGTTGCAGCCACATATGGATCCAATATGAATTGAATATCTATATTAGCATACCATATGTTTGATATAGATTTGTTGAAAGCATTTGTACGGATATTAGAAAGCGTACATTTTAGAAATATTTGTGGTCTTTTTAATTGTATTTGTAAACACATTATATAATTAGACCGATTTATTTGAAATTTTTCCAAAAACTTATCAAATATCATTTATAATCCTGTACTTTGTTTTTTAAGAAATTCAAATATTTCTTGTATTTACTTTTTAAGTAATTTAAGTTTTTTATTTCATTATGATTTAAAGGTTCTCAAATCATTGTACTTTTCATTGGTGGAAAAGGATAATGAAATCTACAAACCGGTTGTCCTTTTTTCTTACACGTTTTTTAATGTTTATGAATTTGGGCTTCTTGCAATGGTTGAGGAAATTGTGTTTTGTCACTTGAAATGTATTTGTCTACGAAATCTTCAATCTTTTTATTAGAACGTATTTGAAATTTTGAAGCGTTTTTTTATCCATATCAAGACATGATCGTGTTCACTACCTCGTGCTTGAAATTCAGTAACAAAAAAAATCAAGAACCTCTCCTATTATAGAAACTTTTTTTTTAAATAATTTTCTAAATTTTGTGGAACGATGATTATAATATAATGCACAAGTCACTGGATCTGATCTAATTAATTCTGCTATGTGAATAGATTAAAGTGAGGAAAAATTAGGTAATTTGAGAGCATTGGCATTCAATTCATATAAAGTTTTTAAAAATGGGGTCCACAACCGTTCTGCACTTGTTAATGTAATAAAAAAAGTGGGAGGACCTAATTGTCTTATCATTGCAAACAAAATTTTTCTTAAACCTTGAATATAGTCCGGAGATGTGCGAAGTCGTTCCAAATCACGAAAACCAATGTGTGATTATAAAATTTTATCCAAATTAGGTTCTTGCACAATTTGACTAGCTGTTAATGTCCTTCCCGTTAATTTGTCTTTTCTTATGCGAATCCAACTAGAATTTTTTACTTTTTGGATGCAAATCTTAATTGCTTAAAAAAAATATTTTGAATATTTCTAGCAAAGTCATGATCTTTATGGAGAAGCTCCCACTTTGCAAAAGCATGATAAGAAAATTTCTCATAAATATTTTTATTTTGAGGAGAATCATAAAATAATGTTGGAAAATTTAGTTCTTCATTGTATTTGTCTTTGAAAATACTTAAGGGATGATAATCTTCACTAGGTGCAACCACTAACATTTTGTCGTAATCATTTATTATATCAGAATCTAAAAAGTTATGAATCATTGTATCAGTTGAAACTTGTTCAACATCCTCTTCAAAACTATCTTTAATTACATCATTATCATCAATAAAATTTCCTTGTGCTTTGGTATTAACATGTATTCTAAAAAGACTATCCCATGCATGATGAATTTTCACATCTAATTCCTTATACAATGGAGTGCTCAATAAATCTTTCAAAGCCAACATAATCATATTAGGACGTACATTACCATATATGAACGGAGATTTATATTGTAATTGACGTTTTATAACAACTCCTATTGTTGTATCATTTTCTGGCAAACGTGGTAAAATTGATTGAACTTTATCTATATTTGCGGGTACATTAATCACGCTTCCATGTAATTTATATTGGCCATAATTATGTAGTTTATAAATTTGTGTAAAAACTTGTCGAGAAGAAATGAGTCTTTCTCCTAAAACATTAAGTTTTTTAACGGATTCAATCATTACATTTTTAAGTATATTTTGGTACGTAAAATGTTGGAATTTTATTTACTTTAATCATTTTTAAACAATGTTTACATACATACAAACACTTTTCTAAATTTGTTGGAAACTCATACTTCAATATAGAATGTATTTGTTTTTTGTAATATACTATTCAATATTGTACATTATTTTTAAAAACATAACCTTTCACATAAATAACATGCATGTATTGGTATATCATTTAGCGCCTCACTAAACTTAAAGAAAATACTTTGTTTTCCATGAATACATTCATAATTCAATTTTTTATTTTTCATTGATCTTAATTTAAGTTTGTTATTTATATGTTTTAAATGTTTCAATATCTGCATTGACGATTATTTATGATGACTGTTATTGGATTTTTTTTTTTTTATTTTCTATAGTAGACTCTATATTTTTTTCAATACTATATTCATCAACGACTTTATTTTGTGTCTTAGTTTGATATACAACATCTATTTTATCTTTTAAATATTGAATATTATCTTCTTTCTTATTATTGATATATTTTAAACGTTTGGCAATTTGTTTATTCGTAAGTTGACAATCAGGAAATTTTTCATAAAACACATTCACTTTACTTTGTATATTATCATATTCGTGATTATGTATGATATGATCTTTAATATAAATATCATAATCTTTCCAATGAATATATGGGCGTTTTCTATTTTCAAAGTTGTTTTTTTTATGTTCCTCATTTGAGTCATGTTGATCAATGCTAACATTTTCTTCACACTTTACTTTTTTTTTTTTATTGGATTTTTGATTTTATCAACTTAATATGTTTAATAATTTGTGGAATTGTAACGTATAATCCTTCATTTAATGAAATGAATTTGGCAGCTATAGCTTTGTAATCTAGATTTGAATTTTCTATTACATTTTTCAAAAATTCATTCATTTGTGTTGACCAATACATTCTTTGTTTTTTTTTTCCTAAAAATAATCCTACTATGATTATTATCATTATTCAATTGACCTAAATTTGATGGAGTTTCTTTTTATTCAAAAGAATTTGAAAACTCATATTGTATTATTTTGGACATTGGTTTTTCTATCGGATTTTTTTTTCTCAATTTTATTTATTAAGTTTGATTCAAATATTTTTACATTCATAATGTCTAGGGTATGGAGTTCTTTATTTTGTTTTATTGAAGTAATTAAATTCGGTTGAAGTATTGATTCTTCATCCAAATGTACATTTTCATAATTTTCTGATTGTATAGAAAGATTTTTATGATTTAATCCATGTACATTTTGAACAGGTTCAAAATGTTTCATTTTTGAATCAAATGCTAAATGCATAACGTTGTTACTAAATTCCTTATCAAAAGTAATTAATTTATAACCATTGTTTACGTTCCATACTGTAATTGGTGTAGACAAATAATCAGAGATCCAATTGAAAACAGTAAAATCACCCCAAATTCCACCAACACTTGCACTTATCGACATTTTCTCAATGTACTCATCTTCGTTTGAAACTCTTCCATTGTATAAATCATTTAGGAAGTCTTTTGTCAGTTCTTTATAACGAGTTTCTTTAACTTTTGGAGTATTTTTATGTAAACAAAATTTTAAATGATGCATCGTATTAGTTCTTAATATTGTTGATGATTCCTTGTAGTGTAATAAATAAGATCTTGAGTCAAATAAACAATCACCTATATTATACCAATAAGTTGTAACACGTTGTAGGTTATTCTTTTCTAACACCTCGTTTATATCAATATACTTATGATGATTTATATTTGATAAATTTGTATTTTCTAAATTTATAATTTCACTTTGTATGGTCTAGGTATCTTCTTTTGAATTTGAACTTTCAGATTTTATATTTGTATAATTTCTATACTTGTCATTATCATCATTAGCAATATGATTATTTGTTAAATCTATAATTTCTCCTTGTGTTATTTCCATTGGAATATTTATAGCTTTTAATCCAAGAATTGTCTCGATTGGTTCAAAATATTTTCTCTTGGGATCAAATGCTATATGAATTATTTCCGTATTGAATTCTAATCCAAAAGTACTTAATATTCTACCATTACATACATTTCATACATTAATCGGATTTTTTAATTATTCTGAAATTCACTTAATAACAATAAAATCACCCCACACACCTCCATTAGTTGCACTAAGAGACATTTTTTTAATATACTCATTTTCATTTAAGATCTATCCGTTATGCAAATCACTTAAAAAATCTTTACTCAGTTCTATAATACGTGTCTCGCGAGCTTTTGGTGTATGAATTTCTCAAATGTTGCATAGAGTTGATTCTTAATGATGTAGATGATTCTTTATAATTTAATAAATGTGATATGGAATCAAATAATCAGTCGCCGACGTTATAGAAGAATGTTGTATTTCGTTGAAGATTATAATGTTTTAATACATAATCTAACTTTAACATAATGTTAAAATATATTTTAATATATGTATTTATGAAATATTATAAAATACAATGAAATATAAAATTAGCTTACAAATCGTATTATATAATGCAATTGAGTATATGATATAAATATAAGCCAAATAAATATGTATAATATATGTATATTCAAAATAAATGAGAATATTATATATATATATATATATGAGAAACAAATTTGAATATTATATATATATATATATATATGAAAACTAAGTCAGAATATATTATGTATATATATGCTAAAAACAAATATTATATATATTTGAAGTAATCTGAATATATTATATGTATATGCAGAACAAATCTGAATATATTATATATATGTAGAGTAAATCTGAATTTATTATATATAAATCTGCATATAGATCTGTATATATTATATATATAAGCAGAAGAAATAAGAATATAATATATATAAGTAGAATAAATATGAAGATAATAATATATATTATATATCTATATATATGTGCAAAATAAATATGATTATATTGTATATATCATATATATGCAGATTGAATATGAATATATTATATGTATATGGAGAATAAATCTGAATATATTTTTAGTATATAGATAGAAAATTTAGAATATATTATATTTATGTATATAGAAAAATCAGAATGTATTAATATATATGCAAAGGAGAACAAAATACTATATATATATATATATATATATACACATATATATATATATGTATATATATATATATATCTGACTATATAATGATATATATGAAGAATAAATCACAATATAATGATAATAATAATAATAATAATACATAATTTATTAAAATAGAAAATATCCAGAATATACAATATATATCTATATATTTTATAGTGTGATATAGTTTTTAAATATCATAAATTATAATAAAATATATTTAAATACAATAAGATATAATATGATACAATAAAATATTATAAGATATTATAAGTTACAATAGATTACAATAAAATACAATAAATATTTTGAGGTACAATAAAGACAATAGAATATATACTATTTTATTTATTTATTTTCACTAAATACATATATTCTATTTTTTGGATTTCTTGACACTATCCAACTTATCAATTAATCTCCGTTTAACACCCTCATGGCTAGGGAGAGTTACTGGAGTATTTTCCAGCTCCAAATTTAAGGATGGAACCGACGATTCTGAAATCGGAGTAGATTTTGCTAGATTTGACTGAGATTGAAAATCTAAAATGGAATTCAATGTACTGCTTTCTTTTATATCACCTTGGCCATCTAAATTGTACTCTTCATATCCAGCTAGGTAGGATGTAGGATGAGGCTAAATCTACCGTGGAGACGAAGTTGAGAAAGAAGTTTAATTTGTTCTCTTCTTCCTGTTTTTAAAAATTATGTTATTGGCATACGCACTAAAACAGATAACCATTCCCCCTCTATAGACACTTGAACATCTCGAGCATTTGCTTCGAGAATTTTAACTTTAATGAACGGTAGAAATTCTACTTCTTGATTGCATTCACATTTTTTACAGTAGTATTTATTACTGGATACTAGGACCACATTTTGTACTCTACAGACTGCACAGATACGCTTAAACGGGGGAACTGTCGGATTTTGAACTGTTAAACAACCTTCAACCTGTAATATTAACAATAAATTAATTAGTTTGCATACATTGAAAAATATATATATGTACATATAGTTTGAATATAATATATACACTCTGTATGTACATATAGTTTGTACGCATACAATATGTACATTCTGTATGCGTATAAAGTATATATACATATGGTACATACAATTTATATGTACACACAATACATACACTCGATATGTACATATAGTACATATTGTCTATACACATACAATACATTCATATTGTATGTATATAATGTATACATAATGTATATATTATACATACATTCTGTATACATATTGTATATACAGTATATATCTAAAGTACATATGGGTTGTATACATAGAGTACATACAATATACATAATTGACATACATATAATACATGAAATATATATGTGTTAAATGGTTACCTCTCTGCAATCTGCTTGGGGACAATTATGAATTCTTGAGTAATATCAAGTAATTTTGTTCGTTCTTCTTCATTGATCACTAGAGTAACTATGGTGAATGCATCAGTCTTCAGAAATCGATCGTACTTGGATGTAGTAGTAATGTTTTTAAACATTACCAAAACATTTTTACCGCTTTCAAAGGCATTCTTGATTTTTGTGTATTCATCATGGAATGTTCGCGAGAATCCAACTGTATCATGATCCTCTTCTCCAACACCATCTACAACAATCACTTGACAATAATCATCGTTATTTGCACTCTTGTAATGACCTCTAACACCAACCACTATTGCATTGAACGTAGCCATTGAAAAACTTTCGTGAGACCTCTTTTTAAAATTTCTAATGCAAGTCTCCGTGTAAAAGATCGGAAGAAATTCAGGTTCAAAAGGAGGAAGAACGACGACTTATGTGTTTTGCAACACTAAGATTGCAAAAGGCATATCTCCCTTTTGAAACCACCTACATACTTCCGTTTAACACCAAAACTTTCTACCCTCACATAAGTTCCTGCTCTAATCTTCTCCTCATGATGATGAATTACATCACTAGCTATCGTCATTGTAACTGTGGTCAAACACTCCCGATCTATTAGATCACAATGCAAGTAAGGAAAAAGACTTGATCATGATGCTCTCTTTAAATTCCCTGATCGGACGAAATCAAAAGTATCATATCTGTTTAAGATTTTTCCTTCAAACCAGACATCTCTGGAATTCTCATCTATATCTGTCACAGAGATGACAACCTTAGAGGCCCTGTTACTGCTAGTAATCGCCATGACAGTACTAGGACTATGAACAGGAGAAAGACACTTACAAACAAAGCAAAAACAAAAGACAACAATGCAGTACACACAAGATCAGAAGATGTGAAGGTGGTTCTGCAACTATGCAGACCACCTCCATATATACAGACTTTGGTCATCCAAACTAAATGAAGATCATCCAGAAAATATTCAATGAAAACCTAACGGAAACCTAATTAGCCGTCACGTCAGCGTTTGTGAGAACCTAGGCAACCATTTACCAATTAATTAAGTACCATGCGGCCACCATACAATTAATGAGAATCTAATCAACTACCGAGCAATTAATGAGAATCTTATCAGCCAGCAAACAATCACTAAACATCTATGAAGCAACCAAAAAATTACATTATAAAACTTTTGGAGCCAATCTTCTAGATGTCTTGACATAAATAAACATGCCAAAATTGCTTAAGGACCCAACTCTAGAGCCTAAATATATAGCATAGCTGTCAGTAAAGTCTGCTGGAAGATGGGAATCTTGCTGCTCAAGGCTTGACTGCACTATATGCGGATTTCAAAATGCAGGTCTCAAGACTGGACAGACAGTATGAACTGCGACCTGCAGTGCGCAAACATTGACAACATCACAATAAGTTAAAAACTTGGTGCAAATTCTTGATGAAACAAACTTAGAAGAGGTTTCTAGGTTTCTATAATTAACAAAACTCAACCCATGGGCACCCATTGAGCAGAAAAAGACTTGTTAACTTCTATAACCAATTCACATAATAAGCACAAATTTGATACGTCATTTGCATGCAGATAGTCAAGTTATTATTGTACCACAGGTTCTGACTAGGTAAAATCCTAATTATCAAGCTGTTTATCGCTGGCCTCATTGGTGAATACAAATCTGCTAACAATAGAGTATGCTTATAGGTGGGATACCTTGGAGACTATATGTATCTTGCAGTTGAGCAATCTAGCAATAAACTGCACATAAACAGAATCTAGCAATAAACTGCAAATGACAATGACAAAATCAACACCCATGATTCCCAAGTCTACGGACAACATAAACATTTGCCTATGAATTCTTCATTTGTGATTGCAAGAAGTGCTTAGTCAAGTGCTGTACACGTTTCACATGTCACCAATCAATTATTCATAAGCTGCAGATGCAAAGATACATATCCTCTTAGGACAGGAAAGAATTGGAGAGCAATTACTTGGCTTTTCAATTGAAGTCAAGTACAGAAATCAAACAAAGCATAATTCTTTCACAAATTGTCCACCAAACTCTCGTAGGCCTCAAAAAGTACCCCAATGTGCCAGACTAAACTTTTAGAAATCCACATATCAACCTGAAGCATTATGATCCTTTCTGTGTATAATCCAGACAAACTACTTCCCATAACCACTTCAATTTTATGCAAAATGGTCACATGAGTGTCAAAATCTGTGAGCAATCGTATTAAAGTCCATCGCTATATTTGTGGTCATTCAAAACATGGACCGAGTGATGAATGTGATTAACCCTACATATGTCCAGGTAAATAAATGACAAATCTTCGATCATAGTCAATCAATCAGCCTTCTAGTGTTTCAATCACAACTATGAATCATATCAGCTAAGTAAATTCTCAAACAAGAGAAGATGGACTCTGCTGAAGTGCAGCGCACTTATACACCTGACATTATAATTATCCTCTAGTTGTTGACATTATAATACACCTTGACTAGTTGTTGAAATCTGAGAACAATTATGTAACAAACTCACTTGACAACAACTTCATGGTGACGATGACAAGACCAATGAAAGAATCTGGAGCACCCTTACTTCCTCTGGGCAGTTTCAACTCCAACAAATGTCTCTGTGAACCACCATAGGTTTGTGATAATTAGCACAGGAATCAACATATACTGAGTTGTATCAACAACTGCAATCCACCTTCACCCTACAAGAACATTATTGAACAAAATTTGGGAACTACCTGTTTCAGTATGACCAGGGTTGTCTATTGTGTCGTGACGGAGGCTTATCCCGGCATAATGTCGTGCCGTCACGACACGTATCCGTCACGACATTATGCCGGATTATGCCGGATGCTGTCTTTATCCTGCCGGACTTGAATTTTACCGATTTTTTTGTGTAATTACATTACCCAATTTCGGACACGTAGGATTTACATTGTCCACGTGTGACGACATGTCAGCAAAGTAAAGGGAAAGTGGGGAAAATTTTACTAGCGCCCGTCCGCCCCCCCGTCCGCCCCCCCGTCCGCCCCCGTTCCCAATCCCCGTTCCCACCCGTCCGCCCTCGTTCCCAATCCCCGTTCCACCCCGTCCGCTCCTGTTCCCCCCCGTCCGCTCCCGTTCCCAACCTCCGTCTGCCCACGTCCCCCGCCCCGTTCCCAACCCGTCCGCTCCCCCGTCCGCCCCCCCCGTCCGCTCCCCCCCCTCCGTCCGCTCCCCCCCCCCTCCGTCCGCTCCCCCCCCCCTCCGTCCGCTCCCCCCCCCCCCGTCCGCCCCACCCCCCCCTCTCCCGTCCGCTCCACCCCCGTCCGTCCGCCCCACCCCCCCTCCCCCGTCCGCTCCACCCCCATCCACCGTCCGCACCACCCCCCCGTCCGTCCGCTCCACCCCCCTTCCCCGTCCGCACCACCCCCCCCGTCCGTCCGCTCCACCCCCCTTCCCCGTCCGCCCCCGTCCGCCCCACACCCTCCTTAGTAATATTTTATTACTTTGATTTTAACACAATGATAAACACAATGGCAAAATGGTCTACGTGGCAGGGGAAATATGCACATCCACGTCGACGTTTTCTGCCACATAGGACGCCACCTTGGCAAGAAGGTAAGTATTTTACCCACCCTAGTCGGCTCCCCCTATGTTGACCCTACGTGGACCCTATTGTGTCGTGACGGAGGGGTCCGTCACGACACGACACGTCGTGACGGCACGACACCGTCACAACGGCGGGATAGACAACCCTGAGTATGACTATGTAGTTTGAGAAATGACATTGACTTCACAATTCAAGGGTGGTAAGATTGTAGCAAACAGTTCATATATTACAGTGCTATGGGATGCCATTTAGCTCTTAACTCAGAGCAGGGAAGTCCCAACCTTCTACATTACCAAGACTTGAAGTACAATAGTCAGCATCACTTACATCCCCAACCATTCATAAAAGTGCTCACCTGATTTTGCTCACTGAGGAACGTTACATTCTCCATTACAAGTAGGCACCTCGGTAGCATGCCCACTCCTCCATTTTTCTCACACTTTTCAAGTGCTTTAAAATCCATGTTCTTGTTTTCTCTGTCTGTCTCTTCAGCTTCCAATGCTTTCTGTAATGAAAAAAACATTTCTGAATAAGCTAGGTCCCTATCTACACTCTACATTTAAGACATTTAAGACATTTAAGTATCCACCAACCAACCTTCACCTTCCTATTCAAACTAACAACTCAACGTTTACCAAGATTAACCAGAACTATAATTCATGATCACTGCATAAATAAGCACACTGTCTCCCAAAGACCAAAGATGAGGAACAAGTATACACAGATGACTTGGAAAGCTCCAACTAAGAATTTTCAAAAGTCCATGTACACATTTGACAATGCCAGTGTAAGCTGCATCAAGCTATCTCAGACCTAGTCAATTTTTACCATGTGAGCTTGATCAAAAATAAAATGAGAAGTCCCCATCGTTGTGTGCAATTCAGTAATAAGAGGTGTTCATTATTTGACCTCTTTGATTAACCAAACATTAAACTCGTTTGCTCTCTGCAGTTCAAAAGAACTGATTTGTTGTGTTCCTAATACTCAACAGAGTAAATATACTGTGCACTCAAACATAATCCTTGTTCAAGTAACAGACATGTCTCACTTTTAGCTACATAGCTGACATGTTGAATTGGGTTGCACTCATTCCAAGAACATAAAGTCATGAAGCTATGAAAAGTGACACACAAGTGTCCAAGGTATCAACAACCATTCAATAACAGACTCTGAACTATTACTCCACTCATCCAATTTGTCTGATGACTCTCACAACTGACGGCTGTCTAGATTGTAGCTTCTATTAAGGTTTGGAAGGGAAGGAGAGAATGTTACTAGACAGGTTCATACCCGAATATTACGTAAGCAACCAGCAGCAAGGTCACAAACAGTGTCAAGGCCTCCGATCTCCCTAAGCCTTTCTTTGAAGCTACCACCAACTTTCCTTCTAGCACCTGAATTATCTGCCATACATATAAATGGCTTTAATCCCTGTGGCAGGATAAGTGATTTGTAGCCTATACTAACTTCAGTAAGAGAGTGTGAAAATGAAGATGTAGATGGATGCTATAAATGTAAATTACCATTAAGCACAACAGTAGACATGCACGCTTTCTCCAAGGTCAAAAGAGCCAACCACTTTGAGGTGACTTCCTGCCCAAGCAGGTACCCACTCCCTTCGTCCTTGTTCAGATGACCAAAAGGACTTCTCTCTTCTTTTGCAAACAGCTGATGTACTTCTGCTACAACTGCTGCTCCACCTTGATCCACCCTGTCGCATGGGTGCTTCCTTTCAACTTGGATCCAAGCCCTGCAAGTTTGTTGCCAATGGTGGACAAGGGCTTCTTGATATCTTTCTTGAGAAAAGATATCTGGAAGAAATTACCATTCCAGTGACTAAATGTTACATGTTCAGCTTAAAACCATTGAGAAAAGAAAAAAGCAGAGAGGGTGAAAGAGAATATAGTAAAGTGATACAAGAAGCCTCAGTAGTTCAGACAATAGTCAACATACTCTTGCCAAAAGCCTCGCAACTATGTGACATTTGAGATAGAATCCTTCACCTAAGACAGATAAACTTCATAAATATAATCTTACATATATTATGAACCGATTATAGGATGCATCTTAGGAGATGCTATGAGCTTCGTACATAAGGTTAATTGTCTAACAAATCTTCCATAAATGACACATCAGAGTCTTGTTCATGCCAGTAAGTTGGTTGCATAATTCATTACATGTACAATGTCAACCTATATACTTATAGACCTTGCAGAGTAGGTTGTGACCATGAAACACTTGACAAGCAAAAGCTTCTCACCTGAGAAAGTGGTGCTGGGGCTGGGACTGAAACTGAGGCTGGGGCTGGAGCTGAAGGCGCAGGTGCCTATAGATCAAATGCTGACCATGCATTCCCTACAGAATTTGTATTGTTGTCCCAAGCTGCGCTACTTGCATTGAATGGTGTTGTCAACCCAGGACCAGCGGCATTTGCACCAAAACCACCCGGATAACCTTCTGGTGGGGCTGTATTTGCATTGAGATCGAAAGTTGTCCAACTTGAATTTCCAGAAGGCCCACTAGCTGCTTGGACTCCAAATCCAAAAGGATCTGAAGCAACCTGCCTCACTGGTGTAGCAGAGGCAAACGGATCAGCAACAATTGGAGGAGGTGTTGTAGAAGCAAATGGGTGAGTGACAGCTGCAGCAGGTGCTGCAGCCGCAAACAGGTCTGCAAATGGTGTAGCCCCTGGACAAGGTGCAAACATGTCTACAACAAACTGATTTGCAGAGGCAACTGGAGTTGCAAATGGATCTGAGGCCACTTTGTTTACAGGAGCTGATGCAAAAAGGTCTGCCACATTGGCAGTTGCCACAACAGGCTCCGGATCAACACCAAAATCAATCAAACTTATAATACTTTCCGAATTAACATGCTTAACAACAGGGGCTTGTGATGCTGCTTCTCCATTTCCCAAATAATTAAGGCTCTGCGATCGCCCCTCCTTTTGAAGTCCAACCTGCACAGTCCTTGGACAAAAAATATCAGCTCCACAACTGCAAAGTACAAAGTAATTGAAAATCACAAATAATTGCCACACTATTGATACTACTAGATGTTAGTGTTGCAGGGCTTGACAAGAAATAGTATTTGACATACACTATGTGCACAAAAGAAACCGAAGTAACAAAGGGAGTCACTAAATAGAACTCACATACCACTCACATAGAACCCATAAGATCTCAGAATTAGTTCATCCATGTCTGGTCTACATAAAACCTAGTGGTAGGACAAGACTCTCACTGGAGCATGTATTGATCCTTACAGAACACGAACATTGGTATTTATTCGCAAAGAAAGAAGAACCCAACAGTCCCATCAGGAAGCGCACGCATTCAACAGAATCAAATAATTCTTCATTTTTGCCTTGGCACAAGAATACATTGTTAATAAATAATTGCAAACCAAACATGAAAATATCAGTGTAAGTGTATGCTACAACAACTGAATTTCAAACCAAAACATAAAACCATGTACTCTGCACTGTTATTTTCACAGCACTAGATATCCAGTTCAGTTCTAAAGACATGGCCCCATGCAACAAATATAATACCTAAGTTAGTGATAAACTACTCTTTCAATACAATGCAACATTACTTCGTAATATATCAGAGGGCAAAAGACCATGCACTTCTTACATCAAGAGCAAGGAAATATACAACTGCAGCTGCTGCAAGAGCCAAGGGAGGATCATCTGTTGGAAGAGTCACGACTGCATCCAGTAGAGGTCTCAGATCCCCGCAACCCGCAAAATTAGCGACCAACCCTTATCTTCTCCCAGGCCTAGCAATCCTTCGAAGATCAACAACACGTATCCCATGAACGAAATTGTAGCCCATGCTCCTCTGAAGAACTCAATCCCCGAATGAAATTATGCTCCAAGACATTATCACAATGAAGCAGCAACAACTACAAGTTGGAGAGAAGGGGGTCGGGGGCGTTTGGAGAAGGGAGTCGGGGCGGGGAACACAAACCCTAACTTGCTTGCTCCCAACGGTCCAGAAACCCTAACTTGTACTTCACTCCTACCTCCCAACATTCATCTATAAACTGGATGAAAAATTGTACGAACCACTAAGGTCCAAGTGTGAACACAAAGTAGTTAGGAAATTTGCACTTGAATCCGAGAACTTGATGCATAGTCTCTGTCCTAGAGATAGAGCCAACAAATACAAATTCATGCGACCGTCAATGTTGTCACTTCTTGTTCACTTTCTGTCAAGGATAGCACTTTCTGCACTTCCAATTCCAAGCAATCTTATACGATTTCCTAAAACATTCCATACTAGTCACCTTGGACCTTAGGCCCACTTCACACATGAGCCAAGAGCCATGACCTTGTAATGGTGAGGACCCTTGACTCTCATCCAAAGGCCATACCATGGGTGTTGGAAAGCCATTTTATGTAGTCACGGGCCCTCGAGCATAGTGTGAAGTGAGAATGGACCATATTGCGGGACCATTCCATATTTTGTTGGCGGAAAAAGAGGGGAGGATTTGGTTTAATATAATATGTCTCAAACTCTATCAATTTAAGAGAATTACTTGGTGGTGTTTGTCTGTCTTGGAATATGCCTTGCAATCTGTCCTGAAATATGTCCTGCTAGAAAAAAATATTAAAAAAAAGTCATGGTCACCCGGAATTTGTGTCAGGCCCACCTCCAAGAGGTGGGCCTGACAAAAATTTTGGGAGACCATGAAACCTTATCCATAGTCTGTCATGTAGGACTCCATGTAGACTTTTCATCCATGAAGTCTTCTTTGGGCCTTTAGGCTTGCACCTTCGTGTGTGAAGTGAACTTGGACAGTCTCCGCCCTTTCGACCAATGAGAGCTCTTAGATTGCAATGGTCACATGCCTTCAATCTTGTATGTGAAGTGACCCTTAGCGGAACAACAAGAATGGTGGTAAAGGAAAAACATCAAGATGACCTAAATAGGTTTCTCAAATCAACATCCAAGAATGTTTCAAAGGGCCATGTAATCTTAGAGGGCAATCTCAAGCAAATTACACTAGCTAATACCAATTTGGCCTTCCACAAACAATGTAGAGTAAGCTCTCACCCTAAGCACAAACACCAAAACCAAATTTTAAATTTACAATAGCATCAATTGATGTTCTTAGAACAAGAAAAACAACACTACATCATCATGAATCTTAGGGCCGGTTTACACTATGGACCATGAAGTTGGACCAGGGCTTTGCAAGGCAGTTGATTGGCTGTTGAAGTTGTCTCAGGACAACTTTGGTTTACACTAAGGAAAAAATGTCAGAGGGACCATGGAGGTTGAGGTCCCCAAAATATAATTTTAAGGCATAATAAATGCACTGACATGGTCCAACAGGTTTTGCGGGGGGGACGCTAAAGTTCCCCCCACGAACTTTTTGGACTGTCAAATCCAGGCAGGGGTAGCCGCCCGTCCAGAAAATCCAGATTTTTTGAACCTGACCGAAAACTGCTGCCCGCCCGCCCGACTTCGAAAAAACCATTGCCCTTGCATTCTTGAAGGCCACTTATCCACAAATCCCATATTGAGTGCACTTCACCTTCAAGGTCCAAAATCCAATATATATGTTCACTTCCATCAAGTAAATAAGCAATTGACTGGGATTTCATTACCAAAGTGAAACCGTCAATCAAGCATGTAATTAACTTGGAAGTCAAAAATATACAAAACTCTCACTAGCACTGAGGTTATAATTTTTGTGACTTACAATTTGAAATTGTATGTCATTCTAAAGTGACGGTTAAATTTCGTGCGCTGATTTAGTATGTATATTTTATAATATTTTAGGTAATGCCGTCTACTTTCACAAGTATTCCTACGCAATAAATAATTAATTATTAGAATTAATTCACTGGAATTAACTATTAAAATTAATTCACTGGATTAAGTGTGATTGAATATAATTAAGTCTAATTAATCTTGATTAATCCTAATTATTCCCAAATAAATCAGAAAGTATGCTTACCTAATTAAGTAAACCTAATTAATTACAAAATGTACTTACTGTAATTAAATAATTTCTCAAATTAATTATAATAAATTTAGTAAATAATTTCAGTAAATAATTTAGTACATTTACTGAATTAATTATAATAAATTCACTGAATTATAATAAGTCACTAAATATACTAAATTTATTATAATTAATTTACTAAATTATATTTACTAATCTAGTAAATAATTTAGTAAATTGTTTAGTAAATTCTATTTAGTTATATTTAGAAGATAATTATATTTACTGAATTGAATATCAAATTTACTGAATAAATTATAATAAACTTACTGATTTATAATAAATTCACTGAATTATAATAAATACACTGAATTATAATAAATTTATTACAATTAATTCAGTAAATTTAATTAATAATTTGAGTAAATATTTTAGTGAATTAATAAAAAAATTATCTATTATAATTATTTCAGTGGAATTAATTCGAGAAATTATTTAATTACAGTAAGTATACTTTCTGATTTATTTGGGAATAAGTAGGATTAATCAAGATTAATTAGACTTAATTATATTCAATCACACTTAAATCAAAAACCATTAAATCATGATTAATCCCAGCATGTACATTTTATAATTAATTAGGCTTAATTAATTTGGTAAGCATGCTTTTTGATTTAATTGGGCTTAATTAGAATTGATCATAATTAATTAGACTTAATTACATTCAATCACACTTATTTAGTCTAAATGCATATTAAAACTTTGTGAAAGTAGAAGGTATTTAACTAAAATATTATAATATTTAACATATAAAAATAAATCACTAATTTTAGTTCCATTTTAGAATGACAAAGACAATTTCAAATTGTAAGTCACAAAAAATATAACCTCAGTGCTAGTGAGAGTTTTGTATATTTTTGACTTCCAAGTTAATTACATGCTTGATTGACAGTTTCACTTTGGTAATGAAATCCCAGTCAATTGCTTATTTACTTGATGGAAGTGAACATATATATCGGATTTTGGACCTTGAAGGTGAAGTGCACTCAATATGGGATTTGTGGATAAGTGGCCTTCAAGAATGCAAGGGCAATGGTTTTTTCGAAGTCGGGCGAGCGGGCAACAGTTTTTGGTCGGGTCTAGAAAATCTGGATTTTCTGGACGGGCGGCTACCCCTGCCCAGATCCGACAGTCCGAAAAGTTCGTGTGGGGAACTTTAGCGTCCCCCGTTTTGCGGTGAGAGAGGCAAGAGAGGTGGTATGGTAGGAAAAGGCAAGGGCCCATGGCAGAGAAATGCCATTTTAATCAATTTTTAATGAATCTACACTCTATGTGCCTTAATCATAGCATAGCCCATGAGACATACCAGCACCATCTTGTTTTTCCCCTTATACCGGCTCCCACGTGTTTCACCAAACAACGTGGGACATCTAGAACTCAAGAATTTGAGTGCAGATTTGTTTTTTTGCTCTACCAACTGCAATGTTTGGAATTTTGGGGCTTGTAATATACCGTTGGAAAGGTCTTGAAAATACCTTTCCAACGGTATATTACAAGCCCCAAAATTCCAAACATTGCAGTTGGTAGAGCAAAAAGAAAAATCTGTAGTTGTTTAGTGACTGTAGATCTGGGTGGCCAAAAGAACCGCAATGGGAAATCTTCTAACACTAATTATCAAAGAATTGAACTTTAGTGTTGAGCAAGGTAGGGTGGTAACAACATTAAATATAATCAAACACTAAATATCCTATTTAGTGTAGTGACAACACAAGGTACATGTCACATGTAAATTACATTGAACATGTACAAATTAAATCGCTCAATTTTCTTTGTAAAAATTGTTGTGTGAAGATTTGCAAGCCACATCTTCGACACATTTAACAAGATGTGAAGACAAGTGAAGCCCAAGAGAAGACAAGAGAATGGTCAAACTTTAATTTTTTTCAAAATTGCCCTTTTTGGGCATGTATTAAAAAAATCAGCACCTTCACTTTTTGATGCATGGTCATTCTTCTTGGTCCACATTTGGTTTACACCTAGTGAGGGGCCCATGGCTCTTAAAACTAATTTTTTTTGAACTCGGACCATGGAAGTCGGACCACGAACTCGGACCATTGACAACGCCATCTTCCATGGTCCGACTTCATGGTCCATAGTGCAAACCGGCCCTTAGTATGAGTTCAACAAACAGCTTATTCATAGTGCATTCTAGAACAAGAAATGTCCATTGCTCAAGTATTACATCCAATGATACCACGTACTAAACTATACTACAAACAAATAAAAGTAGAAAACCACAACGTTTGAATGTGGCTCCCAAGGTAACACCTACCCTCAAGAACAAGTGATCTCGAAACTAATTGGGAACTAAGCATTCCCAAGGTGCATGCTCCACTTTACATTTTTGCTGGCTCACAAGGACAAAATACATGCAATTAGGGTTTTGGGAGACTTGAACACGAGATGTCCAAAAGTTGTCCGAGTACAAGATATAGAATATGTCCGAGTACATGTATTTTGTATCATGAGTACATGCACATGCCAACACTGATTGTGGTAGTGGGGATGAAGATCCCGTTTTTAGACTTGGCGCAATCTTACTGGACAAGAGCTGGGCGAAGCTCGTTTTGAGCCTCCAACCTAAGGTATGTGGGTGTTATTTGGTTCCTTTTTCATGTTCTCCAACTTCTACCAATTAGATTTGCACAACAAAACTTGTGTTGCCTTAGCAAATCTATGATGAAACATATGCGAAAACCGGATTGAAAATCAAACTTCCCGTGCTTTAGTTATGGTTATCGGAAGTGCATCATTGTTGATTTCTTAACTAGACACACAGGTCCTCCCATTCGTGGTCATTATTGAGTGTAGAGTAGTTGTTAGTATATGAAGATGTAGTCCAATCTCTTTTAAACATGTGTCTTCATGATGTTTGTTCTTTGATCCTCAATGAACCATATAATATTCGAAGAAAAATGGGCCCTCCAAAAAGCCTTTACATTATTATTTTTTGGGTGCTAAAACTTGTGAGTACTTGCAACGTCCAAAAGGCACCATATGTGCTAACAACAAATTTGGAATGGGTCTAGACCAATAAGAGTAATTTGCGCACTGGCACCAAGTACATGAACTCAACACCCTCAATGTCCTTGGGCAATCCACATTCAAGTCCTCCACCTTGGGACAATCCTATTTAAATACCCACATTATAATGGCAACACATGAATACATGATCACTATGTACTATATAAGAAGGACGTGAAAGAACTTCTTTCCAAGAGGCTACAATTTGGATGGAGGTGTTGTAGACAAAAATTGGGGGGAAATTTGGAGTTAGTTTGATGTAGCAAATTTTAGAAGCTCCCTTTCTTCTCCTCGAATTTTGACTTTTATTGTTGTCACTAGATAGCTTGTGCACCATGGCATCAAGACGTCCTTGTAGCTTAGTCCATGGAGTCATTATTCACAATGCTCATGATGAGTTGGGCCATTGGATCCCCCCCTAAGTTTGAGCTAGGATCATGGGTTACTTTACACCCTAGTAGACATGGTGTTTGGGGTAGAGTTGCACATGCGTGTGGAGCAACTACTTATGCTGGAGCATACAAAGGGTAGATCAAAGGATTCGGCCTTAAACATGCAAACAAAGGATATGCTTCTAACAATACTAGTGCCACAAACTTGGAAGCAATCCTCATGAGGCATTCATACATAGGCAAAGAGCCAAATTTGGACCTACAAATTGCCAACCAAGAACACAAATACTGCAACTATGAGTACATGTTTTGCAAAAAAATCTTGTATTAAGTCCATTTTTATTCTTGGTGTCATGTTTTTTCCAAATGCTTCATGTGAGAGGTTATTGTAGTCTTACTAACTTGCTTTCAATTGGTTGTAGATCTTTATGCATCATATTTGAAGATTGGGTGGATCCAACATCCATACTTGGAGTCATCTATGTCATTCATGCTCAAATTGGTGAAGCCATTGAGACTGGAAGATCCATTGTGAATTATTGAACAATGGGACATTTTATTTGGAAGCAATTTGTGCTCTTCCAACACTTGGTCAATTGTTTGCAGAGTTGGAACCTTTGTCCTTCCCAGACATGCACACAAGTGAATCCATTCACAACAAATTGTTTATTGATTTTTTTTGTCATGAAAGCAACCATTGGGTCCAAATTTGCTCACATCCAATGGTTCATCCCAGTACATGTTGATGTTGATTTGTTTGCTGTGGGTTATCCAATTGTGCACGTTATTCCAATCTTATACGTGTTCAATGATCCACCTCAAGCATTGTTGGATAGCTTGATAGATCCAGGTTGGAATGAACAAGTTCATGATGGGCAAGACATAATCAAATGTGTGGTCTTCCTTGGAACTATGATCTTTAAGTGATGTCACTAAAATTAGTAATATTCTTTTGAGTTATGGGTCATTGTCATTTTTGTTGTTGTATCCAATTGGAGAAATGTTGCATTGTTTTGGTGAGCTCACTATGAGGTGGATGTCTAGGTATCATTTGGGTTGCCAAACACTTTACACCAATTTTCAATATGGCCAACATCGTCTCTTGATTGATATTCAAATATGAATATCATTGGACCAAGTGGAGGTTGTTGACACACTTGATTTGGTGTGTTCTTTAAGAGGTCAGAACCTTCCAGCCCAAAAGTTGCCATCACCCTAGGTGTTGATACACTTGATTCCTTCACATTTTAGGTGGTGAAACATATGAAGCATACTCTAAATGTGAAATTGAAATTGGTTCAATCATACATATTTGTAGTTGTTTGTTATTCTGATTCCAAAATTTCATTGATAGTTTTAGTTTGATCCAACTGAAATCCCTAATACCCAAGTTCATGGGCTTTGTGACATGCATATCAACATCAATTTTGTGGAGTATGCTGTAAAAATCACTCAGAAGCACATCAACAAAGCTCGCTCAAATCCTTGGAAGCTTACTCTCTTGCATTGCGTGAGCAGGTTCAAGCCATCCTCACCATTCTAACAGGTTTTGAGGCACCTATCTTCATAGGTAGCACCCACCAAACACCTATGAAATCGGAACATCCACGTCTGGCATTGGGTGAAACTCCAATGGCTTCTCCACTTTCCTTAGTTCCACCAACCACATTGGAGCAAATTGAGAAGACACTTGACGGGCTCAAGCGGATGGTTGAGCAAGGGCAAATTCTTCAGTAATCATGGACGTTGCAACACGAACTCCCAAATCCTCTCACTTGTTGGAATTTGGGCGATGAAAACAACTACCTATCCTACGGCCCCTTGCCACCTTACCCACAAGTAGCAATCTCACTGGCAATTTATGCTTCCCAGGTATTCGGAGAAGCTGATGTTTCATAATGTACAACATTGAAGTGACACAGATGAAGTCTCTCTGCGGTAGAGATCCTCATCTGCATCATCCTCCGGCTCACAAATCCATATCTTCCTATCTACCTAGGTAACATCCTTTAGATTGCAGTAAGAATTGATCCAGTCGAAGAATTGGCATGTTTAACTTAGGTTACAATCATATATATACATGATGGTCACTTGTATGCAATCCATCCGAGTTTCTAACTACATGTCAGAGCTTCGTCGTCCACAACTTGCTTCTCCGAATTGCATCACAAGCATTGACAGGTATTGCATTGGAGAGCCCCAGCTTGAAGATGTTGCGGAATGAGTATCCAGATGTGGCATTAGCATTCCGTTGGCGGAGTCTGGAGCTGCGCCTCCCATAGAATCCTCATCTGTTAGTAGAACCTAATTTGTTTGTATACACATATATGTACATGGCTACTTGCATCCAATGCAATCCATCGAGTTTGCTACATGTCAGAGCTTCGTTGTCCACAGCAGCTACTCTGAAATGCATCACAAGTATTGATGGGTCTTGAAGGTGATGAGCTTGTCCTGCACTGGCTTGGGAAGGAATGAAGCAGCAGCTCATTGCGCATGCGCTTGGCGCCGCATTCGAGCATCCGAGGTTGAAGATGTTGTGGAATGCGTATCCGCGATGGGATCACAAGTCGTAGCATTAGCATTTCATTGGCGTAGTCTGGAGAGCTGTGGCTTTCTGTGAATCCTGATCTGCATCATCCTCAGGCTCACGCATCCATCTGTGGAAGAATCATGTGGTGTCCTCAATTGGTAAATTAGGTTACCACATATATATATATATATATGTACGTGGATACTTGAATACAATCCATCGAGTTTCTACATGTCAGGGCTTCTCAGAATTGCACCACAAGTACTGATGGGTCCTGAAACGTGATGAGCTTGCAATGCACTTGGAAATAAAGCAGCAGCTCATTGCGCATGTGTTTGACGCCGCATCCGAGCGCCCCAGGTTGAAGATGTTGCAGAAGAAGTATCCGTGACGGGATCACCGCATGTAGGATTAACATTCCGTTGACGGAGTCTGGAGAGCTGAACCTCCCATTGAATCCTCCACGCATCCGATGCACCGTCGGTCCCCCGAGTCCGCCGTGATCCCCTGGAATATTGCCAACTCGATCCCGTGCCCATCTCCAGCGCCTGCGCAAACAAGGGATGCAGCAAAGCGTAGTCGTAGTCGGCCTTCTTCTCAGGGTCGGACAAAACCTCGTACGCGTGTTGGACCTCCAAAAACTTTTGTGTGCATTCCTCGCGCTTGTCGAGTGGGCAGACGTCGGGGTGGTACATTCTTGCCATCTTCCGGTATGCCATCTTAATGTCGGAGATGCTTCCGCTCATGTGGTCCACGCCCAACACACCATACAGAGTGGAGGAGCTCGTGGTGGATGATGCTGGCTCTGCGATTGCACTGCACCGGCAATTCAGAGACACATGGTGATGGTCTGGTGCATCATTCCCGGTCCGGTTGGACTTCCAGATCCTCTGATCTGTTTGGTTCAGCTGATTCACACCACCAAAGCTCACCAAATTTTTGTGAGAGAAGATTGAGCGGGACGATGAGCTCACCACCGATCCACCCAGAGATGCTGAAAGTGGCAGAGTTGAAGTTACGCCTACAAATTCCATACGTGATTTCTTAAGCTTGCACTTCAAACCCTACAACAATTCTATCAGAGTGCTGCTCGCTTCGACGGGACAGAGATTGGAATGGCCAAAGCGGTGACCACACTCGCAGACAAATTCAGCTCGAAACACCTTCCCTGTCTTTAACAGAAAACCTGAGAGATTGCACTGAATCTGAGGTTTGACTGGTTGCAACTTTCATGTTAGATGTCAACGTGAGCCTACAAATTCCATACCTGAATTTTGAATCTTGCTCTCCAAAACCTAAAAAATTCTATCAGAGTGCCTGTCACTTCGACGGGATAGAGATTGGAATGGACAAAGCGGTCACCATACTCACAGGCGAGTTCAGCTCGAAACACCTCCCCTGTCTGTAACAGAAAACCTGAGAGATTGCACTGAATCTGAGGTTTGACAACTTGTAGGACTTCAATGTGAGCCTACAAATACCATACCTGACTTCAAGCATGCACTCCAAAACCTACAACAATCCTATAAGGGTGGTGCTCGCTTCAACAAGACAGAAACTGGAATGGACAAAGGGAACACCACAATTGGATACGAATTCAGCTTAAAACACCCTGCTATGTACAAAACCCGATCGATTGCACTGACTCACTGAGATTTTGACTAATTTGCAAACTTGAATGCGGACACTACAGTGCCTCCCACCGCTGTCTTACGAGACCTTCCAGTAAACTTTGCGTACAGACTTGCAACTATTCACCAAAAAAAGGTTAATTAAGTTTATGAACAACGAAGGTGAGTAGACAACATCCTGCAACACAAGTTGGTGGCCCCAGTAGCCTCATATACCAACCAACTCGATTTCTGCAACGACATTGCGAGTCTCGTGGGAGTGACGAGGATGACACGTGTCCCGCACCTTCCTCTCCTCCTCTACAATACAGATCTACACACACACTCTTCGCCATCAGATAAGATTCTATTCTCTACACAATTTACTATGTTTTTGACCCCTTCTTCAACTTGATGCAAACTTCATTGGGAACAACATCAACATGTGGGAAGCAGATCCCAAGGGTGCCTGTGAGTCGTTGGATCAGTCGATTAAGTAGGCAAGTAGGGCGAGCTTCTAAGGATGCAAGTGGAGGCCGCAAGTGGATGGGCAGGTGATGAGCTCCGAAGTTCGGGCTTATTGAGGAGTAAGTTAAAGATCACTCACCTTTTTCCTCCTCGCACTACCATTTTCTACCTGCACTTGCAATTAGTGTGTTGGACTGTGTGGAGTTTCCTTCAATTGAAGTTTATCTTCCACGTCAGTGGGTAACTTATCCCATGGATTACGCCTGCTTTGTCACTGGGCCTATCAGTGATGAGAGCTTTCCGCTTTACATGCAAGCAGCCCAAATCCACTCCTTAGTTGTAAATTGAGGGATGCGGTCTTCAAATTTGGCTGTGAGGGGAGTCATTTCATTGGGAGGCGATGGAGAGAGAGCTTGAAAATTGTCTGTCAGAGAACTCAACTTTGTCAATCCTCAGGTTTCGCTTTGGATGCTTGGATCCCAAGCGGATCTCAACCATCTCGTGGATCATCGTTACACGCTCTTGAAGCATTCAGAGTCTGTTTCCTAAGATCCTTGCAATGTGAGGAAATTTATGGGGAAGACACACAATTATGGCATGTGCTTCTTCATGTTAAGAAATAAAGGTCCTGGATGTGCAGGCATGAAGCGAGGAAGGCCGGGTGTACCTATGTAGTGGATTAAGCTAGGTCATTATGTTTCTAAGACTCTCATGCATCTCACAAACAATCCACTGCTCAGCCTCAGAAGAGGCTGTTAATATGCAATGAAATATCATGAAGTATCCATAGAGAGTTCTATGACAGGACATTTGGGATTTCAGTATTTTATATCACCACTAAGTGTATGCACATGGACATCATTCACAGCGTCAAGCATCAAACATTTCAAAGACAGGTCGCACATTGTCATCGTCTGCTTCGACTGACAGTCAAAGAGGAACCCTAAACTGAAAACTAGGCTCGTTCAACATTCGAGTCAATGACATGTATAGTGGCATCGGCAGACAAAAGAATTCTTTTGATTGTAAGAGGGTCACACTTTTGCAGGTTAAGGAAATGATTCGAAACTTGGGAAGCCCTATATATTGAGTTCAATTAGAATCAAGGATTTTTTTGGTTTTACAAGTATATGCATGTTGGCTGCACAATGCATAATGGAGAATGCCATTTGGTTTTTGTTCATTTTATCAAAATTTAAAGTTGGTGATACGATGTAATTAAATGAATTTTTTTGAAGTTAGGCTGGAAGGAACACTAGAAGAAAAGTATGCCAAAAAGAACCACAGCCGAAATCGGTTGCGGTTCTTTTGACCAGCTTGATCTGCAGTTGCTAGACGACTGCACATTTTTTACTTTTGGTTTAGCGATTGAAATTTTAGGAATTTTGGGGGCATAAAATATACCGTTGGAAAGGTCTTGAAAATGCCTTTCCAACAGTATATTGCACGCCCCAAAAACAATTTAAATTGCAGTTGCAAAACGAAAAAGAAAAATCTATAGTCGTTTAGAGACTGCAGATTAGGCTGGTCAAAAGAACCACAGCCAATTTCGGCTACAATTTTTTTGGGCATAGTTTTCTACTAGAGCTTTCAAAAGACTTTGTAGTAAGAAGCTTGTTAGCTCGTCGTGTATCGGAGCCTATTTCGAAAGTTGGATGAAATTTTTGAGACCTTCTCTTTCCACTTCTTACACTTTGAGAGAATTTTAGGGTACAAATTAGGGTATGTGCATGGGACCCGTTGTCCTAAATCTCAGATCGGCCTTTGCAAGGTTACCTTGGCCCACCTGTCCTAGTAGGACAAGCTAGAAAGCCGGATTTTAATAACCCGACACCACTCTTTATGTACGGTAATTGAAGCATTAAGAAAACTCGGGTAACTTTGTGTTAATTCTCATAAACTTAAGGTTTAGGACTAAACCCATGGTTTCATATGCTTTACTATACAAAAAACTTTAATATAACAAAGAATCTTTGGATATGTACCCATGCGAGTTGCCCGTTTTATTATGTTTGCCAACCGATTTTGCATTCTAATTGGAGGAACTGGCCTAGGGTCTTGAGCGGCAAAGTGTCATTCTTTGCGCAAGTATCAACCTTCTCAAAGCTATAGGATCCCGCCTTTGATTAATGCGAAAAAAACTCTTTGGAATCACTTGGAATTGTAAGTCATAAACCCATAAATCCTAAGACCCAACCACTTGGCATCCAGAGTCCCTGAAAGAAGTCAAATGAAGCACGCTGCTATACTGCCTTCCTCCATATTGTAGCTTCAACTTCCGTTATAAAACTCTCCATACGCGTATTTGCTAGAGGGCATTTCTCTGTGTATGCGGACAAGTTCTGCTGCATTTGATACAAGAAGCTTCCAGTCGAGAAGCTAGAAAGATGTCAAAGGCTTGTTGAAGAATGCAAGCGAGGGAAGGAGGGAAGATATATAGATTCACTGTGCACATGATATGCTGTGCTAAGGTGTCCACCGTTGTGGTTCCCACCACATGTATGTCGTGGCTGCAGATCTGGACGGCATAGCGAAGGCAAACAAGCGCATGAAGGCGCAGTGCTCAGCTAATCCTGTCTCACTGTATGCCCAATGAACAGCTGGCTTTGCAAACTCGACCACGAACCAATCGATGTGCAGAGAGAGGAAGTTCTTTAAAAGGGCAGTTTGACAAGGGCAGGCGAAGAACATACGTTGGTGGTGGCAAAGAGCAAATTTTAGCTTTTACGCTTCACCACTTTTGTTGGGTTCACCAGTTCCAAGCTGCACAATAAGGCGAAAGTGAAGGTGTACGTCTTCATGTGCGAGGCCTAAGAGTCTCCTTGTCTTTTGTTAGGTAACATGTAATCAACTTTCCAATCATGCCATGGCACCTCTATAGAATATTTTTCTCTAAATATTAATGGAAAATTACTAAAGGGAGTGATGGTGTGAATAAGTAGATGTGAATAGTACGCTGATCGCCTTGGTCTGTGCTCCTTCCAGAGCCCCGGAAATTCTTGAGGAAATTCCTGTTACTGCAATTAGGACCTTCATAGGCTCATTCTGATGAGGCTACTGTCGCTTACAGACTAGGATAAATACTTTTGTTTGTGTTAAATTTGCGGAGGATGAGATCATGAGATTAGATCTTCTCAAGGGACATTTCGACCCATTCTTGGGACACACAGTGTTTTATCTACATTATAAATTTCATGCGCTCTTCTCCTTTCCCCTTACAATCCGTACAGGTTTCAACTTTGCCTACTTTAATGGAGTTTATGGAAAATTCTCAACAAATGGTTCAAGCGAAAGGCTCAGCCTGGACTTCAACCAGTTGGGTGCACACTGAACCCGAATTTGGAGAAAGTCAGATAAATTCATGCAATGCAGTTGAAAAGTTGATCCAGTATAGTGGAGTGGACAGTATTCCAGCAGACTCACAGGAAACAACAGGAAAAAGAAAAATTTATTAGAACAATGTTGGTTGGACAATCAATCCGTCGTTAATGTTACTTGATGAGATAGGACCTGGTATTTGCTGGAAATTCTAGATGATGCACTGGCAGCCCTGTCGTGGAAATTGTCCAGACCGGTGCACTTCCTTGTCACTACACCGTTTATGGTATTTAGTATCATGCACACTATTTACACTATTTGCAAAGGGCCTAAACTAGATGCCTAGAGGTCTCAAAGTGTCACATGATCCACTAATTCTCAATATTATTTGTCACCATAAGTAACTTATTAAAGTAAATTTTATTTGCATTATGACATTTAGTGTAGCACATTGGGATACTTGAGATCATAGCTTTTTTTTTGGGTATCCAAAAAAAAGCTTTTATTGAGCATACTAATGGCAAGTGTCATGTATTTGTAATTTAATATGCAAGAGGAAAATATTCTTGAACATACGAATGTCAAGTGTCATTTGTGTACACATTTAGTCAACTTGTAGACCATTGTCTAACATAGGCATACACCTCATAACATTGTTGAACATACTCATGCCAAGATATTAGTAAGCGCACTTGATTGTCAAGTGTCATGAGGTGACCCTAATGGTGAAGTTGTTGGTCATTAGTGTAACCTAGCATACACCTCACAAGGCAGTAAGTGACACTATTGCGCATGTGACATTGACTACCATAAATGGTGTACTATATAGTTACCTTCTAAACCGTTCATAAATTTGAGGTTGGCAATCAATATTTTCAGTCCAGTATAGTTATATACATCAATAAAATTGTGAATCAGTGGGATCTTTTGCGTGCGGGGCCTGGGCACTTTAATTGAGGAGAGTGCAGGTGTTTCCTAAAGGATGGTGCAATAGGCTATGTACTGGCCGTGTCAGAATGAAGAAGCATTTAATTACATTGGAACTAGAGAGTAGAAGATGTAACATTAATATAGATGTAAGTTGCATCTTGAAAACGTTTCTCCCTTGAAAACGTCAAGATATGAACATAATTTCACTATGTTGATCATGCAGTTTTGTCTCCGTAACCAAACCTGCGGGGTTGTTTATGTTGCAGGCAGCAAAATCGAGTGTCTTCAAAGCGCGCTTGGAGAGTGGTGGTAACAGATAAATTATTGTTACCTCCACCAAATCTGCAGTTCCATAAATTTGAAGACAAGAGTGTGAAGGATAGCAATGTCTACAACACTTT
Organism: Polytrichum formosum; assembly: GCA_964035585.1. Classification (NCBI taxonomy): domain Eukaryota; kingdom Viridiplantae; phylum Streptophyta; class Polytrichopsida; order Polytrichales; family Polytrichaceae; genus Polytrichum; species Polytrichum formosum. The sequence continues at coordinate 3,661,693 of OZ037941.1, forward strand.
CGTCGATTACTTATACCATATCTGGTTCGTACCTCATATTCATGTGGGAGGATCTTTTGCATTTAGTTAAGGATCGCGAGCAGGTTCCGGAAAACAGCACACCTATAAACGGGTCCAACACTTTCAAAATCCGTGAGGCGGGGCCGACATGCACATCGGAAGCTGTTTTGAGACGTGCCATTAAGAGTTTCGAGGACCCCAAGGCTTATCTCGCACAAATCAATAGTCCAAAGTACAAGAGGCTTGAAGACCAGATCTCCACACTCAAGTGACCCAGGGTGAACAGGCTGCCAGGAGTCGTCAGGGCACAAAATTGATAAACTACTATCAAGGCTTCACAGAGGACACATTCTAGGTCAAACGCTCAATCGAAACTTCCTTTGAATTGGACATTGATCGTACCTGCAAGATTGTTTCTGTAGTTTTATGTGGGCTGCTCGATCATTCCAGGTGGGTGAAACCCTTAGTGGTTGTCCTATTGAATGTTATTATAGGCGTCTATAAATGTCTAAACATTGAGAGATTAGTGCTTTCTTGGCGGAATTTTGTTCAAGAATTACACCACAATGGCATACATCGACCTCGAACTATGATCAAAAAACACATAATAATTGTCGGTGACATCCAAAACAGATATTAAGGTCTTGGGAGAATTAAAACACCTTAATTGTCCAGTGTAGTATAAGAAGCACCTTCAACTCAGATCGAAGCTTGGTTGCAAACACTTGGACTCTGTTGCTCAGTGAAAGAAATTAGGCTGCTGCAGAGAGTAACCTCTCGGCCCTGGGGAGCTACCTAGTCCAAATAATCTCATGAAATTGCAGCGTACTTGATCAGCTTCCAGGTGCATGTGGAATGCTTTCAAGTGAATGTCCAATAGAAATGAAAGTTTGGATGTCTTTTATGACTATAAATGAATATTTCTACCGTTTGTTCACTCCCACCATAAGATGACTTGTGACAGAAGAAAAATTTCAATCAAGAGATAAAAACAGAACAGAAAGACATCACACCATATCACAGAACCTGCAACATCGATATTGGAAGACACTCCATGAGACGCAAAATTGTATTCAGCTACTGAAATGCAGTTAATGTGTGTTATCTAGTAGCGATAAAGCAAGCTTGCAAAATGCTCCTGATATGGTACAACTCATCGGCGGAATGTCAACCTACCTAAATCCTAAACTCCTCCAAATGAGCGTCGAACCTGTTATGAACACAATCCACAGCTGCAGTCGACTTGGATGGTCTAACCTCCACCTTCGTTCAATCTACGTCTCCTATTCTCTCATTGTCAATGCCTCCATATATGGTCCAGTTCATGAAGTCGTTGCAGATTGACCATGAGTTGTGGGTGCATCAGGTTTCTTGCTCATCCCTGCCGCAGTCGCCTCCGCACTAATGCTATTCCATCTGTACACAAACGACGATACCTAAACCGTTTCTGCCATGGATGAGTGACAAAAGGCTGAAAATCGTGCTCGTCGCATTCGCTTGCATTCACACATATGCTGTGGATGCATCGAGTTTCTTGCTCATCCTTGCCGCAGTCGCTCCTGTGCAAATGGCTATCCATCTGCACACAGACAAACAGCGATACCTAAACCATGTCGGCCATGGATGACTGACAAAAGTCTCGACATCTTTTAGGTCCTTGTGCTTGTCGCATTCGCTCGCATCCACATATATGTTGTGGATGCATTAAGTTTCTTTGCTCATCCTTACTCATCCCAACCCCAGTCGCTTCTGTACCGACGGCTTTCCATCCGTACACAAACGGCGATACCTAAACCATATTGGCCATGGATGAGTGGCAAAAGGCTGGAAATTGCTATGTTCCTTGTGCATGTCGCATTCGCTCGCATTCACATATGTGTTGTGGATACATTGAGGTTCTTGCACATCCTTACCACAGTCGCTTCTATACGGACAACTTCCCATCTGCACACAAACGGCGATACCTAAACCATTTCGGGCATAAATGAATGACAAAAATGCTGGAAATCTCTGAGTTCCGATACCAAATCTATTTCGGCCATGGATGAGTAACGAAAAGCTGGAAATTGCTAAGTTCCTTGTGCTTATCTCATTCGCTCGCATCATGTGTTATGGATGCATCAGGTTTCTTGCTCGTCCTTATAGTAGTTGCTTCGGTACCAACACCATTCCATCTGTACACAAACAACGATACCTAAACCATGTCAGCCATGGATGAGTGACAGAAGGCTAGAATGGCTTACAACATCACCGAGTTCCTTGTGCTTGTCGCATCCGCTCGCCCCATGTCTTCTCGACAGGACCCCTGGCATCACGATCCCGAAGTCTAGTAAGCTGAGAGAGCTGAGCTTCCCATCGCATTTTCCAAGCTTCCGACACTCCATTATTCCCCCGTGCCCGCCGAGGAGGTCGACCACGCGAGTCCCCGACGCCCATCTCGAAAGCTTTTGCGAACAAAGGATGCAGCAAATGGTAGTCATAGTCAGCCTTCAGCTCAGGGTCTGACAATACCTCATACGCATTCTGGACCTCCAGAAACTTCTGTGTGCACTCGTCTCGCAAGCTCACAGGACACACATCGGGATGGTACTTCCTTGCCATCTGCCTGTAGGCTGCCTTGATTTCCAACAAGCCGGTGCCCTTGTCCACCCCTAACACACTGTAATATGTGGAGTCCGCGGATGCACTGCATCGGCAAGCTCCACCACCACCGCCATAGCTGCCCTCTTGTTCATGTGACCATCTCAGCTTCCTTATAACACATGACGACTTCGAAGTCTTAAACCATGCCCCTCCATGGTGTGAGGAGGGGAGTTTGAGAAACTGAGCATGTTGCACAGATGCACGAGAGTAGTTACGTGGTGGACATAAGCAGGATGCCGAGAGCTGCGACCTTAATGGGCTGGGTACAATTGCTTCCATGCCGTTTTCGACTCACTCTTCTTCAAAATACTGTAATCTATGATACTTTCAGTATGTACACAGAATTTTTTTTGTTGGAGTTGCCACACTGGCAGGAAAGGAACGAGCAAGAGCAAGAGTAACTTACTCACTCTCTGTATGAGTCCTGGCCGATTGCAAAAATGACTTCTACAGCAGAAAAGGAAACCACACTCGAATACACCCACTCAGAGTAACCTATTATGCTTTCAAAACTCCATCAGAACAATGTCACCAACGTGCTTTCAACTGCTTCCATGCCGTAGTCGACACACTCTACTCTTCTTTGGAATACTGTGACCTATAATACTCTCAAATTAGCTGCAAACTTGAAGCTTGCCACACTCGCAGGAAAGGATCGAACAAGAGTAGGAGTAGATTACTCACTCCCAATATACTGGCCGATTGCAAACATGCCTTCAAGCACTTCTACGGCAGGAAAAGGAAACCACACTCGAGTAAACTTGCTCAGAGTAAACTAATATCCTTTCAAAACTCCATCAGAACAATGTCACCAATGTGCTTACAACTGCTTCCATGCCGTTGTCGACACACTTCTCTTCGGTGTACTGTACGACCTCTAATAACAATGCTCAAATTAGCTGCAAACTTGAAGCCTCACTGGTAGGATTCAAGGTCCCAAGGATCGAACAAGAGCAAAGAGAGTAACCTACTCACTCTCAACAAGTATGATTTGCCAATATGCCTTCAAGCACTTCTACAGCAGGAAAGGAAACCACACTCGACTGGTCAGAGCAAAGTAAGTTATCTTTTAAAACTCCTCAAGAAGAAGTTCACCGATATGCTTAAAGCTGCAAACTTTCTGCCACACTACATAGCACCTCAGCATCGCACGAACTAGGGCACTGTCTCTTGCTAACTTATTTAACACCTGGATTGCAGAGCTGACTACAGTTGTAGAGCAGAAAGGGAAGTTACTGCATTTTGCTCCGACAACAAACTGATCCTTCAAAACTCAGTCTCAGACTTCAGGGCCACTTCACACACGAGACTGCGAGCCCGTGACCATTACACATCAAGCACTCTCCTTGGTGGAAAAGGCGGAGCCGGTCCAAGTTCGCTTCACACTACGCTTGAGGGACCAACGGAGTATGTGAATGCAAGCTGATGTACTGTACATGGCATGATCATGTTTCATGGTCACTTGGACTATTTTCAAAAACCACCTCTTGAAGGTAGGCCTAACACAAAACCAGGAGACCATGGCACTCCAAACGCTCACAACCGTTGATCTATTCTAGTTTATCATGTGTGAGGACCCACACGAATAGAAATTTATTGAAATAGCATTTGGTTGAGGGCCCGGTCACATACGACTTCACACTACATTTGAGGATCCATGACCACACTACATGATTTTGGGGGTGTCTTGGGACGACCTTTGGACACTTTCTTTTGGGCTCTCACAATTTCACGGTCACGGCTCTTGGCTCATGTGTGAAGTGGCCCTCGGTGTGTGATTTGCGCACTTACGTGGATAATGAATCAGACTCAGGTGATATCTCCAAAGACATGCTCAAGAACCCCTAACATTACTTAATCCAATGTACATAAACTCAACATTACTTGACTCTTTAAAGCAAGCCCAACTCCCAATGCGCCTACTAGCCAACATTGTTGCACCACCGCACAACTCGCATGCCTGTGTGTCACGTTTGTTGGGCGGGTCTCAAGCGTCCGTTGTAACAAGTGCCAAGGTGGCAATACACGTCAGCAATACACGTCGATTGTTACGGGCACTGGAGGTTGCTAGGTTGCCGTTACAGCCACGTCACCTGTAACGAGAGGTCCATAGCACTCGGATACATGCATGCCATCATGGAGGCATCATCGCTCCACTCATGGGATCCACTCCCATCATCCATCATGGGGGTCCCTGTAGCATTTCAAATTGTGTTGCCAAAAAATTTGAATTTCAATCTTCACAAATGGTTACACCATTGCTCTTCTCCAATGGATCTCATTGTGGTTTTGTGCTCCAAAGAATGAAGGCCCAACAATGACAAATTGGTGCAACTTGCACATGATGGTGTGTCATGTTCCTCTTTTACACAAGAATAATATAAGCATGAATGCATATAAGACACCAATATTGAGAACTTTCAAACTTTGTACATACAAAAGCTTTACAACTTAATCATAATATTGTGATTGCTATGAACTCAAACCACCTGACCATGGGAGAGACAAAAGATCCTCTCTCCTCCCTTGAGTTCCCTTTCATGCCAAAACACTACTTTTACTTTCTAATTTCATATAGTAAAAGTCTTCTATTCATAGCTCTACCTTTGGTTCCACTATGAATCTTCCATCGTTTGGCACGATCACAATCCACTAGTTGGAACTGTCTAATTCCAACTTCATGCATTCATCTATTCTTTTAGTTGGAACTTGCTAATTCCAACTTGATCCAATCATCCATTTTTCTAATTGGAATTATCTAATTCCAACTTGATGATTCATTCATTCATTCATTCTTCTAGTTGGATTTGTATAATTCCAACTAGATTTATTCATTGAGAGTTGTCTAGCTCCAATGAACAACATCCATCTGTTGGGAGTTATATAACTCCAATTCATATCTTCTAATTGGAGTTGTCTAACTCCAACACAAAGATCTTCAATCTCCCATGCAAAATTCCTTCATGGGTTGTCTAGCCCTTGTGCACCATTCTCTCTTGGGTTGTCTCACCTAATTCTTTCTTTGGATTTGTTTGATTCCAAACACCATCTACTCACATGCTAAGTACAACAAAATATGGGTAGTCTTTCTTTCTTGCATAAACCAACATTAAATATTTTAATCCAAGTATATTATCACATGTTGGTAGGAATTTTGCTTTGCTGAGCTCTTCAGAGCATTGTGTGTGTGAAATTGAAAAGTAGAACAATGAAATGGCTTGCATTGCAAGAACTACAAAGGCATTTCCCGAAACCGTAAAGGCGGGACATTGTATAGAGGTGGAAGGTAGTGCAACAACAACATATGAAGGTGTTTACCGAACCTTGCAAAAACCACAACTGCAAAAGCTTAGATTCCATTCACCTACCTCTAGAGGGAACTTTCATGCGCACAAATTTGAATTGGAAATATGAGAATCGCTTAATGGGTAGGGGGACATATGCAAGGGTTGACAACAATGTGTGTCACATATGTTCAATGGGCAAGAGTGTGGGATTTTGTAGTTGGAAAAAAAGGGTTGTATTGAGGCCCCTTGTAGATTCATATACCGAAGGACTCCCACCAACATTCAGGGAAAAATGTTGTTCCCACAAACATCAATTCAATTATTATGAGTTGCAATGGATCACCCACCAATGTTCACAATCTTCATTGCATGTTGTGTTATTTGCGCTAGTATTATTGGTGGAGGAGGTCATACTTTGTTCTTCTTGTTATCCTCCTTGTTGATCCTTCATGGTGTATCCATAATGTATTGTTGTAACATGTACCATACCCTTGCCAATCTTCATGATAGTTTTCGCGTGTTATTATCATCCTTGGTATTCATGTTGTTATGATCTTAGATATTTATGTTGGTGGATGCGCCCATGCTTCGCTCTTGTTATTATTGTGCCCCTCATTCTTCAATGCAAATCTTTTATGATGCATATTCTATATTGCATTGTGGTAACATACATCATATCCTCATCAATGTTCACAGTCTCTACATGTTACTATCATCCTTGGTGTTCGTGTTTGGTATGACCTTTGATATTCATCTTGGTGTATGTGTCATGGAGGCTTGCAAGAGTGGTAAACAAATGACCATGGATTTATTTATTAGTGAGCAAAACATCCGTAACCTAGCCGGGGAACTACAATATGAACCAAATATGTGGAGATGTTGTGTTGTTGAGTGATTTTGGTAGCCCCTCAAAATAATAATATAGTAAAAAAAACAATAATTCCAGTTGCATTGATTGAACTTGAGTGCAAACAAGTAGAATGGATGATGGCTAATTGCCCTGAGGATAACTAAATGGAGCATTTTTGAGATTGGTTTTGGTTTTCCTATGAAACAACCATTGGGATATTAATATTTATTTTATCTTGCACAGGGGTTAACGTTCACTTTTCCATCTACTCAAATCACTTTATTGAAAATTCAAACCAAATTATATCACCCACAAATTTGAGAATGGGCCATTTGTACATGCCTCACTACACTATTTATGGTACGTTAGTGTCCTTGACTAATAGTGTCACATATTCTGATATGAGGCCTATCTTGAGTTACATTGATGGTCAACAAGGTTGACCATTAGTGTAGCCACATGACACTTGTCATTTGCTTATTCAATAGTATCTTCATGTAAAAGCAAAATCTATCCTCTTAAGCAACCCAATATGTTACATTAAATGTAATGATGTAAATAATTTTGCACATCAAAAAGTTGCCAATCTTGAGAAATATTGTCATGTTAACAATGGGTTGACAACTACTAGACCTCTAAGCACCTAGCTTAGGTCCTTTGTAAACAGTGTACATGACACTAAATACCATAAACAATGTAGTGATGGTTTAGGATTATAACTTATTGCAAGTTTTTGTAGTAGGAATGTGAAAGGTGTATGTTTTGTCAACCAATTTTTTGATAGGCAGTTTTATTAGTGTCCGTCATTTGGCCAATTCCTTAAAAACAACCACTTTGTTTTCTACAACTTATGGTGAAATTCCACACATATGTGATGTGGCCAGGAAAGGTGCAAAAACTAGCACTTAAAGGAACAAATTAATTAGAGGATATTGTTCTTATAACATGTATACTCAGCCTCTTCTCTAGGCGCCCATTTTTTAAACGTCACAGACCCAATAATTCAATTAGAAACTAACCACAAGAAAAGGCATGCCGTCAGCATTTGGTCTATTGGATGGAGAGGCACACTTCACACACAAGACTGAGAGCCCATGACCATTACGCTTCAAGCACTCTCACTGGTGGAAAAGGCAGAGCCGGTCCAAGTTCACTTCACACTACGCTTGAGGGACCAACAGAGTATGTGAATGCAAGATGGATGTAAAGTCTACATGGATTCCTACATGGCATCAAATGGTTCACGTTTCATAATCACTTGGATTTCTTCAAAAACCACCTCTTGGAGGTAGGCCTAACACAAAACTGGAAGACCACGACACTCCAAACGCTCACAACCGTTGATTTATTCTATTTTATCAAGTGTGAGGACCCGTATGAATAGAAATTCATTGAAATAGCATTTGGTTGAGGGCCCGGTCGCATATGACTTCACACTACACTTGAGGATCCGTGACCACACTACATGATTTTGGAGGTGTGTTGGAACGGCCTTTGGACACTTTCTTTTGGGCTCTCACAATGTCATGGTCACGGCTCTTGGCTTGTGTGTGAAGTGGCCCTTGGTACTGTACTGTAGCCCATGGAGATTACTATAACACATGATATTTTAGATCAGATTTTTGTAAGGGACTAACGGACAGCTGTCTGTGATTGGCACACGGCACCTGGCACACCATGATCGTTAAGCATCATGAACAATCTTCAAAGATATATATAAATCTCTTTGGCATACAATGCCAGATAGTATGATGTAGAATTCATGAATTCACTTGAACTTATCAATCACCATCACATCATACTCCTGAAGGTGTACCATAACCACGACTAGACACTAAGGTACATGGATCTTAAATGGCTACTTTTCTCACTAGCCCACTTGTAATATGATACGAAACACAAGATAGATTAGTGCATACGAGATGGTTAGCAAATGCAAATTGAGGCCTTGAACACTTGTCTCATAATTGTGGGAGCTCATATGGATACGTTAACGATTATCAAAGTGAGATTCTTGCGTTCATTAAATGGTCATATAGGACAACTCCCTAAATTATGTTGACTATTGGGTTTAGAATGGTTATTATATTTTGAGCACGGATTCCAAAACAATTAGTACACATGTCTTTTTGGTACATCCATTCTTGAAGCCTCACCAAACCATGTGCCACTTAAATATAGGTTTTCAAACAAGATAAGTAATTGAATTAGGCATGTCATTCTTGAGTTCTTAGCAAGTTAGGCTACCATAGTGTGAAGCAGCCCTAAATCAACATCAAAATCCCTTTACTAGCTAGCATAACATTATTAAGATCCATAACAGTGTTCTGTGGGACTGACAATATTCCATAGAATATTCTCATATATTCTCCACATTTAGTTTGAATGTGGAGAATATCCATGAATATTTTGAGGAATATCGTTAGTCCCACAGAACATTGTTATGGATCTTAATAATGTTATGAGGTAAGTCCATATCTATCTTTAATTTTTAAATGCTAATGGTCAAATGCAAATGCAAATATTACAATTACAGTTCACAAGTACGTTGTGGCAGTTGATATTTTGTTACCTATATGTTTACAAAGTTTCTTAAAATACGGGGAAATAGGACATTCCCTTGCTTCCCCTTGCATGTGTTGGTGAGAGGGAGTCATCGCAAACAACCGTACCTCTCATTCATCCAACACAACCATGAAATAGCATGTAGTTCATAAGTTAACTTGTCTAGTTATTTTGACGACAAAATTGACGTTTAAGACCCTGAATATGTCGAGTCCAAGTCATTTGAGATGAATCAACTACAAATCTATAGGAGTCCAGTGTTGGGATGAATGAGAGATATGATCAAATGCAAATGAAATAGCATGTAATCCAGAGGTTAATTTGTTTAGTTATTTTGACACCGGATTTAGCTTTCAAAACCTCGAATATGTCAAGTTCAAGTCATTTGCAATGATTTAACCATATAAGGGGGTCAAAGTTTTTATGTGGGGTGAATGAGAGGTATGATCATTTGCAACGGTTCCCTCTTGCCATCCGGGCTTCAATTGTCAGGATTCAAGCTTTAGCATAGGAGGTTGACCACCAATATTATCCTCAAGTGTCAAGAATCCTTAAGACAATTTAGTTTTTTCTTGAACCTGAAAGGTTAGGCTACACATAGTCCAATCCTATTATAATACATATCTTTGAGTTGTCCATTCCTAAGTACATGCCTTGACATATACCACTCAAATAGGTGCAATAATAGGTGTCCACTTAACCTTGAAAGGTCGTGTGGTCCATTATGGGCCTTAAGATGTTGTATGGAGGTGTTAAAAGGTACTTTTTTCTTTAGGTAAATTTTTCAAAAAAGGACCCCATCTCGCATTAATCCATTTATCATTGGTATTCCTCCAAGTTTCAATTGGAACACACTTATACGAACGTTGGGAGATTTTAGCTCATATGAGTGACCCAAATGTAAATACATTCCACATATATCTTCTCATTGCCGTTACATAAAATTGTAGTTTCACTTCCTCCTTGTAGTAGGTTGCATTAACTATATTTTCAGTCTCATAGACCAAATAAACTTTGATATCAATACTTTTTGAGGGCTCATATAAACTATTGCACAAGCCATAAAGCTCACTATACATATATGTGCATTTAAGCATTAAGAAGAGTTACACATCTCACCTACCACATGCAAAAATATCTAATTCAATATAATTATGGCTAAGCATTTGTTCATTGATTGAAAGTTTGCATGAGGTCAAATATGGGTTAAAGTTAACAATGAGATAGAGATCACAGTCTCCTACGAGCTCATCAAGAACATTGAAGTCCATGTTGTAAGAGAATGCATAATAATTGAGAATCACAAACTTTGCCACATGTGAATAAGGATATTATGGTGGGGTCAAATTTAGATATAGTATTCAAATGTGAAACTTTGACAGAAAAACATGCAATATATTCAAGTTATCATGTAGAGTATCTCAAAAACATGTTTTGGTAGGGAGTTTTGCTCCGCTTTTGACGTTTTATAATGTTTAAGGAGCGTTCAAGTGGTGTCGGAATTCCCAATTTTGACGAAATGAAGGGATGACATTTGATGTTGGTCAAAAGACACTAGTACAAAAAGGAATTTTAAGACAAACTTATGAAAACACCTAAACTGATGCTCTTGAAAGTTTGACAAGGAGTTCAATTTTATATAACCGTTTCTTAACCAAAGTCAAACACCTTCACATGAACACTCCTTTAGCATTATAAAATGTCAAAAGTTTGGGGAGATCATCGTCAAAGTGGAATTTTAAGTTTGACCAATGGAAAACCCCAAGGGGGCTCCTCAAGCAATTGAGAGTTACCAACAAGGCGTGTTATATACCACTCAAATATAGGCATCCAATCAAGAGAAATAACCACATTAGGCACATGCATGTAGCTCATGTGGGAGACAACTTCCAAAGCAAAACAACAAATAGTGGATTGGAGGAGTAACAGGCAAAGATTAGAACTGGAAAATCGACTGAAGGGGGTAGATCTTGGATGCAATCATCATGATGACAAGAGAGCAATGGAATTATGAGTAAGCTAGACGTACCTAATTTGGTTACTTATCTTAATCGAATACCTAAATTTGAGTGGTATGTGGTTTGGTGTGGCTTCAAGAACAGATACCAAAAGGAGTGTGTTTATACAAGATTGGATTGCATGCTCAAAGTTTTATAATTATCATACATTCAACAGTGAACATAATTTGTAGAACCTATATGGGCATTTGATGAGCATGAGAATCTTCACTTTGATAATGAATGAGATTTTATATGAGCTCTGTGAATTATGAGGAAAATGGCTATGGCCTCGATTTGGATTTGCTAACCATTTCACGAGCTTACAAAATTGCATGTTTCATATCATAGAAGTGAGCTGAAAAGCGAACATTTAAGACCCATCTACCTTGATTGGGTTCATGACATCCACATCACCATGAAGCCATTTGGTAGGTACATACTTCAAAGAGGTAAGAGCTCAATTTGCATTGAAATTCCCAATACAAAGCTATCTGTAGCAAAAGCTACAAGGACAACCCAAAGACTTGAGCAAACCACTCAAGCTACACAGAGCACATCCTGCATGACCATGCCAATATTGAAGATGCCAAATCGAAAAGCTTCAAATTGTATCAAATTCAACATATGGAAGTGATATGAAAAATGGTTAACAATGTCTATATGTCTTTCTAAACACTCGAAAGTGAATTGTTGTGTTCATCAACACAGATTCTCACCGCGAGTTGAAAGTGGAGTACATATCTTGGAACTGGCTCTAGTGTTTCTCTTAAAGCATGAGCTAGTTTTTTGCACAACTCGTGTCTGTGAAAGCTTGATGTCTCTGAAGTAGCCGAAATTTGGTTGGCATTGAAATGAGGACATGGGGTACATGGGCTCAAATTACAAGATTGTTGAAGGCCTCAACACATGCCCTGATATATTGCAGTCGTCGACCTTCCAGTGTGCATCCAAGTGCCAATAATTGTGTCCAATGTTAATCTCAAACTGGTTGTGAAATAGGTTGGCACCCATGGTTGTGATCATTAATCCTTCTGTTCAGCACTAATTTTCCTGGAGCATTTTCCACAACATCAGCTGTAATGTCAGCCACAATTATAACCACTTCAAGTGTTTTCCAGCTTATATCTCTTGTCATACTTCTATTTCCAATTCTGATGTGTTTTCATGTCTTATTCACAACACATTTGAACAATTCTGTTGTTGATACTTTAGCCCAAAAGGCACTACTAAAAAGTGATATTTCAAATTCAGCAGCCTTCTGTACAGCAGACAGCTTTACAGTAAACAACCTATTGCGTTGAACGTACTTGATGTCAAGTTTTATAATTTACAAATCTGGCTTTGTGTGCTTATATGGTTGTGCAGGAAAGTGTGACTAGCTCGACTCTGTAGATTATTGGATCAAATTCATTAGAAACTGCACCTTACAGACTATTGATTTGTGAAATTTTCTGCAATAAACACAGGGGGTGAAGAAATTTGCCGCATAGCATCATGATATTCTTACATGTGAGAGACGTGATATCAAGGGGACTTCCTCCTCATTTGAGATTTGAGTGGGAATCAGAGGGTCTTCCACCTCTGTTTTCAAGCCATCTTCGCTTCTTCCACTTTCTAGATCCAAGGTCTTTTGTTCAAGCATTTGCTCCTGCAATGAATGAGCTTACCAGCATTCAGCACAAGCTATGCACTCCTTGAACCTTGAGTAAACTAGTCATAGAAATCAGGATGCCCACCAACATATTATCAAATGACATCAGCTACTCGCAATTCAGCATAGAGAATCCTTTTAGACAAATTGCACCGGATCTAAAATGCTCAAGTCAATCTGTTTCAACTCTCTGCACACGGGAATAAGTGTAGACCAAGATTACGACTCGTTACTTTTTAGGATGTGGAAGAGGGGAAAGATCTTACGAAATGTGTACACCTGGGATCTAGTGTTAAGTGTCGTCTGAAAAGAAACTAATTGGGTTAGGACAGGATGTCTGGCCAAGAAATCATGAGAAATCACAAGCAGTGAGGTCACCTTTGGCTTGTCGGGAGAAGAATCAATCGGTTGCAGCTTAGCAGCATTAGAGTCTTTCATTTTCAAGTAGTTATACAAAACTACACCACTGAGTGCTGCAATACAAAACAACAGCAACCACATGTCATATTAAAATGTCTCTCCCCACCTTTTCTTGCCCAATGAAGATGCCAAATGAGGTGCACCCGCTTCTAGTTTCCTAGTGGTCAGGCCAAGATATATTGATGACGTGACGAGGAAACACATTATCAACTGTAATTGATGACCATGCTAATAACCCAACCACTACATCCAATAATGGGCACGTGTCGTTACCTAGTTCGTAATGGTCAAGCTAAGAAACTTTGTTGTTGTGATTATTCTTGATTCAATACAAGGAGGCACATTCTCACTTGTAATGAATGACCATGCCATTGCAGGAACAACACATTCAGTAATGGACATTTGTCGACCTACCTTGCCACTACCACGATTTGGTAGGTTAGGCACCTATTACAACCCATGGCAAGGCTCCTCACATGCACTACAACAAACATCTTATTTAGTGTAGCCGACACTATTCATCATCGACCCATTACTGGGTGACAATCATTGGATGGTAACTAGAGAGGGTATCACATGACACTTGGTGCTACATGAGAAGTCACGAAGACCACTCTAATCAACATGTGATACACCAATTTCAATGTCACACTAAATCAGATGTTTAGTGTACCTAGTTCATAATCCAAGAAAGCACACTCTGCAATAGGCAATTGGTAATAAAATAAAATTGGGAGCAGAGTAAATACCAACAGTGTAACCCAAGATATTGAGGACTGTAAGCTTGGAATCCGGGAAGAGGATGGTAGAGAGACCAATGAGGATCCAATCCTTGAGCACCCCTGCAACCCTCACGGTGATGGCACCAGTTCGACCAATGACAAGGAAGACGGAGAAGTTGAGAGCCAGAGCACACAGAGCGTTTGTAAAGAACACCCAGAAGTCAAATTTCAAGTTGGGAGCCACCATCATAGCAGGCTTTTCCAATACCGCCCAAGGAACAGATAGGAAGAGGAAACTGCAGGGACATCAAAACAGCAACATGAGACAGTGTGCATATAATAATAATCACCCTTACCTTCAACCACCTCAAGAAGAATTTGCAATTCTAAAATTACTTCGGTTTACTTGCATAGCATTCTTAAGTGGTGTAGTGGGTGTTCTCCCTAGATAAGCATCTTGGAGAGTATAGACTCGGTGAGATTCTTTTTGCCAAAAACCTTGATTTAATCTTCGTTGAATTTTTGCCAATTCAAGTAAAACGTTATCCTTAGCAAAAATTCAAGACTGACTCTTGGTAGCTGGGAGAAGGCTTTGTCCAAAGATAGGCAACAATGAGGTGTTAACTAACGAGAGCTTGCCACTTGCCTATGCTCGGCATTCATGCATGTAATCAAGGACCTTGATTCTTGAATGAGAACGTCCTCACACATGCTTAAGAATGGTATGGCACCTTGTATGAGAATCAATAAATTATCTCATGATAAGTGCTTTGGCTATCTTATGCAGTAACCATTTTGTTAGATTCCTCTCGATATTGTTGTCATAACACTTGGACACCAGATAAAGATGCGAGTAATTTTCTCAAAAGAGTTTATTGTTAGATCATGTAGAACCATAACTTTTCAGTACATGCTTGGAGGTGGTGTGGAGGTTTGAACGTTCTATAGCAGTTTGGTTCATTAAGGGTCAAACTCATTTTGGTATGCCAAGAGGTGCTAAAATATGTTCGGCCCTCAATGAACCGAAATAGGTTGCTCTTCATGCAAATTTAAACACTACCTCCAAGCATACACCACAAGTGGAAAGAACTCATTGATATTGTATGCAAAACAAATCAATGGGAAATCATAGGGTACCAACTCCCAACAAAAAGTCCCATTAAGTTCAAAGTATAACTCTTTTTACCCAAAAAGCTTCTTTGCTAGATGTAGAACCCATAAGGTATTATGTGTCCAAGCAACAAGAAGCAGTCCTAATTTCACCAATGTACGAGTTTTCACTGCAAGAGTCATTATTGAGAGCACTGCACCTGCATGGCGCAATGTAGTACAAGCTGGTGATGGGATTCAAAGTGAGTCCTTTCTTCTGGAGGAGAACTTGTGTAAGCACCAAACGAAGTGCCTCGGCTGCTATCCCTGTAACCTGGAACAGAGTTCCCACAATGTTGAAATGGATCTCACCAACTGAAGCGATCACAACGCCAGCACTAACAAGGATCATGTTCCAGAAAATGTCGCAGCGGGGCTTGTCAGTTCTCATTACAATGGCCATCAAGAATGTCGCCACAGGCACTGCCAAAAGTAAACTATGTCAATATCCTCAGTGGATCCAATTTTGTAGAAGAAAGAAAGACGGAAAGAAAGATGACTCTGATGTTGCCACCAGCATATATTATGGTGTTGCTTGGTCTAAACTCTTGATCTAAATGCGAAACAGGCATCACAAGAATTACAGGGATATCGAAGATTACTGCCACGTGGGTGGAAGATCTGGTTTGCTCCCATACCTCCACTATGATTGGGTGGACCATAGGTGGTAGGGTGCACTAGAAGGTCACCCATCCGAGTACTATTCTGGCCTTAGGGCGGCTTAACCTCAGAGTTCCCATGGGATCTGGACTAAGGCTTTGGGTTTAAGCCACCCTTGATGTTGACCACCAACATCAATCAAGTCATCTTCTGAGGTCTCTACCTCTACCACTGATAGTAGGGATTAGCTTATCAGAGATATCTTGGAGCAAAATGAGTTTCAAGAAACCTTCATATATTCATCTTGATTTTCAGTTGTTGGTATTATATTGTCACAATGCTTTCAAAATGGCCTACTTTCATATGTTTACTGGTTCAATGAGATTGAACAACAGTCAGTAAAGCACACTAGTTGCGTCTACAGTCATGGTAACATGACTTACTTAAAGCCTTGAGCATTTGGATAAATGCTACAGAAAGGTAGAGATAGGCCGTATTGCTGAACCTGCAAACAACAACAGTTTAGGATTGATTACTGAAAGGAGTAATTTACAGAGAGCTTATCAAATGAATCGGAGATCATGAAATATAATGTGAAATACATGAAGTTGTCTTCTAATGTTCTCCATGGATCCTTCAAACGCCAAGCAAAACTCCTGGTCACTTGCACCAAACTTAAAATTGGAGATTCTTAAACACTCACCATAGACTGGCTGCAAAGAAACCACTGATCGGTACCACAGAGGATATATAGCTGATCATTATACAAGATAAAATGTATGTCAGAGGAGCATAGCATGAAACTGCTTTGAATTATAGAATCAGTTACAGACTGGTCAATGTTGACAGAGATTGGTTCCCAAGTAACCATAAGGACTTCAAATTCAGTTAAAAAAGAATAGCATATGGAAGCTTACATTTCAAAACTCATTTTCACAGGCTCGACAACCTGCATAGATATCAAAAAATTAGAAACACCGCTCTCGTGCACAACGGTAAGTAGTCTTCAGTTCCTACCAGAAGAACTATTGAGACTCTGAATTTAGTGCACAAAAATAGAGCGTCAATTGGATTTGAAGATCTATGCGATGAGGTTGAGTAGTATCTTAACCTTGAAGACTCGGACAAGAAGAATTGCGATGAATCCAGAGAAACCCATGTGAATCATTGTAAGCGTTATGGGGTATGGAAATCCATAATGGTTTGATGACAGCACCCACTGCAATGCCAACATGGAGTGTTTTAGCACATGTACTTTGATTCAGCCCGGAAATGTATACATAAGGTAAACATGTCTAATCTGGTTACTTATCTTTATCAAACACCTATATTTGAGTGGTGTGTGGTTAGGTGTGGATCTAAGAATGGACACCAAAATGACATGTATTTACAAGAGATTGGACTATGTGTTCAAAAACCATTCTAGGCTCAATAGTCAACATAATAAGGGGGGGCGGAGAGGGGGAGGGGGTCACTTGGTCGTTTCATGGATCTGGCACTTTAGACTTTGAGAAATCATAGCAACAAGAGGGTATCTTAGAAAATTCCACAAATTGCCGCTAAAACCTCCATTTACATTCACGGATCCAAGAAAACTCGTAACTATAAAATCCAAGTCGAGAATTATGGCATTGGCAAACAACAACTAACCGTTTAGATGCGTTTACCTAAGCTAATTAAGTGACATTCAAATGTTGTTCAATGCACCACCTATTATGATAATGGATTTCTGGCAGGATTTCACTCCTCACTGTAGTCATTCCTTATGATCGGACTCGATAAAACCGTCCTGAAAAAATTTGCATACCTTGTTGTACAGAATTACCCCACAGGAAAGAGCAATATACAGGCCCAAGTAGCAATATGTTACAACAAGGGGGCTGCTAACAACTTTGATCAAATCTTTCATCATCTTGTCAAGAACGTTGAAACTTGTCTGAAACTTGTCTGAATCAGCTTCCCGGTTTCACTTTCCTGATGCTGATCAAAGTACTTGTCACCTCGCTCCTCACTGCAGGCCCTGACATCCAGTTTAGTAGAGCTCTAAAAATTCAAGATATTAGTGCACAAAGAAGCCATTGCAATTCCACGCCTTCACTGATTTTCCCATTTGAAGTTCCAACAGATAAAATTACATATTTATTGATCTGCATGAAAGCATCACATGGAGGACCTGGAAAGCCTCGCCAAGCGTCTCAATGGATATTTCTTAGGCACTCAAGGTGGTCGTGTTTCTATGATCATAATGAAAGCCTACTACTACAAGCTAAGGAAAAGGCATAAAGACCATAAAGACACGTGTAAAAAAGATTGGACTTCGTCTTCATATTTTATTAACTACTCCACACTCAATATCTAGAGAACAATTGAGAGGACCTATGTATTCAGTTAAGGAATCAACAAACATGCACTTTCAATTTTCAAACTTTTTTTTTGGTTGATTCTTCAACCTAGATTTACTAATGCAAAGCAAGTTTCATTCTATGAATCTAATTGGCAGAAGTTGGAGACCGGGAAAAAAGGAACCAAATAACACCCAAATTCCTTATTCATCATCATCAACCCACATGTTTTGTCTTGCAATCACTGGATGACAACTAGTGATGGTTACTCAAAACCTATGGTTGATTTTGACATACCCAAGCATTTTTCTGTTCCCTGCCACTTTCTGTCGCATCATATTTCAGTTTCTTGTACAGGGAGAAGAAAGATTGGAAAGTTTACTAGGGGAATACAGTGAGTTGCTGAACTGCGGTAAGTGAGGGCTGGTAGGGAACAATGCCCAACATTCATTGACATAACCCGGCTCAAGCCATCTCCTTTGAACTGGTATGAGTTTTGCCTCCCCTAGTTTGACACATTGTTACATTGTGGATGTATCATGAAAATAAATGGCAAAGCTTAACAAACTCATAAGTCACAATGTCAGTGAGTCACGCACCTCAACACCTGCCACACCCTTCATTTGTACTCTGGGTAGGAGATCCATCACAAACGCTACCCCTCACCATCCTGCCGGTACTGGAAAGAATGCCGAGCAATAATCCCAAGAATTGCAGAGTGTCCACAACAATAGTGCAATCAAAATCGCAGAGGCAAGTTACACAAAATCTAGTCGAATTCCAGCAGTTTCTTAAGATCTATTTCACGAGAATGTGAAACAAGGAATCTGAGCTCTAATGCACCAAAATCACCGTATCCTCAAATGTGAACTCCCAAAAACACTTCAAAGATTCTTCTTCTTCTTCTTCTTCTTCTTCTTCTTCCTCCCTCCAAGTACACAGAGTACAGATACAACTCTAATTTTGTCTCCAGATTCAACCAACCTTCCCTGACAGAAATAAAATTGGAAGGTCACTGCACATGTGGAATTTGAAGCTAGAAATCCAACCTCCAATGCACCAGAATCCTTAAACACCTCGACGATGATCAAAAGACATAAAATTTTCACCTCTTCTTCTTCTTACCATTACGCTACATACAAACACTCCTTGGCAGGCACGAGTTAGGAGTGCGCCAATGGGCCCAAGAGGGCGTGCGGCTCCGGATCCAGCGCTCACTGAGCTTGGAGCGGAGAGTGCAGGGATCGAGGTGAGAATGTACACCTGGCGTACATTCTAAGTCTTGAAATGTACCATCCCGTAAGATGAAGTGGAGTCGTGGGAGTGCTAAACTTGGCAACTAGGAGTCCACTGCCGCCATGCTCCTGAGTCTGCGTCATTCAGAAAGTTAAGTGGTACCAAACCTCAAGAAGCAGCTGAAGAGTTATATATGTATTGATGGAAAACTAGCCAAGTGGTCAAAAAGCACCTCCCGTGTTTCCAAAAAATTTATTATTATTATTTTTTTATAAGTATGTGCATATATATTTAAATAAAAATTAATTTTTTGAAGTAATGTATAACATTATTCAGATTTAAATGTGGGGAATACTACGTGGAATATTGCCAGTCTCACATAACATTGTTATGGATCTGAATAATGTTATGTGATGACGGAATTCCGTTGAAAATCTAGTGTACAACAAAGGTTGATGCCCCGATCACACCAAAAAAATTATGCACATCATAGGGTGAATCAGTTTGGCACGGTGGCAAAGATGGTGGCCCATCACCGTCCAACCATTGGGACATCGCCAAAGATCGTCAACACATGCACTCTAACATTCATGATCAAATGTGCATTGGAAGGGAGTGTGAGCTGGTCTCACCACATGCAACTAGCGCCTCTTTACAATATTAGCCTTTGTCATCACTTTGTTTTGATTGTTGGTTAGTTGCATGTTACTCTACACATTGAAAGATTCTCTATAAGACACCTTCCTCCGGTAAGCTTTGTCTCTCATGAATGTGGATGTTATTGATACTACTTGAGCTTGAGGAGGCAATGTTGGAGATTGTGTTGTGCATATGCTGATTCCACACTACTTGAGGTTAGTTGCATGAAGTCTTCAACTTCAACTGGTAATTTCTCAAACTCTACATGTTCATTTGTAACGAGTGGTTGATTCTTGCCGTTCATTGATCAAATATAGTAGTTATATTAAGAGTGTCTTCAAGTTGATTAAGTTATTTTAAGGCATCCTCAATGATTTGGCAATCCTAGAGAAACACGAGTCCTACTCTCCTCCACAACCCAATGTAGCATTGTCATGCACATGTCATACTTGTTTCTTATTGTATATATATTTTGCATGATGGCCAAACAAATTTAGATGCAACTGAGTCAAGTTCTAAGGGAGTTGCCACCAATTGGTTGGATGCATGTATTATGATTTTATTGGCTTTTTTTTAGACCAATATTTTCATTTAAGACAAGGCAATACAAAAGATCGTCATTGAGATAAACTAACCGCTTTGTTTATTGAAAAAACATGGATTGAATCGACAAAACAAACACTTTTAAAAAATTCAATAATTTAAAGAAAATTCATTAAAAAAATAATGTGCAAAGGTTCTCAGAACTTCATGCGGGACACCTTGAACTTGGGTTTGGTATGAGGAATGCAATCAAATGTGGGCAACTCTGCCAAAATGCTACAGTCTACCATGACCACAATATCGAGGTCAAGTCCCTTACACATGCAATAATATTGATTTGGATCAATATGAGACATTTTATTTGAACCAAAAGATTTCTACAAGCCCAACACACATGGCACCAACAAATCCCAAGTAG
Source organism: Polytrichum formosum (assembly GCA_964035585.1). Classification (NCBI taxonomy): domain Eukaryota; kingdom Viridiplantae; phylum Streptophyta; class Polytrichopsida; order Polytrichales; family Polytrichaceae; genus Polytrichum; species Polytrichum formosum. Next base: position 3,682,758 of record OZ037941.1, read on the forward strand.
AGATTATTGATTCCATGCCTAATGTGGTAACTACATAATCTCCCACAGAAAAGAGCTTGCAAATTACTCAACATGGAGGGTAAATTGAGATCCAAGTGTAACAACATGCCTAGCAAACTTATTGCATATTCAATTGGGTTGTCCATTGGGATGTTTTAAGTTATTGGATTTTGGTTATCAATATTGCTCATCTTTGATTTTCTAGCATTTCCCGCAAATGTTTGATTAAGGATAGTTGCAAAATACAATTGGATGAAAAATTAGAATTTCATCCAATATGCAAACGAAAATGCCCACACCAATTTTTCACACTGGAAATTACAATGGGCTATTTCAAATTTAAAAAAATTAGTGTGGGTAATTGGGAATTACTATGGCCCACACTACTTGTACAAAACGGTGTAACTTATAACTAAAGGACTTGAACTTAAGTTTTTGCATCAATTTGAATTTGGATATAGAATAGGATATTAACATGAGACATAAACCCAAAAATTGATTATGGTTTTTAGAAAATTTTCCAATAAGCATTTGATAAATGGGATTAATTCAATTACTTATCATGATCAGACACCATGATTTGGTTGGTGTGTAATTAGATGTGGATCTAAGAACAAACACCAAAAGAACACATGTTAAAAAAATGAGTGGACTACATGCTCAAAATTTATGTATTATTCTAAGTTCAATAGTCAAGGCAATTAATTAGACCTATATGATAATTTAAGAAGAAGAAGCAGAAGAAGAAGACTCTTAAAATTGTTGATGTATATGTTCATGTGAGCTCCAAAAAACTTGAGGGAAATGAGTAAGGCCTTGATTTGAATTTGCTAATCATCCCACATCAAGTGTGCTTGATAACTTGGGAGAAGTGGACCAATTAGGAACAAATTAACCACGTACTAAGATGCATCTACCTTAGTTTCTCTAACTTTTTGAATTCATGAATACTTTTTTTAGTTTTTTTTAGTTTTTAGAGGCTACCAACTACAATAACTTGTCTATTAATATACTATGTGGAAATAATCAATGTGGGGCTACTTTAATTTTGCGATCATGGTGGAAATAATGTGGGCCCAACATCTTGATCTTTCCCTAAGTCAAAGTCCTCTTGGAGACTTTTAACCAAAAAGACAAAATTTCACAACAACATAATATAAGAGAAGAAATACATTAAAAAAAGTCACTGCCACCAATTTCTAAAGAAAAATAATTAATTTGAATTACACTAAGGGCCACTTCACACATGAGACAGAGAGACCGTGACCATTACACTTCAAGCACTCTCATTGGTGGAAAAGGTAGAGCTGGTCCAAGTTCGCTACACACTATGCTTGAGGGACCAACGGAGTAGGTGAATGCAAGATGGATGTAAAGTCTACATGGATTCCTATGTGGCATTGAATGATCATGTTTCATGGTCATTTGGGCTATTTTCAAAAACCACCTCTTGGAGGTAGGTCTAACACAAAACCGGGAGACCATGGCACTATGAACGCTCACAACTGTTGATTTATTTTATTTTATCATGCGTGAGGACCCGCATGAATAGGAATTCATTGAAATAACATTTGGTTGAGGGCTAGGTCACATATGACTTCACACAACACTTGAGGGTCCGTGATCACACTACATGATTTTGGAGGTGTCTTGGGATGGCCTTTACACACTTTCTTTTGGGCTCTCACAATTTCATGGTCACGGCTCTTGGCTTGTGTGTGAAGTGGCCGTAGAACTAGAGATTTGGTAGAGATTGAAAATTAATGTGACCCATATCAATTCTCATCATGAGAATTGTGGGTTCTAGAAAAATTTCGTGGCCCCCACAACCATAGGACTATCTATTCTAGTGCACATACCCATAATTTATATATATATATAAAATTCCTGGTTTTGTAATAACATCAAACTTTGAGGACTCGTTTCAGGTTTTGCGCATCCAAGTATGATTGGGCAAACTTACAAAACCCAATAACCCGACATGGTGAATAACCGGGTTTTCTGATGTGGGGTTTAAGCCAGGTTTTGAAGAAGCGGCCTTAGTTCTGGACCCAACCGGAAGCTTTAACTACGATCGTTGTAGGTTGTCGCAGCTCGCTACTCAAATTTCTTTTGCGAAGGTTGATGTGTGTGAGTGTGAAGCCCTCAACGTTGAAGATTCCTCTAACTTAAGCTGCTTGAGAGAAGAGGCTGAGCTTTCAGAGTGGTGAAAAGTCGGATTTAAGGTCAACTGATTCAAGGTTTGTTTCGTTTCTGTGAACTTCAGTACATTTCATTTGGCGAACTCTATGTATGGTGTAGGCAAAGAATGAATGGGTTTAGCATCTTAACTGCAACTTTCGCCCTGGAAAATTCGACCGTCACTGCAATTTGCAGCTGCAGTCGTCTTGTGGAAACCCCGAGTTTGTAGTTTGCTTGCTTCATTCGGTACTCAATTTGAGTTTTCTATTGCGCACAAGGTGTTATTGTAATGGAGAGATCGATTATTATCATTTTCCTTCTTGCTCTGCTATCACAGTCATTATCTTGGGAAGCAGGTAGGGATTAGGGTTCAGGGTTTAGGGTTTAAGGGTTGTGTGCGCCTCTTTCCTGTCCAGAGGGCGCTAAACTAGTTTGGCCCTCAATGAATCAAAATAGGTTGCTTTTCATTCAAATTCAATCACTACCTCCAAGCATGCACCCGCAATTGGAAAGAAATGATTGATTTTGAATGCAAAACAACCAACGGGAATCATAGAGGACGGACTCCTAACGAAATGTCAGTTCCATTGAGCTAAAGGATAACTCTAGTGTCCAGGAAGCATTTGTCTTCTCTTCAAGGAATTGACATTCTGAATTCTAGTGAGGAGTCTCTAGAATTCTGATGTGGGTACGGATATCCTAAATTGGGTCAATTGGGCGAACGAACCCTCAAACCCTAAGCATGATGACCTAAGATGTCACAGGTCGTCAGTTGGTCTTTCCTCTTACGGAAAATTCACCTTGTTCATTTTTACGTAATGGCGTTTCAGGAAGAATTTAGGGAAGATGAAATAGCAAAGATGTGGAGGTGAAGCACATTGTGAAGAAGGGTGTAGTTAAAGGAACGCTTTTCAGGATGGCGGTCCAGCAGCATCGCCCGCAAAAGGTTCTTAACAATGGACCTGGCTCAAAGCGCTTTGTGGTAAGACTCTTTTTTAAACTGTTTTTCTTTTCTCAATTAGAGTATTCAATAGCCTGTTCAGGCAAGAGTATCTTGGGTTTGTGCTGTGGAATGTTGAGAGATGCTAGAGATGCGAGTGGAAAATCTGGTCAACAGCTATTTATCATTGACAGTGTATCTTGTGTTATGCAGTTCAAGAATTTTTCACAGAGAGTGGAGGAGGTCGATGTTGATGTATTTCGAAGTCTTGCACCAGTGAAGTTTCAGCCTACTGCAGGGTCTTCTTTCTTCCATGAAAATCTAGTCCAATGGAAGGTAAGTGAGTTGGTGTTCTTAGGAGTTTTTGTAGGCTTCCAATATGGTATTTGCAACGTGCATTGTCACTTAGTAGTAGTCCATGTTCATATGACCTCAATTGTTGCTTGTGTCTCTTATGTTGAGTTTGTATATACGGCTTATTGATGTTATCCTCTATTCCAAGGGACTTCTGGTTGGGAGTTGGTTGTTTTGCATACAACATCTTCCATGTTCAGTAAGTTTTTGGTGTAAGCTTGGAGGTAGTGTGGAGGTTTGAACGAAGAACATTCTATATTGGTTCATTGAAGATCAAACTCCTTTTGATATGCCAAGAAGTGCTCAAATGAGTTTGGTCCTCAATGAACCAAAATAGGTTACTTTTCATTTGTATTCAAACAATATCTCCAAGCATGCACCACAAGTGGAAAGAAATTAATGATATTGTATACAAAACAACCAGTAGAAAATCATAGGGGACAACTCCCGGCAAAACGTCCCATTGAATTAGAGGACGACTCTATTTACGCTTTGATTTTCTAATCTATTGATGTGGATGTTATTTGACCAAAGTGAAACAACACCTCTGACCCCAAGATTTGGATGTTTATACAGGAGCTGAACAGTGCAGCTGATTTTAATGATGTATACCAACAACTTCTACCAGTTGTACAGTCACTACCACTGCTTCTCCATAACAAAGAGACTGTGGTTAATTGCTTGTTGTCGCGCGTGCACATGAGTGCTGCCCTTTCTTTGGAGCCAATATTGAGGTAGGTATTAAATTTTTGTTGGATCCAAACATGATCAAGTAACATATTCCCTTTTATCTTTCAAACCGGATGCTGTCCAGCTGTGTTACTGGCCTTCAATTGTTGTCGATGGAATTTCTTCTGGGTGAGGGATTGGAAGTGGATTGGGTGTTTGGACCAAGAATGAAGTCACTGGCTTATTGTTTGGAAATATATTGCACCCAATTGGTCCATAAAGTCAAATTGCACTCCTAACTCTAACCCCTAATTATATTGCTAGGAGGATGAGATTCCATGTGAGACATGCTGATGTCACCCACTAAGGTCCACCTATGTGTAGAGATGGTTATTGAGGGAAGCACATGGAATTTAGTGATGGTTCGTGGTGGGAGTGAAAATTCTCTATAATACATGCTGGAAGACACATCATTTGTCAACCTGCTCTTTCCCTTCAAAAATGGTTCTTACGAAATGTTGTGATTGTGTTGTGCAGCTTACTTGCCCTGCTTTCCCGTGATCTACTAGAAGAATTTCTACCGTACGTGCCCTTTATTCCTGGACCTACTGCAGTTTAGTGACTTGTCAAGTTTTGTGGTTTCTTGTCAAGACTTGATAGTCCGTGCTAGACCTATGCGAGAATTTTGTAGTGATTGTGAATAGGCTCTACATTTGTCCATTAATCTGTTTGGCAGGTTTGGCAAAAGTTTTGTTCAGTAAAAGGTGTTTTAGATTATTTTAGCCACACTCATACATAAAAGAGGATGATTTTTTTTTTGTATATCATTAGATTTTCACTTAATATTATGATGGTATTTGTATCATATTAACATGGTGTGGTTTTTTCCATTGCAGATTTATCCCACGATTTCTGGATGCATGTACTGGCGTGTTGAAAGAGGGGGCAGACCGCGATCCAGACCTTCTTGAGCAGGCAAGCACATTTATGGTGACCTCAGATGAAGTAATTAATTGATCTTAAATCAGTTGCATATAAATCTTGATGATATGATTTTCATTGATGCCAAGTAGTGCACTCTATTGGTAGACATTTTGCATTAGCAGGCATGGTAAGGAAAAGGTGAATTGAAGGGCTGGATTTTTTGCAATACAGGTCTTTACCTCGATCTCATACGTTGTCAAATATTTGAACAAGCTTCTCATTAAGGATATTCCGTTCGCTTTTAAGTGAGTGGCCAACCTTCCCAATGTTATACTCTGCATTAAACTCTGTTGTAAGGTTAGGTTGAGGAATTTTTTTCAACCGTAGAATTGCTGGGATGACAACACATCCTTGTTACTATCTTTTGTAGTCAATAATCTTCACATTTTGGTGTTTCTGTGGTCCTGGACCCAGCAATTGCATTGGTATCATATACCCTCATTGGTGGTGGTTTAATTTAATTTGTAATGCAGGGTGACTAAGGGACTACGTTATTATCCAAAAGCCTACGTGCAAGAATTTGCAGCAGAGGCCATCTCGTTTCTTCTCCGGAATGCTTCTACTAAACAACTCATCAAGGGTTAGTCTTCTTGGCAATGTGTTCTGAATGTGGCTGAAATGGATTTGGGAACAAAATATTCATTATGCTCAGTTTAACAAGGATTGAAAACTTTCAAAGAAATGTTTTATTTGTGGATAAAAATTATAAACAATGTTAATATTCATTATCATGATTAGTACTTTGTTAATTAATCAATCGTATATCAACCATGTGGTATTCTTCTCCCTTTACTGGGTCAAAGAAGTAAATATCTTTCAGTACTGAATTGCGATAAAGATGGAAAATATAAAAGTAGATGTAGCCATTGTTAAACGGTGATCTGCCAAATTAAAGGGTCAATGACCATTGCTTGTTTATAATCTCTCGTTTTTATATTGAACATAACACTATTTCACCTCCAAAGTCATCGGAAAATCTTGGAATTCCAATGTGAATTGTGCTAAACTCTCTCTCTCTCTCTCTCTCTCTGTCTCGGTTTGGCAGGAGTCAGGAAGATTATAGCTGAGGCTGAAGCAGACCCTACTGAAGCGAAAATTTCTGGATGTGCTGCATTATTCTGCTATACTTTGAAGGGTCCTTCCTCTGGTTTGCATTCTCGTGCGGAGCCGGTATTGCGGCTGTTGCTTGATCGTTCTCTTCTTCTTGGTGTGACCAAAAGAAGTACAGGTATGGAATACCTAGTATACTTTAACATGTTTTATATGTCACTTCTTTAATTACCTGGACACAAAGGAAGAGGGTTGTTTGAGCATCAAGTTTTCCAACCACTGGATGTATCTAATGAGGTTGCCAATTGAATGAATTGGTCAGATTTACTAGAACTTTCTTTGAAAGCTAATACTTTTAGTGGGGAGTTGCAGCCTGTTGTGGGTTGGAATAATGATCCTCACACAGGTGATTTGTTTTATTTTTGTAAAGTGGTTGTCACAAATTAACATCTATAAACCTATTTTTTCAAAGGGAAATAACTTATTTATCTGAGTTATCCTTTAATTCAATGGGAATTTTGGTTGGGAGTTGGCTGTTTTGCATACGACATTTTCCATGTTTGGTAAGTTTTCAGAGCATGCTTGGAGTTGGTGTGGAGGTTTGAACAAAGAACATTTAATATCAGTTTATTGAGGGTCAAAGTCATTTTGGCATGCCAATAGGTGCTAAAATGAGTTTGGCCCTTGATGAACGAATATAGAAAGTTCGTGGTTCAAATCTCTACACCAACTCCAAGCATGCTCAAAACTTACTGAACACGGAAGGTGTTGTATGCAAAACAACCAACTCCTGACCAAAAGTCCTGTTAAATAAATGATAGCTCTATTAATTTGCAAGGTTGTAGTATCCCTTAACACTTTCTTCATTAGCCAGTACCATTTTCAACTGGGGTTCTTGGTGATTGGGGACCAGATGGGAGAAATAGCACTGCTTTGAAAGTGGTTACTGAGACTTTACAACGGATAAGTGAGGATGTGCACCGGGAAAAGCTGAATCTCCTCTGGACATGCCTACTTGAAGAAATAAATCGGGAGTTGGATGAAGTCTCAGGTTCTTCTTCACAGTTGTTGTTACACGACTCATCACCTGAGGATATTAGTCATAAGACTGAAACAGTTCCTGGAGTTGATAAATCAAGTCATGATGGTGCTGATGAAGCAGCACCCCAGCTTGGGAGTGCACCTTTTCAAGTAGAATGGCAATTGCACCTATCAGCCTGTCTGTCCTTGCTAAATGGAGTTCTTGAGCACCGGAAAGGAAGCCGAGTGAGTGGTAAGTTCTATCTCATGGGAAGTGTGCTTGGCTTCTTGGTCAGTAGTTGGTTAGGTCTTTGTTGTTGAGACTGATTTTCAGTGTCTGTTGGTCCACTAAAATCAACTCCAATGGAGTTATCTCAAAAACTTATGTTTTGGTAGGGAGTTTTGCCCCACTTTTGCCAATTTAAGAAGTTTGGGGAGTGGTCAAGGGGTGTCGGAACCTCCAACTTTGGTGAAATGAAGGGGAGGCGTTTGAATTTGGCCAAAAGATGGCTACATATAAACAAATTTCATGGCAAACTTTTGAAGGCACCTTAAATGTAGTTTATCTTAAATTGTAGTAAGCTTGACACTCACTGGGATAATCTGGTGTATGCAGACTACAAGCCACTTTTTTCTCTTGCAAACAGGCTCTTGCAGCCTCAGATTCTCTTTGTGGAGAAGGAAATAGTAAGGGTAAACCTCACAGAAATTCCAGCTTTGGGACTCTGTTCAGAGGTATTGCGGTTGCTCTTGGCATTAGTTAAAAGCCATGGACGACAAGCAGGTGCAAGCTTCGGTCCAGCAACTATAGCCAAAACTGCTCCAACATGGGCTATGGCATTTTCCTGTCAGAAAGCTGCTTGGTATACTTTCATTCACATCCAATTTGTTTTTTTCCTGCTAGTGATTATTTTCGAGGTAACCAGACTCGAAACATGGTTTTGTCTTGTGGTTTAAACGGAGGCACTTTAATTTATGTCAACAAATAACTGTCCTTCTTGTGTTTCTTGTAGAATGTTTTTACATCAAATAGTGTACTAGAATGTCTTAGTGTGTGGGGATATGTGAGTCCCACACTTCCGGTGAATTTTGTCACATGTAGTACTGCTATATGTCCAGCATGAAGCATTGCGTGTTTGAGGTTTTGCTCTACTCACGTGTCATGTGGATCCTTTTGGTCTCTATTGGTTACTACATGAAGTGACTCTTGTCTTCAAGAGATTCTTGTAAAACACATATTTTGGAGTGGATAAACCAGTGACATGCAAATAATTCTCCAGTCTTTAAATAATGTCTGCAAAAGCAGTGTGAAATATGGCAATTTTGCAGACTCAAAATTAAAGCTACCTGTCGGGTTTAGTGTGAAGTGAATGCTAAGAGTGGAGCATAAGCATTGAGCTTGTTGTATCTCAATGTAGTTACTATTTAAAGTTCCTACTGCTGATCTGTATCTCTTGTGGTATGTTTACAGTCTTGTGCCCTTCTTGAGAGGCATTGTGGAACAGGATTATGACTTGGTTCGGCCATTTGTGCCATATTTATTAAGGTTAGTTCTGGCCTCCTAAGTGTCTTTTCTACTGAAGAGTTCAATAGACTTCCATCGTTAAATATCAACGGGGAACATTATCATGATATGCCTTTTATATGGACGGTTTGGCCATTGTGCATGAAAAATGAGTAATCCATTCAGGCCCTAGTTAAGTAATGTACCTCTGTTAAAAAGGTAATTGAGACAACAGAAGCGGGAGTGGCCTGTCTGGAATGGCATAAAGGCATCCATGCATGTACCTCGGCATGTGGAAAATGAGGGAATTTACCCTTGCATGTTTTTGCTTGTTGTAATTTCTTGTCAGTAGATGAGTTCTTGAGCTAGTAGCAATGCACCTTCTGATCAGTTTGTTTCAAAGTGATGTGCTGAACTATCAGTCTGATTGTCAGGGCTGTTGGTGTTATTCAATCAGAAATGCGGTGTTTTGTTGTTCTTTTGCAGAGCTTTTTGTCATCTGATCAAGAGTAATTCAGTTGAAGTGCTCCCTCTTGTTCTGGATCTCTGTACAAAAATGGACCCCTCTGCAAGGCAGCCGTTTTTATTAAAAGCTGCACCAGAAAGTAATGAATTGATCACCTTTGTAGTTGATTGTATTCTAATGGCAACACGCAAGCTGACAAAGTTTTCCAAGGAAGAGGACAAAGAAACTGGAAATGATGCAGATCTTCTCAATATTGAGCCATCTACAGTGTTGGTGTCAGTTCACTGCTTTCCATACGTTGTGACCTCAGAGGGTGACAATTCAGAACGAGCTTGGGAATTCATCTTGGCTGTTGAAGACTATCTTACAGCCTATGACAAAGGTTGCGGATTCTAGAATGCTCCAAATTGTTGCACTTCTTGAAATGATTTGACTTGGTGATGTTAGTTTATCTCCCTTTTGTTTAACCAACTGATTTTTGTGTTAATTGAAACTCCAGGTGAGGTAGAAGGTGCTAAAGTGCCTGGCCAAGATGTAAAAAAGCTGTGGCAGACTTTGATGGGGGCAGGCCTGGCTGCACATACAAAAGTTCTTCAGCGGACTCCTTTGCAAATGCTGACGAAGTGTGCAAGCACATTCTTGGGATATGTAACTCGACATATGGAGTCAGCCTCAATTCTAAGAGCTGTTGCTGACTATTTGGATGCTTCTTTTGGGTACAGTTAGAACTTTGCATTTTGTCTGCATATCCTCCTCATTGCACATTCTGAGAAGGTTATGGAAGTATATGTTTTTATGTTATATTTTGTTTGTCAATTCAATCTATGCTTTCATTTTAACATGTACTTCTTTGTCTCTGCCTTCTGTGATTCAATTTAACGTCCATATCATATTTCGGATTTCCAATGGGCGGTTGTCAATCTCTGGCCTTGATTTAAAGTTTAGTTTGAAAGTTTTCAGGTGACAGATCGAAATTTGCAGCAATATGTACTAAGTTACCCTGTGGGTGCCATTTTCCAGGATTATTAGTGCAGATGATCATCCAAGAGAGTATCCAATGGAGCTAAATAGTACAGCGGGTGTGAAGTTCCTAACAGCTTTGCAGACAAATTTGGGGTCTCCTGAAAAGGCACTTAGACTTGCCACTATCCGGATTCTGAGTCACTTTGAACCTCTCTCCAATGGGGCTCAAGAGAGTGCTCAAAATCATCCCAAGCGACAGAAACATAGTGATGGACGGCCGCATGTGAAGGGGCTGGAGAATCCTAGTCAGGTAAAATTCAGTTGTGTATACATGAACGAATTACTAGCATTATGTTCTTTCGATTGTCATATTTTAGGTACCTGGTCCTGAATCTTTAATGTTTGTCTGAGATGTTAAGATATCTGGAACAGTGGACTGTTGCTGTTTCTTGTGTAGCCAGATAGCCTCATACACCTTGGGAAGTATTTGAAACCGTTTATGTCCATTCTAATTTTGTAAGTTGTCACTGTCCCATGTGCAGTTGGTACAGCAGTTACTATCTATAGAATCTACTCAATTAGATGTTGAGAATTCGCGGAAGATTAACTCGATAATTTCCCACATTAAAGTCGATGTAAGTGCGGGGCGAACTCCCTCATCTTACATTATCCCACTTGTTCATGCAATGATTGGTGTGCTGAGAAATCGATTTTCAGCACTTTGGGACCCAGTTATGGATTGCCTGGCTGCTTTGGTGGAGTCCCAGGGTGACATCGCTTGGGATGTCTTAACTATCTACTTGCAGAAGTTCCAGGAACTGTTTTTGTTGCAACCAGTTGTTGACTCTATCAGTAAAGATGATACTCTACAAGACACCAGCGCTGTTACAGAAGGTAGGATGTACTCCACAAGCTTGCCAATATAAACTTGCAATGTCATCATTTTGCAGTTTTGAGACCACAATGTTTCACCCAAAGCTATTCCATACATCAATTTGTGTTGTCAACAATAATTAGGAAGCACATAAGTATGAGGGAGACTTCTAACTACACATTTGCAAGTACTTAGTGCTGATGGGATTGGATGCTAATAAGTATTCCGTGTAATGTGTGGCTCAGATGCACTGGCACAGAAAACTGGAAGTACAGATAATGCTACTCTTCTCACATTGCTACTCCGAACCATTCAGAAACTCCCAAAGTTTGCAGAGGCCAAATCAAGACAGCTTCTTCCACTTTTCCTTGCATTTGTAGGCCGAACAGAAGAAGGAAACAGGTTGGTTATGGATACTGCAAGTGATTCTAGGTCTGACTTGCGATGTGTTGGTAGGTGTTATTTTTTTCTAGCAGGGTCATGTTAACCCTCTTCTCAATATAACCAGGTTATTTTGTATCTTGTCAGTGAACTCTCTGAGGCTGTTAAAGGAGGAAGTGGGAAATATTGGAAGGTAGCACTGAAGGAATGGCTAACATTGCTGAAAGAGATGCGAAATGCACGGGCTTTTTACAAAGGCCCAATTGTGAAAGACATTTTACTGAACAGGTGATCATTGAAATCCATCATGCTCTTGATTGTCTGATGTTGAACACCTTTTTCTGCTGGTGCTGAAGATTATGAATACTCTTAATGGGTCTTAATTGCTTCCATAATTGATTCATGCACCCAAAAGATACAGTTGCAGCGATTTTCTTGTTAATACAGCATTTTCAAGTTGTGTGTGTTCTTCAATTGGTATATGTATGCTTGGGTCTAAAGTGCTGAGCACAATTGTGCAGGACTCTTATGGACAATGATCCATCCATTCAGAAATTGACTTTAGAATGCTTACTCAACTGGAAGGACAGTTATTTGACATCATATGTTGAGCACCTTGAAAATCTCATTTCATACTCGACTCTTCGAGAAGAACTTGCCACCTGGAGTGTGACAAAAGAAAACCACCAAGTGCAAGAAGAGCACAGACCAGGGTTGATTGCTGTTGTCCTTCGCATTCTTTACCCCAAGATCATGAAACGCAGTGGCAAGTTCGCGGGAAAGGTGTGAAATTAGACTTGATGCATGTTCTTTTATTGATTATTCATTTCTAGTTGTCTAGTTCTCTTTGTATCCTTTGGACCAAGGATGTTCTAATGTATGAAGCAATCATGGGTGTCATATCCGGCCATTTCAAGAACTGTAACAATATCACTGCGCAAGGCAGAGTCTTGAAATTTAGTGAAGTGAGTGTGTATGGTATAGCATGGTCACACTAGTTGGGAATTGTTGCGAAGAGGGGCTGTATCAGTACGTTTTATTGGCTGGGATGACATATTTCTGTCTGAGATTTGTCCAGGCTGGTATTTATGGGACTTTCCGTCGGGAGTTGGTCACTTACAATTTTCGATTGGTTGTTTTGCATACATTATCAATAATCTCTTTCCATTTGTGGTCCATGCCTGGAGGTAGTTGAATGAAGAGCAACCTATTTCAGTTCATTGGGGGCCAAACTCAGATTAGCACCTCTTGGCATGCCAAATTGAGTTTGACCACCAATGAACTGGTATAGAATGTTCTTTCTTCAAACCTCCACATTACCTTCAAACATGCACTGAAAACTTGCCGTCCAGAGAAGGCGTTGTGTGAAAAACAATCAACTCCCGACCAAATGTCATGTTGAATTAGAGGATAACTCTATTAGTCTTGAACTTGGCACAGCAGACTGACGTTCTATTCGTAGAGCATGCAAAATTAGGTCTACTATTCAGGTCTAAATTTTTCTTTGAGGTGTAGAGTTTCTGCCACTTTTTTCTTCTATTGGTGGGATGCTTGAGAATTTGGTGCGATTTTCTGTATGTGCTCATTTATTGTTATCTCACTATTTGTTGTGCAGGCAGGGGCTGGGGTACAGAGAAATTCAGTGCTCTCATTTTTGGCACAATTAGAGACTGAAGAGCTAGCTCCTCTCTTTTGCCTTCTGCTGAAGCCTTTGCAGGCAGCATTCTTGGGAAGTGAGAGCCTGCCATCTGTTGATTCAGTGGCTGAGTGGGAGACCGCCATAACAGAAGGAAAAGTCACCGCGAAGTTTATTGACTGGATTGATTGCAGAGCTGTAGTAACACTGCCGTATAAACGGAAGATGGGGTTTCTGCACATGGTTAGAGATTCTCTTGATATTTTTGATAGGGAAAGATTGGGACCTTATCTCCATGCATTACTGGGTGTTGTTTTCAAGTGCCTTGAAAGTACAACAGGAACTGGTAGTGAAGAACCTGAAGAAGACATTGAGAAAGCAGGATCCATAGGCCGAGACAAAGTGGAGTCAATGGATTCTGATCCACCAGAGCTTGCAGAAGGAGAGGCTTCTGCTGCAATCATCAGCACATCTATGGATATTGACGTTACAACCGTTGTCACAGATGTTCAACCTTCATCTTCTGTGACTCAGATTGATGACAGTGCGGAGGTTGTAATAAATGGAAAAGGTAAACGTAGCCTGTATTTTTATTTCAGGTTGCAGTGAAAGCTAATTAGTCATATAACTTTAGCAGGGAATAATCTATACTTTTTCTCACTTGTACATGGATTGATCATGCAGACAAGGAAGAACATATGGCCACAAAAGGTGCCAGTGAGGATGATAGCTCTGATATTGAGAAGCCTTCAAAGGCAAGTTCAAGTGGCAATCATGACTTGCGAACACTATGTTTGAAAGTAATTGCGACTGTTATGACCAAGATGGAGGATCTAGATTTTAATCCCATCTACTGGGACATCCTGTTCAAAGCAATTTCTCCTTCTATTCCCAAATTTGCAGCAGAAAATCATTCAAGCAGTGCTCCTGGGGCTGTATTTTCCTGCCTTGTTGCAATGGGACGAAGTGTAGAGTTGGCACCACTTCTTTCTCGGGACCCAGCTCTGGTGCCAAGTGTAGCTAAAGTTCTTAGTATGAAGGCAGCATCGCCAGCTGTCATATCCGCTGTTATAGGCTTTATTGAGGGTCTACTGAACTTGGAGGTTGAAGAGGGAGACAAGGGGAAGGAGGTCGTGATGACAGTGCTGTTGCCCCATCTCCATGTCCTTCTCTCCAGGATCCACGATCTTTTGATCAACAGGCGGGAGAAAACAACGTGAGAAACTGCAAATATCTGCTTTTAGATTTATGTGGAAGGGTTTTTGGTTCATCTTGTTGCTCAATTTTATAGATTTGATTTTTGGAAGTTTTCTGTATGAGAATTGAGATGAAGTTAAGCTATACCTGTAAGAGTATTGAGCATGCCTTATGATGGTGCTGTCCAACTTCTTGGCAAGATATTGCTATGTTCCCTTCCTAGCAGATGTATGAAAAGTTTGAGATGCGATTCTCTTTGCTTTTTGAACATGACAAGGTTAGACCTCTGCTTGACTGGTGCAAAATGTATCTGGTCACATCACTTACATCAGTTTTTCTCCAAATTGGGTAACGATGATTTAATAAAGTCTATTTGTCTGACAGGGGCAAGAGGTCAGCATTTTCAGTGAAACGAGAACTGAGGATAATCACCAGGCTCAGTCAATATATCAAAGATGGGAAAGAGGCATCTAAGTTGGTGGATGTTTTGCTTCCCTTTTTGAAAGCAAAGAAACGCATGGATCAAGGTGGGTGCAGTTGTTACAGTTTGATCACTGAAGTGGTACTTAATGTTCACTTGAATTCCCACATAAGGTCACTTGGTTGTCTTCTAATGCTATTTTTTTTGAAGTGGAATAGGAAAGTTCAAATTATTTACTTTCTTACTAATATTTCAATTTAGCAGGCAACATTCATAAATTGATTTTATGAAAGTTTGGGCGACTGGTATGTTTAATATTATGCCTACATTGTGTTCTCAGAGTTGGGCTAATATCTTTTGTTGTTGCAGAGGCAATTCTGGAGGTGCTCCACATTCTTACGGGCCTTGCACCAGCTCTGGACACACACAGTTTTAATAAATGCTTGCCAGCTCTCGCTCCTCTGTTGGCTACAGTATCAGTGCATGGTGTCAGAGTTGCTATTTGTCAAACTCTACAAGAGCTTGGACATGTTGATGAATCTCTTCTTTCAGTGGTATGTTTTGTGATGTATTTGACAGCTCTTGTGTTGAACATTTTCTTTCTGAGGAGCTTGTAGCTCAAGTGGGAGTAATTGCCCTTTATCGCTGCCCTGGATGTCCCGTAATTTATTGCTTTTGCAATAGATGTGGTCTACATATGACATAATTGGTTGCTTCTCGATTTGTTGCCCCTCGTATGTGGACATCTTGATAATCATGAGGGGAAAACTATGTCACAAGCACCTCCACTCTTTTGCGTTGAGTTGGCTAAAATGTGAGTTTGAGAGCTTATGCATAAAGTCCCCCAAGTTTCCTGGATGCTTAAATTATCATACTCAAAGAGTGGTGTCAGGCTATTAAAAACTGGCTTTCTAGCTTGTCCTATTGGGATGGGTGGGCCAAGCTAGCCTTGCATAGGTTGATGCAGGTTTTAGGACGGCAAGTCCCATGGGCATACCCTATTTTAGATTCTAAAGTTCTCAAAGCTTTGGGATGGCAAGAGGAGGTCCAAAAAGTTGTACCCAACTTTCAAAAATAGTCTCCAAAACACAACGAGCTAACAAGCTTGTAATAAAAAGTTATCTTAAAGAAGCATGGTTTTGTCCCTCTTTGAAGGACTTTACGGATTACTGTAGTATACTAAACATAAGACAACAGAAACATACTGATAACCTGATGTTCGTGGGTCTTTATTGAGGGCGCACCTAGGGCTGTGCCAGATTTCTTTGGGATGTCATTTGTGCTCAATTCTCCAACATACTAGTTTTAGTTTAGAAGTTGTTGACTTACCACTCACTTGATATCCTGCAGGCAAATCAGTTAGCAGACCTGAATGCGATGTCAACATTGACTATTGAAGAATTTGACTACAATCGCCGTCTACAAGCCTATGAACGAATGGATACACCATTCTTTTCTCATCTGAATCGACCAATGGCATTATTGATCCTCTCTCATGTAGTTTATGACATGGGTTCAGAAGATATGTCGCTTAGGCACAGTTCATCTAGCTGCTTGCAATCATTTGTGCGATTTGCATCTTCTCTACCTGACGAGGAATGTCCTGAAGACCTGAGAGGTGTTAACCAGGTGTTTATGGTAGAGAGTGAGGTGGCAACAGGTAATGCTTTATATGAAACTGTGGAGGAGGGCCTGGATGTGCTTGAGAAACATCCTAAGGGAGAAGCAGGGTCTGTCAGGTCGTTGGTGGAAAGGTTTCTACTCCCACATGTTCGCAATGGAATGGCCTCAGAACTGCTTGTTGTGAGAAGGGTAAAACACCAAACACATCACTCAATTTGCATAGTTGTCAAGGACTGCAGGGTTCGGATGATCAATTGACGATGTGATATTTCTCGTTGTATGAAGTTGACTTCAAATTTGACTTTAGATATATGTGTGTATATATATATATATATATATATATATATATATCATTTGATCATTGTTAGGATCTCTGGATCAAGTCTATTTTGACAATCATCTCAGTAACACAAGGGCTAGAATGGCCCTAAGGAGTGTTTACGGTCTGCAACTCATCAGTGCAAAAGCCGACTTCTGGAATGATGTATGAAGTTGAGTTCAGATCCTAACAAATCAACAGGTTCAATGTGGTCATGCAACCAGGATGAATATATTATGCATAGCATTGTCTTACAAAGTTTAATACTGCAGGAGTGGGTTGCCTTACTACGTGAGATGGCGTTGCATTTTACAACCATTCCAGCCTTGAATGAGTACCAATGCCTCCTGAATTCAGATCTAGAAGTTGACTTCTTCAACAATGTTGTGCACCTTCAGGTTAGCTTACGGTATTTATACCCTTCATGCAAGTGTGAAGTATCTCCTGGTCTAATGTTCAATACATTCATTGTGAGGACATTTCAATGTCTGAATTCTACTAATCATCTGGTGCAGTGGCAAGTTGGCTGCTTCCAGTTGGATTGGTTATTAGGTTGCATGGACTTTCATGCCTGCAGTCATTTAGCAATACAATCTAATTAATATTGATCTTCTTGAGGACGACAATGCTGACAAATGCTCAATTATATGCAGATCCATAGAAGAATCAAGGCCATGACAAAGTTCAGGACTTTGTGCTCCTCTGGACATTTCTCTCAGGTAAACTGCTGGGATTTTCTGGAGGGCAATATTCTGAAGTCCTTGAAACAGTTTTGTTGCCATTTTTCATGCATGTGATGTCTTTTCTAAGTTGTGTATTCTACGTTTCTTTTTTGTCCAAATTTTTGGATTATTCGATTTTGGTTGTAAAACATGCACTCTTCAACAATATCAATAAGAGTGTGGCCCTTGATTTGGGAGTGCATGATTGCAATCCTGTTAAGATTGCTTACTGCTTATGTGGCCTTGTGCAGGGGGCACTATTGAGGATTTTTGTGCCCCTGTTCATGAACCCCATCGTCGAAGCAACTGGTGACAAGGAAGGAAATCTTGTGGGAGCTGCTATAGAGACCATTGCCTGTGTAGCTAAGCAGTTGCAATGGGAGCCTTACTTCGGCTTGCTGATGCGTTCATTTAGATTTCTTAGTACAAAGGTTGAACACCAGAAAGCATTAATACGTCTGGTGTGTGCAACGCTTGATGCATTTCACTTCTTCAAGGCTCCAATGAGTGTTGGCATAGAGGAAGGAGGTGAGTCAAGCAATGTTGCCATGGATACTGGTGAAGATGATGCTACAAATCTGAGTAGTGTTGATGATTCCACTCGAGCAGTGGCTGCAGACATAGAGACACTTCTTCAGAAGCGCGTTCTACCTGAGTTCACAAAGTTGATGGTTTCTAAGATGGATATCGTCAATGCATCTGTTGCCCTTGCTCTCGTAAAAATTTTGAAGCTTATGCCGGAGGAGGTTGTGGAAGTTGAGCTTCCACGTATAGTGCAAAGTATCACAAACTTGCTCAAGAATCGCAACAGCCAGGCAGTGAGAGATGAGGCTCGTGCTGCTTTGGTTTCGGTTGCTGGCACATTAGGGCCACGCTATTTGCACTTCATCATAGGAGTGTTAAAGGCTTCCTTAACAAAGGGTTTTGAGGTCCATGTACTTGGTTACACTATTAACTCCATCATAGTCAAGCTTGTTGAAATTGTGAAAGTTGGCGATATCGACTATTGCCTTGTCCAACTGTTAGAAGTGCTGGAGAATGACATTATGGGTGAAGTGGCAGAGGAGAAGAACGTGGAAGCCATTGCTGGTAAGATGAAAGAGACGAAGCACATGCGATCCTTTGAAAGCATGAGACTGATTAGCCAAGTCATTACATTCCCGACCCAAATTCCAGTGATGTTAGGTCCAATTAGGCGAAGCCTTCCAAAATCCTTGGTACCAAAAAACAGGGTCAAAGTTGAGATGATGCTCAAGCAGATAGGTCTAGGTTTACAGGTGAATCCTTCCGTTACACAGGAGAATCTGTTTGTGTTGGTCCATGCTCTAGTCGAAGACGGCTTGAAGGAAGAGAATGCTGTAGCACTTGCCCTGGCAGTGAAGAATCAGTCTAAAGTAGATGGAACAGGTAACTCACGACTGTCTCTGAAGGTGACTGGAAAAGCACCAGAGTTGAATAGAAGCAAAGGCAATGATGAGTCCCTCAAAGATGTGAGAGGCTTAACTGCAAATGCTCACCTGCTCACAGAATTTGCATTCCAGTTGTTCTACACTCATATGAAGAAAGTGAAGATAGGTTTTCAAGATCAGCAAACTTTGTCAATGCTGGATCCTCTTGTCGGGCTATTTTCCAAGTGCTTGACCTCAAAGTATGATGGGGTACTCTCGGGTGTAATGAGATGCCTCAGTATCCTTGTAAGGCTGCCTTTGCCGTCTATTGATACCAACGGGAAAGGGATGTCCACACTTGTATTCACCATGGCTCAGAGCTCTGGAAAGACTGATACTCCTGTAATGCAAGCTTGTTTCCAACTTCTGGTTATACTCATCCGTCATTGCAAGACTGCAAATATTTCAGAGGATCGACTTCGACTGCTGCTACAATTTCCAGTGTTTGCAGACCTGGAGGGCACCTCTGGAAACACAGCAATTGCTCTCTTGAAGGCCGTCGTAAGCCGGAAATTACTTGTTCCTGAGCTGTATGATATGATGGCTCAAGTTTCCAAGCTGATGATTCAAAGTCAAATGCCTCCTGTACGGCAGGCATGCAGTCAGGTGTTTTTACAATTTCTCCTTGATTACCCTCTTGGACCAAAGCGACTGCAGCAGCACCTTGACTTCCTATTAACCAACTTAGGGTAAGTGTATCAGAGGGGTATTTTTCTATTGACCAGTCAGTTGATGAATTGGGATTATGTCTAAGTGATTGATACTGCTTTATAAAGAGTTGACATTTCCAAGCTATCCTGATAGTCTGGCTTGGTCTAAAACTGGCACAAAGGAAGCCAAATTGTTTCAGGGGAAAATACTTGTCTCCTTGATTCTTTGTTGTTGATGCTGCAATGGCCTTGTGGGCGATGTGTTGACTGTGAATGCTAGCTAGATAGATCTGCATTTGATGAGATTTGTCTTCTTGCCATTTGAAACTAGCTTCTTGCATTCTAAATATTTTCCCATTTTTTCTTACAATTGTACTGGGTATCACTGAAAGATTTGTTTTGTTTGGATAGGTATGAGCATGCTAGTGGCAGAGAAGCGGCCCTGGAAATGCTTCACACAGTAATTTTGAAGTTTCCAGATTCAGTGGTTGAGGAGCAAGCGGAAGCACTCTTCTTGCCACTCGTGACAAGGCTGGTGAATGACAATGCAAGCCATGTGCGAGCTATGGTGGGTACTGTGCTGAAGGTGCTGATGGGCCGTGTCAGTTCTAGGGCCCTCCAGCGTATGCTGGACTTCTCACTAACATGGTATAAGGGTGAACAACACCGCCTATGGCGACCAGCTGCTCAGGTGATACATCTCCCTGTCTCCTGAAATATAGTGACTCGTTTATTCCTATGGTGGTAATCTTGATTTATCTAGAAAGTATGGAAATAATGCCTGATTCCAGACAGGAAGGAAAGGGGGAAGAGAAAGCAAGCGGCTCACGGAATCTGATGGAGACCATCTCACAGCATATGATAGTGATTAGTAGGATGCTTGCCATTGATATAGCAATGAGGTTTATCTAGTCATGTGTGGAGTATGGTTCAAGGTTTGCTTCTGCCTATTCAGAAAGCTCATCATTTGAAGGTTGCATATGTTAGTGCTTTCAGGCGACACTAATTAGGCCGCACTCACAATCTGCAATATGTACGTACTTGTATTCTCGAGTTGGGAGATCTCTTGTTAATCTAGTGTGATATGAAGGCTTCTCTCTTTGGAAACATCTCCAATACCAAGCTGAATTGAGATGTCACTGTGCAGGTGCTGGGGTTTCTGAGCGAGGTCATGAAAGGTAATTTCAAGAAGCACGTAGAGGAGGTTTTAGAAGCAACAACCAGAATATTGAAACAGTCAAATCTGCTTGACCATGAGGAGGACGAAGATAATATTGCAGACTGGCAGGAAATCTATGCCTCATTGATTGTGACTGAGAAGCTTATGCACCAATTTCCGCAATCCTGCCTTCAGACAAACCTTGAGGTGCTTCTTCAATATTTGGTCCTGGGAAGTTTCTTGTGGGCTAAGCCAGGCTGCAGTAGTGAGCAGGCTTTATTGCTCTTTTAATTTAATTCATGGTTGCAGTTGGGTGCATGTCTTATTTATTGTGTAGGTCTCTGTCTTACCTCTATTTGCTTGGGATTCTGGTAATTGTCTGTACAGGAATTCTGGAAGTTGGTATGCTCCTATCTGCTGCATCAGCACTCCTGGATTCGCAAAGCATGTGGGCGCTTGCTTAGCATGTACTATGAGGCCTGTGGGCAGACTGGTGTTGCAACTTCTAAACAGGTAAACATTGTGTCTGAGTTTGTTCATCTCTCTATTCAAATTGAAAGTAGCTTAAGTTGTGAGGCAGAAGTACTGGCCACATGTGGTGAAGCAACTGTCCATATGTTGTGTACAGATGACACTCTTGGTCTATTGCAAATAAATCAGCATTAGTATGTATTGTATTTGAGGGACTTGATTATATGATTTGTTTAGGATGGTGACACTGTAGGCTACATGTAGATCATTATGACACTCTGGAATCGTATGTACTGAATCTGTACACACATCATTTGGTGAGCACATACCAATATGGAAAATGGCCTCCAGCAAGTAACGAATTTGACTTGTGTTGTGATGAACAGGGAGTTTCCCAACTGTTACTGCATCCTAGCTGGCTTCTACTGGTTGCTGGTTCCCTGTGTGAGCAGCTTGATACAGAAAATGTGGACAGTGCTTTAGCAGAGGAGGCAGGAAAGAATCTCTTGCATGTTTCGTGTTTGCTGCCATCTTTGACAGAAAGGGCCTTCCGAACAAGTTATACTGAGGGCAGCAATAATACTCAAAGTCAGGAGAGGGTCCAGAAAGCTTTGGAGATGCTTGGAGCCAGGAGAAAAAGTAAGAACGAGGAAAGCCACTTGGATTCAGAAATTGATTTGCAGGAGGACGAGTCTCTTGCTACCAGTGAGACTGTCGAGGACCATGGTAGTCAAGGCCCCAAATGCTGGTCTCTACTACTTGTTTTCAGAAAACTTGAGAAGGTTGCATTGCATGTCCAGCCTACACAGGTGAGACACCCTTCTTACATTTCTAGATATGTGCATGCTTCCTAGAGTGAGATCTCTGTGGCCAATGTGCATGTCTAAATCCAAGCTAAAGTAATGACTCAACACAATCAGGCTGGCTGTGACTCCATTTTTTTAAACAGGTTATGGCACAAGGAATATAGGAGGCTGATGAATGAACGCCTGGTTGTGGAATTGAATTGGCCCTTATATCATCCACTGTTTGTTGTGCAGACAAAGTCTGTACTACAATGGTTTGCAGCAATGTCTACCCGGTTAGGAGCAGATGGGGTTAAACCCTTTTTGCAGTGCATGCTTGTGCCTCTTTACAAGATAACTGAAGGGTCAGCGGCAAAGTTGGTACCAGGTATGCTGCTGCATTATAAAATAATTCGATTTTATCCCAAACCATAATTCAAAAGATTGACATTGAGGAGAACTTCTTGTGTTCACCTTTGAAGGGCAACAAATTGAATATCATCTTTCTTTTTGCTAAAGTAGCAAGTGTAGAGTAGGAAATCAAAAGGGTGCCCAAACGTTGCACTTGCCACTTGAAGTGCTGATGCAGGGGCAGGGTCTTATATAACATTCAGATTTGCAGGTGTACAGGCTACTTACCTACATTTCACTCCCTGACTTGTGAACTTTATGTGGTTGTAGAGGACTTGAAGGCACTCGGAGATGAAGTGCTAAGCCAACTACGAACCTTAATAGGGGTGAACGAATTTGTACAAGTATACAATATAGTTCGCCAACAGGTTAAAGACCAGCGTGAGAAGAGGAAGCGAGCTCAAAAGCTTAATGTCTTGGTGGATCCTGAGCGCAATGCCAAGCGCAAGATCAGGTTGAACTTGAAGCGCCAAGCGCAGAAGAAACGGAAGATAGTACAAAACAAAAGATCAAGAGGACTATAATCTTAGAACAAGAATTTGAAGGTATAAACCCAACCACAATTTTGTTATTTACCTTCTTGCAGAACAAGGAGGTAGTTCGTGATTTTCTCAACTCCAGAAAGAGAATCTTGGCGAGGGAGTTTTCATCAATTATCCCCAAATCGACCAAGGGGAGAGGCAGAACTGATTTTTTTAGAACTTCGTTTTTGATAGACCTGAGTAGTAAATCCAGCAAGCATACTTGTACTATATATTTATTGACGTCATGGAGAAGCTTTCATCTTCGAAGCACATCACTCATCATTTATCAATCATTCAACCATGTCCTGTGTGGCCGTTTGAAGAATCTGTGGCTTTGAATAGGCCTCTGTTCTGAGAATGCTGGCTTCTGTAATTGGACTTTGTGTGTTGGCTTTGTGTGCAGTGTGCACAAGGAAAAGGCTGCTGTGAATAAACTACACTGATATGTTTGATTAGTTTGCCCCATGTTAATATATTGACAGTCCACACTATTTTGAGTATTAACTAGCACAGGAACAAAATGCATTAATTATTATTTTCTGTGGTTTCTATACAGATGAACACACAAAGTTAAAAAAATTGTAATCCGATTTTGATCCAAGTTCATAGGCATGGGTGAAGAGGCAACCTAATTGTATGGACCACTGTAGCTACTGTAGGTAAACTTTGTAGACTTCCTATTGGAATGTTTCTACTCGATTGTGTAATTGGTGTAGACTGCCATTCAGAGTTACACAGTGCTATAATATTTTACAGATTTAGTGTTTTTTTGCCAACTCTTTATATCAATATTCCACCTTGTCATGTGCATACCATCCTCACCTTGGGTTCACCACAAAGTTGGTGGGGTTTGTCTCTGAAGTCACCTGCGGGTGTGTTCTGACAAAGGTCTAAGCTTTCAAACAATGGTCAAGCTATGGGCTGGTTTTATTCTGTTCTTTGGCGATTATTTACTGAGAACTTTAACTTTCAGTTACCATCCACCCATGGAATAGCCTGTTCAGTTCAATTTTTCCGCAATAATAACAATAATACTACATCTTTAGATTGATTGTAACTTAATAAATTGATGAATAAGTTATAGGATTATAGTCTTGCTCACTATGATTCTGGAATCTGCAGCAACTTCACAGTAGATTACATGACAGGCGTAAGGTATGTGTGCAGTAATCAAACATTAATCTAATGCAGACACCTAAATTTGAGTGGTATATGGCACTTGCTTGTAATTAACAACGCACACTGAAAAGACACACGTTACAATGAGGTTGGACTATGTGCTTAAAACAAGGACACCATTTTGGATTAAATAGTTAACTCAATTGGGAGGGCCTAATTGATCGCATAAAGAGAGAATTTTCACCTTGACCTCTTATGACTTTTGTATCTCAACTCCGACTTTGACACTTGAAATGACAACTTCCACGATTCATAATTACTAACTGCATGAGACAATTCAACATCCAAAAGTGTATGTAGAGTTGAAAGTTTTCATTATAGGCCCACATACCTTACTAGTTGAGGTGTGGGGGTGTTATTTGGTTACCTTTCTTAACTGGACCCTTATATATGATTGGCGTGTGGTTCGGTGAAGATCAAAGAACAAACAACATGAAGACACATGTCTAAGGGAGATTGGAGTACATCTTCAAGTTTTATTTCCTACTCCACACTCAATAGTGTACATTGACACCCCTTGAAGTGTGGATCCATACATAATCTATATACATAGCAGCTACGAATTAGGAGGATCATGTGTACCGGACCTTTGCCTTTCTTTGCATGCACAACCAACCACAACCCTGATCTTATAGCTGGGACAAGAGAATTCATTTAATAGTCTGCCAGGGTAGTGAGACCTGGGGTGGGTTAACATCCATCAGTCCATAATAAGTTAAGTCCGTGAATGGGCATTGAATCTGAGCCTCTGCATTTGTGAAGGCATTCATGCGTAAGTGACACAAAACAAAGGGCTCTTGGCTCTCGTGTGTTGGTACAGAACCACGATGACATAAATCAAGTGAACTTGGGGTTGTGGGGTTGTGGGGTTGCCGTGAAAGTTAGCCTAATTCGTGGGTCAATTTCTGTATCTAATGGTCAGGAGTAACTTAGAATGGTAGTAGACGGAGGGCCGGGGCTAGATGCGCCGCCCCTCCCCCCCCTTTTTTTGAAGGTAAACATGTTTAGTAAAAACTTGATTCCCATAGGTTTGTGATAATTTCATCGCAAGTGCATCATGTTAGACTAATTCGGGGTTTCTGATGTTAATTTTCAGGTCAAATTTTGTGGGTCGATTTTTGTATTTATGGTAAGAAGTAACTTGGAGTGGCAAGACGAGGGCAAGGGTTAGGTGTCTTGCTCTTTGAGCAAGGTCCTCACCATTATTACCAAGGTGAAGAAGTCTAGTAAAAGCTTGGCCTCCCATAGGTGTGTGGTCATTTTCATCCCAAGTGGGTCCCGTCGGACCTATTTGGGGTCTCTAGTGCCAATTCACATGTCGAGTCAATAAAGAAGCCTACGTGTTAGAATATGCATTTCCTACGTTTTCACCTTGGGTAATACCTGTGGGCACCCACCTCAAGGGAGCAAGATGTCTAGCCCTGGTTCAAGCGAAGAGCATAATCAAGGCGTGTTTGTGATTTCCGGCGTGAAAGAGTTTGCACCTCCTAACACTACGGGAATTACGCATTCTTACCGATCATCCCTAGCCACTAGATGGTTATATGATCTAGGAAGGTAGTAAATTCAAAGATTTTATATCCATCTATTGGCTCAAGAATGAGTAGCAAGAGCACGCCATCCCTACACAAACTATGTAGAGAACATTGGGATTTGGGTGGAAGTTTAAGTGGCCTTATTCTAGGCACTTTCAACCCCACAAACACTTATGACTGTTGGATTGGCGAATTGCAAAGATTGTCATTTTAAACTTCATAATCAGTCTTGAGATAAAGTTGTACTAGGTTGGATTAAATGTCATATGCCATCTATTGGCAAGTGAAAATGACTTCATTTGCACCCCCAAATGTTTCATTTGGACAAAAACAACAATCTGGGACATTAGGGGTTCAAAAGGGCGACCACATAAGGTTTACACACCTTAGGTGCAATGGTCTAAGTAAGGTAAGCGGGTGTTATTCGGTTTCTTTTCTTAATCGGGCACTTATATTTGATTGGTGTGTGGTTAGGTGAGGATCAAACAACAAACATCATAAAGACACATTTTAAAAAGTTAAAGAAGAGGATTGGACTACTTTTTCAGGTTCAATTAACTACTATACACTCAAAAGTGAACACAATTTGGAGGACATACAGTGTATTAGTTAAGGAATCAACAAACATGCACTTCCAACAGGTAATCACAACTAAATAAGGAGAGGGTCGATTTTTATTTGGTTTTTGTTGATGTTGTATCATAGATTTTCCATTGCAACACAAATTTTAAAATGTCAATCTTAACAATAGAAAGATGGAGAACAAGAAAGAATAAGCTGAATAACAACCAACCATATACGTTATTGAAACTGATGATAAGTCTATGTCATGACAGATAGACTCGATATTGAAGATACACTAAATAGTCCTATTAGTATGGGCCACAGTAATTTTCTAGAGCCCACGTTAATGTTCATAATATGAATGAATATGAGCCACATTAATTTTGAACTTACACTAAATCTCTAGTAAAAAAATTTAGCAAGGGCCACACTGATTGTTTTTCTACTAAAAAATTAACACGGGCGATTTCTTTGGTTTTGTGCTATGTTTGTCCTATAAATAATATTTAATGTGTTGGTCAGAAGTCTCCATGAAGAGTAAGGAGAAGACGCGGGATCTTGGACCCACGTTAATTCCACCTTGACTGGAAAATTAGTGGATTTGAGCGAACCAACCCATACACTCGTTCCTTGTTGGATGCCTAAACCCTTGCCTCCAAGACACCAGTGTACGCGTTGTTTCGCCCCAGCCAAAATTAGTGTGGTTCCATGCTAATTATTTCCACACTAATTTTCCTACCACACGAATAGGACTATTTAGTGAAGCAATTGTGATTGGGGAAACTCCTCGATAATGCAGGCACTATGTATGGAGAGCACACAACGCGTACACCAGAAACACTCGAATTTTATCATGGGCTATTTTTATGAAGGCATGTTATTAAAGGTCAAGGCACACTACGTACGTTGGTGGCCAATCCGGCTTTCGGGATAATATCCCCGGATTCCTTCCATTCTCCAGAAATAACTCCACATCCTCAAGTCCTTATCATTGAGCCGAGTGGGCTTTCTCCTTTTTCAGTCCAAAAATAGGGGCCCTCCTATGAAGCTGGTGGTGTGAGGTGTTTGGATGTTATTAAACTACGTGAGGTCAACCCCTACCCAATTGCACCACGATTCGACGTTTCGGCATTGTAGCTAGCTATGACGTTGGGGATGATACTGTATCGGTGATCGTGGCTTGGTCGTTAAATTCGGAACTCAATGGGTGTCCGAAAATGCAGAGGTTTTCATATTCCATGTATAATATGCTGCAGCAATAGAAGGAGGTCGGGGCACTTTGACATGAAAACGATAGGGCCCATGACATAAAAATCTTCTGTGTCGGAGCCAACAAGGTTGCATAGTGTTTAGTGGGTTTTCTTCCATCCATACATGGGAGTTGTGTAGGGCCTTGAGTTGCACCCGCATCTAACATTCTATATTTGGATACTATATTGGTGATCATGGCTTGGTCGTTAAATTCGGAACTCAATGGGTGTCTGAAAATGCAAAGGTTTTCATATTCCATGTATGCTACAGCAATAGAAGGAGATCGGGGTACTGTGACATGAAAACGATAGGGCCCATGGCATAAAAACCTTTTGTGTCGGAGCCAACAAGGTTGAATAGTGTTTAGTGGTTTTTCTTCCATCCGTATACGGGAGTTGTGTAGGGCCTTGAGTTGCACTTGCATCTAACATTCTCCGCCCTCCCCCCCCCCAATATGTTATTTTGAAGCTTGTTGGTTCTCAACAATCTTGGCAAGTCTTGGGAACCGGTTTGGTTTCTAAACACCTATCAAGGTGGTAAATAGTAAAAATGTCCCCCTATATGTTGGTTGTTGAGTCATCCCAATTTAAGTTCATTGCACTCATATTTGCATTTAGTGTCTATTACTATCAAGAATTACGCAATGCAATAATGTCTTACTCATGAGTTCAATCAATACTAACAAAAGTTCATTAGGTTGTCTTCGGACAGTACAAAACATAAATGACTTTGCTTTGTAAAATGTTACATTCTTGTTGAATAGTTATAGCATTGCATAACTCGGAATAGTAACACACACTAAATGGGATAATCAGTGCAGACTAATTCAAGGTTTCTCATCTTGATTGAGGGGTAAAAATGTTTTAAAATACACACCTAGAGGTCTACAATAGTACACTCTAACCTCCCTAATATCATCTTTGTAGAAACTAAAGTGTACGTGATATTAAGGAGGTTTGTAGTGTTAACATGGATGCATGATAATAGAGAATTAGTGTAGCGTTTGACATTATGGAAGAACACAAAGCCAAGGTTGCAATAATGAAAATGATGACAACATGATGCGTGCATGCGTGTGGCTGGAATTCTTTGGTGGATTATTTAATGTTAAAACATGTGATATATGGGAGGGAAGTGTGACAACAAGGAAGGAGAATTAAATTGAGCACATATGTTCCCTAGGGTTTTGGGATATAAGAAAGGGAGTGACATTACGGAGGGTGACATTATGGAGGTTAGGATGTATTTAGTGTTTTCACCTTTCCTTCCCTGGTTTGCCCTCCCCCTCGGTAGGTGTTGTCACACTTCCCAAGAACTAGGTAAACATTCACAAACACCTGCCGATGACAGGGTGAACATGGGTGAACTAGGGGAGCAAGAGGTTGAAAAAAAGAGGATAACTGTTGTAGAGCTTGGGGATTCCTATATTTAGTCAAATGAACCTCTAAATCAAGGTCAATGACCTCAAATTTGTTTAGTGAGTTTAACTTGGGATGAATCCACAAGGAACCTATGGGAGTAGGTTTTACTATCCCCACTCGGTAGGTGTTGAGAAACGAAATCTCCAAGAACCCAAGAGATTTAAAGTGAGAAAAATCATAAGAAGAGATTTGTAACTAATATTGGAGTAATCCGCAAAACTTCAAATGTGAAATACCTAGTGAAACCATGTGTATCATGGAAGGTAGAAGCATACGACTGCTTGAGTGGCCCAATTTCGGCACTTACTTTTGGTCTTTTAAAGTGGATGGTAAACATTCTTGAATCAGTTGTTAGCAACCCACTACGTTCTTCTTTTAGTTTTGTTGGAATGCATGATGTGTGAAAAGTGACTTCATTACCAAATTGCTTATACCAATTAGTGTGTGTTACTATTTCGTGTTACATCGTGCAATAACATCTTACGCAAGTGTTCAATTTTTACTAACTAAAGTTAAATAGGTCGTTTGGACATCGTGGAACATAAATGACTTTTCTTGGGAAAATGTTACATTCTCAATAAATAGTTATAGCGCTGTGTAACTTTGAATAGTAGCATGCACTGATTGGGATAATCAATGTAGCCGCCATATTGCTCACAATCTAATCTAGGCAAGTTGGTACTATGCAATTCAATAATTTTTATGATACAACTTCAAAAATGTTTGATTGAATATGGTTGTAGCCTTGATTTATGGTGGGCTAGAAATCTATTACGTGCCATGTGGGCTAGTTGTGCAAAGTGGGTGGTTGGATTGAATTAATATATTTAACTTGAAGTATTGTGTTCATGACCACCCAATCCATTCACATCCAACTTTATTTAATTTCATAATCAATATACTAGGCAATACGTGTCAAATTCCATACAACATCAGAGACTTTGAGCAATTGCATGCATGTATTATGAACTCAACTCCATTACAACTAGAAGACAGGAAGATGCAAAGTGACGACAATAAGTACAAGTGAGTGTGGTGAGCATAATCACTTTATGCAAAACTTGGGGTCACATGACTATTTATGAAGAGCTTGGAGTTGCATCATCACACCTAAGTACACCCCCTATCAAACTATATTTAGGAACATATGAGGACCTTTGTTATATTTAACCCTAGGGGTGCATCTTTCATAACATGTATGAGTATATGTGAGTGCACAAAAGGGGTGTTAATTTGAACTTTTCTGTACTATGTACATTATACACATGCTACACAAATTATAATTCGTAGTTATATACATGTATGGAGGACGTCTAGAAAATATACAACATTTGTACTTGCATGATAGGGTCACTTATTGAAGTATGGAGGAGCTAATGTATTTGGAAGCATGGAGGAGGATGAGGAGTGTGATTATGATCACATATTGATTGATGATTCTAATGCACAAGGTGGTGATGAGGAAAATTGTAGTGTTGGAGAAGACAATTCAAACATGTGCAAGGATGTTATCACAGAGATGGAATTGATGTAGTCACAAGTTGAAAATGATTTACATGAAGATGTGGAGTTGCAAATTGAGCTTCGACATGCCTTAGATGTTCCAATTGTTGAACATGATAATGTTGAAACGCCACAACATTAAGTAGCAAGCCCGGAATGACCTTCCCAAAAGAGCATCAAACTAGTGCGTGCCAGTTTGATGCTCTTTCAAGAGCAAAGGTAGCATTACTTTTGAGTTTTACTTAGGCTATTTTTAATTTATTTGGGTAGTTACTTTCAATGCTTAGAATTAATTATGTCGGTTTCTAGAACAAAACTAATGGCAAGTGGTGGTAAAGGTTCTAATCTAGGCTAAATTATGATCTAAACAAATCTAAATAGCTATAAAGCAACATGAAAGTTGGTGAGGTCAAAAAGGTAGTTGCACTTTTTGGAAAAGTCTCCCGACACTTGCATTGGAAACCTCTTTGATACCTTTTTGAAGCTACTATATTTGATTAATTATCCATTCATTCACCCTTGCTTTGCAAGCTTTTCCCTTCTTGCTGAGGTAATATTGCGGGTACTCAAAGGGTACCCTCCTAGCATTGCTACTTAATGTTATGGCCCTCTCAATCTAATATAAAGTCCATTGTGGCTTATGTAGAGGTAGGGGAGTCTAGAATTTTCAATAATACACTTATTAGTCAATTGAATGGCAATCCAACTTTATCTAAAGATTTATTGACTCGGATTAAGGTTGGCATATTGTATATGAAGCCTAAACTCTTTATCATCTCAAATCATGATACTATGTCAAATATTGGTTGTGATTGTGGAATGTTTTTGAAACAACCCTGAAGCTAGAATCGTCAAAAATGTCGTAGACCAAAAAAATTAGCTCCAATTAAGGTTTGGTTTGTTGGGAGGGTTTATAGGATGCGTAGGAAATTTGGTAATCGTTGGGTGGAGTTTAGGGGTCCAATTGGCTTGATGTGTCATCCATCAAACATGGAGATCGATTTATGTTGGTATGAAAAAGGAGCCAACAATAAGTGGTCTTATGATCTTACAAATCATTTGGTGGTAGATTTAGAAATAATAATTATAATAGCTTTTATGATATATATTGTAGACTTAAATACTTGTGAGTTACATCCAGGAGATGAAGCAATCTTTATCGACTTTATTAATGAATGCTAGGGTTTTGACATTATACATATGATAGGGGTTCATTATTATTCTGAAGAATATTTGGAAACTTATGTTAATGACTATAAATGAGTATAATTTTTTTCATGCATACATATTGTCACTTTTATCTTATCATTGAAATTGGACTTGTATCACTTGATTTTACAAAAAAGAAAAACTTGTATTTAGGGGGTTTTTAGAATATGTTGCAAATGCACGTGGTTCTTGGTTTTTAATGAAAGGTGCACCCCCTGGGTATTCAACATTTTCTACTTAAATCATGTCTTAGCGTGAGCACCTAGAAAAGTTAGCAGACAAAGTGAGTTAAACCATGGTATCCACTTAATTTCTAGGAGGAATATGTTAAAAAACATGTAGGGTTAACATAGCACCCTTTATGAATAAATAAAGAGCTTGTATAATAACCCAAATTTGGACTCAATACCTACCAATATGTGGGCACTAATAATATAGAAATTTCAAAAGAAATTTTATATTCTATGTAGGATCAAACTGGTTACAGTCTTGTTGAACTTGGATGAGAAATTGTCAATGTGTGGGATGCAGGATGAAGTTCGGATGATGGGTGCATCATAATGTGCACATTATGAAAGTAAAAGCTATGAACTACCTTGAAATAAAGGGTTGTTTCAGAGGAGCTCTGAAGTAATGGGTACACTCTATGGGATTTCTCAACCGGTTATTTCTCAAACTCAACCGGCTCATCCGTAACTTCCTGGTTGGCACTTCCCAGGTTGACTCTCCCTGTGTGTAGATTTGTTGTCTCATTTGATGAGCACTTTCCATGCACTACTTCATGAACATGTCATATTTGGACAAGCAATAATAAGCACACTCTCCTATACAGATTTACACCATATTCTGTTGGAGAAGGCACAGCCTATAAAAGTCTGTGCATATTCCTTTATCATAACACAATCAGGGAAAGGTATATCACTGTGTTATTATTACTAGAAGTCATATATATATATGAGGTTAATCACCCAAGGACCTACTCGACCACTTCTCTATACAGGCTTTATTGTTGCCACCTACTCTACATCATTTGCATGATCAGCGTACTTGAGTTTCACTTGTAGCTGGGATAAACATAACATTATTCAGTTGAGTGACCAGGTTGATTAGGTGGGGCTGAGAATATGTCATGTAAGGTGCTAGAATTATACCTTACGGATGTTTTTCTAAGTATATTCAACTTGATAAACTGAGTTATTTGGGTGAAGCACACCGGCAAAAGCCAAGTCCCTAGCTTCTACTGAAGGAGGCCATGCAAAGACGGGATCTAAAAGTTTTAGGATGGGCAACAAATGGGTTGGTGGATGGATGTGTATGGATGTAGAGTGGGGTGGAGAATGGGCTCTGGGGTGCTTAAGCGGGAGCATAGTTCCCAATGGGGTTTTAGGAACCATGAACATAGTTCCCAATGAACTATGTTCCCACTTGAGCACCCCCGGAGTGCACTCTTTGACCTTGTATACATTTTAAGGGTGAAATTTGCATGCAAGATGGAAAGTGTGTTCATGGCTACTAGGCATAGATGCTAGTGCATTGCACCAACGCATTTGGAGGCCATGTTGGCGTCACTACATCCCTAAAAGACACCTGGTCACAAAAATGAGAGCACTGAAAGCGATGCAGAGTGTGCAATTCAAACCCACCTTCAAGCAGGTGCAGCTCTAGCTTAAACCCAACAATCTGCCAATGAAGAACCTCTGCAAGCACCGACCCTTAGAATTTCCAATGTAAACCCTGAACCCAACAGAGAGATGATGTTGAACTACCCAAAATGTGGAATTTTGCGCGTTAATAATTCCGATGGATTTGCTGCAGCATTTGGAGCTGCAGCCGAAAGGTTACTTGCCGAAACTGCAAGGCCACACCAAGTTGTGACCTTCCTAGTTTTGAGTTTATGACTTACCTGAAAGCCTGGCCCCACTGGGGGTCCAGCCGGGGCCTAGCTAGCCTGCCCGGTGCCCTGTAGGTGGGGCCGCCCATCCAAGGCGGATGAGACAAGCACCCAAAGCCCCCAAGTTGGCTAGTTGTAGCCCTGGTGTGGCCCTACTATGACTTGTAAGGTACTAAGCTTGATCTGTATGTCATGGGTGCTCAGGAACAAACTTTAGGGCTTGCCCGTGGAGGGTTGGTAATGTGGCTACAAGTGTAGACTATCCATACCACCAACGGGCTAACCCAACGCGCCATATTCGGCCATTGGCTGGGCATTGGTTTGCCTCCACTAATTGATTTACCTTAGTTGTCACTAAATAAATTTGAATGGAATGGTTGATAGCAGTTGGTTAATGTTATGAAAGTGAACTGAATGTGGTGTATTATCAACACATGTGAGTTAAAAAGCTTAAGTTCACATACTAGGTTGTCGATTTTGTCAGAATTTGATGACAAAATTGGTTCCAGGCAACAACATGGTATGTACTAAACTTGTGTGCATGGTTATGGCTAGGGAAATTTTTGTGGTGTCTATGTAAACTTGTCTATTTGGAAGGTGAAAAGGAAATTAACTTTTAATAGCCTAAATACAAACTATTTAAGATAATTTGAGTTTGTAAATGGCATCAAAAATCCTAAATTAGTCTTGGAGGGTCTAGTTGGTGTGAATCGACCAATGACACATCAAGGACTTCACATGACTAGTGCCCTTTCATCCACGATGAATGAGTTTACATAGCTGGCTAGAGGTTAGGCTATTCAAATTTTCCATCTACATGGCCCATGGGTCAATTTTGTTGGGGTAACTTACCCACACAAGTAGATAAGGTAGTTGGTTTACATGTCGTTTCACACATATCTCAAACAAGTGCAAGATCTAAGGGGTTGTTTACATCATGGACCATGAAGTCGTCCGTTGCTCCTCTAAAGTATGTGATTGGCCATTGAACTTGTACTAGGACCACTTTGCTTTACATCAAGAAAAAAATGTTAAGAGTGACCATGGAACTTCAGGCCTACATTATCCACTGTCATGGTCCAACGGGTTTTGTAGTGGGAGAGGCAAAAGAGGTTCTCTTGCTACAAATATCAAGGGACTATGGCAAAGAAATGTTGTTTCAATATTTTATTTTATTTTTTTGTCAAACGTTTTTCATAGTTATGAGGAAAGAACAAAAGAAGGGAAGAAGGTCAAACATGAAGAAAATTCCCAAAAGTGCTCTTTTTGGACATTTTGGTGTATGGTCACTTCTCTTGGTCCATGTTTGGTTTACACCTAGTCAGGGACTCAAAGGCTTTAAGAATGCATTTTTTAGAAATCGGACCATGGAAGTGTTACCATGAAGTGTGACCATGGAAAAATGCCATCGGGCATGGAACAACTCCATGGTCCATGTTGTAAACAACCCCTAAGTTAACACTTGTGGGCCCCGGGGGGTTTCCAACAATGAAAACTACACAATTTTTCCATTTTTATTTATTGTAGGTCGCTCCTAAGCAAAATGCGCTTGTTTTTGGGAGACCTGACTGTAGGCGCCTATAACCGATCACTTAAGAGATTATGTGCCAAATTTGGAGAAGTGTAAAGCCGTGCAATTTTTTCCCATGTAGGAAGATAGAAATTAGGAGGATTGAAATTTTTTTTGATAATTTTTTTCTTTAAATTAAATTTATTGTGAATTTTTGAAGCCAAAAGTTGGCCCAAACATATTACCAATGTCTAGAGTTTGCCATAACCACTCATTTTAACTGCTCTTTCCTCCTCACTTTAGCACTCAAAACTAGGATATGTGTCATGGTACTATTGGTTCCATCCAGCCCGATCGAAATTTAGTCCCAGCCTAATCGAATTGCGGTACCCTATAGATTGTTGATGGGGTCTTGATTGGCAATAGGCGCCTCTACTATAACAATGACATGGGTAGGCTCTCCCACCCAGTACCAAGCCTCTTGCCAAGGGTTTTGGGTATGGGACTCCATGGATCGACCACAACACAACAATGAGTTAGACAGAGGATTGTTGGAGAGGTAAACATAATGAAAATAGATGAGGCAATAGGTAGATTAAACTTAGGATTAATGCAACTGTAACATGTGAGAATATCTCACATGCATACCATGACTAAGATAATTCATCCCACAATTTTGGATATCAAATGCACCATGGGATGTCTTGTATTAAAAAATGTTTCAATACACCTTCAAATGATAACAACAGTTTCTAAGTTCTGTACCCTATTAGGTGGTTGTTCTTGACTACCCACTCCATCTTGCTCTAGTCAGTGTTCACAAGATGAAGCTCTGACAATTGGTGAACAACCAAGCAGTAACCTCATCAAATGTACTCTCCAAAATCACCTTCAAAATGCACTCCAAGAAAAGGTCCTTGGGAATGGGAGGCAAGATGGAGCCCATGCTGATACCACTTTGGTGGGTGTAAGAGTTTTAGTAAAAATGAGGATGTGGCCAAAGGAAAAATGAGGCGAAGAACTGTCCAGTGACTGTTCTAATGGATGCAGCTGCCCACAAGTCACTACCAAAGAGTTTTACTATTCCAAGTCTCTGCTTTCCACATGTCATTGGTAGGTATACCCAGCCATGCCGTCATGACACATGTGCAAAACATAAAGGTGGGTACAATCATCCAACAAATGGATCATTGTTGAGAAGTTTGGCCACCTCATAATCGCTCCATGTTGCGTTGTGGATACATACATCCAAAATGGGATCGGCTTGTAAAAAAAATCAAGAACACATAATACTGGTGCTTGCACAAGACTGATACTTAGTGTGACTTATGGGAACCACGTGCGACGAGGGTATAATTGTTTGGGGAGTACTATCTTGCTTACAAGCAATTAAATGAACCATTCAATTAGGTAGGTTTCTAATTGTGCATAATTTGTAGTACCTTTCAATTACATTGAAAGGATGGGCTTATCCTATTCATGCTCATGTTGAGGTGCTCATGATTTAGCAACCCCCTTGGCACCTAAACTTATATTTGGAATTCTTGGGCTCAAGGTTCAGAGACATGTAGGCTTTAGTTGTAGGGTCTTTCTGATTGTTGAGGAACTTTGGATTGAGACAACTAAGCATGAATTTAACTTGGAGGGGAGTGACATGCTATTGGACTTCTGCACACTCTTGAATCATGGCCGCAACTTGTTGGAGCCTAGTAGGAGGAGGGGGACCTTCAGAGCATTTGCTGGATTAGAGCGAAACCTTGTGAATGTGCTTGGGTGTGTCACCACATATTGAATAGGTTATAGGGCTGGGGCGAAACAACCTGTACATTGGTTCCTTGGAGGCAAGGGTTTAGGCATTCAACAAGGAACGAGTGTATGGGTTGGTTCGCCCAAATCAGGTTATAGGTGGCAGCATGCTCGGATTTTTCTCAGGTTGATTGGAATTGCAAGCTCTTCTTTGGAAAAAGCTACCTCAATGTTTCACTACTTGGTTTTGTAAATGGTAGTGCCATTTTT
Source organism: Polytrichum formosum (assembly GCA_964035585.1). Taxonomy (NCBI): domain Eukaryota; kingdom Viridiplantae; phylum Streptophyta; class Polytrichopsida; order Polytrichales; family Polytrichaceae; genus Polytrichum; species Polytrichum formosum. The sequence goes on from OZ037941.1 coordinate 3,719,589, forward strand.
GCTTGATCCAAGGGGGATGCATGAGCAGCCATGTGGTCAAGGCCTGTTGGTTCTCCTTGTGCGGGTTAACGTCATTAGGCCTGCATGTTGCCGCAACTAGTTTTGGGAAGGGTGGAGGTCATTATGGGATTAAAGACTGTCCATTAGAGGCCGCTTGCTCATCACTGCTGGGCATCCCCTAGCCTATGCCCAAGCTTAGCCTACTAATAGGGCAAGGCATCTTTGTATTGACTATATATGTGCATACTCAGGCAGGCTTGGTTAAGCCAGTTTGCAACATTTTAATCATGTTTAATTATTCTCTAAATATGTTTATGGTTGCTAGAGCCTATAGAAAGAAAATCTATTTTCCTAAACCCCGAAAAAAAAACAGAGTACATGCAAATGACAAATACTACTAGCACTTCAAAAAAACTGTGAGAGCAAATATTGATCCCCCCAGCCATAAGGTTAAGATATCTGAAGCCCTTGTCATTTCATACAACATAGTCTATAAAATCAAAGTCTTTTATTTTTGGGTGGAATTTCGTTTATCACATTTTGTTTCATACCAGATTATATTATAATCTACATTTGCTTATGGTATTATGTTCACTACTTGTCAAAAAGACACTAAATCTTTTTGTCAAGATAAGTAATTTTATGAAATGAATAAAATATCATGGTATGATGTTTAGCGTAGCACATTAGAGTTCTTAAGGTGAAGGTTTTGTGTTTTAGTGTGCAAAAGGAAGAGATTATTGAGCATACTAATGCCAAGTGTCATGTAAATGAGTCACAATAATTTCAATAATGGTAACCAACTCCTTCACCATTGTGTAACTTAGGTATAGACCTCTTTATATCAATAAGTAAACTCATGCCAAGATGTTATTCAACATACTCATCAAAATGCATTAGACTCCAACCTATATAGCTAATGGTAGTTGACCATCCAAATGATGTGGTGAAGGCAACCCACCACAATGCCAATTGGTAGTTGCACGCATGGTTGCCAACCAAGTCACATGTAATTGGTAACCGACCATAACAAAATGCCCCCCTTGGCAAAGGAAATGATATGGCAATTGTCACCAACCCACTTATCCGGTAGCTTCAAAGTGGAGGTTTTTTGGGGAAAATCACGCATATGCATGCAGCAGGCTTGGGAGCAATCAACTACTGTCATAGCGGGTTCACGGGGGGGGTCACTCCATTGTCGAGTGAATACCACGTGCGAGACAATTTTGCTACCCTATATTATATGCCTTAGACAATTTTTTAAATTAAGATTTTTTTTCTACATATACATAACCATTGATAATATCTTTTGTATATTTTTTTGAAATTTTTAGTCATCTTCATGTTTTGTAGTAATTGTTTTAGCTCAATTCTGCGTCATTCTAGTTAGAAACGGTATGTTTTATTAAAAAAACAGATAATCAAATTTGGTTACCATTTTTTGTTATGTAATAGATACCGTGTATATCTACACATGAAAAAAAATTGATAAAATTTTGACTCATTTTGGTGGTGTTTTTAGGAAAAAGTAGATTTTTTTGTCTCGCACGTGGTATTCTACTTGACAATGGAGTGACCCCCCCGTGAGCGGGTTGGTATGTGCCCCAAAAAGTGGCCCTTGGCCCCCCCAAAAAATGAATGTAGCCCTGTCCAAAAAAAGGTGACATGGAATTTTGTCAGCAACAACCATCCATTACAATGTGTTCAGGGTTCACTACAACTGGCTGAAATCACAAAGTCATTCAGTAGCAATATGACTGCCACATAGCGTGGATTGTGTCGTTTCGGAAAATAACGGGCCAACAAATTTCTCCTAGTGATAGGATGCATATTGTTATTAGAGCTCCTTCATTGATCATGAAGGAGTCTACCTAGACACTATGAAGTCCAAGTCATCATGTAATGGGTAGGTGACATGTCCATGAGTAATTATGCCAACCAAATGACTTTACCCCTCCTTGTATATGTGCCATATTACCAAGTGCTCCGGGACAGTGCCCGGGAAGTTTTTGGGCATAGTCGGTCAAGATCCTAGTGATTTTAAATCCAACCGGTTACATGTGGACCTATGATCGGGGAGAACCGGCAGTTAGTTACAAATGAACCGGGTGAGTTTGAGAAATAACCGGTTGAAGTTCAAGACTGCAGGAAAATTACCGATCGATATAGAGGAATTTATAGAATACACCCCAATTTAATAAAGGAAAACCGAAGGATGTCAACATGTAACCGGTTGGACTTGCAAACACTAGGATCTCAACCGGTTATGCCCAAAAATTTCCCCGATCACTGATGTGGACATCCTCCGGTTTTGCTTTATTCACTTGAGGTATATTCTACAGATTCCTCTAAAATGATCGGTAATTCTCCTGAAGCCTCCAACTTCAACCGGTTATTTCTCAAACTCAACCGGTTCATCTGTAACTAACCGCCGGTTCTTCCCGAGCAGTGCTCTGGGAGCCTGCAATGTTGGTAGGGTTTATGTCCTTTTATTTAATCTTGAGAATTAAATACGGACTCCAAGTTCATGTACGAAAAAGGTCGGAGCTGATGATGTTGCTGTATGGGATTCCACAAGCAGCCTCCATTAGGCAGAAGCAATAGGAATGTGGTCGGTTCCCAGATCAGTGGAACTGGAATGGCGGAACCGACTTATGATTGAATGGAGAGAGGGAATCATTGCATACGAGAGTACCTCTCATCCATCCAACATTACAACTGGACCCTGTAGGTTTGTGGCCGATTCATCTCAAATGACTTGGACTAGACTAATTCGGGGTCTCTGGAGCTAATGTGGAGTCAAATCAACTATAATAAACCCCCTGGGTTGCATATTATTCCAAGTCTTGTATGTTGGATGAATGAGAGGTATGATGCTTATAATTATAATGATTTTATATCTAAATTTGAAATTGGTCCTGAGGCCCAAAGGGATCACAAGCTATACATTTTGGTAAACTATGTGTGGTCGGGGGGGTTAAATAAAGATGGGCTATTATCTTCTTTCTTGAAAATGGAGCACCCTATTTGTAGATAAAATTGTGATTTGAGGTATTATTTGAGACCCTATAAGTAAATATATTCTACACCATGAACTTATTTTATAGACTTTATTTTGTTCGTAAATTTTATTATTTATCAAAATCTTGGAATTTTGACTTAAATTGACATAAATCCATTACAAAAAAGACATCATTACATTAACAATACATGTAAATCAAATTGAATGGTACCTGGTTGCAACACCATCTTGAAACAATCCAGTATTATTTTGAAACTCTCAATGACCACCCGAGCCTGCACACAAGACCAAATCACCATTGAGTTAATGCTTCTGGTTACTATATGCTTGGCGACCCTCTGTGATGTTGGAACCTCTCGCACCTCTCTCTCTCTCTCTCTCTCTCTCTCTCTCTAACAAGCTCCACTCTTCCCGAGTCTTCAACAAGCAGCCCCCTTGCGGCCCCTCAAACCCTAATAAGTATGCCCTACCTAAGTCCCACTGTAAACTGTCCTTTTCAAAAAATATTAGAATAAAAATTTATAAGTTATTATAAATCATGAGAATGGAAATAAAAGTTGGGGGGTCTAAACCACATCGGTCACTTGATGTTAGATTTGTTACGAGGAAACTTTTCCTTTAATAAAATTTTGACAGTGACCTCCCCATGTCCCAAGGTCACGAATTGGCCTTCCAAGAGTGGTATGTACTTCTTTGCTTGAGCTAAGACCTTGTCGGATCGCATCTTTTCCGAATACAAAATGTCATTGAAAAATTGGCCTCACCATAGTAGGTGTAACATGGTTGAGATTGATTCCAAAATTTGCACCAATGAGAAGCACGGATTCCAACCTTATGACACGAGAAACCGATCTTGACTTCTAGTGTGAACCAACCATTAGGCGTTGCCCTTGGGAGGGTTATTATTTGTGGAACATCTTGAGGTTTGCAGCTATGGGCTTTAGGTATCTACACATTTCATGTCACTCTGATGTTGAAAATGATTTTTAGCCTACTATCACCAACATTGTTATTGATAAACCACTTGCATTTGGAAGCCAACATTTTATGTACCTAACATGTTCTGTGCTTTGGTCTTCTTGATTGTCCTAATTGCCACACAAATGAATGTGGACTTTGAGCTTGAAGATGTGGAGGATATTAAAGTTAACCTTAATGTCTCTCAAAAACTCATGGATTAATTGGGAGTTCCTCTTACTTTTGGCATTTAAAGTGCTTAAGGAGTGTTCATGTGATGGTGGAACTCCTAATTTTGGTGAAAGGGAGGGGAGGTGTTTGACTTTGACCAAAAGACAGTTATTTAAAGCATGGACAACTTCTCCTATGATACATTTATGTGAGAATTCATGTACTAGATAAATTATGGTCATCGGGTGGCCGTGAGCTAGGTGCACTCAATGACCAATATCTAACATAAGTTTTTGGGAAAAGATTATGCAAAATATTGAAGAACTTGGTCAACAATTTGTTAGACCACGTAGCATACTGCGAACAAGATGGATGTGTTTGAATGTGCGATTCATCCTAAGAAACTAGGGTTGCAGGGCATAATCTCTTCCTGATGGAAATTCCGTTGTTCTTGAATTTGTGTGTGAGCTTATGCATGTGCTACATGCATATATTTCTTGTGAAGAAAGGAGAAGTGAAAATTTCTCCCTTTGTTGGACAGATCTTCATTGTAATGAAATAGTTGGATGAAAGCTCATCCATAAGTGGATGACACATCCACAAGGATGGAATTCGTCGTAGAGAGGAACATTCTAGAAGAATCGATCAACCGAGACAGGGCAAAAACCTTGCGCGGTTCGGTGAAGAAGCATCTTGTGTAGCGTAAGGGTAGCTATGGTGCTGAAGAAGCTTTCCTGTCGACATTCGCTTGCATTGCACAGTGATCATACAACCAGGTAATTGTGCTTAGCATTAATGTACCTTGTTTTATGATTGAATATAAGCTCCTCTTAGAATAGTTTCATATACACGCTGCGTTATACTTCCATGACTTAAGCATTAGTGTTGTGTTGAAGGAGACATTCCAGAATCTCCGCGTGTGACCTGTTGGTGACTTGGCTTGCAAAAGTTCTCTCTATACGTGACAGATCCTCTTATGCATTTTTTTGTGTGTTGAAGAAGAGCAGAATCTCCAATTGTAAGACCTATTGGTGACTTGGCTCGCAGACGGGATCATGGTGTACAATGAGCCGACCAAGTGGTGGCGATCGAGAAAGATTCAGGAAACATCCGGCAAGTACTGATCGAAATTTTCTGCTGGTGCGCTATAGTCTGTTGGCGTGTCGTTTGGCAGTTTGTAGAATTCCAAGAAATATACGCACGTCAAATTCAACTTGAGATTCTTAGTCACAAGAATCGAATTTATGCTCATGTATGCGAGAATAATCTGTTTAATAGTTGCCGACTTCTAAAGCAAGGCAGCGCAGAATTATGATGCCTGCACCGAAGAAATGGTGACTCCTGTGGTGATGTATTACCCGACTATCGTCACAGAAGGTTTCGTACAGTTAATATATATTACGCTCCGTAGCTCCGTTTCTTGTTGATGCCAAGCTAGAATCCCGAATCACGCCGTCCTTAATGAGATCATGCATGTAAACACAATGAAATATTGAATGATACTCTTAAGATATTTCTGAAGCCCGTCGTGCGCACTGTAAGAGTGACTCGTCGGCACGCAGAGCCCAGATTTGAATCTCCTATTGTGCATCGATCGTGTTCTTTGTCAAAATCATCTCACAGTAGGGTGAAGACCTAACTGCAAGTATGAGACAAGAGTCGATCGAGACAAAAAGGAATATTAAGGTCAGCCGTACAAGATGCGTATTCAGACAAGTTCCAGATTCGAGACAAGGCATGTCCGATATTTGAGCTAAGCTAACAGCTTATAAGTTCCTCGAAATGGCGAGGAAGAGAATCACATGCACGATGGTGATGCGAATTGTATTTGACGCGATCATGAGAGCTAGCTAGTACTCTGCAAGTAAACCGTAAGTCTAGCTAGAGTCCACAAAAAAGCTCAAAAAAGGTTCATGTGTAGGCCACGCACTTTCGAAAAGGCCGCACACTTTCGAAAAGGCCGGTTTCGAAACGGAGTTTGGCAAGCCACGGTAGAAGATCTTCGGCTTTGTGCTACCATAATCTGCACATGCTTTTACTGGCTGTGCCTGATTCTCTCTTCGCGTGTCACTCTCCAACATTCCTCCAGAATTATCACAGAAATGAATTACTCTTCAAGAAACTTTTTCATGCTTTCGACGTTACAGTACTAGAAAGCATTTATAATTCGTGGGTTATAGGCAGGGCTCGTGTCAGTGCGATTGCCAAAAAACATTCTCCATACGGTGTTTTTAGTCGTTTGCAACAACTGTCAACTCCACGCATGTCGATGCTGCTTACGTACATGCCGAGGAACTCCAAGACTAATGTACACTGTTTTGTCTAATTAGCGAGGGTTACCGTTCGGAGTTACCTGTTGCAATAACTTTTTACCGACATTATCGTTTTTTACCAACGAAGTTGTATCATATTCTTCGATGTGCATACTAGCCACTTCTGTTATTTGGGTAAAAAGTGATACTCTCAGTCAAATGCTCTAGCAATGCATAACTCCAAATGGTAACCCACACCAATTAGACAAAATGGTGTAGTCATTTGATAGTGAAACAAAACCTACTCAGGTTGATGGGTCTTAAGTGGCTCATTTTCTTAATTGGACCCCTATATTTGATTGGCATGTGGTTTGGTGAGGATCAAAGAACAAACATCATAAAGACACATGTTTGAAAGACATTGGACTATGTCTTCAATATGAATAACTACTCTACACTCAAACAGTGAACCCGATTAAGAAGACCTATGTATCCAGTTAAGAAATCAACAAACATGCACTTCCGATAACCATAACTAAATCAGGGAAGATCCGATTTTCAATCTGGTTTTTGCAAGTGTTTCACTATAGATTTGCAAATTCAACACGAAGTTGTGTAAATCTAATCTGTAGAAGTTGGAGAACATGAAAAATGAACCGAATAACACCCACATACCTGAAGTTAACTTCTAATCGCAAAAGAGTGTTTGATCAAGCAAGACAGCTTGGAAAGTGTTGTTGCACCAGAAATATCCTTTCTTTTATAGACCTGTACTAGGCACATTGACAGTACCAGTGGTGCGGGCTACAGTGGTTTTTGTAGTACTGAAGACCTTTATGCTCTTTGAAATGTCACAGGTAGCACGATCATGAATTGTACGACCCAAACACAACCTGCCACATTAGCAGCGCATAAAATATGTTTGTCCACCAGGTTTGAAGACCTTGCGTCTTATTCCCGTGAGGTAAGACAAGGTAGATGAGGCTAATGTGGACACCTCCATATTTGTGGAATCATCCAGCCGATGGATTCAAGCATTAGAAATTTGAGTAGGTTAGCAATTGTGAATCAAGACCAAAAAATTTGAAATCGTTGAAATCGGAGTTGAGGAAGGTGTTGAGGAAGGTGTTGATCTAGGTTATGGAATCAAATATTCTATACTTCCCAATGTGGTGTTATGGGGGGGAACTCTTTTATTGTTTCATGTTGTGTAGTAGACAACATCATTAGTAAATCCTACATGAGTCATTTGCCAATGAAAACCAAGTTGAATGCCAATATCGGTTGTGTCATGTCTTTAAAGTGGTCACATGTAAGAAAAAATGTTGCTGATTTGTTTTTTCATTATAGAATACCCACAATACAAGTTGGTCGACACCTCACAGCCACATGACACCTCCTAATTTGCCCACCTCGGGCACAAAAATCAAGCAATTCATAGCTCAGTGGATAGCACTCCTCATTATGGAAGATGATGGGTGTAGTTTGACTTTTGCGAAGGTGACTAACCCAAATATCATCAAGGCGGCGGCTAATCACCATGTATTACTCACCCACTGAATTATAGCGATTGTACCACCGATGAGGAGCCATAAGTAGGTGTCCAATTAAGGAAGTTAATTGAATTAGCCTCATATACCTTATGCGAAACGTCGGACCGAGTCCTTCACCAATGGCATCCTTGTTGTTCTATATTATTTCCTACTTACTGTCATCCAACTTGACAATGAGTAAAAAAATAAATTTCCCTTAGTAAGAATCATGCCATTTCAAGTAAGTTGCCCTACACTGGCTACATTTTGCCCTCTATATCTATTAACAGGGGGGAGTGGAAATTTTCTTAACACATATAGAATGTCAACACTTTAACAAATATAAAGTTTAATGAACAAAAAGATAACACTTATAATTGTAACACAAGTAATATATTATTTTAACATTAGATGAAGTTTCAAAATACAAGTGAGGAGTTTCACTCCATTTCCATTCCTCTAGAATGGAAGAAGGCATTTATAGAGGTATGTTGGAGTTAATTCACATGGGAGAGATCAATCTCTTTCCTAGCATGATCTCTTTCATCTGATCCAAATTTAACTTTGAGGTCTTTCCCATCTCTACTGTCCCTAGATTCAATTGAAAATTATTCTTTGAATTGACCCTAATCCACAGGGACTACAAATTTTTGAGGGTGTAGTCTATCCGCAAAAATTAAAATAACACCCCTAAAATTCAAGAGACAAAACTTGCGGTTGTCGCAGGAGAGTTGAAAGGCAGATTTTGGACAAGTATAACTCACTTGTTAGATGTCAGAATTCAACAAAACTCCTACAGTGGGAATCGTCTTTTCAATAGCTAGATCTAATGGTATGGGATTTGGCCTACAAATTTGGAATTTAGAAGCAATATTGTCAAGAATTCAAGCACAAGTACATTGCGGTTCCAACAACTAGGGCAAACAAAGTTGATGAGACTTGAGAGGGACTTGCAATCAATATCCTGGACTTCCAACCTTTTCTAATTGGGGGTTCAATTGAAATTCTATATGATATGTTATATTATATGGTATTATATAATATAATAACATGTTAACAAATTTAGAGGGAAAATATACAAAGAAGGGAGTAGACATTCAAGTAACACTTAACACTTAATACTTAACATCTTTGCAGCCTCCCCAAATAGGCAGTTAAAAAAATGTTAACACATATGGATTTTTAACCCTTATAGAGGTAACAAATATAGAGGGCAAACTGCAAATGAACAGGAGTCTTTTCAATAAAACCTAAGCCTGGAACATCTCACACTGGAGAGCTGCAAGGGTTTCAATTTGGAAGGAAGTATCAAGAAACTCGGGCTCAAATGAATGGACTGTAATACCAGATAAAATGATCAATAGACACTGTTGCTGGCGGTATTTCTGAAATGTGCTTGAAGACAAAGGATGGTTGATTCTAATTTGAGCAGAGCAGAGTTTAAATGTAAATGGCTTGCCGTACTTTCAGTTTGTGAACCTGTAACAAGGTCTACTGTGCAAGGCTTCATCAATTACAAGACTGCAGATGTGAAGGCGTGATCTTGAACACTACACAAAATATGATATTTAGTGTTTGATTATATTTAATGGTGTTACCACCCTACCATGCTCAACACTAATTTTCAATTCTTTGACAATTAGTGTTAGACATAAATGTGCCGCTACCTTCCCTACTGTCACCTCCCTTATTATATCCTTTTTTTTTCATATTCTTACTAACACTAAATTCAAACATGTAACTTCCACATATTACCATAGCTGTATTTAGTGTTTGAGTTTACATTTAATGTTACTTACTTTCATAGGGTTATTGATATTTAGTGTACATGCGTTTGTATTTAGTGTATCAAACACTACATATCATATTTTGTGTAGCGGCTGGGCGAAACACCTTCCACATACCTACCTTTTTTCTTGTGAGGACCAGCTTCTTCTTGGTCATTTTTTGAAATCAGGACATGAGATTAAGAACTGGAGACCACAACATAGTCAGCTTCCAAAAAGCCCCATATGATTGCAATCAGTTGACCTAATTATTTGACTAGGGGCAGTTTTATCCTTGTCATTCTAGGATCCCAAAAAGTAGGCAGCGAAAAGGGAGCGAAAAGTGGGCGAAAAGTTCTCCTAAAGTTGTTTGTAGTGCAAAGTTTCTTGTACACTGTGTCTTACACAACAAACTATAAGAGTCGCCAGGCCAGCATGTAAGGAAGAGTTTACTGTTTTTTTTGGATGTCAACAATCTTTGCACCTTTAGTCCGAGACGACCCTAAACTACTGGATGATGGTGGAGAGATACCCAAATCTCAAAGGAAGAGGTTGGCGGTTCGATTCCCGGCTATGAAACTTGCTAGGTGGTCAACTGCCTCTTGTGCTTTGGCGCTGGCTTGTCGGCCTTCTGTCTCAAAAAAAAACAATCTTTGCACCTTGTGATGCCTTGAACCGTAAACCTATCCAATGTCAGAACAAGGTCAAGACATGCGAGAGTTCTTAGTTGCCTACTATAAACTTTAAATAATAGAGAATATTCTATTTTGTTGTCATTTCATAACATCACTCAATGGCAATACCTTGTTATGTGGGGCCATTGCATCCTGTCACATAGTTCAAAACTAAACCATTTGGATTTCGGCATTCTCTCCTCTTTCAGACTAATACCCTAGCCACACTAGGGTGGCTAAGCCCAGCCAGCCGGTGGTTGCAGCCTGGGGTGCAATTGGCCAGGCTGCCTTGGTGTGGCCCCTGGCCATCTGTGCCCCTTGGCTTAAGTTGCAAGCAGGGATTGATGCCCTTGCATGGCACGATTTTAGTGTTGCCCAATGTATGAGAATAGGAGGGGAAAAAAATGACCCGGCCAACTTTGTCAGTAGTTGCTGGGGTAGCCAACCTCCTTCCCTGGCTGGAGGTTGCGGGTAGGGACCCTGCTGGACGGTTGCAAGGGTAGGGGCTTGCAACTAGCCAGCCGAGGTCTTGGACCAGCCCTGGCGCTACCGGCCTGGCTGGCCGCCACCCTTTCCGGGGCCCTCCGGATAGGGCTGGCTGGCTGGCTGGGCCAATAGCTGCCTAGGTGTGGTCCCTCTATTAGTCTAGGGCCATGACCCAGAGTTGCCCACCGGTTGCATCTTGAATATGAGACCTATCACTGGCACCTGTGATAGGATGAAGGCCGGAAGGAGACCGGCCCCACTACTAAATGGAACCCAAGTCATGCCAAAATCCCGATGGAAGGCTGAATTTAGGGTCTACATTAATGGTGGCCCAAATCCACTCCCCAAATCCTCCTACTTACCTACTTGTTTGTGACCTGGGCAACTCACCGGGCGACCGGTGGGAACCAGGCAAGGGAACTGGGACGGCTGGTGGGCCTCACTCGGCCCATTGCCCGCAAGTGAACACACGTCATTCTCTGAGCAATGTTGTGTTCAGACTGTTCAAATTCTTGACTCAGACAATTACACTAAAACCTGTCCGAGATTCAATTTAGTAGCTCAACCTAACCCATGTTTTGTGAATATGTATCGCGGACTGTGGAGATTCGACAGGCCAAATCTCGTGAACCCGCCAACTGCAGGTGGGCTCCGCAGGCTACTCAACACAAATTGAGGAGAGAACCAGCAGGACCAGGAGAAAATGGCCTCTGAGCACCCTTGCAGAGAGAAAGTCCCTGTCGGGCCGAGTTCTAGCAGGCGGAGATCTGATTGGGCGCTGGCCGGAGACCGATGCTCAACCCTGAATGATAGTAAGTGAACATTTGTACCCTTGTGAACAGTCAAGGTTCTATTTCCCTCAGGAACAGCCTGAGAACACAAAAATTGCAGTTCGAATAACTAATTTCTTCTACAGTAACAAGAGGAGGTGGCCCATCACAGCTGGTACCGGACAACAGGCTGCTTGTGAAACTGACTCGCCGAATTTTGATTCCTCATAGATATGTCGCAAGCCTGTTGTTGGGCTACCACTTTTCTACTATGTAAGGTAGTGCATGGAGCTGGTCGCAGTGGTGGAGGGGCTTCTAAGTTTTAGATCCATGTTCTTATAGTAGCCATCCTGCGTCTAGGCTTGGAAGTTGGAAGCTCGTGATGATATAGTCACTGGTCACCGGGTTAATCGGATGGGCCAGCATCCCTGGGATTTGGGCGAACCAACCCATACACTCGTTCCTTGTTGGATGCCTAAACCCTTGCCTCCAAGGAACCAGTGTACAGGTTGTTTCGCCCCAGCCCATTCCTGGCAGGTAGTAAAGGGCGGCAGGCCATGGCGGGCTTGAAGCTTTATTACAAGAACCTACATCAATACTTATGCTGGATGCCAACTTACTGCGCCTGAAACAACCTTTTGCCAACTATTCCAGGCATTGACTTTGGTCCCTTCACCTGTCACGTCCTTCAACGGAAATCGTGCAACCGCACAGAACTGGAAAGTTAGTCGTCAAATTTCTTTACATTAATTTTCCTCATTTTCTGAAACTTCGTATATATCTGGGCTTGTTGTACGTGATTAGGTGTTCAAGGTTCGACGTACATTTACAAAAACTTGCCAACCTGAATTTGTGGAAGTCGATCACTTTCGGAGCTTACTGCATGCTAGGTTTTTGAAGAGTTTTTGTGCCCCCAGTAACCCCCGGCTCCCCGCGGGGATGCTGATGACCCACCCAAACTGGCCGGTGACCAGTATCCGGAGCCGGCCTGCGAAGACAATCCGAGAGCCTGCCTTTTCTGCTCATCCAAGGGAGAAAATGAAATCAGGCGGCCGAGTAGTACGTCTTTATAACGGAACATTATAATCCATTTGACACGAACTCAACCACTCTTCACCATCTGCTCCAATACGAACCATCTCTCTAAGGCTGCAGAATGCTGTGGAGGATGTTCATTCCATAGAACACCTTGCTCGATCGTCTTGGTCTCTCTCTTCGTGTTGCAGCTAATCATCAGTAGGATGGGGTTATTTGTTGAGGCAGAAATTGTGAAACCTCGGAATGATATCCGAGAGTACAGAACTGTGCTGCTGCCCAATGGGCTACAGGTGCTGCTCATTAGCGATCCAGAGACAGACAAGGTACGGCATTTTTTTCTCTCCATATCCAGCAGCATGCATCCAGGCTCGACCAGGTGCAAAATATAATTACAAAGACCTTCCTCTACGTAAATTCTAGCGAATAGCCTTATACTGGCCAGAACTTCAGTATCTGCAACTCGTAAAGCTATTCCCAATAGCTTACAGATTCGAACAATTCATTTGCCTAGTTTCCTATCTTTGGTTTGATCATTTTTACTAATACTCGTAGACTGTCTAGAGGTGATCGGTAAAAGGGACATTCGTAGCATTCGTACTGAAGATTACTAGATCTCGACATTTCTACGTTTGAATCTCTAGTTATCTAGCTTACGGCGCAATGAACGTAAGATATTTGTTTTCCATTACGCTTACAGTCTCCAAATGGAAACAAAAAGCCACCGAATGCTGGCAGATCGATCAATGGTGATATTCCAAAGGCCTCAATTTATAGGGGACTTCTTGTGTCGGTCTCTATATATTCACTAGCTGCGGATGAGTTTGTCAACATTCACTTTAAAAAGGAGTTGGAATAACGTAACCTTATTGATTCCTCAACGAGACAATTGTGAAAGTACGCTAGCTATGGCCGACCTGTTTCACCTCTGGACGTTTGTAATGCGAAAGTATGTAATGAGCACTGTACAAGTAGCCACTGTTACCACGACAAGACAGGCTGTGGAGCGACGAAATTATAGCAAAGAACACGTATCGCTCTTCAGCGGGTCTGATGAAGCTCTCGACCTGGATACTCAACAATCATAATATGTTATGTCTTATCTCCTTTAGTAGTAACCAGGTACTAACAATACGACATTAGGTGCACCACAGGCAGCTGCAGCAATGAATGTAAACGTTGGCTCATTCAGCAATCCGGAAGGTTTGGAGGGTCTCGCTCATTTCCTCGGTAGCGTTTTACACCTTCACACCTTCTTTTGATGAATTCATGTTGCAATATATATAGTTCTCAAAAGCATCGCTGTGGGTTTTGAACGTCTACCTCCAACTTCAAACTCAAGCGCAAGGTGATCAATCATATCACATTCGACTGGACACATGATTGAAGTCACAGGCAAAGAGGCGCATTGATTAAGCATCGAAGATCTGTCATCTGTTTCTACTCTAACCAATAAAGCTTGTATTGCAGAGCACATGCTCTTCTACTCGAACAGGAAATACCCGGAGGAAGGCGCGTACCTCAAATTCCTGGCCGAGGTATTTCTTCCCAGCTAGTCAGTTTAAAGTCTTAAAATACATATCTGATCTTGACGAAACTAGGAGTTATCTTGGATAACCTACACGCTCATCTACGTTCAGTGACTGAACGTTGCGGCACAAATATAGAAAGAGTCCTTGACCTCTCTGGAAATATACAAGCTAAACTCCTTAAGGACTAGTACAATTTACAAACAGTTAGTGCATTTCTTTGCCGGCATATTGACCTCTGTTAGTTTGAGACTGAAGAGTGCTCAGCCCAGGACAAGATAGACCGTGACGCAGCGCAGGAAGCACTAACCCTTGAAGTCCTTGATGACCAAATCCTTCGAGAAAATCTTCAAACCGTAGAGTTTTTCATTAGTGACAACAATCAAATTATGAGGGCCTGCCAGTGACATAGCTAACAATGAAAAATGACAAACGTTGCGATCGGTAAACAGTGTTGTCTGCTCAATATCCAGGCTATGTCACAAAGGTCCTTGCAAATAGATACGAACCTAGTCTTTGGATACCTGAAAGGTTGGATCTCTTCATCTGCAGATCAAGAAGAATCTTAGACTTAACACATTCTACTCAACAAGGTTTTGTCACAAATAAAATCATCAGGAGACCATTTTAGTGAAAAGGTTTAGACTCCTGAAAGGATTCGATGGTTTCTAACTATGAATAATAATAGTCGACGGCCTCTTCGAATCCTCTTCACGAGTATATTGCATGGAATGACACTGAAGAGTAGAATCCAGGAAACAATGCAGCAGTGTGTATTTGCTCAACTTTAGTCTGTCTAGAAAGCTCGCTTCAAAGCCTAGCCTGGCATAAGCTGTCGTGTAACGGGTAAGTGCAGGTTACACCTACAAACTATACGTGGGCAAGGACAGTCCCATAGTTTAGATCTTCATCTCATTTTGTATCGGCGGGCAGAAGGTGATTAGCAAGGCGGGGTGAATTTGGCTGCAGCATGGAGGACATTCCAATGCTTACACTTCAACGGAACACACGAATTATCATTTCGATGTCAATGTTGATGACTTGGAGGAGGCCTTGGATAGGTGAGTTACGATGTATGGATTGTCAAACTTCTATCGGTCTCTTCAACGTGCCAATATGGACACTACACCAATATGGTAACAAGTTAGTGCAAGTATTTTGGCGAATATACTGCAGTTTTGATTTTTAACTTGACCATTGATGATTGGCTTCAAATATTGGTGCGTACTACTGAAGCTCCCAATACTGAAGTTACACCAACGCACCAAATTATGGAAGTGGTCATTGTCGTACTCACAAAGTACAGCAGCACATGGCGAGTTTGAAAACTGACTGAAAGGTAGCCATTTGTGTGCCCAGGTTTGCACAATTTTTTACGTGCCCACTGTTATCAGCAGATGCAACATCAAGAGAAATCAATGCTGTTGATGCCGGTATGATAAATGTCCAATCCTATTCCTAGGTAGTTTCACAAAACATGGAGCCAGGAGACAGTAGGTGATGATCAACAAATCTTCCATGAATACTACTTGTCTAATCTATAATGATTTACATATCAAGCTCAAGCATAATCCCCCAGATCTCTCTGATGATGTGTAAACACTTTGTGATGCCTATCCAGGTACTACGAAGATTTTCTAATTGAATATAGTGATCTCTCCCTCTCTCTCTCAACCTTCTTTTTTGCAGAAAACAGCAAGAACTTTTCATCAGATTCAAGACGCCTTTGGCAAGTAAGTCGTTTTTCTCGGCCAGTAGTTACCTTCGTAGCTACCAGAGTAATCATTAAATTGGTAATACAAACATGTAGTAGCCATCGCAGAGGCCAGAAGGTTTGGACATGAATCACGGGACTGACTGATCAGATTCTGCTAGTCAAAACTGAGATTGATGGTATTGAAACTCGTGCAGAATACACGAGAGAAGGAAAGTTCTATCCCTGAGCATTTGTTAGTGAATATATAATTTTCAAGAGCGTGCAAAGTGCGTTTTAGTAGGAAGGCAAGGCAAGAAGATTTTTCCAAACAAGAAGCATCTTGTTATTCCAGTTCAATTTTCCAATAATTCTGTATCCTCAACCTGTTATAGTATTTAAGATCCTCAAAATGCACAATACATCTCTTTGTGCGGGAAATGTGCATATAACTAAAGAGTAACTGGCAATACAATTATAGTTTCTCGCCTCCTCGAGGTTTAGCTATCCTAAAAATTCAATGTGTCTGCTGCAGCTCCAGAAGTTACTTAGCTCCAAAGATCACCCTTATCACAAGTTTGGAACAGGTAAGTGCAATCAAAACACTTCCTCTCAGTGCTGAGGTCTCTGAGAAGCATCTGTAACGCAGTAAAGACATGTGATTGCCATTGATACCGGCCTTGGTCGCGGATTGCCAATTACATGGACAGGAAATCTAGAAACACTGGAGACTCGACCAAAGGCAAGAGGAGTGAATACTCTGACGGAACTGATCAATTTCTATGATTCACATTACTCCTCCAATCTCATGTGTCTTGTTATTTACGGCAGAGGTAACGTGCTCTGTAGACACTTGCACCATGTACGCAGTTTGTAGCAAACTGATATTCGATTTTAGTCTTAATGTTCATGCCATGCACTTAACGATGTGAAGCCTGAAGGTTCTTCTACCATCGGGAGTCAAAAACACTTCTAATGAGAGATACTCTTGATTAGCCTGAAAGATTGAGTCTTAGGAGCATAGATTTTGAAATTATGTGGACCTACAGAAACATTGGACGACCTTCAAAAGATCGCAGAGGAAAAATTCACTGATATTAAAAACATAGGAAGAGAGGCGCCTCATTTTTCCGGTCAGCCATGCCTATATGAACATTTGCAGGTGCACATCTCTCACTTTCTAGTCATTAGTATGACCAATGTTCTCTGGCAAGAACTCTACGTCTACTATGTTCCATTTCTATCTGTTTAAGAAAAATTGAGAAGTCTCTCCCTCATGAATATTAACAACCTTACGTAAGCAACCATATTAACTCCGTTTTCTGTGGTGCAATATTTGAATTAGATACTCGTGAAAGCTGTCCCTGTAAGGGAACGCCACACTTTGCAACTCATCTGGCCTGTTGCTCCAAGTATTAAGGAGTACAAGAAGGGGGCTTCATCATACCTCAGTCATCTTCTAGGACATGAAGCTGATGGATCTCTGTATGCTCTTGTCAAAACTCTAGGTCAGCTTATTTCGGAGATTTGGGTTGTATTGACAGGTTTTGTCGATTGTTATATATAAGATCGGCGCTCGAATCTAGTCTGAATTTTCCTGCCTGCCAAATTCTACACGATATCCTATTTATCACACTAGTGCATTTAAACATCAGTGAATTACTCATCTGAGGGAGGGTTGCAGGTTGGGCACATAGCTTATTTGCAAGCGAAGAGGACAGAAACGTCAGTTATGCCTTTTTGTGTGTCCATTTCGACCTTACTGATGCTGGTCAAGGTGATCAATCTTTGTTGAACTGCATCTACCGCTTAAGAGTATCAATTTTTTTGCAAACCATCTGCTTCGAGATGCCTCTGAGACTCATTTAAACCAGAATTAAGCTTTTTTGTAGACTGCGATTGAGCTTCAAGTGTGGGACATTCATTGCAATTCAAATGAAGTAGATGAAGGCTGTTTAACTGTAAGAGGCTTTAGTCCAGTTGTGCTGGTGATAATTGTCTCAAAGAAAAAGGCGTTGGGATGCAAATTTTCAGAGCACATGGAAGACATAGTCAGCCTCACGTTCCAGTATATCCGGATTCTGGAGCTCCAAGGTGTGGTCAAATGGCTCTACGAAGAGGTGTGCAACTTGCTGCCCTCTCTCAGTTATTCAATCATTAGCGCCACCCAGTAAAGACATCATGAATAACATGGTTTTTGACCGAGAAGCAAGTGGCTTCATCCTAGCAAACTGGAGAGTATCTTGAATCACGTTCCCAACCATGTGGAATGTGCTCAAATTCTGTACTGATTTCTGCACTTCCTTTCCTTTATTGCCTACTACCAGAAACGTGCAATGAGTACAACAAGATTTAACTTCAAAGACAAAACAGCTCCATTGAACTACGTGACCAGTCTTGCTGGTAACATGCAAGTACGCTCATGTTTTTCAACTCCATCTTCTCTCGTTCTGCATTCTGGTCTTTTTAGAAACTCATTTGATGCATTGCCCCTACCAATCTACTGTTATTCTGTTTGGACTACTGCGAATGCAGAAGTACATTTTCTGTCCGATTCTTGTGTAATTTTATCTGGTATGTATAGATCTATCCACGAGAAGACTGGCTGGCAGGCTCGGCGTTGCTTGGTGAATTCGACGAAGAGGCCCTTGCCACTCTGCTGCGGGAACTCAACCCTCAGCATGTGAGGTCTGCTTGAAGTCTAACTGGATCATTTCTTTATTGCTTCGTATGGTGCCTCAGATTCGCAGACCCTACTTTTTGCTGCAAGATATGCGAAAGATATGTTCGTCTCTCACATTGGTCATGGTTCTTGAATTCATGGTGTAATAATTTTGGACAGGATCTTCTGGTCGTCAAAACACTTTGAAGGGAAAACAACGCACACAGAACCTTGGTATGGGACTGCTTATACGGTGGAACGTATTGACGACAAGTTTTTGAAGGTAATAAGAGGACATCCACCCCCATTCCGTCCTAGATATGTTGATTTTGTCAGAATCCATCTTAATGCTGATAGAATTACCTTCAAATGGACATACGGAGGCGTGAAGTAATAAGCAGTTTTCAAGAAATATGTGAAAGAAATGTCGTCTTGATCACTTCAGGACTGGCAAACGGCCGCTATTGATCCAAGGCTACATCTGCCATCACCGAACGTATTCATTCCTACTGACTTCAGTATCCGGGACCTGACATATAAGGTACATGGGACCAACTTGTCACTCGGTCCTCATGTCTCCCTTAGCCTATAGACCACTCACTTGCATTACCTCAAGGAATAATTTGCTATCAATGTCACAACGAAGAGCTTGCTGATGTTGTAGCTGATTTGTACAGGTGCAGCATCCAGTATTGATAAGGAGCACCCCCTTGTCCAAGCTTTGGTATAAGCCTGATACTAAATTCCGGATGCCAAAGGCATACATCCAGTTACATTTCGATTGCCCTGAGACAAATCATACTCCCGAAACCAGTGTTCTTACACACATTTTCACCAAACTTCTTGTGGACTATTTGAATGAATATGGTAAGAAATTCATTATACCTTGAGAAATCGAAGTGATTGTATCCTCTTTGGATGATTGTGCTTAATGTGGATCTCTTCATAGCTTGCTTGACCATTCACTAACTACCCTCAAAATGACTCTTAAGTCACAGGATGCTAGAGATTGGTACAACGAGCACCAGATCTACATTGAATCCCAAGTCTCTTTTATTTATTTCTCGATTTGGGTCGAGGACGTTTCATAACCAAGATAGTTTGATGAGATAGAAATCTTGGTGTTTGTAGCATATTACGCTGAGCTCGCCGGCCTGCAATACAACGTTTATAGCACTACGGACGGTTTTCAGGTATAATCTCAACCGATAGGTCAAATGTCCTGTTGAAAGCTGCTCGGAAGAAATAAAAGAAAAATTAGCCGTTTCTTTGTCAACTACTTTTTGTTTCGTTTGAAAGTTAATGATCCCATATGTCGTGCTTGGACATTGTTGTGCATGTCGGACACTCAGCTGCTGTGCACTGTTGCTACTTCTGCACAGCAAGGAAGTATGTGTCTTTCGCCTCTTACGTACAATGTCTCAACCTCATTGACCATAGACGTTGTAGTTGTAGCCCTTGGACGTCGATGCACTTGGTTTGACACATCTGTATGCAGGTGATGGTTGCAGGGTACAACCATAATTTGAAAATATTGCTCGACAAAATTATAGACAACATTGTAAGCTTTCAGGTGAACAATGATCGATTTGCCGTGATAAAGGTAGGTTACTGTTCTCCAGCTGAGTGAGCATCCAAATATCAGATGATCAGAGTATGTTTAGAGTGTTTGACTGGACGGGATACCTTCCTACGCGCACCTTGGTTTGTGTTCGACTAAAAAGCTCGATATGGCTAGATTAACCAGTTAACAGTACAATAACCTAGCAGTTTATGTTTTAAGATAAAAGGAAGTCCATATTTCTTTCGTATCTTCAGGACGTGAGTGAAAGATTAATCTGTCGCAATCTTAAAAGCTTAGGATACGCTCCTTGTTCTCTCGGAATTCCAATCAGAATCTCATCATGAAGCTTCCTTGCCATAAGCAGGAGATTGTCTTGATTCTCAACAGCGGCAAGTATATATCTTCAGATATTGTGATCTGACCACCAAATATGTTCTAGTAAAATTCGGTGAGCCCAGGGCCTTGAAACCGAGCCATAACACGATATCGAGAAAATTGAGTGATGGCAGTATAGAGAAAAACTCGATTATGTAGAGGAAATGGCCTAAGTCTATGACATAATTAGAGTGTTTGGTTCAAGAATATTTGTCTTTAAATAAGATGGACTTCAACTGTTGAATTGTTTTTGGATCTGGAAACAGGAAAAGGTAGTGAAGGACCATGTGAACATGCAATTTCGGCAGCCCTACGAGCAGGCAGACTACAACTTCTACCATCTCATCCAGCACAAGATTTGGCACATGAATGAATACCTCGAAGTTCTCCCATTTCTTGAAGCAGACGCCCTCACATCTTTTTTCCCTCGTATTCTGTCCCGGGTACATGTGGAAGGCTACGCAGCAGGTGAGACAACTTTCAAGAAAGTCCTTCATATATTGTGCACTGCAGTCGATGCTCTATTGGTGGCTCACACTGTCAAGTTTGATTGATTTATTTCGCAGGAAACATCACAGCAAATGAAGCTGAAGCACTATTGAAGCACGTAGAGGTTGCTCTCTCAGTCGGACCCATTGCAAAGGCGAAACCCCTGTTCGCATCTCAGCAACGAGAGCGTAGAATTGTTCGTTTAGCACCCGGCTATGATTATTACTATCCCACCGTTTGCCTGAACCCTGATGACGAGAACTCTGCATTGATTAACTATCTACAGGTTTGTCAACAGCCTCCATTGGATTCGAAATCTCCTTGCCGATAACATCTAGTCGGAGTTACAAGGAGATTAGGGGAGACATTCACTTATGAAGTCTCAGGGAAACTATAGCTACTAGACGGGATATTCACCATGGTTGGAAATAGACTCAATAAAACACTCTACCACCAGGGAAAGAATACTCACTCGAGATTGAATCCTTTCACTCTTAAAGTTTCTGTATATGGATTCTTCTGATTTTCATGAGTATTTTATAATGATTTGGTCGACTGTTTCCAGGTAGGGCAAGATGACACGCATAAAAATGTCCTGCTTGAGCTTTTCAGTCTGACAGCAAAGCAGCAAATTTTCCATCAACTCCGGACAGTAGAGCAGCTTGGCTATATTGTTTCTCTTGCGAAAAGGTGCGTTCTCACAAACAAACCCTTTGGTCAACTTCCAGCAGTTGTTGGGCCTCCATAATGCTTCACCTTCCCTCAACCATCTTTCTTACTTACAATCATATTCATCACCCCAGGTCAACTGAAGGTGTGCGGGGGATAGTTATCACTGTCCAGTCCACCTCAAAGGTACAGTGCGCCTCTACACTATGAAACTTTCTATTTTTGAATCTGATCGCCTGAAAATGGTCAGCCCTTGCCATCCTGTTGAGGTACTGATAGCTTACAATTTTACCCAATTGTGTAACATTATGAGTCAATAAGACTGCTGCATATTGATGGCCTGGGAGATTCTTGTGTTGCAGGATCCCAAATGGCTGGACAGCCGAGTGGAAGCTTTCCAATGCACGTTTCTGGAATTTCTCCAAAAGATGTCCGCCGAGGAATTCCAGGTAGAAAAATTTCGAGAAATCTTTCCCTTATTTCTTATGCAATTACGATGTGCTAAATCAGTTTGGGAACAATTAATCAAAAGTGAGGTAGGTTGGGGTCACAACTACTTTTATTGAGAGTAAGTTTTTAATCTAGTGGTCCGATAGAGGACCGAGACAAATGATGATGGCTAAGAGCTGACTACAATTATGCATTGGCAGAGGCAGGTGAATACACTCATCCAAATGAAATCGGAGAAACACAAGAATCTGTGGGAAGAATGCCGTTTCTACTGGAAGGAGATTGATGATGGAACTCTCAACTTCCATAGAGTAGATACTGAGGTAATCACATTCGCAGTTGCTTAGCTTTCAATGGACTGCACTTACAATGCTTTAAACCCAAGTGGTAATATTTACCGCCATCAGTACTGCACTGGACATTGACTATGGGAAAAACATGATCGTCGATGTTGTGAAATTCAGGTGGTTGCCTTGCAGAAGCTGGAAAAGCATGATCTATTAGAGTTCTTTAAGCAAACGATGTTGTCCTCTGGATCACAGCGTCGCAAGCTTAGCATCCAAATATATAGCCATCGACATTTCCAGGAGCTTCAGGCTGCTGCCAAAGACCAGAATGGACAACTTAACGGATGCACTGCAATTTCAAATGGGGAGTCCAACGTCTTCCCAGCATGTAACGCGCAATCTATCTGCATCGACAATGTGCATACTTTCAAGCGTTCACAATCACTTTATGGCTCCACGGCGTCATCAAACCCACACTATGTACACCCCAACTTGATGGGAAGCTCCCTTATTACTTCAAACTTGAACAGTCCAATGTAAATTTTTATATCGCAGATAACAGCAGCTGTATAAAGCAATCGTCTAAAATCTCTCTCAACTGACCTCTAATGTTGTGCATTTTGTAGCACCCAGATTATTAACAGGGTTGATTTTTTGGTAGAATACGAGCTTTCCTAGTCCAGGGCCTCCTTCACTTTCTGATTTGCAATGCTAACCTCGATCCAGTAGAATTGCTTTTCCTGATAACAAGTGGCAAAAGTTCCATCAGATTGCAAGTTTCCGGAGTTCAGAGATGTCTTGCTCATCGTATGGCAAGATAAAACAGCTTCTAGCCACCAGAAGAGAAATTTGGGCAGGTGCTCTGCTCTGCTCTGAAATGATTCGACCAGGTCTTTTGCAATTATACGATGTTGCTAAGATTTTATCTAGTCCTGAATCTTCACAATTTGTTGTCATGGGTGCTACTTAGAGTTACTGGGTTCGTTTTGAAGTCCTTTCTTCACAAATTTCTTTGCCATTCGATTCTGTTGACAATTGCAAGTAGGAGTCCCCCTGCTTTCAAAGTTTAATCTCGCTCTGTGAACCTCCAGAACGCAACCTCTTCTTTAAGAATCTGCTTTCTGGTGAGGAAGGCACCAAATGAGGCACCACACAAACCGGACTACAGTAGGAGAGTTCGCAATGACGGCACGCAATTCACCTTGGTGCACACAAGCAGATATAAGGTAGGCGTGCCTTATTCCAGCACAACAATACTAATTTGGACACCTAGATTTGTGGAGTATGTGGTTAGGTGTGGGTCTAAGAATGGACACCCAAAAGGCATCATGTGTTTAAAAGAAATTGGACTACGTGCTCAAAATATGCTAACCATTCTCAGCTCAACGGTCAAGGAGGGACCTATATGACCCACTTAACGAGCGCGAGAATTTTTACATGGATAATGAACAAGACATTCAGATGAGCTCCGAATATTATGAGGAAAATACATGCACGATTTGGATTTGCTAATCATTGTGCACTGATTGCGTGTCTCATATCCTACATGAAGTGGGTGCAGCCAGAAAAGCATCCAAATAACACACGTCTACCTTAATTTCCCAGCTCCAGTCTAACAGTAGCATGCATGCAGTATTCCAAACGTTTATCCAGACTTCATCGCATCTGGAGAACTTTTGTCATCTGGAGTTTTCTCAAAAAAGTGGATTTGTGGTCTTTCAATTTCAAGGTGACGCTAGTAAATCAAGTGCAGGGATGAATCAGAAGCTCAAACGAGACCTCCAAGAGAACAAATACTCTGATTCAATTAAGGTAGATGGCTCTTAATTGAACAATGGACTTAATCAGACACCTAGACTTGAGTGGTATGTGGTTAGGTGTGGATCTAAGACTGGGCACTTACAAGGCATCATGTGTTTTAAAGAGATTGGACTACATGCTCGAAATATGCTAACCATTCTTGGCTCAATAGTCATCAACAGACTTTGGGTTCAACCTATATGGCCACTTAATGAGCACGAGAATCTTACTGTCATGATGAATGAGATATTCATATGAGCTCCAAAAATTATGAGGCAAATGACTCCAGGCACGATTTGGTAATGATTTCACACTAATTGCGTGTTTCATATTCCTAGAAGAAGTGGGCGCAGAGAGAAAAAAGTGTCTGAATAACACACGTCTACCTTTCCATTTGTGGAGCTTGTGCATACAGATTGGATTCTCCCAACATTGTGCCAGAGTAGAAGCTATATAGATTGCAATCTCGTCTGAATTTCTTACAAAGGTAGTGTTTGAATGTCTATCTAACAACGTCGTCTATGGTGTCCTGGATCCATCATCCTCCGAGTGATCATGAGCACCATAAAATGGGTGATGCAAGTAAATATTTGTGGTTATTGTACATTTGTTCTAGTCATTGTTGGCATCACCACTCTCGTCTCTTTTTCTTCGCATACGTGATGCCCAAGATTCTCGCTTTGCACTCCTATTATGAAGGCCAGTCAACTGGGATTCCCAATGGTCTTTCCACTGGGTAGAGTTTGGGTCGGGTCGAACCCCTGTCCTCCTCCGATTGCCTGCCCTCAACCCTGCCCCAATACTCCGAGTGTTGAGAGGATTTTGCAACCAAAGATCATAGTCCGCTCGGAGATGGGGATCTGAGAGAGTGTCATATGCCTCCTGCACTTGCAAAAAGCGTCTTGTGCATTCCTCTCGCTCCGTTGGTGGACATACATCGGGGTGGTACCGCCGTACCATCTGCCTGTATGCCACCTTGATCTCTAGCAAACCTGAAATTCCGCATTCCTCATCACTGTCATTGTTTTGTCAGGGTGTGAAAAACTATATTGTCACAAAGTTCAAATAACTTCTAACATGTCCAGCTACCAAGCTACGGGTGGTCCATGACTTCCAAATATTCGTAACATTACAACAA
Organism: Polytrichum formosum; assembly: GCA_964035585.1. NCBI lineage: Eukaryota > Viridiplantae > Streptophyta > Polytrichopsida > Polytrichales > Polytrichaceae > Polytrichum > Polytrichum formosum. Next base: position 3,744,910 of record OZ037941.1, read on the forward strand.
AATTTTGCAAACTCAAAAGGTTGGTTACGTTAGGGTTGGTTGAGGTTGTGGTAGTGGTTTAATTTCTTTGATTCTATTTCCATGAAAAGGGAAAATTTGATTCTAACCACCCCCGCCCCCAAGACCACCTTTGATACACCACTTGCACACGACAAATGTTGGACGCTACAAAATATCAAGGACCCTCATGTAAGTTAGGGAGTCACCTTTTTGTGCACTTTAATGTCAGACAATCAAGAACGTACAACGTCCAATCGCATTACACAATAAAACACTCAAAACACAATTGAACGGAAGGCCAAGTTACATTCTTTGATCACAAATCCTGGATTGCAATTGGTGACAACTTTATGGGTTTCTCATCCTTGTGTGTAAGTCATGACTTTCTACCAGATTACTAATTTACCCCCCGGAAGTTGGATGTTTCAGAACAAACATCCAACGTCTCAAAAACTTCTTGCACTCGCAAACGCAAGGTTACTTTTTGAAAGGTCAAATGTTCCAAACCGTCCAATGTTCAACATGTGCGAGCAATGTATTACCCCATCAAGCCCCCCTACTCCGCGTGGTTAACCACCCTTGGGGTGGTTGTTCATGCTCATGTGGCATCACTAAAGAGCTTCAGACCAAGGTTTTGGAAGAAAATTGAGACAAGCACTTTAATTCTACAATCCAAGGTCATCATGGATAATAATCACTTCAATTTCCTCTCAAGTCCAAGACCTAAACCAATGATAGATTACAATTCAAGAGACCGACCCCACCATCAACTACAACCACAAGGATGTGCACAAGACAAGTGCAAATGACAAAAAAACGAAGTTGTGGTCGATAGTGGTCATTAACCACTACCATGGCCACAACCACTTTGTAGGGTAAATGAACAACCCTTGACATGGTTCTGAGCTCACATTAGACAGTCCAAAGGAAGGCCAACACTGCAAACTCAAGCCAATGTATAGCCTAGTACAATACACACATGCAAGAATACATCTACTGAAGAAATCTGTGAATCGGATCTAGCAAAAATCGGATTTTCATATAACCAACAACAATCAAGAATTTATTCTGTAGATGCCAAACTCCCTCAATCTAAGTGACTTTAATGATGGCAAAGTCCTTTCCCACAAGTTTCAATGACACCACCCAATGCAAATCATTGTTGTTGACCGCACCTCAAACCATAGTTGGTGGTCAACTATCATAATCCCTAGAGATGTAAAATTATGTCATTTTTGCTCTTCCAATGTAGTTGGAAATAAGGCACACTTTGTGCTAGAGTGTCCCCTCTACAACCCCATTAGTAGAGACTAATTTCCCTTTCTATTTGAGAATGTAGTACTAGGGAGTCTAAGTCTTTCTTTCAATTGGACCATCAAGTTGAATTTAGCCTCCACTATCTCATGGAGACTACTGCACTCCATTACTCTAAGAAATTAGCCGGTTTTGACACCACCTTGATGTACTTTTAGTCCCATAAGCCTTTTGGCTTCCTAGACTTTAGAATCAAATTCATTTTGTTTCATTGCAAGAGATCATTGCAACGCATGCAACTTGCTAACTATCACATTCCATCACCATCCCAATCTTTGCTAGGATAGAATTGACATACATGGCTCAAATAAATCACACAAACGTCATCACAACTACGAAAGCCCACCACCAAAAGGTGGAAGTAACCTACGAGCAAAGACTCTTCATTTATGCTTGCTTCCTATGGAAGCCGGCATTATACTACTACTACTTCAACCACAAACAAAATGTATTGCAAAAGGGGATTGTCAAAAGTACTCCTAGGTGTTGACTCCAATTCGAAGAAAAAAACAGCTACTTGATCAGGCTTATGACGGTCAGCTGCAGAAAAGAAGGATTAAGATCGGTCTACACGAAAATAGGGAATTTGACTGAGCTAAGAGCAGATTTAGAGTGTGCAATAAATTTCCTCAATCCTGATCTCCTTACGAAAAGATTTTTCTCTAACCAGGAAGATAACCACCAATTGTCATCGCCTCAATCCCTTCTTCACCACCCACTGGCTTCAAGTTTACTGTGGATGGTGTGAAATTGGAACAACTACCACAAAAATTGGCTCTCCAGGTACTCTTTGGCGCATCACTCTTGCATCACTATTGCAACCAGACCCATATCCCTTGTTCATGAGCCTTGGTACGCCTCTTCCATGCCAGAAATATTTAGCAAAAGGAAGAAAACAAACAAGAACTCGACATCTTAGCAAAAATAGCATCACTCCTACCAGATTGGCTCGAGTGCAAACTTGTGATTTGCACTAGTGCCAAGGTAGAAATCCTTTAAAGAAGGTTGCTTTCTTAGAGAGCAATGTAACCTTCCATTTCTTGACCATTTAGGTGTTCTGATAATAACCTATTTAGTGGTTGCCTTCCATTTCTCAAGCATTTGAGTGTTCCGATGACTTACCTACTTGGTGGCCCACTTCCATTTCTCAAGCATTTGAATGTTCCGATGACTAACCTACTTGGTGGCCACCTTCCATTTCTCAAGCATTCCTCAAGCATTGGAGTGTTTCAATGACTAACCTACTTGGTGGCCACCTTCCATTTCTCAAGCATTGCAGACCTTGGACAGCTAACTAAGTGGGTAGCTATTTAGCTAGCTAAAAGCTCCGACTAGCTAAAACTATGCAAAAATTTGGTGCCTCAAAATAATAGCTAGCTAGAACCAAGTGCCATAATCCGGGCGATGAGAGTTAGCTAGCTGAAGTTAGTTAATAGCTAGCTGAAATTTGTAATATACACTAAACAGACTCGGACTTGTTGAAGCAACGAGGTTTTTGAAACTGAATAGGAGCCTGATTCCTAAAAAATACAGCAGATGTCGCAAAATCTTCAATTTGGAACACCTTGATTCCATCTCATCTTGAATTGCTAGATGACATTGACGATTCTGATGATAATGAAATTGAAGAAGATGATGAAGATGAAGATGATGATGATAATGACAATGATGATGAAGATGATGATCTCTCATCAATGCTAGTTGAAAGTGAGTAAGCTGACTATACGTGCTAATTTTAAGCCTTTCAATTTCCTTGTGCAACAACATGAAAATACAAAGCCAACCGAGAGCAATATAACCAATTATGTATTGTTTGGTTTTGTTTGAATGGATTTCTCTTTGGTTTAGAATGAATATTCATGTCAGACAACCTTTTAGCTAGTTGAAGCTGAGTGAAAATGAGAGTTTTGAAAAAGTTAGCTAGCTAAAGCTAAGTAAGAATCATAGGTTCGGTGAACCTAGCTAACTAAAGCTAAGTGACAAATAGGGACCCGGGAAATTTAGCTAGGTGATGCTAGTTGGCCAGCTATCCAAGGTTTGAAGCTTTGGAGTGTTCCGATGACTAAGCTACTTCGTGGCCATCTTCCATTTCTCAACCATTGGAATGTTTCGATGACTAACCTACTTGGTGTCCGCCTTCCATTTCTCAAGCATTTCTCAAGCATTTGAGTGTTCCAATGATTAACCTACGTGGTGGCCACCTTCCATTTCTCAAGCATTCCTCAAGCATTGGAGTGTTCCAATGACTAACCTACTTGGTGGTCCACCTTCCATTTCTTAAGCATTCCTCAAGCATTGAAATATTCTGATGAACAACGTTCTTGGTGGCCACCTCCCATCCTCAAGCATCGAGGTGACTAACCTAGTTTGGGAGCCACTCTCAGTTTCACTCCTCACTACGGCCACGACCGATAGATGATTGTATTGTTTTCTTCTCCGCTTCTAGTGCCCCCATCTAAAAGAAACGCCATCTCAATTCCATATTTGAGATACAGGGTACGCCAGGCTTTTATCATCTACAGCGAAAAGGAGTAACCACGAGAAGCCACAAGGAACTGCCATCGGGAATATTCCGTCACCAATTACGATACCACGCCTTGACTTCTTCTACGTTCTAAAGCAAACTAGTGACTGGAATTTTGTACAAATTAATCCAGGCAAGTAAAATCGTACTCTTGCTGCTACCTAACTTGCAACTAATGACAAAACCATTCCCCTGTTTGCAGATCCAATTGAGCACAGGATGCTGCGCTTATTCCATCATTCAACACGGAATTACCTAATACCTCGAGGAGCAATATGGAGTTTTATTGCCAAGAATCTTATTGGAGGTATTTCGTCACCAACCACCACCACCACACTCTACCTTGAATCCGACATTCTGCAGCAAAAGAGTAACTGGAATTTCTACAAGTCTTTCCAGGTATTCTTGCTTTCTGACCTTAACTGCAATTTGGAGAAACCATTCCCCCTTGAGAGCCAAATTTAGATTAGAGGATGCCGCACTTCACTTATTCAATACGAAACTTTGTTCTATAGCAGTGACACTAGTTCGTCAATACATTAATTCGATCGTTCTAAAATTTGAAACCATGTCAAATCCCGGACGAGTCATGACGATGAAATTCTGGGAAATTAAACCATTGACCTAGGAGCACAAACTAAGTGCAAAATCATACTATCCCCATCATTTTTACAAGACATTGCCTATTTCAGTACCTTTGTAAACTAGTGATAGATATTTAGGAAATTTTCAATTTTTTTAATTCCACCAAATAAAATCTCACTTCAATGATGGGCTAGCCTCGCTCCTACCGTAACCTCGAGATGCAAGAATCCAGTTGAAGATATTTCATTGCCGACCACTATAACCCGCTTTCAAACTCTGCATTCTATCTGCAGCAAAAAAAAGGTGACTAGAATCTATATATACGCTAGTGCGAAGAAACTCACCTACATGCTGAGAAATCTCGAGAAAATCGTAGAGAGTGGGTATCGGCGATGGACGACTGTCACGAGCAGGATCGGCGGTGGAGCTGCTGCAATTCACTCGTAATCGTCCAGCCCGCTGCTGCAGCTGTGAAGAAGATTGGCGCCAGGGGAAAAATTGCAACTGGATCTCTAATCTCCTGCGCATGTGATGATGCCCATGCTTGCTACTACTGGCCCAATTTTCATGTCGATTGCGCAATTCACATGGTAAAGCCAAGGCTATCATACACATGGACCCTATGTAAACTGTCATCGCCATTTCTACATGAAATCCACTGCCAAAATGTTTCTTATTTCTCTTTTCTACATCATTTTTCGACTTGTCTAGGGATTGTCTCTATTGTGCATCTCTGACCATAACCCACTTTGCAACTTGGATCGACTAGCCACTTTAGCAATCTTGAATGCTACCAATACTATACCAGGTCACTCTTAAACTAAGAAAGAAGAAACTCTTCAAAAATGCTAGAATTTATTGGAAGCCTTCCTGAACACCCGAAATCGTGGCGGAGGTGGCATCTCTAGAATCTAGAAGGTTGATTTGCAGACTTGAACTAAAGAGTAATCGTCTCAAGAATGGGATTCAAGACCCGCTAACTTAGTGCACAGATTCAAGGCATGTGCAGAGATTCATGTCGGAAATGCCTTCAATTTTAGTTTCTTCGCCATCCCCAGGCTAGCTCCAAGTCCCGCCCAAAGACACAAAAATGAGATCCTACCTTATCTGTTCCGAGGTAAGTTACAAAGATTGTCGCTCACTCACTTCAAGTACACTCCACTTGAATTTTTCCCCCAAAAGACAAGAAATCCTCCACGATTATGATTGAAATCGGATAACTTTAGCAGTACGGCGGTACCGTGAATGTGCGCCAGCTTAATACCTACAAGCCCAAAAGACTAAACCTACTCATCTCTTTAAGTGGCCCTACTACTTGAGAGTATGACTGAGGTTTAGCGGCAGAGTTTAGGGTAGTTTTATGCTTATTTAAGTGGTGAAACGTTTGGCAAGCTTCTAAAATCTTTGATCTTCTGAAACAACAACCAGCAAAAAGTTTCACAACCAGTGTCTGTTTTTTTGGCAACATATAAGTAGCATATGTGTAAAAGGGGCCGGCAGCAACAAATATATGTAAATAAAAAAAACAAACAAACAATTAAATGTCTAAACCGACGGGAGGACGTTAAGTTCCCCCCCACGAACATTTCGGGATGTCAGATCCGGGCAGGGGCAGCCGCCCGTCCAGAAAATCCAGATTTTCTGGACCCGACCGAAAACTGCTGCCCGCCCGCCCGATTTCGAAAAAACTATTGCCCTTGCATTCTTGAAGGCCACTTATCCACAAATCCCATATTGAGTGCACTTCACCTTGTGACCTTCAAGGTCCAAAATCCAATATATATGTTCACTTCCATCAAGTAAATAAGCAATTGACTGGGATTTTATTTTCAAAGTGAACCCGTCAATAAAACATGTAATTAACTTGGAAGTCAAAAATATTACAAAACCCTCATTAGCTCTGAGGTTATAATTTTTGTGACTTACCATTGAAAGGGTCTTTGTCATTTTAAAATGGAACTAAAATTAGTTAGTTTTTATATTTTAAGTATTATAATATTTTATAATTTTATAATTTTTTAGTTCATACCTTCTATTTTCACAAAGTTTTCATATGCATTTAAACTAATTAAGTGTGATTGAATGTAATTAAGTCCAATTAATCTTGATTAATTCTAATTAAGCCCAATTAAATCAGAAAGCATGCTTACCAAATTAATTAAGACTAATTAATTATAAAATGTACCTACTGGAATTAATCATGATTTATTGATTCTCTGATTTTTTGATTTACTGATTTTTTGATTTACTGATCTACTGATTTCTGATTATTGATTTACTGATTTGCTGATTTTTAATTAAGCATGCAACATCTCTCCTGACTCTTGCCCTTCTCATCTGGTGGAATCTATTCTTGACAATTCGACCAAAGCGATCCAACGTAAAAATAGCTATCCTTTCCTTAGAGTTTGTTTTCTTTTTGAGGCACCCAAATTAATCAATTTAACAACAATTGTTGTAGTAAGGATCTTCAAAATAGAGAGCTTTGCTATTATTAGGCTTTTGCCCCTCTCAAAATGACCTTGTTGATTTAGGGTTTTGTAAAAATGGCACATGTCTTACTCAATTGGGCATTTCTACACTTCAATTTGTCTCCTTTGATTGTCCAAATGCTAGCATAAACTAATTGTCCATAGATAGAACTTTTAAATCAACATTGTACAATTTAACCTGGGTGAGTTGATCATTGCATAGGTTTCTTCAATGTGTATGTACATGAATTCTATCTTGTTGCTATGTCAACAACACATTCTTCATTTTCTACTTAGGTTTGAATGAATTTCAATTGGAGGGTTTTCCTATTAGTTTTTGTTGAGGGTTTCTACAGGAGGCCGGGAGGCTGTAGGAGGTAAGGGGGGAGAGAGGCAGGGTCGAAGCAGCGGGTATCTAGTGCTCCCCGAACCTCTCCCCCCATTCCACCCACCTCTTCGGGATCTGAAAGGCCGCCCAACGGCCGCTCAAACGCCTCACCCACAAGTACATAAGCCCTACAGGCCAGAAGCCAGAGCGAACATTGAAGCCCGCACACCAGAGACGCAGCGCAGCCCAGATCCATACCCTACCACAACCAAGGAATGCAACCGAAGTTGAGGACCGCATCAAGCCAACACCGAAGCTCGCACTCCAGAGCCGCCGCGCAGCCCAGACCCACACTCTATAACAACCGAGGAGCACAACCGCATTTGAGGACGGCACCCAGTTAACACCAAATCTCACACCTCGGAGTCGCTGCACAACCCAGATCCACACCCTGCAACAACCAAGGAACCCATGCGAAGTTGCGGACCTGCTACAACAAACTGTAGCCACCGAGAAGCACAGGCACACATCATACAAAGCCACCGCCCATACCAGGAACCGGCGAAGCTACCGCCCACAAGGATACGGAGACCAGATTGTGAAGATTACATCGAAGTGGAGGAGAGCATACCTATACTAGTTGCACTGATTGAGTAAGATCTTGGTAGACTTAGAGAAAACGCTTATCTTGGTGCGTAGAGAAACTAAGATCCTGGTGCGAATTAGAAGCACCTATCTTAGCATGATAATCTTGTGGAGAGAAAGAATCAGACCCTGGTGAGCCCGTGTTGAGATTAGATCAAAGTTGAAGAAATCAGATTTAAGCCTACGCACCGGAGAGGCTGCACTGACCTTAAAAGAGTGATTGAGTAAGATCTTGATTCGACTTATCTGTGAAGAGTAAAATTTGTTTGAATTTTAGCATCCGAAACCCCGGCCCTTGATATTATAAAGTCTGTGAGGACAACTAAGGTCGCAAACAGCAGCCTAGCTGCTATACAGGTCTTGAGTGAAGCAACAAATTGTCGCGCCGCCGAACTGCCGCCGATTGCCGCCGATTGCCGCCGACTGCCACCGACTGCCGCCGACCGCCGCCGACCGCCAATGAACTGCTGGGTGCTACCAAGGTAAAGTTTCTAACCACCCATCAATTATATAGGTGTACATAGAAAGCACTCACTAAGTAAGATAGTCACCCACATTGGAGCATTTCTCACATAATGCACACACATACACATAAATTCACAAACAAAAATTTCATTTCATTATAGTAGTCTTTCACTTAGATTGCACACACATAATAGCCCATTAGGCACATAGCATTTTCAATTCCTAGAAGTAGAAATAGGCTAGTTAGTTAGAAATGAAGGTTGCTTATGCAACCATCATTACTCTTGTTCTTTGGCTCATAGCCACCTCATATTGGACAAACTCTCATGGTGTAAACTCACACACATTACATGCTTGCTTTTTCCCAAAAATCAATATCCAAGAAGGCCCACAACTTAATTTGTGGAATGGATTTGAAATAAGGGTGATAAACTTTGTTCTCTCTCCACAACACCTATGTCACTTACTTAAAAATTGTACTTGCCACAGAATGTCTACATCCGCAAATGTTGCTGCCACTACCAGGAAATTGTTTGAGCAAAAAATGATAATATGGACATAATGTTGAATGGTCAAAAACGACAAGTTGGTGTTATGATTGTGTCAAGTTAAAAGAAGGCTAAGGGCAAAGAAATTACACCCCAACACCCCCCCTTTTGGCTTGGATATCATGCACTTAATGCAATTGCATGTGAAAATGGTGAACCACTAGAACCAACACTCTCCGTTAGTGAACTTGTCAAATTTGGGATGGTACATGATGAGGCATTGGAACACCTAGAGGCAGTCCCCTCCTTTTCATACATTCTCCAAGAAGCTTGGCCTTCTAAGAGAATAGATGGAAAAGAGGGTGGGCATTTCAATCTCACCCAAGTCCCCTTTGATGTAGAGGTGGATGAGGGAGGATTTGCCCTAGACTATCAAGTAGCTATAACATTTGAGTTATGTGACCGGAATTTGTCAAGAGATGAAATACTTGCAAAAACGGAGGCTAGATTGAAAATTATGAACATTGAATTAGGAGAAATGCTAGGAGAACCGATAGCTATCCTTTATTTTCATGGCTCTAAGAGGTGGAGTGGTACAATCAAACTCCACCTCAAAAATCCAATGAAAGATGCCAATGACCTTCTACAAGGTATAAGGTCATTTATCCTCAAATTGGATAATATAACCTATTGTAGAGGGAAGGTCTTTAAATCATTTGATTCAATAGCCATTGCAAGCTTACTATCCGTCAAAATCTCCAGTCCAACACTAAAAGACAAAAAATGGTTTCAACTCCACGAAGAGATTGTAAAGGATAGTTTCAAACGAGGATATGAGTTTGAAATTACCAATGTGCAAAAAAATGATAGTGCAGAATTTGCATGGATAAAAACACCATCTCCGGACCAAGCTAAGAAAATCAAAACTTACAAGATTTCATTCTTCAATGAAATCATGGAAGTTAACTTTGCTAGCACCGAAAAACTCTCTGAGGATGATAAGGCTAGAAAGAATGCGGTGATTTTAATTGCAAAAAACCTAAACAAAACCAAAACAACCACAGCCTTAGAAGAGGGTATAAAGAAACTTTTTGGAGAGGAAAATGTAGCGGGTATCTTCTTTAGATTGGAAAAAAGAAAACATGTAGGATCATGCAATGTGCAATGTCTAAATGCGACAGTCTATAAGAAATACGTGAAACAAAACCATCCGATTCTTGGCAAATACGTGGAATTTTCACCCCACCCCAAGAGTCTAGATGGAATTGACGCTCCTTCCCCGCTAGAACTTACTAGACTAGGGTTTGCCGATGTTAACACAGCACTGGCCAACACAATCCAAGCCTTGGAGAATGCTCCCTCAAAAGGCTACACAAAGGCGGACTTGAGCAAAATGGTAGAAGAAGCGGTCAACAAAGGAGCAGTGGTAATTCGGAAAGAAATGAGCCTCCTCAAAGAAGAAATTGTAGAAGAAGCAAAAATATATGCAGACAAAGTCCAAGCAGAGTCAAATCGCAATTCAAGAATACAAATTGCACTCCTCCAAAAACAAATGCGCATCACACTGGAAACTCTCCAAGCCGATCGCCCCGACACACCCGAAATAGAAGGTCACATGGATACGTCAAACTAGTTTTGACATACGTAGCGACAAGAAAATATAATGCAATAAAAATATATTTATATACAGAAAATAACAAACCCCAATACAAATATCGTATAGTATTATTAAATACTACACAAAAAATACACAAAAAATATATTTTTAATACAAACAAAATAAACATAGTATTTATCAATACTACCCCAAAAGTACAAACAAATAACATACAAATTAAAATCAAAACTAAGTTACTTATTGAACACATTAAAAATAACATACAAATAAACAACCAACCTCTAATACACAACAAAAAGAAACACACACAAACAAAAACAAAAAGACAATACACAACAAAAATCAAAATACTAAATACCAAACACCCCACAAACCACCAAACAAAGCACCAAACGGCCTCGGCCTACCGGCCTCGCCACAAAATAAAACAAACAAAACACTCACACTACCACAACTCCTATTACACATTTTTTATAAACACAAAATTCATGCAAAAACAAACCAAACACACATACTACTCCCCCAAATATACACAAAAACCAATACATGTCCTACCCAACCTATTTACCACAAGCAAATATATACTAATAAAATATTATAAAATAAATAAATAAAATCCAAAAATCAAACAACACCAAGGATACCACTTCGTTAATAAACTAGCGTTATTACAATGCGGAGACATTGAAACCAACCCAGGGCCAATGCCAGATGTATTGAGTACACACCCAACGATACACAAACAAAAAGCTAGAACCTACTTCATCCCTAACACAATTAAACTTCACCCGGAATACCAACACCTCGCAAACATGTTTGCTCCTATATTAAAAAATGATCACCCGTCGCACCAACAATCAATTTTGACGTTCCCACACCTGCACCAATACATACAAACGATAAACCACTCACCTTTACCCCATATACTATATGCCATTATTACAACAATTAGCTCTTCAATAAATACATGCAATAATATACTAGCTCAACCTAACACCTATCACTTTAACATAGAATGGACTAACACACTCATAAACAAGTTAGCCAGCCTTAACAACCCCCCAGAAAGGCATATCCGTACCCAACACCCCTATACCAAATTTGTCACAACACACCAAGACATAATACAACCTCATGACTCGATAAATAAAAAATTATATAATTTCATATACAGCCAAGAAATGCTGCCAACTCCAACTGAAATCCAAAACAAATTTCCCTTTCTGCCAGATAAACTAATACACGAATCCCTTCGATGCTTTGAAACATTAAATGAATACTCCCACCCGCCACCACCCCCAAACATCCCCACACAAACAACAAAAATAAACATCACCACCAACCAAGAAACAAACATAATAACCTGGAATGTAGCATCACTTAACACAGCCTTACCCAACCTACAAAGCCTCATTACCCACACACAAACAAACACAACAATCATTGTTATTCAAGAGACCAAACTCACAGCAACAAAATCCACAAAATACATCCAAAACTTATTCCCCCAATATAAATTCATATTTAATAACACACACACACTCACAAGGTGTCTTCATCAAAGAATGCCTTACACACAAGGAAGGGGTGGACTGCTCATACTCATACACAACAAATATGCCTTCCCCGGGAATATCACCAAAATCCCAACGCCTCTAAACATCTCTCCGTATCTCCAAATAATACGAATAAACAATCAACCACTACAACCATGGCTAATTATCCACATGTACATGCCCACACATATAGAGGATATCCAACTCATACCTAACATAAAAGCCACAATCACCGATCAAATCACCGCCCACCCAAATCACATATACAATCTGTGCGGGGACTTTAACCGTGATATTGCACTTATTGGTAGACAAAACGACAATCTTAATACACCACCACAAGACATAGATATACAATGGAAAACCTTTACTACATCTCTAAACTTAGAATATATCCCAACAAATACCACATTCTCAAGACAGAGTGGCAACAACTATACATCCACCAGCCTGATCAATGGCTTCTATATTAACTCACAGGATAATGGCAGATACTCCTCTACAACAAACACCCATATGGACCTAAACTCAGACCATTATCCAATCACCCTGCATATACCACACAACGCATTACTAGCAAGACCCATACCCCAAAACAACAATACGCATACTAGGATTCTAAACCCGATACCACCTGACAACTTGGGAAAGTTTAATATTAAGTTTTTTGAAGAAAACACCACGCAAATTGACACCCTAATCACCCTCCTTGAAAATCACGACCATCTCACATGCACCCAATGGAAAGAGGCATGCGCTACATTAGACAACATAATAGAAAAATTTCCAAAAACCATAAAAGAAACATGTAGTGCAACTCCAATACAACAACTTACAAATCGCACAGTCCAACAAGGTGGCTTCCTACCGCGCAAACTAGCTAAACAATGGAAAAAACACCTAGCTACATACCATCTTATTAGAAAAACTATATACATTACAAAAAATGACCCGAACTGGCAAACGCACCCAATACTAACTGAAATACGTAACCACCAACATGTACAAATCCCCCACCCTCCAACAACAAACACCTAGCTAAATGTATAGATAGACGAAATAGCAGCTATCGCAAAAACCGCCAATAAACAAGCTAGAAACATAACCACCAAATATACTAAAAATTGCATACTAAAAGAAATATCCAAATATAGACAACTCTACGAAAAGAGCCCTAAGAAAGTAAATAGGAAAGTATTCAAAAACTCCGAAACCTCACCGCTTGACTCCATCACGGATAGACAAAACAACATCCTAACCAACCCTGAAGACATCGCAAAAGAAATTTACATACAACAATCCATTAGTAACCGCCCCACAGTTCCCACTTGCCACCACCAACCAAGACACCCACAACATTGTACATGTAGTGTAAGACAATACCCATGGCACAACCTTGACAGCTTTACCATAGACCAACGAGGAGAACCTCAAATCCCATTCCATACATACTTTGATCAAGCAACATATGATCTATGCCTAAAAAACCTTGGTAATAATAAAGCCCCTGGCCCTGACAAAATTCCCAACTCAATTCTAAAAAACATGCCACCACGTTTCCACAAACTATTGTTTTTATTTTTCAAACATTGCTATAAAGATAAACAAATCCCTGCATCATGGAAAACTAGCCTCACAGTTCTACTTTACAAAAAAAAGGATCCATTACAACTAACGAACCATAGACCTATCGCTCTAGCTAACACCATATACAAACTTTACACAAGCACATTGACATCTATCCTCTCTGCCTACGGAGAAAAACACCAAACACTACATGATAGTCAAGAAGGATTTAGAGTAGAAAGAGGAACATCCAGACAACTCCAAGTACTTATTGCTGCATTAGAAGATGCAAGATTCACAAACCAAGACATCTACATTCTCTACATAGACTTCAAAAATGCATTTGGATCTATTGACCACGCAAGACTCCTAGCCATAATGAAAGACCTCGGATACCCAAATGATGCCATAAAACTAATTGGGAACATATACTCACAATCCACTACTATATTCACTGGAGTACATTTTGGTAAAACACGGCCTATGCCCATTCAAAGAGGAACAATACAAGGAGATACCCTAAGCCCATACCTATTCCTCATATTTCTAGAACCCCTCCTTAGATGGTTACAACAAGGAAATAACGGATACACATTCGGAACCTCTAAAGTAAAAATCTCCTCAGCAGCATATGCCGACGACTTAGCAATCATTGCTAATAAACTAAAATCCCTACAAATACAACTCAACAAACTTGACAAATTTTGTGAATGGGCCGGCATGGACCTTGGGATTCCCAAATGCGCAGTAATTGGATGCCCAAACAAATCCAAAATGAGCCCCATAGCATTCAAAGTCCATATTCAAGCACGGGGGGGGTCACTTAGTGCATTTTAAAAACGACGTGCGGCATAATATAGGGAGGATTAAATTCGTTTGACATAAAATTTATAAAAGAATTCCAAATAATGAAGGGTCCATTAAAAGTAGACAATCCCATTACAAGTAAGATAGATAGGTATAAAATATGGGCCATTCCTTTTTTGTAAAAATAATATAGGGGTTGAAAATAAGGATCCTAGGATGTATGTTTAGTAGAATCAATTTTGTGCGCATGCCTCACGAGGGATGGATGAAAAATGACTCATTATTTACCCAAAAATGGATGAAATTGTAAGCCTAACCCTAACTCTCTTCCCGACACCTCTTGGTGGCTTCTCTCCCTTCTCTTGGTGGCCTCTCATTTTTCATTTTTCCTGTGAGAGAGAGAGAGAGGTCATTTTGCAAGCAATCAAGCAAACTTGCAAAGCTACTTGCTTAGAGTTCGTTTCAAACACACTCCTCACAAATAAATGACTTAGTTTCTCGTTTCTTGTTTCAGGTGAAGAAATCAGGTAAGGAAAAAACCGAACCCTCTAGCAAAAAGAGTCTCTCTGTTTTTCTTCGGAGGTTTAACTTCGTGATGGGTCATAAGGGTTAAGTTGTGGCAGAGTCTTAGTTTCTTAGCCCACACTTGTGTATGGCCATGGAAGGAAGTGCAGTGTAATCATGAATTATTAGCAGTGTTGTGTTTTGATTTGAATTTGAGTTTGGTCGAGTTGCTTTGGACTAGTACTATTGGAGGTGGTGGGGGTTGAAGGAAAAAATTAGGTTTTATAAAGAGAGGGTTGTGTTGAGTGTGACCTAGTTTGGGCATTTGTGAACATTTTTTCTGTCTATGGTGTTGGTGAGTTTTTAATTTTTTTAAATTAAGTTAGGTGAGTGAGTTCCAGTGTTGCAATCTACGTTTAGATCTGCAGTGACAGTGAACATCAGCAAGGTAAAGGCACATCATCGCATTGTAGGAGGGTGCAATCTGGGAACCTCTGATTTGTCACATATTCACCTATTTGCTTGGGGAGGTCACTCCCTCTTTAATTAATGCACACACGTGCGCTCTAGACCTATTTATCGGGGGGCTATTTACCTTGTAGAAAAGATTATAAGGTATGGTATTTTTCAAAATAAAGATAAATGCTTGTATTTTAATACACCCTATCAGTAGTTATAAATTTTTGGGGGAATCATTTAAAAATACCCTATTTTACTTATACTGCATTTTTTTCCCTTCCCGGCACGTGGGTAGAGACCATTAACTCCACAGTTGGTTCAATAACTTTCAAGCAAGCCACCCTGCAAAGTCATCCATCCAAGCATTTTCAATAGAAAATTACCTCTTTTCATCCACTAGCACAGACCCTACCCTAGACCCCCTACCCCTAGTAATTGTTTCCACGCTATTTTGCATGTACCGACTAGATAAAAGAGGCCATTATATGTCATGGTATTTTACATGTAAACATGTTTCACTATTTTAAAACCCCCTATATTATATGTACGTTTTTTGCAAAATTTACCTACAATGAATATATTAGACCCTATTTTTTATCGCACGTTGTTTCTACGATTTTCGCCAGTGACCTCCCCGTGCCTATTTGTTGAGTTTCGGATCATGGGTGTGAGCGAGGTTTGGACTGGGTCACAGGATTCTTAGTTTTCATGTGAGAGCTAGTTGAGATGTAAGTTTGAGGGATATATGAGCTTCACATTGGACTACTTTTCTTCGACCAAGGGGGAAGCTTTTGTGTAGATTTTTCTTAATTTTTGATTTTGGGTGAGGTGAAACTGGGTGTTTTACATAACATAATGTAACAAGTGCAGGAAGTAGGATGTTGAAGAAAGCATGTGCATTTTATCGAAGTGAATTTCCCTTCTAATGCGTTGTAAACTCACAAAGTTTTTTGCTTCTACCTCTGAGACTATTAGACTCGTCCTCTTCTGTGTTGAGCTTCGGTTCGAAATTAATGAAATTATGTGTTGAGCTTCAGCCGTAACAAATTTAAGTATGATCACATGGATAGCAAATGGATTGATGTAGATTGCGTTATATTTACTATAATCATGAGCTACAATTTTACAAATGAAATGTACACTCTAGATAGGAATGATTCAGAGCAATTGTCCAAGTTTGTGACAGAACGAACTATATAGGGTTCATGACCAAGCTTGGTGTGTTTCACACTATGTAAGTATTGTACACTATGGTTTTGGTCTTCACTAGTATGTAAATTGACTTTGAATGAAGGATTTTTACAGAGTGGGTATTGTGTTTGTGAACACACACTCACTCTTGTTGTGTTTCCATCCTAAGCCTTGTTGTTGTGTTTCCACTTTAAGTTTTTGTACTTGGTTTTTGCAATGGTAAGTATTCTTTATACCTTTTTGTTGCCATGTTTTCTCCCACCACTTTTGCATTGCATACACTTTTAAATTAAAAAAAATTAATTAAAAGGAATGTAGACCACAAAAAATTGCAATGACATGGGCATTATAAGTAATGGTAGGGTGCAAAAAAATAGGCCGTTTTAGAAAATTAAGTAATTATAGGGAGCTTTTAATTCGTGCCTTGGAGGTAAATAGTCCCTAAACAAATACCCCTCCACCGCATGTGGTGCACAAAAATCCAATAGAGTGACCCCCCGTGTATTCAAGCCACCAATATACACTACAGAAACGAACCTATTCCAGTGTTGAATCAAAACGAGCCATATACATATCTTGGTATAAACCTAGCCCCCTCACTAAAATGGAAAACACAAATACACACCACCACCACCAAAATCGTAAAACAATGCAAAGAACTAGTAGCCTGCCCAGCCACTATGCAACAAAAAATTAATATGGCAGACACAGTCATACGGGCTGGAATTGCATACAGCTTCTATGCTGTACCATATTCCTTACCTGCCATCAAGAAACTAGACAAAAAGATTATCGCCCTCCACAAAACAATATGCGGAATTCCAAAATGCACATCAAACATAGCCACGCAACTCCCTCACAATCTATTTGGAATAGAAGTCTTCTCACTTAAAAAAACCTACCTACGATATATCGGTGAACAACTACAACATGCCCTTAATGACACAGGAAGACTAGGGAAAATCTACAATGGACTCCTACAATCTATATTAGCAAAATTTGGTGGCTCTGAAGTAATACCCCGCATCAAATATCACCATTGTGTCCGCTCACCTATAACTAGAATACTATTCCTACTCAAAAAAGAAGCTGGAGTCCACTTAAAAAGTACAATGGACAATTTCCTATTAAACACTTCCCCACTCGAAAATGTTTGGATGAAAGAAGCACAAAGCATCCACGGCCTAAACCCTCAAACATCGCTTAAACTACTACAAAAGTTACTGATGCACAATATACTTAGGCTAGAGCAAATCACCCTACCCAATGGCCTTAATATGATGAGTCCAACCGATTTTAGAAACTATCATTCTAGCCCCACCAAACTAATTAAAAGTGCACTAAACATTGCTCAACAACTATTCTGCCACCCATCATGTCCCCCGCAATGCCGACAACCGTGCCCTCATCACCGTCCCCCAAGAACACTAAAAAACAAATACATTATAATAAATCACTACATTCTTCCTAGACAACCCGAACCCCCAGTACACCCCTCAAATCCACCCCACCCGCACCAACCCCCCCCCCACCAAGAAACGTCTTTAATAACCCTAAACAATTCCCTATCTACATCATCCTTGATCATAAACAACGACACTACACTGACTCCAATGGGATAAAGAGAAATGATACATCATATCTATGCCAATGGATAATAAGAAACAATAACACATACAAAAAATGACGAACCCAAAGAGACTTATTTCCTTGGTACGACACTAATACATGTACCCATAACATTGAACTATTAACTCAATACTATACCAAAAAACAACACAAACATTTCTCAAACCTAATAAATGCCCACTTCGCTATATAACAATAACGTGATATAAGATATGTTACCCCCGCTACAATTATACCAATGGCACATATCTCTATCTACGAATGCAACCCCGAGAGTGATATAGAAACCAACGCCAACACTATACAAACACATTTTGATGTCGCCCACATATATGAAGATAATGGGCGACACCTCATCACCATCCCCAAAACCAGACTACACTGGTTATGGAAACAATACCAACTCGTAAAAAACACCCCACATGGACTAGAACCACCCACACAATCATTTGAAACTAAAATTGTATGGCTATACCAACGATACAAATACCGCATCGCAAAGAATGATCCTTTGAAACTAGCCCAATATACACTACCAACACCAATATTAAACTTCCTCACCACATCATTTAATGTTAACCACTCATACTTTTCATCTCCAGTCACATGCCCTATACACCTCAACCAATTCTACTCACCATTTCCAAGAGAAGAAGAAGAAGAACTCCGGTCTCCGGAGGAGACCGGAGTGAATAAAGTGTCTGTTCGTAGAACATCCTAGGCCATGCCTTACGGCATTAGCGTTAGATGTAAAACTACTTCGCCCTTTGCAGGACGTAGACACTATATTTGGTAACCAGTAATAAGTTCCAGTTAGTCGGTTATTATGTTTGGGGTAGTTAGTGGGGGGATTTGTATCGGGTTGGGCGTTTTATTTATTTATGAGAGGTCTTGGAGATCATTGATAGTTTGTCGATTTTCTAGCCTTTGTTTGTGGACTAATATGGAATGTGCATATTGTGTGGCAATTATGTTAATTTGTTTAAACGTGTTTTTAATTTTTGTGATAGGGAGTGCTAGCGTTGCTTCCAGTTTTTTCATTGATGGGATATGTGTTGTGCCTCTTGCTCCTGCAACTAGTACCATGAGTGGGGCTACGTTCCAACCTTTTGTTATGATGTTGTTTATGAGTGGTTGGTATTTTATGATTTTTCTATCTAAGGTTTCAGCGGCGAATCTATCATTGCAATATGTGAATTCGATGAACTGTATGGTAATGTCAGGTGTAGGGGCTTCTGGGGGGGGTGGTTATATGGATGGCCTATGATGCATAATATGTCCGGTTTGAGCCTAGCGTTGCACCGACATCTTTGGGTATCACATGTACATGGGAGTAGCCATGTGGGGACTGTGTTTTCTTGGGGTATTTCATTATGCGTTCCTGCATTCATTAATGTATAATGTCTTGATATTCTAGTTGATAGGATTAGTTTACGTATTTTCCATACCGCTTTGTTATGCCTTTTTGTTATTAGTGCATGGATGTGTTGTTGTTTGCATTTAAGTAGTACGTGTAGCCATGTGTCTGCATCTGTTGTGTTGCAGATAGGACATGTTCTTGATGGGAAGGCTTCTCTGCCAAAGAAGAGTTGTTTTCGAGCGTGTCCCATATATTGTCCAGTTCGGAATTTTATTAAGCATGTTTTTTGTTTATTTGTGATGGCTGGGTTTGTCCAAAAGTCGTTTGATAGTATTTTATCTATGTCGTTGTTTTCTAGCCATTTGTGTAATTGGTGGGTTTGGTTTGCTATAATTGTTAAGTTATGTTCATTGTCATGCTTGAGGATGTATTTGCTAAGGTGCCTTATGGGGCCCTTGTCAGGTGTTTCTTGCATGGAATGCCACCAGTCTTTTTGTAGGTAGTATGGTGTAGGGTGTGCATGTTCGTATGGGACTGCGGCATCTCTATGGTCTAATTTACATCCTTGTTTGGCTAGTGTATCTGCTTGGTCATTTCCTCTTATGTTTGTGTGGGCTTTTATTTTATGGAGTGTGGTGATTTGTGTACGGGATGTTAACATTTTAATCATATTTTCTAGGATTATTTTATCCGGGTGACTGTTATGACTAGTGGGGTGTTTGATTTGGGTATTTAGGAGATATAGGATGTTTAGACAATCTGTAAATATGTGGGCTGGCTCATTTTGATATGTTGTGGTGAGGAGTTGTAGAGTGTGGTGTATTGCCATCATTTCGGCTCGTAGTATATTTTGTAGTCCCGGTAATCTTTTTGCGATTTTTAGGTTCTTGAAAGGGTTGTAAATACCATAACCAGCTTTTTCACGCTTCCATTGTCCATTGTTTGTTTGTTTGGGTGGTTTGAATGACCCATCCGTGTAGTAGCAAAATTGAGGTGGGTATTTAAGCGGTAGGCATTGTTCTGGGTTGATATTCCATGGGTTGGTTGGGATTTGTGTGATCGGCGGGGGGGGTGGGTATGTGAGTTTAGTCCATTTTGTATTGCGGTTCACTAATGTGTCTAGTGGCGTTAGTGGTGCAATTTGGCTAAACATTTCGGGGATTCGTAGTGTGTTGGCAATGTCTTTCATTTGTTGGGTGTATGTCTCTGTTCCTATAGGTATATTTTTATGATGTATGCATAATACTTGTATTGCACGATTTTCCGTTCTAGGTTCAATTCTTAGTTCTGGGAAAATTGTTGGTTCTTCATAGATGATGGTGTCGGCTTTGAAGTGGGTTATAACATGTGAGTCTGGGAAGGGTCCATTATGGGGATTAGGGTTGTGATACCAGTTTTCGTCTGGCATTACTAGTATTGTGATAGAATTTGAGTCATTTTTTGCTGCAAGGCGGGCCCAATGGAGGGCTTGTTGAGTTTCGGTGTCTGTGTGCGGGTGTGCATAGCCATTGCCTCTCCATTTATGATGGAATGCTTTTCCAACTGATCCAAATATTACATCTCTAGGGAATGCCCAGGGAGTGAAATTGTCTGAATGTGGTGGGGCATGTTATTGGTGACGAAAAATATGAGTGTGTTATTTGAAATGTGTTTATGAAGTTTTCAAGGATGGTATTGGGGAGTGTGTATTGTGACAGTTTGAGGGGGTCCTTTTTGGGAGTTTTGTATTTATATCTTTGGTATAACCATGCCACTTCTGTTTCGAATGGTTGTGTGGGGGGTTCTAGGTTGTGTGGTATGTTTAATGCTGAGTGGTATTGATCCCACAACCATTTTAGTCTTGTTTCCGGAATGGTAATCAAATGTCTACCAGAGTTATCGTAGATGTGTGCAGTGTCGTGTTGGGTTTGGATAGTATATTGTGTGCAGGCGATATCATCTTCTGGGTTACATTCGTTAATGTGTATGTGGCATAGGGGTATGGTTTGTGGTGGGGGGACATATCTAGTATCTCTCATTTGTTCTTGGTTAAAGTTTATGTTTAGTATGTTAGTAAAATGTTGGTGTTGTTTTCGGGTGTAGTATTGTGTTAGTAGTAGAATGTTATGGTTTATGGCGTTTTGGTTATTCCAAGGAAACAACTCTTTTTGAGGTAGCCATTTGTTGTAAGTTGTTTCATTTGGGAGTGTCCATTGGCATAGATAGGATGTGTATTTTTTCGTGATTTTGTACTTATCCGTGTATGTGCCTGGGCGGTCGTTTCTTATGGTGTGTATCGGGAAGTGCGTTTGGTCTTTGAGTATGTATGCGGGTGGCTTTGGGTGTTCTATTGGTAGTAGAGGTGGCAGTTGAGTATGGTGTTCTTGTGTTCTTATGTGTATGTTATGATTTAGTATTTTATATTCGTTCTTCAGGGTGTTTGGTATCGTATGTCTTGGGCATGGGTGTGTGCATTGGGCAAGGCATGTTGGTTCACAGAATAATTTTCTAGTATATTCTAGTGCAATTTTCTCCATTTTTGTGGGTTTGTTGTAGTAGATTTTAAATTCATCGTTGCTCATTAAGTGTGTTCCATTGGGACAAGTTATATGTTTTAGTTCAAATATGTTATGTAATATTAATTTGTGGAGGTATTTTAGGGATATTTTTGGGGTAAGCGTTGGGATGTTTCGTGCTTGTGACATCTATTGTGTTTCTAATGGTGTAGGAGTGAGGGGGAAATTTTCGAGTGTGCTTTTAAGGTGAATTCCACTTGTTTTCTTTAATAAGTACAAAGATCTCGTAATTGGTGATCTCGTACAATCTTGGGGTGAGATACGTGTTAAATTTTGTGCTCCTCCGTGTTTAGCGAGTATGTGTTGTATTAATCCTTTGTATATTCTACCCAACCTACCTTTATCATTGAGGGCATTTATGAGTTGTTCTCCTATGCATGTTATGTATGCGTTTTTCAGTGAAAAAGCTTCTGCTCCAAACATATCATGTGGCAGTTGTGTGACGGCATTTGACATACATTTTGGTAGGCCACATATGGTTTTATGCAGTGCAATTATTTTCTTGTCTAGTTTCTTAATGGCCGGGAGAGAGTATGGGACGGCATAGAAGCTGTAAGCAATGCCAGCTCTTATGATTGTGTCAACCATTTTTATTTTTTGTTTCATGGTAGCTGGGCATGTTATTAAGAGCTTGCTTTGTTTGGTTAATTTAGCCGTGGTGATGTGTGTTTGCGTTTTCCATTGTAATGAGGGGACTAGGTTGATTCCAAGGTATACATATGGTTCGTGTTGGCTAAGTATGGGTATTGGTTGGTGTCTGAAGTTTATATTTACTTCTTGTAAGTGTGTTTTGAAGGCTTGTGAGTTTAGTTTTGACTTGTTGGAGCATCCAGTGATTGCGCATTTGGGGATGCCTAGATCCATTCCTGCCCATTCACAGAACTTGTCTATTTTGTCTAGTTGGATTTGGAGGGATGTTACTTTGTTAGCTAGGGCGGCTAAGTCATCGGCGTATGCTGCGGAGTTTATCGTATTGTTAGAGGTTTTGAAGGTGTATCCGTTGTTCCCTTTTTGTAGCCATCGTAGGAGTGGTTCTAGAAAAATAATAAATAGGTATGGGCTCAGTGTATCTCCTTGTATGGTTCCTCTTTGTATGGGAATTGGTTGTGTTTTACCAAAGTATTCTCCAATGTATGTGGTGGTAGATTGCGAGTAAATATTTCCTATCAATGTTACTGCGTCTTGTGGGTAGCCGAGGTCTTTCATGATGGCAAGGAGTCTGGCGTGATCTATTGAGCCAAAGGCATTTTTAAAGTCTATGTATAGAATGTAGATGTCTTGATTTGTGAATCTGGCATCTTCTAGTGCTGAAATAAGGGTTTGTAGTTGCCTTGATGTGCATCTCTCGGCTCTGAAGCCTTCTTGATTATCATGTAAAATTTGATGTCTTTCTCCATACGTGGAGAGGATGCTAGTTAGTGTGCTGGTAAAAAACTTGTATATTGTGTTGGCAAGGGCTATTGGTCTATGGTTATTGAGGCAGTATGGGCTACCTTTCTTATACAAAAGTATGGTAAGGCTTGTTTTCCAGGATGCAGGGATTTTTTTTGTTTATAACAATGTGTAAAGAATAGTAGTAGTAGTGTGTGAAATCGTGAAGGCATAGTTTTTAGTATGGCATTGGGGATTTTATCCGGTCCGGGGATTTTCCCATTTGCTAAATTTCGAAGACATATGTCGTATGTTTCTTGGTCAAGGTATGTGTGTAGGGGAACATTTGGTTCTCCTCTTTTTTCGATAGTGTACCCGTTCAGATCGTGCCATGGGTATTGTCTAACTCCGCATGTGCAGTATTGTGGGTGATCAGGTTGGTAGTGACATGTGGGAACTATGGGTTTATTGCTGATAGATTGTTGGATATGGATTTCTTGGGCGATGTCTTCTGGGTTAGTGAGGATGTTGTTATATCTATCTATGATGCAATCTAGTGGGGGTGATTCGTTTTCTTTGAAGATTTTTTTGTTTATTTTTTTGGGGCTTTTGTCGTATAGTTGTTGGTACTTTGATATGGCTTTTTTGATTTGTTTTATCGAGTATTCTGTTGTGATTTTTCGGGCTTCTTTTTTGGCTATTTTTGCTTTATTGGCTAGATCTTCTATCCATGTATTGTGCGGGAGAGGATGTATTGGAGGTGTTGGTAGGGTACTGTGGGTGTGGTTAGCAATTTCTTGGATGATGGGGTGGTTTCTCCAGTTAGGATTATTTTTAGTGATGTATATTGTTTTCGGATAAGATGGTAAGTAGTGAGGTGTTTTTTCCATTGTTTCTGGAGTTTTTTTGGAAGATAGCCTCCTTGTTTGGCAATTCTGTTTGGTAAAATCGGAATTGATGGTGCACTGCATGTTTCTAGGACTATACTTGAGATGTTAGTGATGAGGGTTTCTAGTGAGGTGCACGCCATTTGCCATTGCTCTGTTGTTAAATTTGTATTGGTTTGGAGTATTTGGGTGAGTTCGTTTATTTGGTTTGAATTGGCCTCAAAGAACTGTGTGTGGAAGTTTTCTAGGTTTTCCTTTGGTATAGGGTTTAGTATTCTTGGGGGTGGTTCCGGTTTGGGTGATGGCATTTTGGCAATCAATGTATTAGGTGGGATATGTAGTTGTATAGGTAGGTGGTCAGAGTTAAGGTCGATATTTTGGTTTGTGGTTGACTTATATTGGTTGTTATTTGGGGTTTTTATGAAGAATCCATCTATTAGGCTATTATGTGTGTAATTATTTCCTCCTTGTCTTGAGAATGTGGTGTTTGTTGTAATGTATGTTAATTCTAAGTTGTCCATGAATGATCTCCATTGGTAGTCTTCAGCTTGTGGTGGCGTGGTTTGTTGGTCATTTTGTCTCCCTATTAGTGCTATATCTCGGTGTCACCAAAAATCCTCCACCCTTCGATTTCGTCCTAGCCCGAGTGGAAAAGTTTATAATGACATGTAGAGATTTCTCTCTTTGTAACCCAATATATAATTCCAATCTACCCTTGGAATATACACAACTTGATTAACACCACACTATGTAGTTTTACATTCCTTAATGTCGGGCAAGGTTATATCCTTAGCCTTTTCTAATGTCCACCCGGCCGCTTTGGCCACGCATGCCTTCAAAGATATCCCTCTTGTGAATCGAGTCCTTGCCGTCGACTCCACACTACTACATGAGTTCTCGCTTATTGATTCCGTGCTATCACATGTCATCGTGGTTGATTCCGTATTGGTACATGACACTTCGCTTGTGGATTCCATGAGCACATAGGCTTTAAATACAAGTATTAAAAAATACTTATATACTTATCCTTGCCCTTCCTTCTCTAAGTTCTTCTTGATGTAAATCTCTATCAATGTCTTCCTACTAAACTTCAGAATAGTATAACTCCCACCCAACTTATGTTTTTCAAGTGAAATTTGGTACACTTGTTAAGTACCTTATCAAAAATCTCCACACCAAATTTTGGCACAAACAGAGTTCATATGCAAAAGTTATGCATGAAATTCTAACTCTAACTACTTAGTATGAATGCTGTGATAAAGCATCCGGTCATTAAAACTCTAATAACTTCCAACTCCTACGTCCAATCAATCTAAAATTTTGACACAAGATAGATATATAAGTTCAGAAGGTAGTGTCAAATTTTGGTATCCATATCTATAACCCTCTAAGAGATACATATTTTCAAACCTTGCTGCTTTGTTCCTAGACACCCTCCCCTTCAACTTTTAATAACTTTTTCATCCCAATGACTGAAGCTCTCAAATTTTTACCACAACTTCCATACTTTATAATAAACAATCCCTCAAATTTTCATACCCATTGAACACTCTGATCATCCATAATTGACAAATCTCTCACTATAAAGTTCTGCTCAAGTTCATAACTAATAAAACACTACAAGTAATGCACCTAGTACAATCTAGTCATTCTAAGTGCCACAAGTTTAAACAAGTTTGAACTCTCTCACTTCAATATGAATCTCAATGCAACAAGTTGAAGTTTACAATCAAACTCCAAATTCCTTAAATCCAATCTACTTCTAACAAGAGGTCAATCCCTCTTCAAGGCTAAATAGCCTTGGCTCTTCTCCTAAGAACTAAGCACACACATGTGCTCCTATCTTGCTTCCCACACACCCACACTTATAACCCGTGGGGTGCTTAAGGAGCACGAAGGAAAGAGAGGATGAGTGAGGGAAGAATGAGGGATTATATAGTGAGTTGAGAGGGAGAGAGGGCATGAGATAAGGATAGGGTGAGAGGATTAGAGCCTCCAATCACAACCCCTTAATCTTCTCCTTCTAAGTAGGGACTCATCCCATCCACAAGGCTCTCGATAAGCCTTCGAAATCTCCTCCTACTTTGTAGGCTCTCATCTAATATCCTAAGCCTTCCTCCCTCAAATGATCAACAAAGATCCTAATTCAAACATTTAACTAACTTTGGCTTTCTACCTACCACATTTTACCAAGGTATGTCCTCATACTACTTAAATCCACTCCACACAAGCCTAATGCTTCAAACTTAGCTTTCTTCAAGCTTCACTCTTTTTATATTTTTGTGAATAATCATAAATCAACAAAACACTACTTGTAATGTTTTACAAGTGTTAACAACACATGTGGACATCAATTTGGGCTCACACTTGGTTAAAATCACCACATATTATATAAACGTGATTAGGGTGGGCATTAATTTGTTCGGTTATAGTGATATGTATGGTGGGGATGAGGGGTACGTCCTCGTCGTGGGATGGCATATATATGTTCATTACTAACCAGGGCTGAAGGGGTTGATTGGCTATGCGTATTATTTGGAGAAAGGGTGATATGCTTGCAGGGGTGGGTATTTTAGACAAGTTACCGGGGAATGCATGTTTGTTATGAATGAGAGTGAGAAGACCCCCTCTGTGGCCTCTATGAATCATTCTTTGGCGCATAGTACGTGTGATGTTGTGCGTGTTGTTGAAGAAAAGTTTGTATTGGGGGAAAATGTTTTGTATATATTTAGTAGATTTAGTGGCGGTAAGTTTGGTTTCTTGTATGGTTATGGCTGTTGGGGGGTTTTGGGAGTATGTTGTTAGTTCGTGGAGGCATGACATTGCCGTGTTAAGCGATGCGGCATTCCAAGTTATGATGTATGTTTCTTGGCTTATGAGCGTTGTTGGCCTTGGTGGCGGGGTTTGGCTATTTAGTATCGGATAGATAGGGTGTGCATATTCTATGATAGGCTCTTTGCATCTTAATGCTTCTATAAGTAACTGCTGGGGTAGATATGGAAATGTGTCGTGTAAATCCTGGATATTTGGTGATTCAGGGTGTCGATATATATGGTCATATAGTTTACGGTGGATTGTGTTTGGGGGGGATATTTTATCTTGGTACATATTATGGAGTTGTGTATATGGATGTGGGGTTTCGACGTGTCTCTCTGGTGGGTTAGGTAGTTTTGTCATTTTTTCTAATATCAGTGAGGTCCAATCTGGGGTTGGCTGTTGTTGTAGGTGTATGTCACAGTCTCTAGTGGAGGGGCTAATTGTTGTAATTAGGGCGTATATCAGTCTGGGGGGCGGGTGGTTAGCATGTTGTTGTATGTAATTGTGCAGGTGCGGAAATGCGGTTGTTATTTGTGTGTGTAAGGGGTGTGTATTTTGGAATAGTGGTTTGAAGCTTGTGGCTAGGTGTTGGTATTCCGGTTGGAGTTTTATTGTACTAGGTATAAAATAGGTTGTTTGTCTTCTTTTATGGGCGGTTGGGTGGGTTTGTAGTAGATTTGGCATAGGGCCTGGATTGGTTTCAATGTCTCCACATTGTAATAACAAGAGGTAGTTGAGGATGCCTATTATTATTTTTATACTTTGTTGGGGGTTTTTAAGGTGTGGTTTTATATATTTTGTAGTTGTGATGTATTATATGGTAAGGGACTTGGTATTGGTGTTTGGTATTGGTATTGGTATAGGTCTTGATATTGGGTTTGGTATTTGTTTTGGTTTTGGTATTGGTATTGATAGTGATTTTGGTATTGGTATTGGGATTGGTATTGGTATTGGTATTGGTATTGGTATTGGTATTGGTATGTGTATTGGTTCTTGGTATTGGTATGTTGTAAGTATATTTGTATTTTACTGGGTGTGTTATGTGTATGTTGCTTGGTTTTGTCTTTGTTTATTTTCATGTTGTTTTTTATGTTGTCTTTTAGTTGAGTGGTGTTGATGGTTTCAATTTGGATGGAGGTATTTAGAAATACCTTTTTATTTTGTTTATGTATTTTTGGGATGTGTGTGTGTTTAGCTTGGAGGAGTATTGTGGTGTTGGTCGGATTTAGTTTAACGCCATTAGATCATCTTTGTCGCTGGATGAGTCTCCTTTGTCGAGCATGTCCGTAGATTCAAGGGCAGCCATGGTTTTGCTGAGGGCTTGCCTTAGTGTGGCCATTTCCTTTTTGAGAGCTTTGGCCGCTTTATCCGCTGCGTATGTGGCAAAGTTTTTCGCTTGTGTTGTGAGGCGTGTTTCCATAGTCTGCATTTCGTTGCGGACTATTGCGGTACCCTTTGCGACAGCCTCCTCTACTATTTTATTTATATCTTTTTTCCAAACGCATTGGAGGGGGCATTTTCCATTGCTTCAACTGTGTCAGCTAAGGCCGTAGTAACATCGTTGAAACCTAGCCGTGTAAGTTCCTCCACTGAGGGTTTGGATATTCCATCCAAGCTCTTAGGGTGGGGAGAGAACTCTACATATTTGTTGCATATTTTATGACTTTTCTTTACAAATTTCTTGTACACCGCGGCACTCAAGCATTGGATATTGCACACCCCCGTGAGTTTGCCCTGGGCGTCATTTTTGAAGTAAATATTTAGTATATTCTTTTCTCCCATGCATGCCCTAATTTCTGCCTCAAGAATCTCTTTGGGTTTTAACCTATTTAGGTTCTTTGCAATGAGAATTAGCGCATTCTTTTTTGCCAAATCATCACCAGTAGGTTTTCCCATTGATACATCTATGCATTCATGTCCGAAGGTAATTTTGTTTTTTCGAATGTTTATGACTTGTTCCGGACTAGTGGCAACTATCCATGCATAGTTGTGACTCTCTATTTTCCTTACATGTGTGATTTCGTAATTGAAACCTCTTTTGAATCCTTCCATTATCACTTCCTCATATACCATAAACCAAGGTTCATCTTTTATGGTATCGGTAGTAATTTTGATGGATAGCATTTCACTAGAAGCAATGGTGTCATATGATTTGCAAATTTTTGCTTTGTGCATCTTATTATCCGGTAAACGGATGATAAATGGGCGGAGGCCTTGGAGTAATTTGACTCCATCCTCTTGCACATTTTTTAGATGAATTTTTGCATGACCCGACCATTGTTTTCCTCCGTGTGTACACATTATGGCTATGGGATCGCTTATTTCCTCTCCAAGCATTATTTTCATATCATCAAGTCTTTTTATGATTTTGTCTAGTGCATCTTCTTTTGGAATAATCATATCATCTACTTGAAAGAACAAAGCGATATGGTAATCCATGGCAAATCCATCACATACATCTACATCTGAGGGAATTTGGGTGTGATGATAGTTTTGTTCCCCAAATTCATTCATACTTGGCCACATTTCTTGTGGGACGTATGAATAAGATGGTACATAGTCCTGACATTCTAAGGCTTCTTTGTCACTCATTCCCATTTTCACAAGTTCACTCACACTTTTGTGGGCTACTTCGTCAAGTCCTTTGCTTGCATTCAAGGCGTTAAGAGCCTTGAATCCAAGCCATAGGTGTGTGTTTGTTTTTGACGTGTTGTTTCTATTTTTATTCTTTTCTACTATGGTTAGGCATGCAAAGCTAGATGTTCTTTTTTTTGATTGTGAGGTTTCCATGTCTTTAACACCATCAAAGCTCTTGTCCAGGTTTCGTGAGTAGGCCATTCTGCAAGAGAGGAATATTTGAATGTTATTTTTTGTGTTTGTTGGAGTTCTTCTTTTTTTCCTAGACAAATCCCCATTCCACTTATGAGCAAGTGGGGCTTGAAGGGGAGATGTTACTAGGAAGAAGATATGATTAATGTGTCTACTTTTTTCCCTATCTTTTACTAATGTTCTTAGTTTATTAACTTTATTTTTATGCATAAGTCCAAAAGAGTGTGAGAGGGTGTGAATACACATATCTCTATACATTATTTTCCTTGTTTTGTTTATGTTTGTAAGACAATAATTCGGACTCCAATCATGTGATGTGTGTGAGTTTGCACAGTGAGAGTATTTCCAATATAGAGAGGCAATGAGCCATAACACAAGAATATGGGTTGCATAGGCAACCTTCATTCTACCTAGTTAAAACTAATTCTTTTTTGCTAATTCTTCTTTAGAAAATCACAAATGCTATGTGCCTATTTGGTTATTTATGTGTGTGCAAGCTAGGTGACTAGCTATCTAGCTACTGCAAGGAGAGAGATGCTAGGGTTTTTACCTGGATGTTACGTCCACTTGGTCGTGGGCACCAGTGGTCGTTCAAGTAGCACTTCAGCAATCAGCACCCTTCAATCAGCTACCAACGGCGCTTCGGTAGCCAGCAATACTTCAGCGCTCCTTGTGACTGTCAGCCTCTCGATTGCTGGCGGATTTGTCGTGGGGACTTCTTTTTTTTGCTGCTCTTCAGCAGCTTTCTTCTGGGAGTCGATGCAGGCAGGTCGCAGTCTGTATGTCGCAGCAGCAGGTCAAAAAAAAAGAAAAAAAAAGAAAAAAAAATGGGTCGGTCGCTCCAGCAGCAGGCAGTCGGTCGCTCCCGTGGCAGGTCGCTCCAGCAACAGGTTGGTAGCAGGGAGCTTTAAGGTGGCTTAGGCAGTGGGACGCAGGTAGGTCGCAAAGAAGCTGGTGCTAGGTCGCAAAGAAGCTGGTCGCTAGGTCGCAAAGAAGCGGGTGGTTAGGTCGCAAAGAAGCTGGTCGCAGATGGACCAGCAAGTCGCAAGTAGGCGAGAAGGGATTCTATCTTCTAATTTTTTGCTACCTTTCTAGATTTGAGTTGGGGTTCTTCCTTCTCGATGTGCTCTACACAAAGCTATTATGTTGGGCAGATGCTTCTGATTCTCACTAGGGGTAATCTAAATCCTCTCAAAATCTGGTCTCTAAGCTCTCAATCTTTCTATCTGAACCCAAGATAAGTGTTTTTTTTCTGTAAACCCAAGATTCTATCCCTAAGTCGTGTCAAGATATCCTCAATCACTCCTGGGGTTGGTATATCGTCTCCGTTTCGTGATCTGTTCTGGCTTCTCCTTCGTCGCGGATGTGTTTTTCGTAGTTGCAGGTGTAGAGACAGCTTGCTTCGCCTATCTTCTTTGGTTGTGACGTCGGGGTGTGGGCTGCTGGGATGCAGTCTTCACCTTGTGGGTGCAGTCCTCGGCTTTGATGTAGATCGGCTCCGGAGTGTGGACTTCGGTGTAGATCCAGAGTGTAGGCTTGGTGTAAATCAGCTTCGGGGTGCAGGCTTCGGCGTGGGCTTGGTGTGCTTCGATCTTGTAGCAGCTTCAGTGTGTGATGGCTTCGGTGGGCAGCTACGGCGGTGATGCTTGCTTCTGGCCTTGGGGCTTTTATGTTCAGTGAGCGAGTTGTTTCAGGTGGCCGTTGGGTGGCCTTTCAGATACCGAAGAGGTGGGTGGAATGGGGGGAGAGGTTCAGGGAGCACCAGATGCCCGCTGCTTCAACCCTACCTCTCTCCTCCCTTACCTCCTGCAGCCTCCCGGCCCTGTGTCCACCTCCACAACACATCTTCCCCCGATATTACAAATCCATTTCCAAGAGACAAGATATTTGGATCCATAGGGAAAGCCTTCAACCATAAATGGAAAGGAATAGGATACGCCCACCCAAATAATGCAACAGACCTACTACATGCCATACATTGGGCTCGTCTTGCTGCCAAAATAGACTCATATACCATCACAATAATCATATCAACAGATACCAACTGGTACCAAAACTCTGACCCACATTCCAATCCATACCCAGACACACATATTATCGCCCACTTTGCCGCAGATACCATTACATACGAAGAACCCACTATACCACCAGAATTAAACATACCTAGAAAAGAACCTTCCTCGATACAAATATTCTGCATACACCACCAAAATAACACCATAGGAACCCACAACCAATTAAACCAACTCACCTATATAGCAAACAATCTCTCAATACAACAACTACACACCCAAATTGCCACACACACTCCCCCAGGCACCCGTGTCAATGCTAGTAAAAAATGGTCCAAACTCAATTACCCAAATACCCCTTTACTCAATGTAACACCTATACCTCAACTACCTAACTATCAAACTAATTTACCACTAAAATTCCACCCACAATTTAGCTACTACACCGATGGCTCATTCAAAAAACCTAAAGAAATCCTCCCAGGAACATGGAGAAGAGAAAAAGCAGGATATGGCATCTATAGTCCTAAAGGGCTTAGCATCTCCAAAAGACTACATGGTCATCAAAATATCCTCCGTGCAGAAATGTTTGCTATCCATGAAACACTACGAATTATTAATAACCAATACCCAAACGAACCCGCATACATATTTACTGATAGTCTAAACGTACTATATTCACTAAACACACAAATTAAACACCCCACTCTACATAATAGCCACCCCGACCAAGTCACACTCGCCTCCATGGTCCGACTGCTTCAAAACCGATCCCAACCTATCGCACTATACAAAATAAGGGCACATATCAACATAGACGATAACGAACAAGTGGATAAACTAGCAAAAGAAGGCCTAGGCCTACCTCACGAAAATGCTATACATCCATTCGAACATGCCCACGCTATACCATACTACTATCAAAAAGATGAATGGCCCTCCATGATAGACACACCAGACAAAGGCCCCGTTAGATTCCTAGAAAAACAAATTATAAAATATGATAGAATAAAAAACCTAGAACCTATGGCCACACACACCCCTAATATCTATAAATGGACAGGAAATGCAAACATCGACAAAGAACTCTCCAATGAATTCTGGAACAACCCTAATATTACAGACAAACAAAAATCCTGCCTCATCAAATTTCGTACGGGAACTTACATGGGCCACGCCAGAAAACAACTCTTCTTTGGCATGCAAAGATACCCTACCATTACTTGTCCTATCTGCAACTCATATGAACTAGACACGTGGCTACACGTACTACTTACATGTAGACAACAACATATACACTCACTTCACGTTAAAAGACATAACAAAGCTGTATGGGAAATAAGAAAAATGCTAATATCGTCCGAAAAATCCAGATGTTACACTCTCATGAACGCTGGTACATTCAATAACAACCCCCAAGAAAACACCGTCCCTAACTGGCTATTACCATGTACATGTGGAACCCAAAGATGCCATTGTAACGCCCGATTTAGACCCGACATCCTCTGTGTTAAAGGGTTGCCATACCAAAACGAACCACCCACAAATATTGACCAAAATCTTATCATACAATTCATTGAATTCACATACTGTAACGACAGATTCTCACCGGAAACACTCGAAGCTAAAGCTAACAAATATAGACCTTTAATAGAAAACATAGCCGCTAGAGGCTGGAAAATTGACCCGATCATCGTTATTACGGCAGGCGCTAGCTAGAGCTGCAACACACACCCCATCAATGAAAATACTTGAAGACAAATTCAAACTACCTATGTCAGCCATTCGAAACACCTTTAAAAACATAAACACCATTGCCATACAATATGCCATGTCCATCCTCCTCCACAAAAGAAGATTAGAGAATAATCAACCTCTACCTCAATTACAAGACCCCCCCTAGTCAACAAATAAATAAATCAATAATCAATAAATACTAAAAATATAATAATTAAAACCACATTAGTATATATCGGCAACGGGCACAATTCCCCCTGCCACGCGAAAGACGGATTGCTAGGTGACATAAACATCACACTCCCAATACTTACGCAAACACACTCACCAGCATCTAAAACACCAAGAGTTAAAACCTTGCACCAAACAAATCCAAGACTAACCAGTCCTTATTGGGTACTGGTTCTATCTGTTACTGGTCACTTGTGACTATAGTGTCTACTCTCGAAAGGGGGAAGTAGTTCTATACCTCTATTCCTTTGTCCAGTGGACATAGGTCTAGGGGTGGAACGAACAAACACTTCATTCACGTCGGCCTCCTAACGGAGACCGAAGTTTCTCTTCTTCTGAGGGTTTCTACACATAGTAAGTATGTGCAAGCAAATTTGAATTGGCCATGAATGGAATTTTTTAATGTATGATTTTCAAGTTTGTTGAGTTGATCCCTTGGGCTAACACATAGTGTGACTTACAAGAATCACGTGCGGAAAGGGTATAATTGTTTGGGGGGGTATTATGTTAATTAGCTAATCTTCTAATTGTGCATATTTTACAACACCTTT
This sequence comes from Polytrichum formosum, assembly GCA_964035585.1. Classification (NCBI taxonomy): domain Eukaryota; kingdom Viridiplantae; phylum Streptophyta; class Polytrichopsida; order Polytrichales; family Polytrichaceae; genus Polytrichum; species Polytrichum formosum. The sequence continues at coordinate 3,779,410 of OZ037941.1, forward strand.
CAATTACTTTGAAAAGTTGGGATTAGTCATTTTCATCTACCATATGTTTATTATAAATCAACAAGCGGCTTGTCGCAAGAGTGCTATGCCCTATGATTATCCTCCACACATGCCCAATTCTAGTTGGTTGTTTGACCAAGGCCAAACTATGGCTCATTTCATAAACCGAGAACCAATAATTCATTGCAACGCGGTTTAGCCTCCAAGCAATTTCATAAATCCACAATACAAAATGGACATACACAAAACAAATATGCGCTCCAGAATAACATGAATTTCATTAATTACAGAACCATAAACCAATTACCTCTTGAAGTATAATAATAGAAACTCTACTGCATATAACCCTTTTGCAAATTTTTATACCATCGTATCTTAGAAATAATACAAACTTAACTTCATGGAATTTATAACAACCTACATTATTTTGAACTCAAAATCACATTTGGTGTGGGCCCTATTTTATTTTGAAACCGTTTCAATTGTTTTGATACCATCAATAAATAAAAATAATTAAATTAAAAAAAAAAAAACCGCACGTAGTTTCTAAACATTTCTAATTTTCGGAGGGTGCCGGCCCCGGGCCCGAGCTGATCATTGCATAGGTTTCTTCAGTGTGACGTATGCACAGGAAGTTGATGCTGTTGCTATGAGATCAATGACTTTTTACTTTTCTAGTTGGGTTTGCATGAATTTTCTAGTCTAAGGGTTTTCCTGTCAGTTTTTGTTGACGAGATTTGTCAAACACTGAATTTTGATGACATTTGTTCTTACCTATTCAGTCCCCTCCACAAAAGCATCAATGATCAGCAAGAGGAGCTTGTTGGGAGATGGATGTGATAGGATTGTCGGGTATTCAATCACGAAGTTATGCAAATAATGCACCCTAGTAAAAACATATGAAGACCTGATGTTCACAGATATTACAAGGTGGAGGAACTAGCAATTATGCCGTGTCCCCATTTACATCTGATGACAGTAGCGACCTTGAAGTTCTTCAAGCTTGTGTCAAGAATACCTAATTTGGTTGGCGATTTCTGCACAAAGTTAATTGGTCACTATGGTTGTGGCAGAGGAGGATGAGAATGTCCTCAAGTTCATGAGGCTTGCGCTTGCGGAGGTACTGCTTGCTTGTTCTTTTCTCTAAAATTTCTTGAATATTTCTTTACTTCGAATGCATTTGAGTAGGACATGTAAAGTTGATACTAACATATAATACCCTTGTGCAGGCGAGGCAGGCACTTGCAAGGCTGGAAGTTCCTGTTGGGTATATATGCTCACCAAACTGCAAATGAGTCGTTAATTTTATGAAGAACTTAGTTAATTCGAGCAGATGACCCTTTGTGTTTATTCAATTGGAAGAATTTGGAACAACAGACGTCCAGGATTTGGGAACTTGAGATGGGCTGTTGCTGTAATTGTGTCCTCTCTATTGTTTCCTGCAAGTCTTTGGTTTATGAAGAGATGTTTTTGTCGAGTCTTTCTATTATAGTTTACTAAACTTGTTACTTTGAGAGAGAATGATGTGAGTATGTGTGATTCTGATTGGCAGGTGCATAATTGTACACAAAGGAGAGGTCATTGCGCGTGGGAGCAATCGCACAAACGAGACCAGAAATGTGCATTCCTCTGTCCCAACTCCACTAGTCAAGGATTTTGGCCTAATTATGATCTTCCCGATGGCTTTGAATAGAAACTGAATTTAATTACCTGGCGTTCCATCTTCATGGTCTTGGATGTAAGGAAATTGGATTTGTTGTGGAAGTATCACTTCCATCATAGGTTGCACATTGGAGTATGCCGATGAGAGATGCTGTCAAATTAGATACTTTATGGACTTTCTATATGTTCTGCGAATGTCAAGCTTAGGGTGTAGGTTTTAGGCTTTAGGTTTCTCTCTGGTAAGAATCATCATCTATTTGCAATGGAGTTTTGTTTATTTTTAATATTTACAGATCTTATGTTCTTGACATTTGGGTACGGTGAACATAAACCACAGTCAACAAGACATGCAGAGATGGAAGCTATTGATGTTGTGCTGGGCAAGTGGTGCCAGGCATCTCGCGAATCTGATAATCCTATGACTCCGAAGGAAATAACTCAAAAATTCCAAGAATGTGACTTGTACGTCACATGTGAACCATGCATAATGTGTGCAGCTGCTCTTTCTCTCTTAGGTATTCTCAAACTTGAAACTCCTCCTTATTTGATTGACAAAAAAAAGTGCCCACATCTGTCAACGTCTCCATGTTGTAATCCATGAGCATATTGTCCACAAATTCCACTTCAATGATTTGTTGGATGAACTTTGTTCTTTTATGGGACCCGGAGAATCCTGAATTCTGTGCTAAATGTCTTGTATGCTTTGCACCTGGAATGGTGAACTGAAAGCAACTTCTTTGTTTCTGTTGTGCAGGATTCGGCAATGTATACTATGGGTGTGGCAATAGTCGGTTTGGTGGGTGCGGCTCAGTTCTTGATATAAAATCTGACGGCTGCACACCATGTGGTGTTAGGTACATCCTCTCTTCTGGATGTGTTTGCATTTGTTAGTTGCAATATGAAATTCGAAGCAATTGGTTTGTGCATAATATATCAAAGGGTCGGTGGGGGTAAGCGAACGTTTTCTCCTTTTGCAAATTAGTTGGATCTCTACACATAACATCTGCTTTAGTGTGGCCCGCACCATTCATCATTGACCCACATTAATTGTCTTGCAATCACTGGATAGCAACTAGAGAGGGTGTCACATGACACTTGGAGCTACATGACAAGTCACAAAGACCACTCTACTCTAATCAACATGGCACACCAATTTTAATGCCACAGTGTAGTGATCCTCTCGTAATTTCTGTCTATTACAAGTCAATGAATTTATGGAAGCTGCTCTTTGCATGTAGCAAATCATTTTCTGCCAGTATTTCTATCTTGCAAGATGTCTTGTGTGAAGAAAGTTGGATGTTATTAGCTATAGGAAGTTTGCACAACATCAGTAAACTGATTGGAGTTTTCCTACACCATAATTTCAGTTCCAATATAGGCCAAGAAGCAGGAAGAGGCTTCAAGTGTGTAGATGGTGCAATGGCTGAGGAGGCTGTGGGCCTTCTTCGTGGATTCTATGGGCAAGGGAATCCCAATGGTAAGCATAATTTCCATGAAATAAACAATGCTAAAATTATGACTTTCTGCTGAAGCATCTCATCCCAACCTTGGCATCCTGCTCTTGATTAGTGAAGGAGAATGTAGTTGGTGCTGCTCTCATCTGTTGATTTCTATAAACGCATCCTTAAGACTTCTGGGTTCTTAGGAGCCAGATTTTGAGGATAGATACAGAGTTTTGGATATCGGTCTATCTCTGCTAAAATCAAGCAAATATGAGCATATCCATATAAAGCTGTTCATTGTTTCTGCAGCTCCAAGACCACATAGACCATTGTGTATTGGAAGGTCTGACCTACTTGGATACTGACGACAAGATGGTAGATTTGGTGGGGATGCTGGCTGTTCCGGCAACAATTTTCTGATATTGAAGACACAAATTCAGGAACTCCATTCAAAGTCCTGAACAACATTATTGGATGTTTTTTCTAAAATTGAAACAAATGGATTCTCACTGCCTTGAATTTTTTTGTAAAGCAGTTGCCATTCACGTGCAACTTTTGCTACATTGTGTAGTCTTTTTCTTATTGTACGGAGGTGATGAATGAATTGAATATAATGCTGGGTATGAATGGATGCGTAGAGCACTGGGATTTGCACGGTTTTGCATAGCTTGTACTTGTCTAGCTGTATAATTCATGTTAATATTCAGATTTACTGTATTGCACCTCAAATTGCAGTAACGCGGATCTATTCGAAGGTGCTATAGGTGCAACTACCTATTTGTTTTTGTCCGTCCTTTAGAAATAGGTTATTGAGACCAGGTTGGGTAATAGAAATGAAAGGCCGTCCATCAACAAGGCGATCAACTTTCCAACCACTGGAAAGAAGACGCATGATGCTCGAAACGTTTTACTTGTAATAAAACATGAAAGCATATGCAGAATTTCGAAGAACCTGATCACAAGACTACTCATGCAGAAGATGGAGATCCAACCGAAAAAAAGGGATGTTGTATTCTCAAAATGCATTAAAACATTTGGCAGCACTGTTTCAGTGATGATTCTCACGTACGTGTGTTTTGGGTATTTTGTAGTACTTAAAAATCTTCGCAATCGGTGCCATATTAATTTCTCTTCTCTAACATAAATATCTATCTCACAGAGCTTCTCGAGCCCAACTTGTAAGTATGTACAGTCCGAGCTACAAATTTATGAGGAAATCATGTTGCAAAATTTAGTTGACGAGTCTAATCCAGGCAGACCTGATTGATTGGAAACACCATGTAGTAGGCAGAATTTTGAAGAATCTGGCCACAAGAGCACAAATGCAGAAGATGGAGATCAAACCGAACAAAAGGGGAAGTCATCTTTTAAAAAGACAGGCATTAAGCAGGACAGGCATTCTTATCTCCATATGTAAGACAAAATGTAAGACATGTTTTGCATAGCAGCATTGCTCAGTTTACATTGACGACTGTGGGTATCCTGTACGACTTCAGAAGTCCTTCTATTTTTCACCGTATTGTACTCTCTTCCCTACTGTCTGTGAACATCTCGCGGAGCTTCTGGAGCTCAACTTGTCAGTTAGTATGTTACAGTTTAAGCTACAAAATTGTAATGGAGGGAATGGAGCTTGCAAAACTTTAGCTGACCACTTGGATCCAGGCAGACGTGCTAGGGATACCCTGATTGACTGCAAAAATCATGTAGTATGCAGAAGGGGCTAATGAAGGGACAGGGGGAGCTGTGGCGGTCAGGTTGTAAGTGCCAGGCCCCACTTGCACCAGGGGTGCAACAAGCAAGCTCAACAGCCTCTGCCCTTGCGCAAACGAGTGGGTGACAAAAGGAGCACTCAGAAGGTTCAGTTCCAATTCTGCCACCGGAGCCACGGGTAAGGTGATGACGATGGTGAATTGCGTGTTGTACGTAACGTACAGCGGTGATGAGATGATCGTAGGTCTGATGGTGGTGTCGTAAGTTGCGTCCAGGTATGGTGGCGAGAACGCCTCAATTCTTAACTCTGTAGGAAAAGGTCCAGTGAACGTGTAGAATTGATGTGTATTACTGCCAGCTAGTAACACACGGCCGTCCTGCAAAAGAAAAAATCGAAGATAGCTTAAAATTCTTAAATAACTGGAGGTTTAAGGGCTTGAGTGTAAATGGTATGTGGCCCTAATGTGGGCACTTCCAATTCCACATCCAGGTCTGTAAAACGCAGGTCTGTGGACCCAGGTCCACATTAAACCTAGAATGGTGTGTACATTTTATAATCTCATCGTAACACATATCTTTTTGGTGTCTATTCTCGACTACAAGCCTTGCCATAGACCAGTCAAATCGAGGTGTCCAATTAAGAAGAGCGACCACATAACTCCCAAAAACCTTACTACTTCATTGTACAATCTGGAAAGCCAAGACTGTCAGAGACCTGTGGAAACTAACTCTGAACGGCAACATGGATATTACGGGTAGGATTCCGAGAAATGAGCACAAGTGTCGAGAAATCGGAGAGAAATAGGGATAGATGGGCTTACGTCCAAAAGGTTGGCTGTGGAATGGTACATCCGGGGAATCGTGGTAGGTGCCCATGGTGCAAACCGCAGTCCAAATGCAGCATCGGGATCGTACACCACAGGGTTCAGCGCTGGGTTATTGGCGTTACCCCATCCTTGAGAACCTACACAGTAGTCAAAACCCCCCAAACATTAAAATTCAGAGGTACAACAAACGTTGACAAACAACGGATTTATCATCACTACTGTTGATGCTGAGGACCTCAAAACTCCAAACATTGAGTTTTAGGAAATAGTACAACCATCGACAGACAATAAATTCATCATATCTACTGTAGGAGGAAATTAAGTGGTAAGTTGATTGATGAGATCGAGTACACGTGATTCCATTGGATTTGAGCAGAATAATCGATCACCTTCTTGAGCGCCATTGATGATGAGGACCTCAAATCCCCAAACATTCAGATTCGGGAGAATCACAAATGCAAACAACGAATTTATTTTATTGTAAGAACGAGGGAAAGTGGTAGGTTGATTGATGATTCAGTTAAATGACAGCAGAAAAAATGATGACCTTGTTGAGAGCCGTTGATGACGAGGACTTCATAACCCCAAACATTGAGATTCGGGTGTAAAACAAACAATGGATTCATCTTCACAAGGGAAAGTGGTAGGTTGATTCATGATTTGATTGAATGAGAGCAAAAGAGTCAATCACCTTCTTGAGCACCGTTGATGATGAGCACCTGTCGCGAGGGCAAAATGATCATGTCACCCATGCACCGGGGGTAAGGCATAGTCTCCATCGCCCAAGTAGCGTTAGGATCCCAAACCGACATTCGACCACAAGTCTGCGAACATGTGAGATTCGCCCCCGGAGTTTGGAATGCCCCGAACTGAGCACCCCCACAGACAAGGACTTCCGCGACACCGTAATTCTCCGAAGCCATCAAAGGAAGCATGACCGAAGATCCAGCGGACGGGTAGTTGCGGGGCTCGCCAGGGATGGTCGGGAACGTCTTGATCACCGTGTTGGTGATGTAGTTGTAGATGATGGAGTCTCGGTTAGCGAAGATGTAGAGAGTGCCATCCGGAAGCAGGTGAACATAAGGATACAAGTTGTCTGTCTGTGCATCTTGCGTCGCTTGTAAGAATGGAAGCTGCACTTCTGGAATTCCATTTGCAGGCAAGAACTCGTATGTGAAGGTGGATCGACCGCCGATGATAATCTGCCGACCGTCTGGTAACAGCTGGTTGGTTGCATACCATCGACCGGTTTGCAAAGTCTCGAATGGAGACTCTACCCAATCGCACGTCCCATTCGAAGGGCATGGGCTAAATGTCCTGCATAAGCAATTCAATCACAAGACAATATAGTTATCCTTTACCTCGATGGGACTTTTCATCGGGAGTTCGTCCCGGCCTGTGATTTCCAATAGCTGTTTTGCAAACCTTAATATCAATCATTTCTTTCCACTTGTGGTGCATCCTCGGAGGTAGTAATCGAATCTGAATGAAGAGCGACCTATTTCGGTTCATTGAGGGCCAAACTCACTTTAGCACCAAAATTGAGGTTGACCCTCATTGAATCAATACAAATTGGTCTTTGATCAAACCTCCGCACGACCTCCAAGCATGAACTGAAAAACTTATCGAACATGGAAGTTTTTGTAAGCAAAACAACCAACTCACTACCAAAAGTCACGTTGAGTTAGTGTAGGATAACTCTAATGTCTATAATGTGAGTCCTTTCAAACTAGATGCTTTATACTTAAATAAGATTTTTTTGCGGTTTGGTAGAGTGGAGGATTAAGGTTGCGGGGAGAAAATTTAATACCTGACTTTGGTGTTGCCATCGAAGTCGCCACCGGTTTGCACCAGAGTCCCGTCGAACGTGAATTGGCCCGAGGAGCACCAAGTGTCAGTTTCGATTGTGAGAGCACGCACTGTGTTCGTCAAAGGATCGAATAAAGCTGAATGCGCTGAGCAGTCGTGCTTTAGAACCAACTCATTTGGGTCGTCTCTGCACGCACCTCCTGCAATTCCATAAAACTTAATATCGTTTCATTAAACTTGCTCAGGCCGAATTACTGATTTGTTGGGCTCCTTGATTCTCCTTCTGCTCACTTCGAGGCTGCTCTAGCATCTCTCTTTTACTGAAACTCTAGCTCTATCAATGTCATTAACCATTATGATACTTTCGCTGGTCTATTCTCAAATGACTTGTTGCATATACGCTCCAAAATGAAATCGGAAATCATCACCAATATCAATTGCATGTGAAGCTCGGGCTAACAGGTGACTGATGCGCAGTGACTATATTGAACCTCGAATGAAAGCTTTGGAAATGAACCATAAAATTGAGCATTCTGCTCAGGTTGTGAAAACTTTTCGAAGGAAATCTGTGGTATTCATGTTCAGGTTTCAGCCACCCACTACTATCTTCTACACCTCTAGTTCTGTCAATGTCATTGATCTTATTGACTCTTTTGCTGCTCTATGATTAATAGCTTATTCCATGTCCACTTCAAAATGAAAACGGAAATCATCACCATTACAACTTGTGAAGCCCGGTCGAACAGATGACTCATACGCAGTGACTTTGCTGATTAAGGAATAAATACCCAGAATGCAAGCCCTTACTCATTTTCAGTTTTGGGATTGAACCATAATCTACGAACTCAGGTATTGAAACTTTACCAAGGCAATCTCTGGTTTTAATGTACAGGTTCACGTTTCTGAAACCTTGAATCCACCTTGTACGATATGAAAGGGAAACATCCCCCCAACCCATTTCACAGAGAACGGTGAACCGATAATTGTTGACAAGGCATGTCGGTAAGTTGTTCACCTGGCAGCGGAAGAGTTGTGGCACCGATGTCTGTCCTATCGAGAAGCACGACATTCCCATAACGTGTTAACCCTGCGTGCATAGTAGCCACCCCTGCATCCGGAACAACAATCTCCCAGCTCCCTGGAAGACCACTTTGCCCATAGGTTTGTCCCAAACAAAATGCATACAAAATGCATACCAACACTGGACCACACTGTACCTGTGTACTGCTGCTCCGGCTGATCCCCTTGGAGTTCTGTGTCGTTGCAGATGGTTTAATATAACATCGAGATGGAGTACTAGATTGAGTTTTTCCAAACATCGCCGCCATCCTTCGCAATTCTATTTCACAATGTAAATATTCTACACGCACGTTGCAGTACGCTAGCACCAGTACCTTGATTCAAGTCTGATTAGCAGATTAGACAACAAGCAAATGTAGTCGGCATTTCCCCAAGCACCAAAATCCAGGAGAGCTTAAATTCACGGAAGAAAAGATTGATATTAACTAGTCATCTGCTTCGATGGTTGCGATCTTCTTTTGTTACGTAGTCAACAGAAAGGCCACGGTTAAACTAGTTCGATTCAAAAGTGACTCATAAACCTAAAACTCTTTGCTTCGTTTGAAAGTCCGAAGTAAGCTAACGAGCTACAACCTGCAACTACTTACCCTCAACGTTCAGAAGCCTTCGGACAAGAACAACCAGTAACCAAAGCTCCAGAATTTAGTCTCAACACCAGGATTTAATACCAATGCAGGAACATAGAGTGCCTAGATTATGATCGAAAACAAAACACAAATCTAGAAACCTACGCGTCGACTAAATCCAATTTTCAACTTCAGTCAGAATGTGCACACACAGGGGTCAGAAATTCAAGGAAATTCTCAATGGTGAGTAGAGTAGTAATCTAGAAACTGATCCACATGAGGTTCCGAGCACAAGAGCTTTAACTCGCTGACAAACTGGCAAAGAAAACCTGATTGTCAACAAGAGGATGCAGTTGCTGCATTCCAGAAGTGATGCGATATCGATGGAGGCAGCTGCTGTTTCTCACAAGCTGCCTGGGAGCTGGTAAGTGTAGAATGGTCGCCTTCTCTCAGCGGGACGACGTTTGGTTGTAATGAGTGATCCGATGAAAGTAGGTAGATAAAAGAAACTTCTCACTGGCTGCCAGGAGTCCTTTTAGTTTGGCATGGTTTTGTTATTGTTTGTTATTGTTTTTGTTTCTGTTGACCACCATCGCCGGCGACGGGATCGCTCCTGACCGTTGCTGCGAGGTAAGCATGACTCTCTCTCTCTCTCTCTCTCTCTCTCTCTCTCTCTCTCTCTCTCTCTCTCTCTCTCTCTCTCTCTCTCTCGGCTTCACTACGTAATTTTCTAAGTTAAGTTCTTTCTGTCCAATGAGCGGCGAGAACCGACTGCTAGTTACAGATGAACCGGTTGAGTTTGAGAATACAACTTCAGGTTGAGTTTAAAGACTTCAGGAAAATTACCCATGATTTAGAGGAATCTGTGGAATGTACTTCAAATTATCGAAGAAAACCCGACAGGTCACAACACGTAACCGGTTGGACTTGGAAACACTTCGATGTTGACCAATTATTGCCCTGACACTGTTTCTGTCTGATCTAAGATTAGGGGGATATCTTGTAACTTTTCCCCAGACCTATACGTGTACCGAATGCTCAGACCTTCTTCACAACAGTTGGTATGGAAGTCCTTCTTGTGATTCTTCTTCGTCTTGCCAAATGTCTTCCATGAGTGTCATCGTCTTATTTTATGATCATCCTATATTTGCACATGTGACCTACCTCCGTTGCACACAGTTTGATGTTCAATCGGACTTATTTCTTGCTCCATAAACGACTACACTATTGTGTCTAATTAGTGTGGGTGGGAAATGCACGTGGGTTGGAAATTAGTGTGGCCCACACTAAATTTCAAGTGTTTGGGTCACTTTGGATGAAAAATGTAATGTCATCCATCCGTGTGTGTTAGGGTTCTCCGCAAACAGCCTCCGTTAGGTCAATGTGGAAAGTCTTCAAACACAATTGGATGGAATTATGAAGTTTCATCCAATTGTGGAAACGACAAAACCCACACAAATTTTTCACCTTTGAAATTAGTGTGGGCCACTCTAAATTATAATTTGAAATTAGCGTGTTTTTATTAGGAATTAGTGTGGCCCACACTAATTAGACACAATAGTGTAGTCGATGGCTTCTTACGCTCAGGCTATTTATTGGTAAAAGGCTAGAAATTGTCAGACATTTTGTTGCCCAAATCTATGGCGATTTTCCACTAAGGCAGAGTTTGTGTTGGAGTGTCCCCTATACAACGCAGGTAGATGAGGCTAATATGGACATTCAACTGATGGATTCATTAGAGGCTTGAGAAGGTTAGCAATTGTGAATCAGGACTAAAAAACTTGAAATCGTTGAAATCGGAGTTGAGAAAGGTGTTGATCTAGGTTTCAGAGTCAAAAATTCTTTGTTTTCCAATATGGTGTTATAGGGGAGAACTCTTTTATCGTTCAATGTTGATTCTACATGGGTAATTTGCCAATGAAAACCGAGTTTGATGCCAATATTGGTTGTGCCATGTCTCTAAAGTGGTCACAAGATAAAGTGTTGTTGAATTGGCTTTTCATTATGGAAAAACCCACAATACAAGTTCATTGGCACCTCACAGCCACGTGCCGCCTCCTATTTGCCCAAGTTGTTGCCTCCTAATTTGCCCACCTCGCCCCCAAAATCAAGTGTGTCATAGCTCAGTGGATAGCACTCCTAATTATGGAGGATGTTGGGTGTAAGCTAGTTTGAATTTTGCGAAGATGGCTAACCCAAACATCATCAAGGTGATGGCTAAATCATCATATAATACTCACCCACCAAATTAGAGCGGTTGTACTGCCAAATAGGAGCCAAAATAGGTGTCTAATTAAGGAAGCCAACTGAATTAGCCTCATCTACCTTACATTGGGGACAAGTCCCGTTCCCTATTTTAGAATGTAATAAACTTTAAACTCCATAATATCAACCTCCTTAATGTCACTCCTTCTCTTATATCCTGCAACCTAGGGAACAAATGTTCTCAATTAAAATTTCACTCCTTATTGTCACGTTTCCCTCCCATACATCATGGGTTTTGACATTAAAATAAACCACCAAAAAATTCAAACCACACACTTCCACGCAACACGTTGTCATCATTGTAATTGTTGTCATCATTGCAATATTGACTTTGTTTTATTCAAAAATGTCACATGCTACACTAATCCTCTTTTATCACGCATCCATGTTAACACTACAAAGCTCCTTAATATCACGTGCATTTTGGTTGCCACTATTAAGGCATCATTCAACACTATGTTTTAAGAACATGACCTTGGTAAACCAATGTATAAAAGCCATACTAGTTGGCCATAGATTATGAGAATCGCCAAAAATGGCATTTTAGTGGTTGACATCAAATTTGTCCTTAGTACAACTAGTTGTTGGAGTTGGCACTAGTTGGTTTCTTAACTATTTTACTATTGAACACTAGTAGTGGTAAATGTGTGGCCTTAGTAATTTAACCGGCCAAGAAATTACTTGTAGGTCCTAAGTCATTAGAACGACATTATGAATCTCCTACTAGTAGATTGTTTTTACCTCATGTGCCAGTTGGTCATGAACAAGCCGGGGGGGGACACGTCAAAACAACTAATTATAGTATTTTGTCAAGGTGTCAACCTACCAAGTTCAACCGTTTAGTAGGTAGTTGTTTTGAAGTATATAAGGGTATTCTAAAGCCTTTTGCCTCTCTTAGTTCATATGTGTGAAGATAGCTTATAGAGTGTGTGTAAAAGTTGTGAGTTTTAGATTTGGACGTGAAGTGTCTTAAAACTACGTGGTAGTATGGACAAACAACAATCTTTGAAAAGCAAGCAATAAAGTGTTGAGAAAGGGATTTTTAGAGTAGACTCATTGTTGGTACTCTCTTATTGTTGATTTTCTTGTAAGCTAACATGTTCATTAGGGTTGACAGGGCTAAGCTGTTGAATGTGTTAGTGGAAGTGTGCATCAAATAACTTGTGACGTATTGCCTAGAAACGCATTAGAAAGGAAGCAGGGTGTGTGTGTGTGTGTGGACATGACATACATGGTAGGATGTCTCATGCAAGAGGTCGGAATCACCTAAAAACATTACCGTAGGTTGGTAGGAGGTTAGAGAGACTGAATCCAGACTCGGTTTGCGAAAACCGCCTCCGGAAGTTGGCCAATCTAACCCAAAAACGTTAGTTGGTCGGCAATTAAAGTGGTTAGAATCACTTGAAAATTCTACCATAGGTTGGTGGAAGGATAGAGACACTAGATCCAAGCTTAGTTTGTGACAACAACCTCCGAAAGCTAGCGACTTGGGGAGATCCCTCCCTCTTTAATTGATGCATACACGTGCGCTCAGGACCTATTTATCAGGGGGGCTATTTACCTTGCAGAAAATATTTTAAGGTATGGTATTTTGCAAAATAAAGGTAAATGCTTGTTTTTTAATACACCCTATCAATAATTATAAAATTTTGGGGGAATCATTTCAAAATATCCTATTTTACTTATATTGCATTTTTTTCCTTATATCCAAGTAACCAATTTTTTTGACTTTACCCCAATTTTTTTTCTTGGAGCCCAACTGTTGTCCATTTTTTTCTTACACCTTATTTTGTTTCTTACATCCCATTTTTTTCCAACACACGATTCCAACACACTTTTATATATCACCACCGACAAACCAAAGCATGGCATTTTGGATGCACAAACTTCCTTAATGACTTGAAGTATTCTTAAGTTGCTTTTCATTCCATCAAGTAAGTATCCGACAATTTGAATGTATGCCCACAAGCAATCTACAAAAAGCTTGGTCATAAAGAAATAAATTAGCTTCTCCAAACAACCGGCTTTCTATGTCATTTTGAGCACACCTAGAAATCGCCATTCACATATTACCATCTACAAATCAAAGTATGGGATATTGACTACCCAACCTTCCTTAAGGACCTGAAGACCACCCTAAATTGCTCTCTAAACATTTAAGTAGCAATCCTACAATTAAAATGTAATCCCAAAAACAATATCCTCATAAGTATCGGTTTTCAAACAACACTTACAGATTAAGGCAACCAATAAATCATGAATAATAATCAAGAGACATTGTTAATCCAAAGCCTGTAGAGGGTTATATTCTCAAGACAAAGCAATCAAAATGATAGATTTGGAAACTATAATGAAATAGAAAACAAATCATCTACTACATTTCTAGAGGTATCGGCAAGACTCAAGCAACTTGCTTTATAGCATTTGTACTATGACTTCAATTTGAGCAGAAGGAAACAAAGAGATATAAGATACAACCTTAAAGTAGGAGAAACAAAAGCAATCAAGAGGAAATTAGCCCTACGACTCTAGTGGAAAAAAAATACAATGCAAAATCTCTAGAACCTTCATAGCATTTGAGTTATTGTTAAAGCTTTAATATTTTAAAACTAATGCTTCCTACTATATCTCTACTGCCACTTTCAACTAAAGAACTATCTCATGATACTGATAAATTCAGCCAAAAAATTAATATCAACTTCATCAAGTGTGTAAATTTTGGAAGTTGTTGAATATGACAAAGAAACTATAGAGATGATTGCATCCACATCAATCCAAACACAATCGCTCTCCACATATCTATACTTGTTGTGGCCTGAATGCTGAAACCAATACATGTAGACCATTGCAATTGGCAAGATAGATCCCATGTTTCCGTTTTGAACTACCCTCTTTGTCAAGTCGATTGGCTGCCTGCAAATGCCCCACTTGCTACCCATCTTCATCCTCATTTTCTACACCCTTCCTATATAAAACATGCCATTGGTTAGTCTTGAATTAATAGTAGCAGGCCTACCCCTGGTTCTCTTCTCGGGCATTTGTCTATGCCATAATGAACCCTAATAACCCTCAACACAAAAAAACCCACTCTACTTACTGAAATCTCCTCCCGTTGCCTTGTGGACAATTCGAAAGAAATGATTCGGGAGGTTGAGCACCGGAGATCTAGTAGCGACCATCCATGATAAAATGCGGAGCTCCACTTACTCGTTGATGATGTTTACGCTCCTCTTGCAAGCAACACCTCCTTCAGACTAGCATGTGCATCCTCAAGAAATGCCTTCGCCCCATTGACTCCAGCTTTCTCCGCTGCCGCTAGCAGCACATTCTTGTCAGTGCTTGTGTACTTGTCTTGCGTGAAGAAGTTCACAAAAAACTCCTCAACGAGCGCATTCTGCTTGTCCAAACCCTAGCGGCCAACGAATTCTATCAATCTGTGACTGTCGACAACGATGCATGTCTCACCGCCAAGAAAGAACTTGTATCCTAAGTTTGCAAACGCACCCCAATGCAATCAACGATCATTCGTGTTTGTGCCTCTCCAAACTTATTCAAGTAGTACTGCTTATTGTTCACACCAACTAGTGATGCCTCAGGGTTCAAGAAGAACGGGTGGCATCGGACCTCGACGTCATACCGGTCCTTGCTCGCTGCTATGGCTTGCTCCAGGTGCTTCTTCCCAACAAAGCACCAGGGATCAACTTGATCAACTCCCATCGTTGAAGGCTCCTTGGTGCTAACTCAATAACTTCTCCAATCACTACTTCAGTCGCTCATTTGATCAGGTAAGGCTGTAATCACCCTCGGTCCTGCATCGGATTCTCATCACCCTCATTGAATCTATGATTTAAACCCTCAGATAGCCTAATCAGCTAACCCACATCAAAGCCTTGCTCCTTCTTCGCCTAAGAACACACAACACCACGAGAGCATACGGCGCCTCTCAGTGAAGCAGGGCTTCCGCCTTTTATCTCCTACTCTCACTCTCTTGCTACTTAATGAGCCTCTCACCTCGGACTACCAAGACCCCTCCAACTTCGCCATTTTTTTTTCTGCGGTGCCTGGTGACCAACGGTCTCAGGGCAGCTTGAAGAAAAAAACGAATTTTTCTCTTTTCTTTTGGAAAGAACATTGCAATTCAAACAGAATGTTGAAATTTCCTTCCCGGCACGTGGGTAGAGACCATTAATTCCACATTGGATACGTTGGTTCAGTAACGTTCAAGCCAGTCAGCCTGCGGAGTCATCCATCCAAGCTTTTTCTACAAAAATTACCTTTTATCATCCACTAGCACAAACCCTACCCTACACCCGCTACCCCTAGTAATTGTTTCCACGCTATTTTACATGTACTGACTAGATAAAAGAGGCCATTATATGTCATGGTATTTCACATGTAAACATGTTTCATTATTACAAAACCCCCTATATTATATGTACTTTTTTGCAAAATTTACCTACAATGAATATATTGGACCCTATTTTTTATCGCATGTTGTTTCTACGATTTTCGCCAGTGATCTCCCCGAGGCTAGCGATTGGGCAAAAAATGTGAGTTGGTAGGTGGGTTCTGAGCATCTTCCAGGCCCTACAAGAAGTTTAGGGCAGTATACATTGAAGGAGCGTTCTAAGGATGAAGCACTAGCTAGGGAGATTTTTTCACAAAGCTTGGATATGAATTGCGGCGAACTAGTTAATGGAGAAAGGAAGGAGTACAAAATCCGTTACTAGCCATAAGCATGATATTATGGAGTTTAGAGTGTACAAGGTAGTCTCAAATCAAGTTTATTCCAACTAAACCATCAAGTTGATATTGGTCTATTGTTATTTTATTGAGGCCACTACACTCCATTACTATATGGACATAGCATTTCAACAACATCATGATATAATTCTAATCCCATCAACCTAATGGCTTCCTTGAGTTTTGAATCAATTTCATTGAATTTTTATAATAATATAATATCCAACAGAAGACGTGGCGGTCGTGGTCTTGGTAGTGCGGCCATCACCCTATAGTTCCCCACCGTTCCATAAAGGTTTGGGAACCATGTTAAAGTGATGTGTAATATATACGGGTGCAAGGGGTTGGGACGGCACGGACCGTATAAATATCATACACCTCACACACACCTCATTCCCTTCAGGCCTAGTTTAGGAGAGACACCATGAGAAAAGATGGAATTAAAATTAAAACATAGTTCATACAAAAAAAACAAGGCTTCGCACCTTTGTTTGTAGTCCCTAAGTTAACCTTTTATTGGCCTTGGCGACTCAAGGCATCATCTTTTGTTGGGAGAGTGCTCTAGACCACCACCTCACATCATCATCATGGGGGGGTCACTTAGTGCATTTTAAAAACGACGTGCGGCATAATATAGGGAGGATTAAATTCGTTTGACATAAAATTTATAAAATAATTCCAAATAAGAAAGGGTCCATTAAAAGTAGACAATCCCATTACAAATAACGTAGATAGGTATAAAATATGGGCCATTCTTTTTTAAAAGTAATATAGGGGCTGAAAATAAGGATCCTAGGATGTATGTTTAGTAGGATGAATTTTGTGCGCATGCCTAACAAGGGATGGATGAAAAGTGACTCAACATTTGCCAAAAAATGGATGAAATTGTAAGCCTAACCCTACAATAATTCTTTTCCTGACTTCTCTCAGTGGCTTCTCGCCCTTCTCTCCCTGGCTTCTCTTGGTGGCGTTTCTATCCCTTCTCTCCCTTCTCTCCTTGTCCACTTCCACAACCACCTCTTCATATCACACGTTTTATTCAATGATGGGGTTTTTGTGATTTGTATGTTGCCCCTACCATATTCGCCCAACCGTTAAGGTTTCCTTATTTTGCGATTTTTTTGCGAGATTATTGTAACGTTGCCTTCAATCCAACTTCCATCTTTGATCGCTTCAAGCTCTCTCTCATCGTGCAATCTCAATGTCTTGTAGGTAGATTCTTGCACTCTCTTAATGTGTTGCTAACATATTTTCTCTGGCGTCTCGCTACTGCCAGGATTCAGTTGCATTATCTCTTGCGAAGCTTGTTTGCACGCATTTTTGCGTCTTGAGGCAACATCCAGGTTCTATCTGCCTGAGGCAAGGTGATTCCGGTTCCCTATCCCCCAATCATTATCATTAAGCATTTGGAAAAGATTAAAGGTCAGTCTTCTACACTAAAGTGTGGCAGCATTGCTGGCCTCAACTTATTCCTAAGTTAAATTAAAACTGGAAATGCTACTAACATATTGAACGGAGTAGATGCCAGTTCATGGTGGGTGGGTAGGGTGCAGGCTATGCGGCGGTGCAATGGGAAACAATTTGGGGTACTAAGGCAGGCGGTTGACCTCCTTGCCCGAACGAAGGAATCAGGGAGGAGAAATCCTAACAATCCCCACATCAAAGTAATGTTGCAATATTATAAAAACATCATGGCCGTAATAAGTTTAAGTATGATCACACAGATAGCAAATGGATTGATGTAGATATCATTATGTCTATTGTAACCATGAGCTACAATTCTACAAATGAAGTGTACACTCTAGATAGGAATGATTCAGAGCAATTATCCAAGTTTGTGACAGAACAAACTATATAGGGTTCATGACCAAGCCCGGCTCATCTTGGAGTGTTTCACACTATGTTAGTATTGTACACTATGTTTTTGGTCTTCACTAGTATGTAAATTGACTTTGAATGAAGGATTTTTACAGAGCGGGTGTTGTGTTTGTGAACACACGCTCACTCTTGTTGTATTTCCACCTTAAGTTTTTGCACTTAGTTTTTGCAATCATATGTATTCTTTATACCTTTTTGTCGCCATGTTTTTTCCCACCACTTTTGCGTTGCATACACTTTTTAATTAATTAATTATAATTATAAGGAATGTAGATTACAAAAAATTGCAATGACATGGGCATTATAAGTAATTGTAGGGTGCAAAAAAATAGGCCATTTTAGAAAATTAAGTAATTATAGGGAGCTTTTAATTTGTGCCTTGGAGGTAAATAGCCCCTAAACAAATACCCCTCTGCCGCACGTGGTGCACAAAAATCTTATAGAGTGACCCCCCCCCCCCCCGTGTATAGACTATAGGAGGGGGGGATAAAGAAGTTCCTCTCGGGAAGAGAGTCTCCTTCTCTCCAGCAACCTTGAATGTCCATAAAGTGATTGTTTTTTTCTGGGTGTGAAGCCTTTGATGTGTAAAAGAGATTTAGTCCTAATATAAAAGTGTGACGAATCTTACCCCCAAGTTTTATTGTATGTTTTATTCTGTTAATCGCAAAGCTCTTTGTGAGAACGATCCCTCCAATATAATTTTGAGTGTGTGTGCACAAGAGAACTATAATTCCTTTCGAGAAGAGAGACACACTTCGTAATTGTCTGGAGAAGAGTGATTTCAATGAGTGTCCCGGAAAGACTCAAGATATAGAAAGATATTGTGA
Source organism: Polytrichum formosum (assembly GCA_964035585.1). Taxonomy (NCBI): domain Eukaryota; kingdom Viridiplantae; phylum Streptophyta; class Polytrichopsida; order Polytrichales; family Polytrichaceae; genus Polytrichum; species Polytrichum formosum. The sequence goes on from OZ037941.1 coordinate 3,798,219, forward strand.
GTGTGATGCTCCTCTTGAGAAGAGAGTGGCTTCTTCTTCAACAACCTTTAATGTCTATATAGTGACAACAATTCTGGGTGTGAAGCCTTTGTTTTGTGAACAATATCTCATTATAATATAAAAATGTGACGCTCATTTCCCGCATCTCTCACTGTGTGTCTTATTCTTTTGAATCGTAAGGTTTTCAGTGAGGACAGTCCATTCAATACAGTTCGGAGGATGTTGTGTGGGTGTCGGATGATGGCTTAATCACAAGGGGAATTAGGCAACATACCTTGCTCGTGAAGAGTAAAAGCCTACTTATTTCTCCTTGTGTCAATTTATCAGAGAAGGGTGTGAAACCATGTAATCCTTATACATTACCCGAGAAAGAATTAATGTTAAGCATACTCCTTATCCCTGGCTAGTATGTATGAGGACTTGAAATAGGACGATTTGTTGAGTGTAATCTTTTTTTGATAATTCACCTCCACATCTCGATGAATCTACCTAACATGTGAAAGGATTAGGCCTGTATGTGGCACCCAATCGACGTCAAGTTGTCAGAACGAGAATACATGCGACTTTGAGAGAAGAAATGTAATATGCACAACTTTAAAGTGTGATAATTTATGGAAGAGAGTAGAGCAACACGGCTAATGACATGTTTATTCTCGACAGGATAAAAACTAACTGTGTTTGTTGAGATATCTTTTTTTCTATCAGTTTCCTAGGGATTGGGTAATGTTATCACCAGGGGATATGTAAGTGAAATGTTCTTTTTGAGAGGGGAACATAACTCTCTTGTGTGAAGAATGTGATGTGCATAGTGAAGTTGTGAATTGAAAGAAATTGAGAATCGGGGTGTCGGAGTGAAGCACGTGACCGAGTTTCGCAAGGACCATCATCTAAGTAACTGCCTCAAAAGGGTGCATCCAACAATCTTCAATGTCAAGACCATAGCTTGCGATGACGACAAAGAGTCGGGAAGGACAAAGCGTGTGGACGCGAAATGTGTTGGGAAAGAAGGTGGGGTGATATCCCATATCGATTGGCAGATGGTCCAAGAGTCAGGATGCAAGGGTAAGGAGTCAGGTACGTCTTCGAGAACTTGACGCTTACTTGTGACTGTTACTAAGACTATGGCCTACTCTATGAGACTCGTTACTTGGGACTGGTTACTAGTTACTGCTACTGGATACTAAGACTATGGTTGACCCTTGTTAGACTATGGACCTTGGAATTTAGACGTGCTTGCTTAGTTACAGTTCGCTTAGTTTCCGATACTTAGTTCTCATCACTTGCAACTAGAATTTTGCAAATTACAACAATTCATTTTAAAGCATTAAGCTAAATGTTGTTTTGCTAATTTCAAAAAGATGAAAAGAAATTGAACCTCGTCTATTAATTTTTATTGGCCTATTTGAAAGATTGGAGCATGTGATTGAAAGGTGTTGAGCTAATGCTAACCTGTGGTGTGGCCTATAGCCTGGGATACTCACATGAAGGTTACATGGTTTGAACAGGTATGGATGATGGTCCCACTGCCTCATTAAAAGTGATTAAGGAAATGGAACTGAACATCCTATGGGATTGAATTATAGAAATTCATGATCCATTAAATTGGTATTTAATTAAGAAGAAACCCTAGATGAAAATCAAGGTGCCCTTGACCTTGGTTTTAGGTGACTATGGAACATTCAAAGACTATTGTTGAGCCGTGACTCCCTGCCTTGAAATTTCATTTTAAAGATAAATAAACTGCTAAAACATGGTTGTGATGGAGAGATTGAGTAATTGTATGTACAACCTTGAGTGACCCTCATACCCCATTCCTTTGCTTAATAAGCCTCACAACTCACTTAATAAGTTGTTTCCCATGTGATTATCATAATAATCTCATTCCTAATTCATTGTGATCTATCAATTCACCTAATAGTGACCTTTAGAATCCAACCTGACACTCATTCAGTCTTCCCTGTGTGATTTTCTTAATTGGAACCCAAACCAAAAACCTTTCTACACCTCCAACCAATTGTTGTCGGCCCTCCTCTCAAATTAGACCTTAACCCTTCAAAACATCTTCCACAACATGCCATCAACTCGATTGGCCCCATGGCCTTGTTGTCATTTTTTTAATTTTTTTTTCATCATGTATAAACAAGTGGTAAGACCTAGGTTGTGGAAAGAAATTGATGTTTATTAACCAAGGTGTATGTTTGAATCATGGAGGCATGACACAAATTTAGTGAGGTCAAATGAATTTTAAGGGGAATTGTGGCCTCCCAATTTTATAAAAGGGCGTGGGGAATACGCATGGCCTTAGAAGGAAGAACATCACATTGGCCATAACATTCTAAATTGTCTTCGCCCTTCATCCAAGTCATATTACAACCCCACCTATCAGAAATTCAATCAGGTTCTTGGAGGTCCCATATCTTCGTTGGCATATTTTTTAAAATAATTGGTTTTGGTATGCAAACTTTATAGGGTAGAGTCGGAGGTCAACAAACACATACACATGCCCAAAAATGTCTACAAAATTACGGAGGGGGGGGGGGTAGACTCCTAATTAATAACCTAAATGACATGCGTGTGTCACTAAGAAATTTAAACCCCTTCATATGAGTAGTTTACAATGAAAAACAAATGTATACATACTAATGGCATGCTAGAAAGTGGACTCAGGTATTTATACTAGACTTTCAATGTAATGTGACAAATGCCTCCACTACATATTACAAATATTAATATCAATTAAGTGGGCCTTTATTATATGTAAATCCACATTGACTATCCAATGAGAAAGTCATTGAGCATTTTTTCATCCATAGCATGTAGCTCAACAATTACTTCAATCAAACAAGTACGAGACACAATGACTTAGCCACAATCCGGAGAGCAAAAGTCAAGGGAGCTCAAGAGTAGTCCAAGAGCCTCCACTTTATCAAAACCTAGAAGCCAAATGCAAACCCTATCAATAATGTGGAGGGTAGTCATTGAGGACTATTTCGTATGATAACAATGGATGATAACATGAATTGGATGAAACTAACATATCTACTATCAATTTTTCCTCTGAGTCTTAGGGCCCCCTTTTGCATATCTACCTATTTAAATGTACAAACTAAAGAAAAATGATACATCTGGTTTATGTAAATATGTACGCTAATGCTTCAAATAATATCGCTTGTTACACTCACATTAAATTGGCATTTAAGTATATTTGGACAAACCACTTGTCCAAAATTGATAAGGGATGTGTAGTTGTTGGGACAAAAACATCAAATGACAACATCAAAAGCAACATCACAACAACCACAACTTTGAATGTTTGTATTTCATGTTCACTAACCACCATATTTGTGTAGTTTTGCAATCTAGTGTACATCATATTGGTGGTTGGAATTGTCCAATATTCATGCATAAATCCAACTATACTTAAATCTAGTTGTTAGTTCTTATGCTCACGTGGTATGAAGAGGCGAACCCGCAGGTGGCATTCACAAACAATTTAGAAAACAAAGTGAGTTAGAGTAAAAGGTCATTTAATAATATACTTCAAGTTAGAATAAAATATTTTCAAGTGATTGCATCCCAATTGCACAAATTTCAATCATGTAACAATGTTTTTTGAAATACATCAATTTTTTTTTATTTGTTCTAATTTAATATAGGGTTAATGGATGTCTCCAAACATTGCCAATAATGTTCCCTTAAATATTCTCACTTTTGGCTTTGTAGTACAAGTATTAAATAATATTGGGGAGGCACTTTAAAATTTAAAATGAATTGTTGTATGTTGTAATTGTGATGTGGTCTAGTCATGCTTTGTCAGAGTGGAGCGTAGGGTTTCTCAACACTATAGGTGAAGAAAGTTATGCACTACATGCTAGAATCTGCTAACATTTCATTGACATGTTTATGTATACATGTTTTCCTTTTGTTTGGGTAAATACTAATGTTTGCTATCTTATTGTTGATGTGTGTTCAATTTATAGATTAATCATACAATTTAACCCTTAAACACTCAAGCAACCCGAAATGGGTTGCCACCTAATATTCTACTGGGGTTTGCGACTCACTAGGTAGCAATCTACGTGGATGAAAAGGTATCTACTGGTGTAGGGTGGTGCCCACTTCCATATGAGCCAAAAGAGCATAGAAAACTCATTCTCCAAGCATGTAGGATTTTTTATTAGGTTGGCATTGCTTGTTGTGGGAGGCGGTTCCATGTGTTGCTCAAATGTAGGAGCCAAATTTAAGAGCCAATATCTTTCACATATAAATGTTTTGCCTAACCTCCCAATGTTGGAAGCAACCCTCAACACTTCCAATGATGGTGTATGGCGTTCTTAGCTAAACTCTTTGGGGTCTTGGGTAAATGGTTAAGTTGAATATGAGGCTGAGAGGGCCCCAAAAAACCATGGCCATTGCTAGTCATACATTTTTGCCTTCCTTCCCAACATTAGAGACGGCCTTCAACATTGTCAGCGTTGTTTATAGCATTTTGGTCCAAACTCTTTTGGGGTTTTGATGGATTGTTAAGTTGGAAATGAGATTGGGAAGGGACCCAAAGGCCATATATTTTTGCCTTCATCCGTCATTGCCAACAATGGCTTATGGCGTATTGGTCCAATTTTTTGGGATTCTTGGTGGATTGTTAAGTTAAATATGAGGCTGGGAGGGGACCAAAAAGCCATGGCCACCAGTGCCCATACATTTTGGCCTTCCTTCCCAATGTTGGAAGTGGCCCTTAGCATTGCGAACAATGGTTTGTGGCATTTTGGTCCAAGGAAATTTGGGTCTTGGTGGATTGTTAAGTTGAACATGAAGTTGGAAGGGGACCCAAAAAACCATTGTCGTAGCTTGCGATACATTTTGGCATTCTTTCCCAGCGTTGGACTTAGTACTGTTGGCATTGGTATATGGCATTTTGGTCCAAATATTTTTGGGGTCTTCGTGGATTGTTGAGTTGAATATGAGGCTATGAGAGGACCCAAAAAGCCATGGCCGCCAACGACCATGCATTTTGGCCTTCCTTCCCAACGTCGGAAACAACCCTCAACAATACCAATATTGGTTTATGGCATTTTGGTTCAATTTCTTTTGGAGAATTTGGTGGCTTTATATATTGAATATGGATCTAGGAAGGAACCCAAAAGAACATGGCCATTGGCGGCCATACATGCTAGCCTTCCTTCCCAATGTTGGAAGCAGCTCTTAGCACCTCCAACATTGGTTTATGGCATTTTGGTCCAACATTTTTTGGGGCCTTTGTGGCTTTAAACATTGAATATGATTCTAGGAGGGGGCCAAAACAAACATGGCCACTAGTTGCCATACAATTTCGCCTTCCCTCCCAACATTGGAACCGGCCTTAAACAGTGGGCAAAGTTGGTTTATGGGGTTTGGTCCCAATAATATTGGGTGAAAGTGGATTTAAATTTCAACACAAAAATTTTTATTTTTATTTTTTTAAATGACTCTTTATGGTGAATTTTTTCTTAATGACTTTTCATCTTCAAAATGTTGGGTAGATTTATTTATATTTCCTTTCATATGTATTTCATGAAGTTATTTCTTGGATGCTTATTGACTTGGGCTAGAGGTAAGGCCATGCATTGGAAGGGAAGGAAAAATATCATGATTCCTAGTATCTAAACAAAATAGGGATTCATGATTGGTGGGGTAGTAATCCCACATGTGTACTACCAATGGTTGGTGTGGGCGATTCTCGTTCACATTCACTACCACATTGCTAAGGTTGTAAATCATATACCTTCGACAAATCAATTCTATGCATTTACCTACACTATTAAAAAAATGCTTCTATGTAAATTTGGGATAATTACAAATACTACTTATTTGTATATAATTTTTGTTGTTTGAGGTTATGAGAGCCACAATGTGGTGCTTTTGGGCCACCCCCCTCTGAGGGAGCCTAAAAATGCCACACAAGCCCTTCTGTCACGATATGCGACATCAACGACCACACCGCATATGGGGGGATTTCATCCATTTAGAGTTGAATGGATGAAACCCTCGGAGTTGGAAAGATGCTCCTAAATGAGGAGCCACCTCATTGGCTTGACATTCTTGTCAAGTCAAGCCTTGTGAGTGAGTGTGTAGAGAGAGCTTATGTGAGGTGAAGATTGCATATTTTTGCAATAAAATCTTGAGTTCTTCTCCCCTTACTTACACTATTGGATTCTCCTATGGTGGAGTGAGAGATAACTTGACTTGTTGTGTGCGTATGAAGAAAGAAGTAGAGCTCTTACTAGAGTTTGATTTTCTTCTTTCTTTGTGAAGGTGTGGTGTGTATGTGTGTCTTTGCTATATTTTAATTTAGTTGTTAATGGTAGTTGATACTTGAGCTGCAGTGACACACGATCACTATTTATATGACACTTCGGTAAGGGTGGTCTGCACTTGCAGGTGCCCAAGTCGAATCCGGATGGTAGGTGTATAAGGTGAGTGTTTAGATTTTGAAGGGGGAATGAATTTGCGTTGTAGTACCTCTGAAGGTTGGACATTAGTTTTTACTATTGTGGCTCTAAAATCCACTAATCATTTTCATACCTAATTCTAACCTAGATTTACGACCTAGTCTAAGCGCAGATGTATCAACCTTGAAACCAAGACAATCATAATTTATGGATTAAGATCGTTGTGGTACACACCAACCGGGTGTCGCTCATACTACCCTTAGCTCAGTGAATGAAATAGCGATGATTAATTGACCGTTCAATTCATTCTCACTTCTTTATTTAGTTGTGTTTAGATTTCCTAAACGGAAGAACTTGGCTTAATTTCTATCATTTACATAATTTCATTCTTACTTAATTAATTTTGTTCACATATCCTATCTTATTACATTCAAGCATCACCCCTGATTTAGTTGGTGCATCCCTTAACTCGGAACCTTCTAGGGCCTCGTGTAGGTCCCTTGAAGGTCAAATGATAACTCAAATCCTTTGGACTTTAATGGTCCGAAGGGTAGTGTCACTTTGCCGAGTTAAGTTTCCGATTTGGGTTTTTCTGTGACCAAGGGTTCATAATATGTTTGGTGATTTTTATCATTAAGTATGTTATAGTAAATAGAATATAAAACGGAGCTTAATGAGACTATGGTGACAGACAACCTGTAGGTTTAACCTATTATACAATTTTTATGGATTGGAACCAAAACTTTCAATCCTTGGGGCCAACAACACAATAGTAAATTTGAAGGTCATTAACTCCATCTTTTCACCAATAACATACAGAGTGATCGTGTTGATGATTAATCCGACTTCACCACACATGAAACTTTTCTAATAATTAAGACTACTACCATAAAACATACTAAGGGGCCCCGAAAACAATGGAGTTGGATACCCCCCTTGGCGTTCAAGTGGTTCAACCACTCGATTTTACGAAATAGGTGAGTAGGTTTAGAAATGTATACCTTGGTCACACTCTTTTTAATCCTAAATTGAAGGCTATAATTAGTTGACTTATCTGAGTGCTCCACAATGGCCATGTGGTATGACAGGCCTATAATATACTAATGTATTGATAAATAAATCATCGATCAAAACAACGAAAGCCACCTAATTTAAGACAACTTCTCATCCACTTTTCTAATTACATCAGATCGGTAGTAGGGTGGAAAAATTTACTTCTTAAGCAATGGACTTTTGAACTCAATGAGTAAATTCATTGTTGTGGAATATAATGATAAATGATGAATATTGAATTCATAGTTGTATGACACAATATAGGGCAATTTAGCTTAAGACGGTTAAGAATATGTGCATAGAAACTTAACACCTTAGAATATAAATGACCACATCATTCAAATAAGAAAATGTATTGTTAATGGCATGTCAGTGTCACAAGGTGAAATGAGAAATATGCCAAACATTTGTTTTGTTGGGGCTTACAATATTCTAACTTGTCTAACAATAAGTATGCAACAATTCTAGATTGTAGCAACTAGAGATGGAACATGATATGTAATTAGTACCTCTATAATAACTAAGATGTTATTATTTATGACAAAATATATTGAATGTTTAATATAGCAAGAAATATGGTGAATACAACTTTGATATACATTTTGTATCTTTTTCATTAGTACCTCTAGTTATGCAAAAAATGAAATAAGCTTCAATTTACTTAAATATTCCAATTCATAACAACCTTTGGGTTGGGTTTTGGGTAGCATGTTCCAAAATTTTATTTTGTCTTAGGCAACCCAAAAAAAACAATTTTTTTGGAGGGCAATCCATAAAAAGTGAAATCCTTGAGGCAACTTAGAAGGTCTAAAACACTTGGGAGGTCTAAATATAGCCCTTCAAATCCATAGATATAGGCCCTTGCTCATGCTCACGTCCTAGCTTCACTCGTCACTTTAAGTACGAAAGTAATTAATGGCCCATCCCCACCCAACTTTACCAAATAACCAAAGTCTTTCCCAAAAATAGGGCAAAGTTCTCTTGGTTATGGCAGAGGCACCCTAGTGCACCTACAACAACTACTCCAAAGATTTTCGAATAGGTTTTAGTTAAGTACACTAGCTATGAAACTTAGTGTCACCAATTCTAATTGTCTTGCTCAATATCAATTGTAAACTGCAGTATAGTGTCACCAACACTAAATGTTAACCCAACATTATTTGTCATTCCTTGTAAAAACTTTGGAGGATTATAGAGTTACAATGTTACAATGTTACTGTCACTTACCATGTAAATTTTCATCCAAATTCCAATCATCCATGACGATATTTTCATCACAAGTTGTTGATAAGAGAAGGTAGGGTTTTGGCCAATGGATGAACTCATCCATCATCCATGACAATATTTATTCACTTATTCATAAGAAGTGTCATCCAAAAAGTTACCGTAGTGGCATTAAATATCATATTTAGTGTAGTTGCCACACATTCGTTGATTTACTCATCTACCTTACCATCGGTTTTTATTAATGGAGTTCCTTGCACCTTCATAACTAATTTAGCTAAGAGCAACCAATCACAAGGGTCGGAGGCGACACATTTAAAGGCCTTACATGCTTACCTCATCTCTAGGTACCTATGGGAGGGTTGGTGTCGAAAGCATGCCACGTCCTTTGCCAACTAGGCTCATACCCCCTCCCCACTTGACTTTACCAAATAACCAAAGTCTTTCCTAAAAACCATGTAAAGCTCCCTCGATTATAGCGGACACATCCGGCTATCCCAATGCACCTACAAGAACTTGCTCCGGAGATTGTCGAGTAGGTTTTAGTTAAGTAGCTTTCACACATGGTCATTGTTTTATCTACCAAGCAATGAATGTTGGATAGTTTTTGTCCCATCCCCAAATGCCTTACTACTCATCTATCTTAACCATTGGTTTTGTTAATGAAGCTCCTCGTGCCCTCATAGCCAAGACTAAAAGCAACCAATCACAAGGGTGGGAGGCGACACTTTTAAAGGTCTTACATTCTCGCCTCATGTTTAGGGACCGATGGGAGGGTTGGTGCTTGAGGCTTAAAACCTCCACTTTTAAGCCATGCCACATCATTTGCCAACTAGGCTCGGCACTAGATAATGTTGATGGTGTGAAGGCCATGTTTTTAGAACCAACTTTTAGGCTTAGCTAAAGTCAGGTGGGGAGGGGGCATAAGTGAGGCTCTGCTAAAGTCAGGTGGGAAGGGGGCATGAGCATCCGAATTAGCCAAAATTCGAATGTGACTATCTATCATAGGTGACAATTATGGGTTGGTTAAGACTCGTCAAAAACAAAAACCTAAAACCACCTCACAGTTTGAGTCGCAGACGTGGCGACCATGCTGGGGATCGAACCCAGAATCTCTTGCTCCGTAGGCAAGCGCCTTATCCATTGGGCCACACGGTCCTTGACGAATAACCGTTGAGAAACAATTAACTTACAATAGGAGATGGTTTGGCCTCACACAGATCGGACACCCAACCGTTTCCTCCCTCCCCTACTTTCAGGGCTTCCAGATTTCTGTGGTCTGCCGAATTCAAGTTGAGTTGGAATGATGGGGGAAGATTTTTTTTTTGTTCCTTGCTCTCTGTGTTATGGAAAACTTTGATGCAGAGCTGTTAGGTTTGTATTTTATAGGGTGTTGCTTTCTTGCTTTCAGGACTTGCAGGTTCTATGAAATGTGAGGTTGAATTGCCTGTGATGATTTTCAGGGGGTGCGTGATTTCTTTATTCCGTGCCCTCTGTTTTTGCATACATTCTTGTATATGGTGGAAAAATCTGTTGCACATTAATTCTTTCTTATTTCTTTCATAGCTTGCAGATTCTGAATTTGCAGCAGGAGGTGTTTGTTGCCTCTCTGTGACGTTTGCAGCAGGGGGATTTTTTGATGTTATGGAGTGATTTGGTACAGGGAAGCTTGGTTTGGGATTGCAAGCTCTTCTTCCAGATGGCAGTGGGCATATCTCACGATCTATTTCCCGTTTTCTGTCTTGTCCTTGTTTGGGGTCGTTTAGGTTCTTGTATCCAGTAGTGTCCAGAATGTTGCAGTTATCCTGAATACTTAGGAGTTTCTCCATTTAAGTTGAATCCATTAATCGTTTGAGTACCAAGGTATAAAGAAGCCTGTGAGAGACAGACCTAAAATGGGGGATTGGGATGATAATTTGAGCATGCTTGAAATTCGACGGGTACATTTATTATTACCTGCATATTTGAGGTCAGAGATCCTCTATATCCTTCCATTTCACTGCAGTACAGGGGTTAAGAGGACTTGGTGGAAGATGTAAGCAGGACCTAAATTGGAGAGCAATTGTTTAACCCAATTACATCTTCACGAGACCCTGATGTGCTCCTGCTTTCTGATATCCTTCTAAGTCATCGACAAAGATCGACAACAAGCGGAAGATATCTGCTTCAGAGGTACTAAGTAGACCAGCTCCACATTGTCTACCAATGTGACCTGAATCGAATATTTTCCATCACACATTTCTTTAAGCTTTCCGTGTACACACAGCATGCATAGCATTCTTAATCATGCGTATGGACGCTCGCTTCCTATTCTAGCTTCAAGAATATATTTTCAAGAACTAAGGTCCTTTAGTTACATGCATGAATGCCAAGCATAGTCAAGTGGCAAGCTCTCATTAGTGGACACCTCATTGTTGCCATTCTTCGGATACAAAACCTTCTATCTACCAAGATTCAATTGAAGAGGTGCGTCCCAAATGGAATCATTCTTATGTTATCCGGATTATCTTAGAATAATTCCATTTGCATGAAAACCTAACTAGGCTACTTAAGCATGTTTCTGATATCGATTGCCAACTTCGAGTAAGCTTGTGTAAGGACGTTCTCTTTCTATTCTAGCTTCAATAATAAAAATTTAAGAATCAAGATCCTTCATTACATGCATAGTGCCGAGCATAAGTCAAGTTGTAAGGTCTCATTAGTCAACACCTTATAAAAGAATATTATGTGAATTGAGCTAAATAGAATGGAATTTTGCTTCCCAACTCTTATTTCTTTGCATGTGACACAGGCAACAGGGATAGTAGGAATTATCATCACGAAGCCACAACCACAACACCATCCATCATGGAACGCCGAGTCTCTCGCCAACATGCGAGCACCGGAACCCTAGCTCGCATAAAGAAAAAGCCTCCCAAACCTCCTGTCTTGTGTATCGAGGTCAGATAAACTTCTCACCATCAACCCATGAGCCTAATTCTCGTGATTTAGAGGTTTCTATCGACAAGGTCCAAAACTACCGTCCTCCGCTATGTATGACTCATTTCATGATGTCATGGCATAACCTCGAAGCATGAATTCCAAATTAATTTACAGTCATTCAATAAATCTCTCTGACCAGCAATTTTCAATAGCATACTTATCTGAAGCATCTCTTTCCGGATCAAACAACTATTGTAAAATTATCAGGAGTCATAGAAGCATTTCGATATACTCCTCCCCCCCTTTCTCCTTGTAATGCCTCCTCTCTCCTAAGTTCTCAACTAGTTACAAGCCAACCGGATGAAATGGCAAAAAATCTCATTCAAATTTCAAATCTTGGGAAAAACCATGTAGAGGCATAGCAGACAATATTCTCTACTTCATTATTTCTTACGGCTAAACTGTTATCCTATTCCAAAAGATCGGCTAGCTTTGGAAACTTAGGATCTGACCAGTTGTTTCCAAATGCAGAAGGATCTGAGCGAGTTGACATTTCCAAGTCTTGTCGCAGTAGCCAAGAAACTTAAGGCTCCCGGAGCTGTTACTACTTTGCGATTGTTTGTGTCCCCAGAGGAACAAGGCCTTGGTAATTTCTCCTCACTTAGTCCCATATTCACTCTTAAGGATGGGATGGAAATTGAGAGCCCTGGAGGCCACTTAAGGTTCCAACTTTAATTACATAAGAGAGCTTAACATTTATTTCTTCTTGCCAAATACTGCCAACCACAGGTTTGATTGGAGGAGATATTGATGTGATTGACTGTTTCAACTGGGTGCAGTTAATCAACGCTTCAGCTCACTGGATGAAAGGACTACTGATGCAATGTTTGCGTTCTCCAGGTTTTGAGCTCCATATGCCTCTATTAATTTTGCGATGCTATTTTACATGCCATCAATATTTTAGTCTCGCACGAAGAGAGAGACAGAGAGAGAGAGAGAGCTGATTGATCTTGTCTTGATAATATCTAGTCCTGATAGGATATGTCATCACTATACAGGTAGAGTTAAGTTATGACAACATACATCCCTTGGTAGGGTCCTGATAATCAAGTTTATTAGTTACTATCCATTCCCCATCTTGTAATTCCACCCTTTTTCCACAAAAAACTGTTGGAATTGGGTTCATATATGTTATTCACCTCTAGCAAATTATGTAAAGCATACATATGCATACATTATGTTGTAGCATCAATGTATTGAGTGACCGAGTTTATATTTCAGTATATATAAGGATATTATACTTACATCACTGATTTTGAAATAGTTTTGTCAAGAATGTAATTCAAGAAACTCAACCAATCACTTAGACCATTTCCTGATATCAATTGCTCCACAAGTATTGTAAGTCCCATAGTCTTACTTGTGTCTGCAAATTAATTGCATCAGAACTACCATGTCTAAGCAAGGTTAGTATATTTCCAGTATGACCTCGACACAGCTCCAGAGTTCCCGTATTTTCAAGTAAACCAGAGTTCATTTCTGTGATCATATAGCACATTAGAGTTATCCGTTAACTAAACCCTAGTTTAGTAGGGAGTTGGTTGCTTTGCATGCAAAGACTTTCCATGTTCGGTAAGTTTAGGGTGCATGCTTGGAATCAATGCGGAGGCTTGAATCCGGGACATTCCATATTGGTTCATTGGGTGCCAAACTCGTTTTGGCATGCCTTACCTTGTCAAAACGAGTTTGGCACCCAATAAACCAATATGGAATGTCCCGGATTCAAGCCTCCGCATTGATTTCAAGCATGCACCCTAAACTTACCGAACATGGAAAGTCTTTGCATGCAAAGCAACCAACTCCCTACTAAACTGGGGTTTAGTTAACGGATAACTCTAATATAATGACTGAGAGTCGAGTACCCATGTCCTGGCTGCGAGCGACCCTGGGTCCAGGATCTGGTTTCCTCAGCTACTTACATTAGTACCATTCCCCTTCAATGTAAACATCAAACACATGCTTACATAAACATAAATATATCAGTCAATTTTTTCCCCCGGGGAAATCTGATTAACCTGGTTATATTCTGATACAAACCAGAATAAGCGTATACCACATTTTCAGGAGATCAAGGCCATTTTCAGAGATATATGTAACCATTTATAAAGCTCTCTTAACTCTATCCTTTAATTTTTTGTAGAAGATCAAGAATCTCATACTTAATTCAATTTACCTTGTATAGTTAGATAGCTATACTGGTAGTCTTTTTCTTGATCTGTTTATTATAATCCCAACTGCTATATTACCACAAGGTGCATAGAGCTCAAGTTGAGGATCAATTAGAGAATGTAGAGAGAAAGATTGGTGTAAAAACAAGAAATACTCAATTTCAATTCCGGACATAAAGCAAGTAGTCTTTAGGAATTGAAATGAGTGGACAAATCTTCGGAAGGCGTGTAGCACTTGTAGAAGAGGTCCTCACCTGTGCCCATGCTCCCCAAGAATACCACAAAGTATGTTAGTAGAGCGTACAACAGGTGTTAGCAGACCTCTTACTTGTTATCGATGTCAACAAGGCTATACCACTTCCTTAGAGGTAGGTAATATACACCATTACTATATTCTCTTGTTATCCATAATCATAAACATATTGACAGATAATCATGTAACTTAAGCAAGATTTGTGCTAACTTAAGTTCTTAGTCACTTTCCAAATGTAAACTGTCCGCATACAAGGTTTATATCTCCACCTTGAAATCATCAGAAGATGAGCCTGGTTTGCTCATCTTGCCGTTTTAGTATCAGTATTAGTACTCACAGTAGCAAATTTCTGAGAATACCACTAAGCAGGCAAGAATGCAGAGTAAGTGCCACAGATTTCTGTAATCTCTGAGTGCAAAAGATCATGTAGCGGCAAGCTGTCTAAGTAGGCTCAAAGATGCACACTCTTGCCGTGAATCCCAGAAACTTAGAAACTCCCAACTCTCACTTAGGAGCAGGTGCAGGCCACTCTCTGTTACTGGAAGGCAATCAGTGCCGCGAGTCTCAAAGACTTGTATCTCTCCTGGGAGGGAGCGTAAGCAGAGTGTGGTTACTGAAAAGCTACAGTGCCAGACTTGCTGGTGTGCTTAAATGTTATTTTTCCTACTACTTTTTCTCGAGCAGCCCAAGAAGGAATATTAAATTTCAAGAAATCAAGATAATGAGAGAGAGAGAGAGAGATGATTTTGCCCAATGTCTGAATTTCTAATGCCATTGATCTACACAGCTGTCAATAGTAGGTGACTAAGGCTTTATTGAGTTGCTTTTTGATGCAATACTACTCATAAATCTTCATGGTAGGTGTTGGAAATGGCTAGAGCTGTGTCGCATGCAATCGAAGGATGGATGAACAATGTGGAAATAGGGCTCTGCTTGTGGAATCGTGACCTCAAAGCTTTGTCTGAGGCTTTCAGTAAACATTCTTCACCACCTCCGATACACAAGCATATTTAAGTTGAATAACATATTGTCTATGGACACCTACTAATGAGATCTGGCTGAGAAAAGTTCAAATTCATGTAATTATTAAAAGCAAGAAGGCAGGCTCATGGAAAGGATGTGGCCATATGCAATCCGTTGACCATAGAAATTCATCAAACATGACCCCTAAACTAGGGCACTTTTATGGGCCTTCCAAGTACTTTGCTTATTAGTATATGAAGTCTTGTATAGTGTCCTTTTAGGTGAACAAGGCTGACATTGTACACAAATCACCTCTTAGGATATTGCTTCTATCTTGATGAATTTTTTTCTCAAAGCCTCCACTTACGCTTGACCTTCAATCAAGTGTTGACCATCTTACCCAAAATGCTGTCATGGATATTACTTGCAGGTCTAACTAAAACACTTCGACATTTGTCGTTTGCAAATAGTGGACTTGGAGATGTTAGGCTTCACATCTTGGTACGTTCTGAGTCGAACACTGCATTGAACAGAATGAGCTTACAACAATAGAGTTATCCTTTATTCAACCAGAGCTTTGGTCGGGAGTTGGTTGTTTTGCATACAAAACTTTCCATGTTTGGTGAGTTTCAATGCATGCTGGAGTTGCTGTGGAGGTTTGCACAAAGAACACTATATTGGTTCATTGGGGGTCAAACTTGTTTTAGCATCACTCTGACTCCTGGCCAAATCTCGGTTGAATTAAGGGATAACTCTAATGATTTGAAAGATTCAGTGTATTGATTGATCCTCTTGTGTATTATGCAGTAAGCAACAAACTTGTTTGTCACCAGAAATGAGATTGCAACGATGAGAAGATTTTCCAATTATTAGATCAATTTCAGTACCAGTCTCTGCAGAATTTTGAATATGTCCAGCAAATAAGAATATGTAATAACGATGTGGTTCAATTTACACAACAGAAAGTAAAATGTGTATCCTTAAATGTGGCAGGAAGTTGCATGCATGCACCTCTGATGAATGCTAAATAGAATATTGTAAATCATGTGCAGTCACGAGGCCTGCGTGGTTGCATGCCCTTGCAGACCCTGGACTTGTCAGGCTGTGCACTCACAGATACTTCAGCATCCCTCATATGTGCGATTGTAAAGGTTAATGCAAAACCATCACATTTATCAATATGTTGATTGACTACAATGATTATGGTATGGTAAATATTGTGGACCACACTATTGAGATTATTTCCACACTAAAAACATTGGAGATAAAATTGTGCGTGCACACTATGTACCAAACCCCCACTATTTAATATCAGAGGTGCACATTTCAGGTTATAGTATTTCTATGGGATTGAAGAAAGTGTGCATCTAAAAGACATCCAATCTAGACTATTCCTTTACAATAGGCTGAGAACCAGCACAAGTTAAGCTACAATAAATGTTCCAGCCCCAACAAAGCCCCCTTCTTGTACTCAATCGGTGACTTGGGTCACATGCATTGACGTGTCCAAATATAAACACTGGGCAACACCATTCCCATTACATGAAACATACTAATCCTAAATCCAATTGCACCTCACCTTTTTGGATACTCATCGCTGACAAAATGGATATGTAGAGCGCCATCACCCGGAAAGTAGAGATGGATTGGCAGGCCAGCCTGCGTGAGCCTTTAGTTCACCTAGAAGGTCACCCAATGAGGACATTTATGTCAATGAGTGGTCTTAGTGGCTTGACGGCCCTTGATCTCTCCTATAATGCTTTCACTGACTTTCTTCCTGAGGAGCTTGGCGTTGTTCTACGAATGGGAGCTCCGCTTTATGGTAAGCAGGTACATTCATCAACAGTGAAATTAATACATTTTTCTTTGATATTAGAAATACCCTTTAATTCAACCAGAGTTCTGGTCCGGAGTTGGTTGTTTTGCATACAATACTTTCCATGTTCGGTAAGTTTTCTGTGCATTCGTGGAGTTGGTGCGGAGGTTTGAATAAAGAACATCCTATATCAGTTCACTGGGGCCAAACTCATTTTAGCACCTCTTGGCAGGTATCTGTGGTACTAAAATGAGTTTGGCCACAGTGCACTGATATAGGATGTTCTTTGATCAAACTTCCACACTGCCTCCAAGCATGCACAGAGAACTTATCGAACATAGAAAGTTTTGTATGCAAAACAACCACTCCCAACCAAAACTCCGGTTGAATTAAGGATAACTGTATTGGAGCTTAGATTTGGAGGTCTATTAGAAGCTCCTCAACTACAAGGATGTACATTGTACCCATTGTTGTTACAAGGGTGCATTAAGAATTAGTAGTAGATGCTTTCACCAGGATTTGACTCCATTACTTTCTGGCATGGGTAATCCAATGGAATGGGTCTGTTTTTGAATGGAAGCTCTTAATTTGAGGTGCAACAAAATTACTCGAGCGGGCGCCAAGCCACTATTGCATGTGATGCAAGAACTGAGCATCCTGCGTTTGGTGGACTTGCGTGACAATCTCGAGGAGGACCTCTTGGGAGTACTTGAGTGTGGGGAGCATTACATCACATTTTCTAAATTTCAGGTGATTAGTTCCACATGGCTCTACTGTCCTATTTCATACAGATATCTCATGTAACCTCGTAGTTGAGTGGGTAGTGAATCATTCCATGCAAGCAAGTGTGCATCAGGAGACGAAAGAGGAACAAAATATCCCACTAAATTTCCACCTAGGACGGGGACAAGGTGAAAGTGATTAATTAGAAGAGTCTTTCGCAAACAAAGTGCTATGTCTATGTCAACATAACATTCTTGAGCTTAAGCAACAGTGTTCAATTTCTAATCCTACCTGCTTAGCTTCCTAGTCTTGTTTGGACGTTGTCAGAGTCATTGTTCACTGGCCCCCAATCAAGTTTCATGGTCACTTCGCTGGCAGACAATGCAAGTTTGACAGTGCAACCAACCTCATGTTCCTTTTTGGAGCACTTTGACTTGCTTGTCCGGTAGTCCTCTCCCCCTAGTACCTTCAGATTGAGACTGAGGGTACTCCGGAATGTGGACATTTTGAAGTAGATCCGAGAATCCTTTCCCTAGGTGTTGGCCCCACTGAACACCTCCTAGGGGCTGAAGAATGTGTTTGCTCTTCAATGAATCGATATAGAATGACCTCTGTTCAAACCTCCACACCGAGTCCAAGCATGCACTAGAAACTTACCGAACATGAAAAGCATTATATGCAAACAACCAAGCTCCTGACCAACACCCTACTTGAATCAAAGAATAACTCTAATGAGGGGTTCTCCATATGAGATGACATTTTTCCTATGGAGGCACTAGAACCAGAAACAACAATCTCCTAAGTTGTGGTTCATGTCATCATGTGAACCACGGGCAGGAAACGTCCTTGCAGGTGCTTTCTGCCCCTGGAGGGGAGTTAGCTTTTCTCCTTGTCGTGGCCAAAATACAGAATGTCTACGTTGGATACTGATACACATACATATTCCTATATTGCGATTGCACAAACATTTGTCTGCATAACAATTTGGTTCTTTCCTGTAGTCAGGCCCCATTTTGGCTGGCTCCTACAGAACTTGACCAAGCTCCAAGAACCAGTACAAAGAATCAGCAGATGATGAAAAAGACAACCCTGGAAAGGAAGACGATTGCATCAAGGTCCGCAGATCAGCAGGCTAAAAAAGCGCTTGCAAGCCAAAAGATTTGTCGGATTACAAGTCAGAGATCAACATCCCCAACAACCACCACAAGTGCAGAGGACACTCAATGCTCCAGGACACCTGTTCCCACACTGCCACAACTCCCACAATCTCTGTTGCAAGTAAGGCATGCTTTCCACGTAAACCGGATATCATGGAGATTCCAAGCTTAATCCGCCTAAGGTATGCAGATGTTATTCAGTTACTTGATCAGACGCCTGTATTTGAAAGTGTGTGGTTAGGTGAGGATCACAGACCAAACTCCATGAAGACACGTGTCTAAAAGAGATTGCATTATGTTTTCAAATTCTATTAATTGCTCCACACTCAATAGTGCACACAATTGAGATGACCTATGTATTCAATTAAGGAATCAATAAACATGCACTTTCACTAATCATAACCAAATTAGAGGAGCTCTAATTTTCAATCTAGTTTTTGTTGACGTTTTATAATAGATTTTGTAATTTAACACAATTCTCAAAACATAAATATGATCAATAGTAGAGAATAAGAAAAAACTATCCAAATAACACTCGCATACCATAAAGGTCAAGTTCCATGGAGTGAACCGGGTGCCATGGTCCAAAATACTCTTTTGGCTCAATGGAAGAGGACGTGCTCATTGAAAGCTTTAAAAGATTTCAAACAACCACTCCTTGCCCCCCAAGCATATGAAGCTTCCAAAATGTGAGGTTCTTGGACCACACCACCAGTGTGGTCAAAGTTCTCCATGAAATGAACACTCTTGGTTGGAGGATATATTAGGAGGAAATTAATAGGTGATGGGCCCTATCATGCGAATGGGAAATAGCAGGAGAAAGTGCACAGTTTACAAAAGGTCCCCCCCCCCCTCACCCCGAGTGCTTGCATGACCATGGATGGAGGGCCCCACCATACGTGGGAGCATTTTTTGTAGGCTTAAAAAGTGCTCGCCACCCCCTCCATGGAACTTGTCCCTAATAAGGCCAGAATAATGTTGGAATGGGTGACCTTTCTTGCACTAAGTTTGCCATTCACCCAACTACCCATGGTCCACCCAATCATAGTGGGAAGTAAACGGATCTTCTCAACCAACCATGTGGGAACCCATCAGCTGGCCCTTGGGGGAGATAGAGCTGCATGTTGACTTGTCCAGGGCCATTCAAAGTGCTTACTTTTGAAACAAAATGCAATCTGCGAGGGATTCTAATTCTCGTGATGCCAATTTCAAGATTACATATAGAGTTAGACCAACTCAAAGATGAAGCAACACCATATTTCATGCCGGTGGCAACATCAGATTCATCTTCTCTTCTTTTTTTGATTTTTGAAGTACATCAAAGCGCCAATTTCTGAGACAAAAATGTTAAGCTGGCTGCAGGGCTGTGCGGTCACAGGGATGGAAACCAATTCCTTGGAGAAAGGCTCCAACACTGGCGTTGAAAGTAGCTCCACATCATCAACATGGGCAGACAATTTATGTTTGAAGGATAACAAGAACTGTAGGCCAATGACTGCAACTAAACTTGATCCCTGCCTTCCACCAATATGGGACTCAGAATTTGCTCACAGGATAATGTCACCCACAGCAACGATTGACCCTCCAAAGGAACATTCTCACAGCTCAACACAAGTACCCAATATGTGGAACAATGAGTTATTTGAGGTGGACATCAGAGACATTACGACAACGTCTATTAAGGGCCTCAAAATGAGGTTTCCCCAAGAAGGGGAAAGGGGGCAACACAACAGTGGGTACAATAGCTACAGGCAGGGTTCTCAAAGAATTTCTGGAACCGGACAAAGGAAATCCTCTGCACTTAAAAACAAGAGGTACCAAGGCAGGAGATCAAGAAGACCAGCACAAATTCCCATATTACAGGATCATGAGAATGTCAAGGAAGCCAACCCACCCAAAAGATATAAAAAGAGATTATCCAAGGCTTCTGAAAGTAATCAAAAACGTCAACAGATGAAAACAGCAGTGGCAAAAGAGCACAAGAGCGAAGAAGAGTGGAACAATTTTGTGGTTGAGATGACACAAACCCTGCTTCACCTTAAAGGTGTGCATTAAGGAGATCTCAAACTACATTCCTAGATATGAGGTATAAATTTGTATGTCTATTACACTCTAAAACAAAAACGGTTGTAGTCATTTCTGATGGCCAGTTGTGTATTCCCCTTGCTTGTTCCAGATGGGCTTGACCGCCTCATTGGACCATCAGAAGGTGAACTTGCAACTGTTGCAGAGCAAGCTGCTGCACAACTGCCACAGGTGACACTTTACCTCTAAATCTTAGAGATTACATTCAAAAGCATAGAATTCACATTAGAGTGACAGATATGTAAACCACAGAAAACCTCTTGACAAAGATGAGCTTGCCATGTTAGGAGGTAAAATTGAAGGGATTTGTCACCCTAAAACCCAAAGTTCCTTTTACATCTAGGAAACTACATTCACTTAAGATTGAGATGCTCAGAATCATCATGCGGATATGCCTGAAACTCTTCCTTTCATGTTCAGATATAAGTTTCTACACATTACCTTTAAAGGACACAATATATAGCAGTCAATGGATGAAATAAACCAAACATTCCTGTGAAGATTGTAAATACACATAGTCCAACTTGGAAGAAGATTGAACCTGAAAATGTTTCACTAACGTGAATGTCAAATTACTCAGATGTCCACTTCCTTCTTTAGAGCGGGAGCATTACGACAATTGGAGCGCTCTTGTCGAGCTCTTGATTCTCATGTCTTGTCACTCAATGACAGGCACCAGAAGGCTCTCAAAGAATGGCAGATGCACCTTGCCCATCATAGTGGAATAGAAGCACCCACCATGAATGTCCAGTTACCCAAGGAAGAAAATTATAAGGAAACAAAAGAAGAGTTACCAGAAAGAGCATGATCATGTGCAAGAAGGATGCATAAAGTCATGATCCATCAAGGACTTTGAGCATCAAAAAATTCAAGCATCAGCTTACGCATCATAGGAAACAGAGCTCCTTGTTACCTGAGGGAGAAACAAAGCTCACTTCATGAAACTTGAGTTTCCTATGTCTATCTCCTAATTAATGCAGCTCATTAATTCCTTGGAGAGCTGATTGGCAAATTGTCTATCTTCTCAAACATTGCGGCAGGAGGCGCATATGCAGCCTCTCAAGTGACTTCTGGCAGAATTTAGTCACGTCAATGACCAGAAATTAAGGAATACTTGTGCATTGTTGTGGTTGTGGCCCTAACCTTGAAGGCCATGTATGACAATACCTGAAACAAGCTCTGGTAGACACCTCATAGGTGTGAAGTGATTAAAGGTCCAGGCTTTTGAGGAGTTACTCATGAACGAATGCATGCCACATGTTTCTTGTTTCTTCTTGAACACACCTTCTGCTTCAGGGCAGTTATATTAGCTGTTGCAAAATAAATGCCTCAAAATATCACACAAGAGCAATCTACAAAGCTGCTGTAAGATAGAACATAGCATAATATTTTGTCATCCAACATAATCATGTGTCCATTCCATAGCTTAAGGAACACTGCAGTTATTGCAACCAAAGTGTACAGAATAGGAGGAGGAGATACATCCTTGCACTGTTGCTTGCAGCAAAAACTTCCTAACCTACTTCCACAACTTCCTGTCATGAATATGTGATTAATTCCTGAGGTCAAGACTCAAGACCTCAACAACATGTCCTTATAAAGTCTCCCAAATTCAATCCTTGGGGACTCCTTTTCTGCGATTACTCAGACAAAAAATGATACACAGGGTACCAATAGGAAATGAAGGTAAATCTCAAAATCTGAAGTGGTGAGAATTATAGAACAACCACACCCTAATAAATGATACAAGGAATTGCTAAAGTGATGCAATGAGCTTTGAAATCAATATAGATATATCGTCCACCTCAGGAACCCTAAAACTCCCAATTTTGGTCATCTATCACCAAAATATTGTCATCAATCTGGCAAACCACCTTTGGCATAGTAATTCTTCAGAACTATTCTTTGTTGAAAAAGCTTTTCTCTTCTTCTCCAACGGAGATTCCACCTAAAGAAAACCTTAAAACCTATAAACTCTAATTTTCTGGCAACAAACACATACCCAAAGATGATGAGTATCAAACCAATACTCCTTGAGTTGCTTGCAACAAAAACTTCCTAATCTACTTCCACAGCTCTCTATCATGAATATGTAATTCATTACTAATGTTCAAGGCTAAAGACCTCAACAACATAGGTGCTTAGACAGTCTCCCAAATTTAATCCTTAGAGACTCCTTTCGAGATATATATGAAGTGGAGGTAA
Source organism: Polytrichum formosum (assembly GCA_964035585.1). Taxonomy (NCBI): domain Eukaryota; kingdom Viridiplantae; phylum Streptophyta; class Polytrichopsida; order Polytrichales; family Polytrichaceae; genus Polytrichum; species Polytrichum formosum. The sequence goes on from OZ037941.1 coordinate 3,821,276, forward strand.
AGCTCACATTGAGATGGTGAGGGGTATAGAACAACCACACCCTCATAATATATGGATACAAAAAACCACTAAAGTATGCAATCGGCTTTGAAAATCGATAGAGACGCACCATCCACCTCAGGAACCCTAAATACATGTTTTGTTCATCTATCACCTTGGAACAACCAAAATATTGCCATCTATCTGGCAAACCACCTTTGGAAGACTAAATTTTTAAAAATATTACTATACAGTCTCCCAGATTCAATCCTTGGGAACTCCTTTCAGGCTACTACTCAGACAAGAAAATTTTGTAAGGGTACAAATAGAAAGAGAAAATTCAGCTCAAATATAGGTAGTGAGGAGTATAGGAAACCCACCACCCTCGTATATATGGATACAAGAAATCTCTGAAGTGATGTAAACAGCTCTGAAATCGATACAGATTACACCGTCCACCTCAGGAACCCTAAAACTCACATTCTTTTGTTCAGCTATTACCTTGAAACAACCAAAATATTGACATCAATCTGGCAAACCACCTTCGGAAGAGTAAATCTTTAGAACTAGTCTTTCTTGACAAGACATTCTCTCCTTCTCCAACGGAAATTCCACCGAAAAAACTCTATAAAACCTATAAACCCTAATTAATTTTCTGGCAAGAAACACGTACCCAAAAGACGATGATGAGTAAAAGTATTTTCAAACCAACACTCCTTGAGCGGCACTCTCTTTGCGCTGGCTCTCGGACGCCACAACATCTCCTTCGTCACTGCCTTTGCGAATCTTGATCTTGTACTTGGCCTCGAACTCGGCAAACTCCGTTCTCTTCTTCTGCAACGCTTCCATGAGGCGGCCAATGACTTCCTGTAACCCTTCCTTGTTGCGTTGCACGGCGGGCAGGACCTCCCCGACAGTCCGTTCCACCAAGACGCCTCCAATCATGCGGAAACACTTGCGCGAAGGGTCCAGTGGCTGAATGGCATTGATCACCAGGTTGTGCTCGTTCAGCTCCTGCTCCAGCTCGTTGATCTTGCTATACAGCTGGTTCATCTCCGATCGCATGAAGTTCCACTTTCCTGCCACCGCTTGCTCGCTCATCATCTCCACACCCGGCTTCTCAACGCCTTTGTTGCCTCCTCCGCCCTCCGCCATCGCTCCAAACTGCCAATTCCAAATAAATTTCAATGCCAATGTCAGACCTACGAATCTCTTCTATGCTTCCATGCGCACAGACAGGCTAATCTCTCCCGCACAATTGAAAGGCTTGGAAGTTGGACATGCAATCTCTGAGTTCCTCACTGTTGCCCACAGCGATTCCTGAAACAGCTTCGGTTTCTCTCCAAGGAGGACCTCTCTGGATGCCTTTCATCCATAAATATTGTTCGTTCATCCGATTGTTTTACTTTGGCTTCCCACCAATGTTGGACTGGTTTAAAACTTGGGTGTAAGTTAGATTAGGGCTTGGGATTTCGTGGTGTCTGTGTAAACTCATCCATCATGGATGAAGAAGGGGCTCTAGTAAAACAAGTCCCCTGTAAGATCAAGGGTTGAGTCATTCAAGTTGGACTCCACTAGACTTTATTGGGGGTCTCTTATGCTATATTCAGAGTTAATTATCTAAACATAACATTGTTCATATCCATAACACTGTTATGTGGGACTGACAATATTCCATAGAATATTCTCCATATATCATATAAATGTGGGGAATATCCCATGGAATTCTATCTGTCCCACAAAACACTATTATGAATCTGAATAATGTTATGAACATAGTCATTCATAGGTTACAATATGTTTCATTATGTTTTCACATATGCAATGGATGAGTTTACATAAGGTAGAAGGTGCTTAAACCAACCCTCTGGTTGATTTAATCTATATATAGTTTCCTAATTGTATGCGTGAACCTAAACATAACTTTGCAAATGGAAGCACATTGCCATAGAAGAATAAAAATAAAACTTCACCACAACATGAATATAGTAAGGCAATTTTTTTCCACAATATGTAGAGTCGAACCACCTATTCTTGATTAGGACCCCATTGGGAATCTACAGGGTGCATAATTTCAATTAGGTTGGGATTGATTTCGATAATTTCTTTTTGTGGTGATAAAAGTAAGGTTCCACGTTTCACGGTTTCTAAGGGTTAGTTTCCATGTAGGTTGCTCACCCACCATATTCTAGTGGAAATGTAGATGCCATTAGGTGGAATCTACATTTCCACTAGAATTTGGTGGGCGAAGCGGCCTACATAGAAACTAACCCCTAAGTCTCCAACTTTGGTTATGGTATCATTAGGGAATAAGTAGTGCCATGACATGTGTCCCAAGTTTTGAGTACTAAAGTGAGGAGGAATCCATCTCAAAATGAGCAGTTATGGCAGACCCTAGACTTTGATAATGTATACGGGCCAACTTTGGGCTTCAAAAGTTTATAGTAATTTCAATTTAAGGAATAAAATTACCAAACAAATTGCAATCTTCTTGATTTCTATCTTCTTACAAGGGAAAAATTTGTACCACCTTATACTTCTCCAGATTGAGCACATAATCTCTTAAGTGATCGGTTATGGGCACCTCTACTCTACTACATTGATTATCCCAATTAATGAGGGATGGCTAGTAGTGTGTGTGGGAATTTGGTGAAGGTGATACTTAATTTTTTCCGGTATGAAATTAGTGCCACCATAGGATCTAGGGTTTTCAACGCCCTAAGTGTTTTCACTATTTGTTTTTGCTAGGTTTTGATGAGTAGCAACGCTACCATACCATTTTATAAAGCTTGGAGTTGTTGTTATTGCTACACCATCAGGAATGATTCTTAGACTGGCGACCTGAAGCATCACAACACCTTAGAGCACACATTATTTTTTCTTGAAATTAATCAATAAATGAGAATTTTTGCATGAATTTAGTATCACTCAATAAACATTTCAACCCTTGGGTGCAAGCACGGTAAAGTGGACAGCTCTTGATCCTTGCTCAGGTTTAAGTGAAAGTGATCCAAAACAATATACTAACTTTGAATTTTATGAAATAAAAATTCATAAACATTTAGAAAACATATGAATCTACAAAGCCAAGCAATTTATGTTCACAAAAAATTTCAAACAACGTATATGTATTTTAGAAGACGGTGCAAGTGGGTGTCATTGAAAAGATAATTGTCAAAAACTTGTTTAAAATACAATTATATTAAATTAAACTGATGAATTTTTGAAAAAAAATTACGATGACCTCAAGTTTATAATGAATTCAAGGAATATGAAAAGAAATTCCAAGTTCAAAATATTTAAGGTTATGAAATTTACATTCAAAACTATATTTAGTCAGTTGCTTTTACGCGTCACTTTTGATGATAGGTTTTGAAAATCATATTGATATTCTATATTTGAGTACCTAACTTAACAATAGAGGTCATCATGAAAATAATCTATTTTAAACAACATTTTGCTACTACTTATAGGCGTTTGACCAAGAAAATCATGGCTTTCATATACCGGAGCACTTTTTTGGTCCACTTTACTATGCTTGCACCCCCTTGCTAATTTTGAGATTTGGCAGAATAGTTTGTGTTTCAGGAATCAGTACCACATGCACTACATGGGATTATCAATGTAGTTTTGCAATGACGTACTCTAGGGGTGCTTGACTAGGCCATTGAGTACATAGTATGCAAAGCAAGCCTTTTATAATACTATTCCATCCCTCACAATTGACCTCTTATAAGGTAGAATAATGGAAAATGGCAAATGACCACTATTTGTGCACTAGACTAGTAGTAGAATAATTCTTGTGAGACCCAAAATGACTATTTATAAAAGTGGTGGCCCGAAAAAAATGCAGTGATAGGCCGGATACTACGATTGGCCAAATATAATGATTGGTTGGATACTGTGATTGGCCTGATAGATCATGTTTCACACCCCTTGGGATCACTTGCGGGTGCCATTGACTTATAGTCCACCCTCGATATTTTGCCTCAATAAGTGTTAAAATCGCATATGTATTAAGGAAATTGCACTGCCCAAAAAATCCAAAAAATAAACTAGTAGTGTTAATTGTTAAATGTTAAGAGAATTCATAAAAACTATGCTCCCTCTTTAAATGAGTTCACCTTGATAAGCATTAATTTGATGAAAGTGATGATATGAAATTTTATAAATTGGATGAATTGACATAAACCCTAACCCTAAACCTTACTACCTTACTGGAACAATTGGCATTGGTATCTACAGAAAGTGAAATTGGACCCACTATGAATGCGCACGAGTTCATCAATTATGAACTAGAAGTTGATCTAAACAATCCCTACATGCATATTGAGGATGACATTAAAGGTATGCTTGATGAAAGAGATGATGCAATTGAAATGAACCCATTGAAGAAGTTGACAATGTGCAAATTGGTGATGTGGTGGTAGATAGTAGGATTCAAGAATGTTGAAAGTGCATTAGTGACTTTGAAACAAATTTTTGGAACAAAGATCCAATGATGTTACACTTCTCATCTACAACATTCAAACACTTGAAAAGGAATTAGGATCTTGGTGTGCACAAGAATCTCATCAAACTACTGTGGATTTGTTCTTTCATCACGCTTAGATGACTTTCATATCTTATGTATTTTCATATTTTATTTATACGAGTGTTATTATTTTTAGTTCCAAAGTCATATAGGTGTTATTCATGTAAGTGTTACAAATTGTCTTTGCTACCCCTGATAAGTGTTACAGTGTAACCACCACATAAAGTGTTACAAGTTTCCTTGCTCCGAAGTGTTAACAAATATCGAGGGTGGATTGTAACCGTTTTGTGTGCATTCGTATGCAAAGTATGATATTTTAACGCTCAAATTAGGGAGACCTTATTATACAAGTAGGGGGTTTGACTTACTTGCCTCTTTAGCAAAATGTATCCAATTACTTACATGGAATAAAATTACTTATCTATTGGAAAAACCCCAGTAGATAAGCTTCAATCGCTATTTGAGAAATATAGTATTAGAGAGTCTCGATTATTTTTGTCAATTGGACCATTAAGCCAACGCTGACCTCTATCTCACGGAGGCTATTGCAGTCCGCCACTCTACGGATTTAGCCAGTTTGACACTACAATACTTTAATCCCATTAGGATTTGGCTTCCCCAACTTAAATCGATTTCATTCCAAAATTGATGTCACAAGGAAAAAATGATGTCAAATAAATTATCATTCTGCATGCCTTTGCCTCCGCCTTCCTCCATTCTTTCAAACTAGCAATACTAAAGAAACTTCAATGCCAATATTATACTTACCAGACCTCGGAATTCATTCCATGATTCAATGTGCCCGCAGTGGCAAAATCTCTTTCCCACACAATCAAAAGCCTGGGGCATGCAATCTCTAAGGGCCACTTCACACACGAGACTGAAGGCCCATGACCATGGCATTCTAAGATCTCTCATCGGTCAAAAAGGCCGAGACCATTTAAGTTCACTTCATACTAGAAGGTGAAAGCCTAAGGGCTCAAAGAAATTGTCATGAACGAGAAGTCAACATGCATCCTACATGGCATACCATGTCATTTTCTATGCAAAATGGCTTTCCCATGTCTCACGGCACGGCCTTTGGATTTGAGCTAAGGGCCCTCACAATACCATGGTCACGGCCCTTGGCTTGTGCATGAAGTGGCCCTAAATTCTTTACTCTTGGGCACATGCGATTATTGCATCATGTTTTGGTTTCTTGAAGGAGGAGCAACGAATGGTTTCATCTATGGAGACTTTCTTAGGGCCGGTTCACACAAGGTCCCAAGTCCTAAGTCACGACTCAATCCATGCAATCTCAACAATTGAGAGCATGGAATACGGGGTCCCAAGTCCTAAGTCTCAACTCATTTGAGGTCAATCCATGCAATCTCAACAATGGAGAGCATGGAATACATGGTCCCAAGTCCTAGGACTAAAGGTATGACATGGATGCTTACATGGCAACGCTTTTTGAAGGTGAGGCTTGGGACTTTTGTTGAGAGTTGGGTCAAGCAAAAAACTAGACCCAACTCTCAACACAAGTGCCGCAAGTTTTTTTGACATAAAATAATGAAGAGCTTACTTTGATGAATATATACCATATTCTATTAGTTTATTGAGGCTCAAAAGTCGGGACTGGCTAACATGAGCGGGACTTGGGACCCCATGTGAACGGCCCTTCAATGTATCCATGATGTTTCAATGTATGACCTTATAATCACTTAAAAGTTGCCTAAATGTATGTTTTGCAAATCTTACTCTCGTGGTATTGAGAGCCTTGAACATGCACTCTATGTTGTGAACAATGATTCTTGAATCAACCCAATGAGGAGCAATGAATGTCTTTCATCAACTGAGACTTTGTATGTTCATCCCATTATCATATTTTCATACTTTCATTGGTCTATGATATTGGATCCATATTTAGCACAAACTTACCATAAGAGGAAGTGAGAATATACTCACATGAAACAATTGTGATTCGATATACACGTCATAATTGTCATCAAGTTTGGATTAATCATACAAACTCAAATCTCATTATAATTTGGATTTACATACATGTATACTCCAATTGGAATAATTCAATATGACAAATGAGATAATTTTAGGGAGGGTCATTTTTGAAATTTTAAGATACAATATCAATAAAGGGGTTTCCAACCCTGCATATGACATCTTGAGATCCATTATGGGCTACTCGAACGTCTCAGAAAGTCTAAGTGGACAAAATGGTGTTTTTAGCACATGTTATAAAAGCAATATTTTGAAGGGTTCTTTCATGTGTATTACAAAAGATACTATGTGAGGCATTCATAACACTACTCAACAACATGTTATTGCATCATAAGGCCAGGAATCAAACATGCGTAATGTCTTGTTTTATTTGGGATTCTCTTACAAGATTACCAATACTCAACTTAAGTTTTGTTCACTACATGACACTACGTTGATGGGTACCCAACCTCGGGCTCACGCCACAAGTAGAGTTATTTTTAAAGAACTTTGTACTTTTGTGGTGGTCATCGGCGTTGGGCCCTGCATAGCATAGTAGTAAAAAATTATTGTGTTGATTACAACCAAGAACAATGGCCAATGATTTCAGCATGACACCAACCTATCACTCGATTGTTCCCATTTAAAAAGGGGAGTGACATGCGTAAGTTGTTAATGTTATGCCATTAAATGATCACACCCATACATTCAAAGTACAAGATTATGGCATTCTCATAATATCAAAACTTTGAAACTATAGGTAAGAAATTTGAGAACTCGTTTTAAATACAAATCTTATCGTTTTATGGGAAAACTCACATAGCTCCTTCTCGGGGAGTTCACTAGACATGTATATATGTATACACGTGCGTGACAAGGGTATTTATTCAAGGGGTATTTAATTATCCATCCTTAATTTTTTGTACCGTATTATTATATAATTTGCTAATTTCTTGTTTTTTAAATGACCCTATAATTACTTTTAAATTTGATGAAGCTCTAATTTTAAGCTAGGTATGTTCATTGTAATTATTTGATTTTGCTCCAAAGGGTTTAAGAGCATTCAAAGTACTAAGTCACCAAAATCCAAGGCACAACAAGGTTTTACATTAAGAGTGTTCATAAACAGTTCCAAGCAACAAAATCAGCCCATGTTCCTCAATCAAGTTACACGCACAATTAAACACAACGGTACCGAGTGTCAAAAAAAAACAATTAAATCACCAACAACAAAGCAAGCAAAAATAGGGTCCATGCAATAATGTAGAAGGGTATAGAGTTAATACTACAACATCCTGCTTGAAGCAGACAGACACAAGACCAACCAAAACTCCTCTAATTTATCTTGTTTCTAGCATTTAAAAACACTAGCAAAACTGTTCAAAGCAAATGAAAGATGTCATGTTCATCTTGCAAAACAATTCCTAGCTTTTAAGAACACTAGTATATAATCAACAAATAATGCATGCCTTTAATATCTGTAATCTGAATCGACGTAGTTTTTCATCCAAAATCTTCCTGCCTCTGAACACAAAGGACACCCTATTTCAAAAATACCTAGGATCCTTAAATCCTACGGTATATTTTTACAAATATTTTAAAAATATGTGTTATTTGTATCAAGCCTATATTATTTATAATACAAACTTTATCATACATACTTACCTATATTATTTCTAAGAAAATTCTAAGTTTTTCCTTTTGTGAATATAAATTACCCTATATTTTCCCGCACGTTGTTTTCTAATATTATCACAGTGAACTCCCCGAGAGCTCCTTACCTATACAAGTTCTTTGAAGGTGCTATAGAAATGCTTGGTTGGCCTCCGGATTTTCTCCTCACAATGGTGACTTTTTGCTAGCAATGACAAGTTCTCGGCTCCTAAAGCTTACAAAAGCATGCCGGGATGCCCTCTCACGTAGCCACTCAAATAACATGCCAATGAACATCGCAAAGCTTGGGAAGGGGTCCAACAATCCTATTTTTGGCAATGAATCTTTCTCAACCTAACAACAAAAATGGAACACAAGCTTTGGTGTGACTCATTTGTGTTTTTAGTGGATGAAAGCGTCAAAGTCATCCCAAATTTCTATTTGAAAGAGAATGTATGTGATTAAACTTATGGATTTATATTCTTATATTGATTGTTTTGATAAATTTTTAGGTTTCACACCATGTATATTTAAAAGAACACAGTGTTTGGTATTCACGGAGCGGGTTTACCCTTGCTCCATAAACCCTCTTTAGATTTTACATATGAGTTCACATCTATGATCAAGGTGAAGTCTCTCTCTCTTCCCATCCATCCATTCATCCATCCAATAGGTTCTTGAATTATACATTTTCAAGAACTCTAACTTACAATGCAACAATATTTATTTTGACTTCATTGTATCAAAAGAAACGATGTAGCTAAAATTGTTTATATGAGGTTCACAAAATCCAAACAAAAGAATCATTTCATAATGATTTAGTAGTTTGCATATGAGCTTTGAAAAGGTAGAGTCACTTCTACTTCCAAATTTTGTAGAAATGAAGGAAACAACAAGTAGAATGAAGATTGAGTGAAGACCAACCGGTACTAGTTTTTTTTCCCTGCTTCCACCAACCACTTCATGGTGGATATGGTCATGAAGGGGTTGTTTACACCATGGCCGGAGAGAAACAACCCGTACACCGGTTCCTTGGAGGCAAGGGTTTAGGCATCCAACAAGAAATGAGTGTATGGGTTGGTTCGTCCCAAATCTTTACATCATGGACCATTAAGTCGTCCCAAGGCCTTGTAAAATCTTTGATTGGCTGTTGACACTATAAGAAAACTGCGTTTTTTGATGATGTTTTTGAAATTTTAGGCGACATCCAATAGAACATCCAGATGTTACAGTGGACGTCATTATTGACATTTGGATGTTCTATTGGATGTCGCCTAAAATCGTCTGCGTTGTCCAAAAACGTCATCAACAACGCAGTTTTCATCATCAAAAACGCAGTTTTCTTATAGTGTGAACTCGTCCTGGGACCACTTTAGTTTACACCAAGGAAAAAATGTCAGAGTGGCCATGGAGTCCAAGGTCCCCAAGGACTTATTTGAAGGCATATATTATCCACTGACATGGTCCAACAGGTTCTATGGTGGGAGAGGCAAAAGAGGTGTTTACGTAGAAAAGGTAGGGGCCCATGGCAGAGAAATGTTGTTAATATATATATTTTTATTTTATTTTATTTTTTTTGGGGGGGGGGAGAGAAGATGAAGACAATAGGAGACAAGAGAATGGTCACACTTAATTTTTTCAAAACTGCCTTTTTGGGCCTTTTAAAAAAAATCAGCAAATTAATTTTTTGGTGCATGGTCATTCCTCTTGGTCCACATTCGGTTTACACCTAGTGAGGGGCTCAAAGGCTTTGTAAATCAATTTTATAAGAAATCGGACCATGGAAGGTGGACCATCAAGTTGGACCATGGAAAAAGGCCATCTTCCATGGTCCGACTTCATGGTCCATGCTCGGGGAGATCACTCCATTGTAAAGTTGAAACCACGTGCATACAAAAAAAATCTACTTTTTCTAAGTTGCATCACCAAAACGGGTCAAAATTTTATCAATTTTTTTTCATGAGTAGATATACATGGTATCTGTTACATAGTAAAAAATGATAACCAAATTTGATGATCTTCTTTTTCTATAAAACATGCCGTTTCTAACTAGAATGACGCAAAATTGAACAAAAACAATTACTACAAAACTGAAGATGACTAAAAATTTCAAAAAAATACACAAAAGATATTATCAATGGTTATGTATATGTAGAAAAAATATCATAATTTTTAAAGTTATCTATGGCATATAATATAGGGGTAGCAAACTTTGTATGCACATGGTTTTCAACTTTACAATGGAGTGACTTCCCCGGGGGTCCATGATGTAAACCGGCTTTAAGTAGGGGTTGATTGTTGCCTCAAGTGTGCCCACCTACACAAAGCTTTAGGCTATCATCAACCCATAAGTTACTAAGGATTGAAAACTTCCTTGATCAAATTTGTTAGGATAATAATTAATTTGAATGTGCTTAATAAATTTATAAGGTATACATGCTTTTTACAATCACTTATCTTAATTGGACACTTGCATTTGAGTGGTATGTGGATAGGTGTGGCTAAAAAACGGAGATAAGAAGACATATGTGTTTACAAAAGATTAAATTATGTGTTAAAAATATGATAACCATTTTGGGTTCAATGGTCACCATAATTGGGGGGAGGGGTCTATATGATCACTTATTGATCATGAGAATCCTCACTTTGATAATGATGAATATATTCTTACGAGCTCCAAAAACTATGAGGAAAGTGGCTATGACCTCAAGTTGGGTTTGCTAAGCATCTCATGCTGATTGTGTGTCTCATATCCTAGGAGAAGTGGGCTAGTTTGAAAATTCAACCATTTAAGACCCATTTAGTCTACCTTAGTCAACACATGATTGGTGAAGATTTTGAAGGGGCCTCGGGTTATTTAAGGCGAGTTTCCATGTAGGATGCTTGCCCACCAAATTCTAGATAATAGTGGGTTGGAAGTGTTCTCATGTAGATAAGCACAAGCTACCAATAAACCACATTTTGGTGGCCTACTAGAATGTGGAGGGCCGTGGACATGGACCGCTAGACTTCCATGCGCCTTCTAAAGCACCTTTTTAACCTACAAGTTCCAGTCACCGAAGGATTGAAGGAGGAGGTCCATCCTCGGCAAGGTGGAGGCATCTATAACCTATAAAATAAGAGAGTTTGCATTTCTTCACAAGGTGTAATAGAAGGGTTATATTTTTCTCGCAAAGAGAAACAAAATATAAGCAAAATGCAAATTTGTTAATTTTTTTGTCATGAATATGGAAATTGCTACAACCTGTGAAGTGGTAAAGTTTAGGATAACACACAATCGATTTATAGGTTAACCAAATCCCATTCGTCTAAATGCTAATTTTTGGCTACGACAATTGTCAAAACTCTTATGAGGGTAATCAATCACAAGCCACCACCACATAAACCTAAACTATGTTCGCCTACAAACTATAGATCTCATCCATGTCAGCATTGCATGACCCTAATAAGGGGTTACATGGACTTGGTCAACTATGGATGCATTGACCTTAGCATGGAGGAGGAAGTTAGTAGGTAGGCCTGGATTTTAGAGACGAGAGTATCTAGAGTCAAACCACCTATTCTCGATTAAGACCCCATCGGGAATCTATAGGGTGCATAACTTCAATTAGGTTGGGATTGGTTTCGGTAGTTTCATTTTGTGGGTGACTAAAGTAATGGTTCCATGTTTCATGGTTTCTAAGTGATAGTTTCCATGTAGGCCACTTGCCCACTATAATCTAGTGGAAATGTAGAGCCACCAGATGGAATCTACATTTCCACTAGAATATGGTGGGCAAGCGGCTTACATGGAAACTAACCCCTAAGTCTCCAACTTTGGTTATGGTATCACTAGGGAATCAGTAGTGCCATGACACATGTCCCCGGTTTAGAGTGCTAAAGTGAGGAGGAATTTGTCTCGAAATGTGTGGTTATGGCAAACTCTAGACATTGTTGGGGAATCCTATTGTTATATTCTCAAGGCCCACATGAATGAATGCACACACCTTACAAATGCCATGAAATGTCTATCAATAGTAGTACTAATTTGGCAAAGTAATACATTCCAACGAGCCTTGTGTATAATTTGGAGTTAAATGAGCAAGGATTCATGGCAACCATGTAAGTTGAAGGTTATACTTTAGAAACCCCATATATTGTAGTCCCATGTGGTTTAGGCAAATCGTTGTTGAATAATTTACATATTTTAGAGTTTCTATTTGTATGAGGAGTATTTTGCTAGAATCTCACGTTTCCTCTACAAAGAGGAGATTTTTGCGGTAATTTGTTTCAATTTGTTGTACAAATCTTCAAATAACATAATTAACACCAAAATTGCCATGGTACTATGGTAGCATGGAAATTTTAAAGCTTGTTTAATCCCAAAGTTAGCATCAAAGGTTCTAAATTAATCTAGTGAGAAGAGTAAGTTGGGATGAAGCAACCATAAATCTGCATTGGGTAGGTTTTTATTGGAGTCCTTGGCATGGGTACCTCATTATCTCATAGTTTTTGTATATAAGTGCGTTGGTGTTTATTTGGGGAGGGGTGTTTATCATATATATATATATAACCAACATATTTTTCTACTTCTACTTTGCCCCATAATCTTGCACCCTTTGGTAGTTTGAACTTTTTAATTCCCATTTAAAATTAACCCTATGTTAATTCAATAACTGCCTTTTATGTGTTGTTTAAAATCACCATATGTGTGGTGTTTTAAGGCACCCTTTATCAACAAGCTTAGTAATATAAGGGAGCTTATTAACATGAGATATGGGTTGCCTTATGTTACTAAGTCTGTTGATAAAGGGTGGTAGGGATACAACATGATGAATAAGAATACTACTAAACAATACAAAACACTATAATGACACGACTAAATGCTCAAGAGTTGAGGTTGTGAGTGGAAAAACCTTGTGACCCTCTACAAGTTTTTTACCATCCTAAACTTAATACCATGTATGTAGCTCTACAAAATATGTAATACATGACATTATAAGGTATTGTATAGTAATGCGAATAAAATTGATGATATATTACTAATTTATCTTGCAAGAATAAAGAGTACCCTATATTAGGTAGACCTCACTTTATTTGGAGTATTTCGCTAATGAGGTGCCCGTGATCTTTGGCTTAACACTTGGAAGGTGTGGACTAACTTGTTGATGTCTACATTGTTGAAACAATTGTGGCTTCTTTTACTAATGTAGATACCTATACCTAAAATTGACATTGAATTGTGGTACGTAATGTTCATTTTAGGTACAATAAACAACCCCCCAAATGTATGACCATGGTACATAATGTTTATTTTAATTCAATATTGGTTTTGGGTATACATGCCCCCTCCCCCCCCCACAAACACACACACATTCAATAGGACCAACCTATGATCGGGGAGAACCGGCAATTAGTTATAGATGAACCGGTTGAGTTTGAGAAATAACCGGTTGAAGTTCAAGACTGCATGAAAATTACCAATCATTTTAGAGGAATTTATAGAATATGTCCCAATTTAATAAAGAAAAATTGAAGGATGTCAACATGTAACCGGTTGGACTTGCAAACACTAGGATCTCAACCGATTATGCCCAAAAATCTCTCCGATCACTGGGTCCAACAAAGCCTTGGCCTTTATGCGTTCACATCTATGATTTGAACACCCCCCCCCCCTTTCCCCCCTTCTTTCCTTTTTGTCCCCTTGACTTTAGAGTGAAACCCCGACAACCCTATGAGTATAGGTTGAGGAAGACGTAAAAGGCAAGGCAAAGATGATTGATGTTTATGAATGCCTTGAATATTGAGGTGCCCATGCCATGGAAAGTCTTGCATCTCACATTCAAGGACAACCTTTATTGCCATAGTCGGCCCTCACATATACAGGCTTAGCCGCCCCTAGTAGCTTCACTTGATGAAATTGTCTTGGCTTAGGGCATGTGTTGAAATGATAACATAGCTTGAATGTCATGACAAGTTACAATCATGATGTTGAAAGACTAGTCTAATTGTTAATAAAAGGAAGACCCTTAAATCATTGTCATTAAGAATGACCCTTGAGTTTGGTAGAAAAATTGTATCACAAAAGTCCAAAATGGGTCTTGTGGACATTTTAGGGTTAAAATAGTTGCACCCCAATTGACTTGATAAAATATCTTGTTATAAAAACTCCCCTAAAATCTTCTCAATTTATGGATTCACCATTATTCGATAGCCTAGTAATGCAAGGGTGCAGTTATATAGAGTTAGACTACCCCACTCATTGTTTGATTGATTCATTTAGTAAAAACGTTCCAAACATCATTGTTGCAAGTTTTTTCTCCTGCAAAGGTGCTTATCAAAGAAAACATTTAGTAATTTGACATTGGTTTTGGTCTTGAAAAATGCACAAACTATTCTATTGCATCTTTACAAGTGCCGGAATGCAACCTCCACATGGCCTTCAAATGGGTCTTAACCAATATAAAAATGACATTTGGGAAAGTTTGAGAAGATTATAGTTAATTTTTGTTAAAATAAAGAGCCCTCTCTATGGTATGGGTGCACCTAGGTGCACCTTGTTAGAGCGTGATCAACTTTAGCACTTGTGAGAGCACAAAAATAGATTCACTAACATAGTTATTCTTATGAAGGATTTGTGTGGAAAATGGGCAATTTTGGGCACTACACATGGACTATCAACCAATCATACAATCCATGCCAATATTTCTTGACAATATTTCCCATGAATATGTTGCAATTTGAGTCAAATTGGAGATTTTCTACAACTACACTTATTCTGCCTATTAGCATCACAAAATTGCATGCAATTTGCATGATTTTGGTTAGGGTTGGTCAAGATCAATCACCATGAATATTAATGATGTAGCTAATGTTACATTGTGGATGCAAGTCACCAAGAAGTTTGGAAGGCGATAACAAGAGTGATGGATGGGTGGTGTCTTTGGCTTTGAAGTCCATAAAGACTCCTTGCCATGACCCATCGACCAAAAGCTCCAACCTCGTATGCATTGCAATAAGAGCTAGAGAATCCCAATTGTGGCTCAATCGTTCTTTGAGCATCTTTGAACTCTCAATGTTGCTCTTCCTCATGCTCGGAGTCGGATACCACCTCAACCAATTAAGCTCCTGCAATGATCTCCAAACCTCCTCGCTTTCATACATGCCAACCGTTTGATTGTAATTGTTTCTCATACTTCTAAAGTTGGTGCCACTCCCTAAACAAAGAGCACAAATTGGTTGCATGTGGTTGACTCATGATGCTATCAAAGATTCCTCTAATGCAAACCCTTATGTTTTTAATCAAATTACTCTCGTAGCTTGAATTGCATTCATATCCACCAACTTTTAGGCACTCACTCACACCTAATGTAAGCACACACTAATATTTTGCGCCTAGGTAGCATTGCAAATTTGGTCTCCATGTACACTGGATCCGTGAATCCTTAGTAACTAGGAAACCAACTACATTTTCCAATCAAGAATGGATACCAAATCAAGATTGAGGGCAAAAAACAGGTAGAAATGGTTGCAACCACTTCAAGAGTGGATAACCAAGCAAGGCTACGAAGAAGGCAAGAAGATAGGTGCAATAGTCATAGGCATAGTTCAAGGATAAGTGTGACCCTCATCCCTCATAGACTCATACTGACTCACACACTCATACTACTTTAGCCCACTCACATGTCCCGCCAAACTCCACAACTACCACCTCCCACCCACAAGACGAAATATTTGGATCCCATGGCAACGCATACTCCACCTAGTGGGCAAGGAAAGGCCTAGCCCACCGACCAAATGCCCAAGCTGCAGTAGAAACATTACATTGGCGATCATGTACAAACAACACTCCCTTGCCCAAACACCTAGGCATTTGTACACCTTGATTCACACATCCTCACATGCTTTCCCAAAATAGGTGTCCCAACATACCTAGCCAAAACCGAACCCAAAATGATTACGATCCTATGTGTACACCAATTCAAGAGCCCTTCCATTATCCTCATCTTTGCCAAAAGATTTAAATATTGCCTTGAAATTGCATTACACCAAACATACTTACCATTTACACAAAACCCCAACCTAGTGGTCACATCCACTAATGTCAACCTATCCAAGAAATGAAAACATGCCTTACCCGCCTCTTACTACTTCAAATATCCGCCCTCCCCCTCCCAATTTCATTTTACACAAAACCACAACTTAAATACCCCATGATCCACACATATAATATGGATGGCTCCTTCACCCTGGCACCAAGGTAACAAAGGAATTGCTAGATGTAGTTAGTTTTTTTGCTATTACTTAAAACAACAACCCAAGGAATTAAGTCTCCAGGAAGATTGAGATAGTATCTATAAGGGTTGACGTCACATTGGTTTAAGGATTACAATAACAATCTAGAACCTTTCCTTTCTCATTCCTTCTTTATTATACTTTATTCTCCATTCTTATGGTTCATTGTGTTTTCTCGGTCGTGAGTGATTCCGTCCTATCTTCAGGGAATTTTCTATCACTCTACGTCTTGACCTATTTCAGTCGTGAGCTCAATAGCTTGGCAAGTGGTCAATGGCAATTTATCATGACAAAGTCCGGGGTAATGTCTTTTTGTAACCGCATAGTCTTGGAAATGCCATGAATAGAACTTGCAACGTTCTTTAATTAACTTCTCATTAACAACTTACGATCATCATGCATGTCTTTGCATAAACGAAGTCACCACCTTCCTCTCAATCATTTGGTGACTTGTCTCAAGCATTCATCCACTTGTTAATATGAAATCAATACATCAACAACTAGGCTATATCCTTTACTTAAGGCTTTAGTCTGCTCTAAAATAGTGATGACATGTAGATGGTAAAATCTTACTCCAATATGGTAATTCCTCTTTCTACGAAAGGTAATGTCTCGGCAACATATAGCATGCCCTTAGTCCTTCCATGTCCTGCATAGACGATTAGCCTATCTCTCTCTCTATGAGTCTCTCTAAGGTCTCATCTAATAGCCAGTGGGTTATCAACACTTGCCTAGGCTACGGTCTCTCAGTATCTCGATGTTTGTCTCTCTATGTAAAGGCTATCGCCTCTCGAATGGCTACTGGTCATCGCTCAGGGTTCTCTCAATCCTCTCTCAAGACTATTGCTCACATCACTCCTTACTTAGCCAATTGCATGTACTCAGTGCTCTCGGCTAATTGCCTAAGTCTAAGCCTATTGCTCACTGAGTCCTTTCCTCACTTGCCTTCTTTTCGACAGGCTAATGTCATCCGTCAAGTCCCTTCTCGGACTAATTGCTTCGCCACTTTCTGGCTCACTATCAGATTATTGCCTCACACTCTCTTACGACTCAACACAACTCTCATACACATGTTGGTTACTCAGTCTCTTTAGCTTTCCTCGCTAACGAGCATGACTTGGCCAATTGCCCTCTTGCCTTCCTCTCTGTCCACTCCAATTCAATCAATCTTGATTCACTCTAGTGTAGACTCCTCACCAGCCTACTAGCCCAACTCAACTTACATTGTATCATACTATTTGCTTAAATCACATTCAGACATTAATCACATACAGTCAAGATAATGCACTTCAAAGTTCCTTTCCACTCTCACGACAAACAATTGCACATCATATCTTCGTCCACTTTTTTCTCATTAACCAAATATAAATTCCAAGTTTCAAAATCCGATTCCTATAGCTCTGTCTTCTACTTCTACGACCTCAAGCATCTCACTTGAGTCTAGCCTATGGCCGAACTCAATCACCGAGTTTCAGTCTTTCTACGTCTATTGCTACAACTACTTGAGACTGTGTAAGATCTGCACAATATGAAAATAACCTACCTAAGTCGTTTCTCGCCTCCTCCTTATGGTGTCGAGGAAGGGAAGGAGTCGGTTAGACTTTGTGACCACTTCCTAACAGCAATTGCCTCGGCTTCTTGCTTTGGATGGCTTCCAACCGCCAATTGCCGGATGAAACACGTCAAAACTTGAAAAATAGCCCAATTTGGCTAGGCTAAGGCCGAAAAATGGTCTTACACTAGACTAGATATCTACCATCCCATTGGCAACACCCAACATGCCTATAGACTCCTGGGAAGACAAAATATTTTTTCTGCAGAACTAACAACCATATATGTAGCTCTTTGCCTTACCAAAGACAACATGATCCACTCATGTATCTTCGTGGTCAACCTCAACCCCATCTACCTAATCCACAACCACCTCCACCAACCCTTCTCCTACACAACCACCCATACAAATTATCCATACGAATTATAATAAAATTTGTCAAAACACACATCCCCCCTCACATTCCAAAAAATTTGCACCCACTCGAGCATCATGGGTAATGATGTTGCCGATAAGCTTGCCAAATTTGGTTCTAACAAACCCCCACCCAACACTGCTCCCTCCATACATATTGCACATACAGTCCCCCTTATGGCATTCCAAATGCTCACAAAACACCCCCTCACTTACCCATCATACACCTCGAACCCTACATAAAAAAGGAATACACACGCCAACTCACAACCACAATCCTGCTCTAATACAAATATGTAGCAAAATGGCTTAACAATCCATTAGTTCACTCCCCCCTCTCCAACCACTTATGGTCATCACCCCAATGCACAAATCACACAATCCCTCGAACTATGATACGGCTAATACACAAGCAATCAAAGAAAACACGTAATCTGACCCACTCAATTCCCCTCCCCCATGCAACCTCTGTGCACTACAAGAAATTGACACATGCCTCCACCTACTCTCCATATGTACGAACACCACCCTCAATAACATCCAAACAACCAAACACAACAAAGAAGTATGGGAATAAACAAAACTCCTCCTCTCCCATTTCTCAACAAAATACACATTCCCAATGAGCATTGGCACCCGCCTTCGAAGCCCCCCCCCCTTCCAGAGAGCACAATCCTTCCATGGCTTTACGTGTGCCTTTACACCACAAGACCATGCCAATGCCTTGCCAAAAGTAAACCATACATCTTTGTCATCACCACCACCTCCATGGAGGAAAACCACACACTACACCACCCAAAATTCGAGCCTACGATTCATTGAATTCACGTTGTGCCAAAATTGAGACCCAACCCTTGCCACCCAATGGAAAAAACTAAAATACCAACCTTTGGTGGAGGCACTAGAAAACGCCGGTTGGTATGTAATACTCACCGTCCTCACAACATTCATCCAAGGAGGCATACACACAAACAACATTACCAACCTCTTTGAACAATGCTACATACCTTTAATGGGCATTCATGCATGCATGCAACAAATCCACATGATAGCTTTCAAATACCTCACCCTATTCATGCTCAACAAGCGAAAACTAGAAAAGCATTAGCCCCCAATAGTTTTGGCCTAAACAAATACAAACAAATGCCAAGAATGAATCCTACAACATTTTGCCCAAACCCACTCAATTAGTTCAGATAATGGGATAGACAAACCCCACATTAGACACCCCCTGGGAATCCAACCCAACACATGTCGCAATGAATCAAAACCACATGCCCTCATAACACCAATCCTTGAGATGCACAACATCAACAAACAAAACTTATAATCTCCCCCAACTGGGCCTATAGTGCCTTTGCCATTGGTAACTATAAGGACCACCTCCGACAAGAGGTAGTAGCACTTGTCCCTTAGCCCTACGCAATTAACCCAATCCTAGTTCACAAATGAGGTTGTGGCTATGATCAAGGTGATGTGTCCCTCATTCACGCCAATACAAATGCTTGGCGTCGCCTCTCCCTCCATAGTCTCATGATTAATTTGGTTTATAACTATGGTTGTGCCTATATTTTTTAACCACACTTGAATTTAGGCAATTGTCACACTACTGAATGGGAATTTACCCATGGAGAATTGAGAGTAAATTCACATTGGTTGTAAAACTAAGTGAAAATCTCAATTATGATATGATTAAACCTTGTCGATGAGTTCAAATTATGAATTGAAGAGAGATTAATAGAGGAATCACCCCTAATGTCATAACCTCGTGTCTTAATTGTGACCTTTGGACAAACCATTGTCACCTTTTGAGTTCCCCCATTTGTAGTCCTCGATTCTTTGTGAAGTAAAAACTTCACTACAAAAATTTACAACCATGTAGTGTCAAGGCCCACCACGAAAATTTGGCACAATTTGCAAGGTCAATCACAACATATTTTGTATATTCTTTGATTGCGCAAGCTTATAAGTATGTAATATTTGCACACACAACCAAGTAAACCACATATCCAATAATCATTGCTAAGAGAATAACAATGGTTGCTTTCAAGAAATCATAGATTGTCATGCGCCAAATGTAGCTTACAAGGAAAATGAGTTAACTACGTGTGAAAACTTGGCTAACAAGGTCCGACCTTATGTGAAACGTATTTGTGCCATTGTTAAGAGATTTAATACGGACTTGGATTCTATAGATGATATGGTAGGAATACCTCCCCATCATATACCTTACCAAGTTGTGCATGACTGAGTGTTTTGGATGCTTAACCAATCAAATTTTGAATCCTTCGTACAATTCTACTTTGATAGTCTATTTATTTAAAATGTGATTTTTGAATATAAATATAAATATATATGAAATGCATCCATACCCAATCCAAATATGTGATAAGCTTGCAACTTTTGAGGAAATCTAACAAACTTGGGATAAATGATTTATGCAAAACACCCTCAAATTTTGGCACAAACTTAGGATTTTGATATCTCACATGATGGTATGAAGAGTCTTGACACGCATATCACTTAACCCAATGTGCGGATGCACATTTTGATTCAAAATCAAGAGAGTTCATTTGGTGATCTCTTTCACAAGGTCTAGATGCAATGTCCCATGTTTTGGATAAGATAAACCAAAATATTGATTTTAAAATGAGCCCTTGGGACTTGAGACACTTGTCAAGTCATCAACTTTGTGAGACTTGAGAAATTAGGTCTCTTAGGATGACATTATGTTTGATTATTATATTATTATGTTTATTTCTCAAGTCATAGAGACATCGATGTGTCATATATGTATGTCTTTTTGGTTTTGAAAGTTTTCACATTATTGCTCCAACCCTCCTAGTATTATGTAGTTGAAGGATTCTTTAGTGTTTTCATTCTAATGCAGAAGAATAGAAGCTCGACTACTTGAGAGACAAAAACTCAATCACTCATGAGTTTGTAGCCCCATATAACAATGCCAAAGTGATCCTAAAACAACCTTTGGTTAAAAACTATGTGTGAAAATGGAAAGTAAAGTTTTCTAGCATTTTTTATTTAACTAGAACTTTGTTTGGCCAACACAACTTGACATTCCAAAGGATCTCCTGGATCCATTGGTTTGTCATTCACATGGTTATTATGGTGATTGAATGGAAATGCAAGATCTCTTCTCACATTCATGTGGGATGTCCACATTGCTTGATCAACCAAAAACCAAAAACTAAAGAATTAATAATATTTTATGTTTTATATTTTAAACTTCATAGCTTGCCTAGTAGAAATTGGGCAAATGTTCCACCCAAAACTCCTTGAGACCCTCCTCACCCAATGTCTCACCATATTCCAAATATTATTGACTCCACATGTTTACAAATTATGACCCCAAAAACCTTACAACTCCAATACGACAAATGCACAAAAACTCAACCAAAGCACTTGCACATGCCCAAAAATTCTCTTGCTACACATACCACAAATGCAATACCCATAGGGCACCCACCATGCCCCCACAACTGAATTATCTTCACCCTCCTCCACAAAAACCATATCACCTTTGCCCAACCCCCACCACCAGACACAACCCCAATCATCCGCCCCCCCCCAAAAAGAAAAGAAAAAAGAAACACACGACCACCCACACAATATACACCACAAACACTACCTACAACCCCAAATTAAAAACACTTGCTTTGTTGAAAAACCAATACACTTGGGGGCTGGGAAGTGGTGACATGAGATGGAGGGCTTGAGAGGATGCCTAGAATGTGTATAATGCTGCTGGTGGTCACATTTTGGGGCCCGAATAACACTCGCGGTGCTCCTGGAAGGCAAGGATATGCTAGATTTGACTATTTAAAGAAAATGTTTTGGTATAATTGTTTGAAGTTTTTTGGTTGATGAATAGCTTAATTAAATTGGGTACATTCACATATAAGTGCATAGTATTTTCTAGGTATGGTAAATTACTTGCATCAAAGTTGCTCACATACAGTGAATTAGGAAGCCCCACTTAGACAGGGAAGGGGTAGGCAAAAGGGGCACCTTGGGAGTGGTAAGATGGGCTTGAGGTCTTGTGAGGGGGCTTAGAAGACGTTTCCAATAGTCACATATTGGTCCACCTTGAAAACAACACTCGTGGTGCTCCAGGATGTCAAAAACGTGCTTAAATCTTTTTGAAACACTTTCCACGTGATTGTGTTGTACCATGGGTTCAAATTGGACACACAAGAATTTAAAGTCGACTGAACTCCAGATTTGCAAATCCATGCCCATACCTATGTTGGTCACTTGTTTATATCACAATGTGCTATATGACAGGACTTGTCATGTGTGCACACAAATTATACTATACTTCCAATTGGATTTAATTTTTTGAACGATCATGTAACACATGTTTCATGTCCAGTATACCCTTAATTATAGGTGTTCGAAATAGGTGACCTACTTTTACATCTGCGCCAACATTTAGGGGTTCCGAATTCTAGTGGTGCCTCGCTCTGGTTTTTGATCTTGGTGCCATAAACCACCCCTTAAACCTCTCTGCACTGCTTAGTGTGCCGCAAGGATGAACCCTAAATCATGTGTCCAACATCACAAACCTCTAAATGCACACACACATCATCAACCTTAATTCCAAATTGATTCAATCACATCACCGCAAACTACATACTCCATTGAATGATGGATGCCTACCATCCATAAGTTAGGCTTGCAATTCTAGTGCATATCGTCCTCTGACTGCAAGACCTAAAACTTGGTCACTCGAGTTGAATCTTCTTCAATCACTGTTGAATGCAAGAATCCTGTAGAGCAGCTTATGAATGTGGAGCTACTGTACCAGTGCCCGGGGAGATTTTTGGGCATAACCGGTCGAGATCCCAGTGTTTCTAAGCCCAACCGGTTACATGTTGTGATCTTTCGGAGAGCACTTTGATAATGTGAGGTATATTCCACAGATTCCTCTGAAATGATGGGTAATTTTCCTGAAGTCTTGAATTTCAACCGGCTATTTCTCAACTGAACCGGTTCATCTGTAACTTGCGGTTGGTTCTCCTCGTTCGTTGTACTGTACCAAGTCAACCCTGAAACAGCCCTTACCAGGGTTAAGTAGTAACTAAGGGCCCTCTTTTTAGGTTTTGCATGATGATCTAGAACAGCGATTTCCGGAATCCGAAATACAAGGATCTCAAGCGGAAGACTGTTGTGGTCAAAAATGGCTCGGAACCTTCTTGCCGGGGAGAGAGCCAATGAAATGACAAAACAATACTTTCAACTTTCACTGTGCATGGATTTACATAAACTGTGGTTGTGAGAGCTCAAGGCGGCCCGGGATGCGTGTTTTGGGGTGAGTGTTCTACGCAAACTCTTTAAGTTAAGTATAAATTTTATTAAGACATCGGTCACGGTGGGTGGCTGACATCCAATATCCCGCAAGTCACAAAAGAAAAAACGATTAAAAAAGGTGAAACAGTCGGAATTTGCAGTCGGAACTGGCCCGTAGCTTAAAGAGTTGCAGGCTGTGCAGACTCCATCTCAAATGTGCGTAAGCTAAGTTTGTATGAATGAATGACAAGATATTTTAAAATGAATTTAGCATTTACACGTGGCGAATAGTCGGTGAAGCTCATGTACAGATTTATTACTTAAGGGTCAAGTCTGCAAAAGCGGCGCGACTTGTTGTGATGATGATCATCAAAATTTAAGTTAAGTTAAGGTAAGTAATTCAAAGTTCTGTCGGGCTTGAAAAAGAAATATGTCTAACTTATTGAGTTAGTGTTTGAGTGATGGCCGGGTGGGAACTTATGTAGAAGAAGTGATGAGTAGATGATGTTGAAAAAATTGGTATTATTTGGACTCTGTGGGGGTGGTGCCGTAAGAGGGACGAAGATCAACTCACAAGTAACATGAGTGTTGACTCGGACCGATTTCGACTCATTAAGTTAGGCTTAAGTTAAATCTCCTCTCTACCTGACGGAAAAACTTGCCAGGTGGTCAACTGCCTCCTGTGCTTTGGCGTTGGCCTGTCGGCCTTCTGTCTCAAAAAAAAAAAAGTTAGGCTTAAGTTATTACCGATTTTCTGAGGAAAGAACTGTCGGTAAGTGAAAAAGGGCCGGTTGGTGAGCTGTGGACTTGTGATGATAGCTATCACGTTTTCTGTCTTTGGAGGTTGCACCTTGAAGAGTTGAACCTTCCTTCTGTTTGGGGCGATTCTGAATGTGAGGGTTGTTGGATTCTTGAGATTAGAGGATTAGAGGGTTGGAACGATGTTGTTCACCTAGAAGGGGGTTGCGATTGTGGGGCAGCTTGTACTAAGTAGTTAGGGCAATTGCCACGTTTGTGCTTTCAATCTGCTTTGAAGAGAGACGTTACCTCTGAGTTGTTTAATTGTTAGACCAATTTCAGTGTGGCTCTCGCAGCTCTGTCTCCCTCCTGCGCTCGATACCAGGTATTCGGTTTTGGAACTGGCGCTTTGAGTTCTGATTTGAAACTGGTTGGTCTCGTCAGGTCAAATTGGAAATTCTCTGCTCTGTAATCCCAAAGAGTAGGTTGCTGCTCTCGTGAAAGTCCCTGTTCTTTCTTGTTTGCTCCTCAGGTCCCCACTATATTCCCACTTTCTTCTGTTGTATATACCTTTCCTCCTTTGGATACACTCCAATCCGATCCATAGTCATAGACACTGTGAGCAGTTTTTGCCACGAAGTATGTTCACGCCCACAGTGAATACGACAAAAAATTGAAGATCGGTTTTTTTTAGGTGGTGTGTGCCTACAGTGAATACAAAGTGTGCTGTTGTCCACAGTGAAATCAAAGTGTGTTTAGGGAACTACAAACTGTTTTGGGGGCTACAAAATGTGTTTGTGCCCCCAGTCTTTACAAAGTGTATCCAATGTATGGTGTGCCCAAAGGGTGTCAAAGTGCGCCAAAAGTGTGTGAAAGCGTGCCCAAAGTTCGTTTGGGCCACAAAGTGTGTCTGTGCAAAGTTGTGCACAAATTCGTAGCTTGCGCAAGGACTTTCTGTGTTGAAAATTTGCACGAAAATTTGGAGGCAGCCGCAATACAAGTGGAACTGAAACTGAACGAGTTGTAAAGTTGCCAACTGAATGAGGAGATGTAGGACTTTGTTTTTGAATATTTCCCAACTTGTGGTTGCACCACCTTGAGAAAAATGTTTTTGTTGCCAATTGTTCCCATCGATACACATTAAGGGACTGAAATCCTTCGTTGTGGTTGACGTCTCATCTTGAGGTTTGCCAAAATTTCTCGCATCATATGATTGTGGTTTGGGTTTCCTTGATACCATGTTTAACATTACATTTGGTTTTGCTTGCAGCAGGGCACTGCTACCTTGCTTTCCCGCAATTTAACCTGGCGCCAAACCACATTCTGTGGCACGAATAGCCTTACCTTCCTCATTCTGGAGCCTTCGATTTTATCAATTCCCTCAACAAATCAACCATTTCGTCTGAAAGGGAATCTCCGATTTCTGCAAGCAGTTGTCCTCCATTGGCCTTCCAAGTTGTCAGGAAGAGTGTAATGCTTGCTTCCATCACCACTTTGAAGCACCTATCAAGTGCCTGCGGTGGACTAAGCTGCTCCCATTTTAGGCTATGCTGGCAGACTCTCTTTGCAACCATTGTTATTCTGTCTCTGTATGCATGGTGTTCACGGTTGCCGTGCTATTATACCATGAGCTTTGGAGGGAACCCAAAATGTCTCACTCGAACATCAACAGAAAGATATTTACGCGACCTGGAGCAACTCATGTGTCCCCCTAACACATCATTTAAAGGTTATCTTGCAACTTTGAAGTCGATTGGGCAAGATCAGTGTACATTTGTGTGGGCGAAAGGTGCTGTGGCGTATCGCTGCCGAACTTGCCAAATTCTTGAATCTAGGTTAGCCCTTCCTCCCATTCTTTCTTCCTTTCCTCTCAAGTCTTTACTTTGTTGGTTGTTGTGCCTGTTCAGAAGAAAACTGATTTATTATTGCTCATTATTATCTCTGGGCTTTTCTGGGTAAGTTTCAAGTTATTAGGGTTATCGCTATCTAAGGGTATATGTCCAAGGTTGTTGGATTGTTTGCATGAAATGAATTTGTCCAAGGGTATATATCCAAGGTTGTTGGATTGTTTGCGTGAATTGAATTTGTCCAAGAGATTTATCACAATGTGCGGGCAACTTGAATGGAGGGCCTATTCTGGAATTCAAGTTCCAAAACACCAAATCTGCCATGCTGCAATAAATCAATTCCTCCACATACACCTTTGTGACCCTAGACCTAATATACTTGGAGAGGAGGTGGAATTTGTGAAGATTCTTTGAATAACTATCTACTGGGGGGAAAAAGCTGTGAAGGTCTTTCAAACCTTCCATGTAATTGTATAAGTCGTGGGTGGAGCTCAACACAGGTGAGTATTGCTTGCAAAGCTGAGAAAATGGAGTCTCTGCACATCGCGACTTTGTGATAAAACCTTGGTGAAGCATACCTAGTAAAACCACTGGCACTAAACAAAGCAGCGGGTTCTACAGTTGTAATATTATATCTCAGGATCTCAAGGGTGCTAAGTGCACAGCTCCTATACATGATGCACCAGGGGTGCTTGAAACTCCAGTTGTATTGTATTCTCACAAATTCCAATCCACCACTCAGTGTTTGTGGCAAAGGAAAGATCCTGGTTGATGTACAAGGACACGGCAAGCTTATTATGTGGTATTATGGCACATGGTTTTGTGTGTTTGGGGCATGGCCATGATATTCACTTAACGTTCAGGTATGAAATATCAGAAGTTTGGTAGAGAAGGATGAAACCAAGCTGGAATTATAAAGAGGGCCAGTAAGCTTCTGACCTATACAGGCCAGCTTCAAGTTTTTATGTGGGACCAATCCTTTGTTTTAATCTATGATATTTTTAGACCTATCTTGATTTCCAGTGTTTGTGATCATTGCGTTGCAGTGCAATATGCGTGGATTGTTACAAGAAAGGTGATCATAAGCACCACGATTATGGTTAGTCTATCTTACTTCTGGCCTACCAAAGACATGATTTTTGGTCAAGTAACAGTATTTACAATATTGCCAGAAGCAAGTCAGTAAAATGCATTGCGATTCCTAAACTCTCGAAATACTTGATGGAATTGTTCTTGAAATTTTTGATGTAACAAATGCTTGATTGATGCAGTAATGTATCACAGTGAATCTGGAGGTTGCTGTGATTGTGGAGATCCAGACGCTTGGGAAGTTTCAGGGTGAGAACAAATTTGATTAATTTATCATCAGGCCCATATTTGTCAACATGATATGCACTAGCAAAAATGTTCATAGCTTGTAACTTTTGATTATCTACATTACTTTTTAATTATCTTAAACCCTGGACCTGGACTATCATCTCTCCTTGCGAGCCAATCGACTTTATCAAGTAAGGTAAACAGGCTTAATTTGGTTACTCAGAGTGGACACCTATATTTGAGTGGTGTGGTTTGGTGTGGATCTAAGAACGAACACCAAAATGACATGTATTTAAAAGAGATTGGACTACCCATGCGCAATGTTTGTTAACCATTCCAGGCTCAATAGTCAACATAATTGTGGGGGCCTATATGATCATTTATTGAGAATCTTCACTTTGGCAATGAACAAGATATTCATATGAGCTCCAAAAAGTACGAGGAGAATGGCTGCGGGCACAATTTGGATTTGCCAACCATCTTGCACTAATCACGTGTTACATATCTTACAAGACGTGGGTGCAGAGGTAAAAGTGTCCGTTTTAAGACCCACTTAGAAGTGACAAGGGGCTGGTTTTCTTTGACAGATTTTGCAGTGCACATCAACGTCTGAATCGTCAGGAGGCATGTGTGCCTGCACATCTCGAAATTTGCACAAAAAACTCTGGTGTGGGCCTGGAGTACCTTAAACTCTCTATATGTTAGTAAAAAAGTGATGGTGTAATGTGAAACACATTTATCTGTTGATCTGTTAAGAGAGATTTGTTGCTTCATATCTCTAGTTTGTCGAAAATATTGTCATTGTCTTGTTAACACACACTCAAATGATCTGAAATTGTCTTCATCTTCTGTGGCTAAGTTGTTCTCATGTTCATCTCAGTTTACTCGGTTCTGTGCGAGTTCTCAATTCTGACCACTTACATTGCGGAGCCCAAGAGAAATAAGAAAGAGGTTAAGGAAACCGCCATAGTTTACCTTGGGTGGTTACATGAGGTAATTTTTAACACCATTTTGAGACCATGCTATGGCAGGCTGAAAACCACCTTAAGCGTCTAAGAGTCCCAATCTGGGCCTCTCTATGTACAAAAACATGTGTTGCAGCTACATCCATTTTAAGCTGATGGTGCAAAAAGTGATCCTATCTAAATCCACTCATTCTTCAAGTGCACTTTTCAAATTAGTTGAATACCTTAAGGTAGACGTGCCTAATTCCAACAGAACAACAATCTGGACATCTATATTTGAGTGGGAAGTTGTTGATTGCAGATCTAAGAATGAACAACAAAAAGACATGTGTTTAGAAGAGATTGGACTATGTGCACAAAATATGCTGACCATTCTAAGCTCAATAGTCAACCTGATTGGGAGACATTTATGACCACTTAATGAGCACGAGAGTCTCCACTTTGAAAATGAATAAGATATCCATACGAGCTCTGAAAATAATGAGGCAAATGGCTACGGGCACGATTTGGTAATCATCTTATGTGTTTCATATCCTACAAGAAGTGGGTGCAGAGAGAAAAGTATCCGAATAATACACATCTACTTTAATGATATTGATGATTTGGGTTCAAATACACAACTCGGGTGCCCTTCAATGTCACATATGAGGATATTTATTTTCTCATTGACATAAGATAGTATACTATAAGACATTTTAAACCCATAAATATAACAAAAAATGTTTTTATACTTGTTGAGGCTTGTAGAAATTGTTTATATGGCTGTACATTGAGCCCCTTGGTCTTTAGGGGTTAATAAGACATGGAATAGGCTTTTTCATGTGAGTCTACAATCTTTAGACTTAGACTACTAGCCATGCCTTAAGGCTTCTGTGATATTTCTTTTTTATAACTTATGTGCCAGAGAGCTATCGGTTATGATCCAAATCAAATGGTATTTTAGGATGTGCATTGGTGGTTATGGATAATTAATATGAGTTAGATGATGGCAAGATTGTATATCATGGCTTTAATTTCTTCCTGGGCTTACCAATTGTCTTGAAGGGCTTCATTGCAGGTGTGCGCTGTGGATCCATTGCGCAAAATATTATGCTCAGAAATGGTAAAGCGTAACATGAAGGAGAATGGATCGTCCGAGGTATAATCTTTGATCCAATTCTTGAGGAAATCAATACATATGTCTACAGAGCAGGACTTGTACTGCACTAACATATTGAAGTCTAGGGTTTAGCATCACAAACTTTCGGAGGTAAAATTATCATGTAGATTTAATAAAATCTTGCAATCTGTTAATTCTTTAGTTCAATGGGACTTTCATAGGGAGTCGGTCCCCTATGATTTTCTATTGGTTATTTTGCATACAATATTATTAATTTCTTCGCACTTGTGGTCCATGCTCCAGGTAGTGTTTGAATTTGAATGAAGAGGCGCCTATTTCGGTTTGTTGAGGGCAAAACTCATTCTAGCACCTCTTGGCATGCCAAAATGAGTTTGATTCGCAATAAACCCATATAGAATGTTCTTTGTTCAAACCTCCATACTACCTCCAAGCATCCATCAAAACTTTCCAAACATGGAAGGTGTTGTATGCAAAACAACTTACTCTGGACAAAAAACCCTTGTGAATAAAAGGATAACAAAGTTTACATTTTTTAGGTACACAATGACAATATATATTACAATTCATATTTTCTTCCATTATGTGCCACATTATCCTACTACCCAGGAAATAGTTACATAAGAATAGTGCATATGTTCTCAAATAATTACATTATACACCATTAGGTATAGTTTTAATGTATTGTATCACCCTTTGGAGATTTTTGATGTGTCTTTGGGGTTTAGGGTTTAGGATTGCTCTCGGAACCTAGCACTTGTAGCTGTGCCTCTTCTGTGGCACTAACTTAGTGGGAGCAACAGGCTTGTAAATTTGGATTGCCTTTTCAATTCTTGTTCTACTATCTTCTGTTGCAGATAAAATCTCCTCTACAGATTCAACTGAGGACGTTTGCTAGTATGCCAGAAAACATCATGGAGGCGGTAAATGTCCTTAACCCTTAAGCGTCCGAGAGACTGGGCCTCTCTACACACCAATACTTGTATTTGAGATACATACTTCCATTTATAGCTAATTATGTCAAAAGTGACACTATCTAAATTTAACTTATTCTTCAAGTGCCCTTTTTGAATCGGTTGAATAGATTAATGTTATTGCTGATCTAGGTTCAAATACACAGCCTTGATGCCCTTGGATACGAATACTTGCTTTGGATTTTGATTCAATGTCATGTATGAGCATATTTTGATTCAATCCTTGGCGTTAGATAATGTACTAAATAAAAGTTTCAAACCCCCAAAGTTAAAAAGAATGATTATAATACTTGGTGAGGCTTGTATACCTGTGTATGCATGTTGTACATTGAACCCCTATGTCCTTGTCTCTGTTTGATGGTGTCTCATGGTATGGTGTTGTTTCATGATCCCTACCCTTTGTTTATTTCTTGTGCAGCAAACAACTTTGTATTTGCAGATGCTTTATGACCCAGTTTTTAAGGTGCAATATACAGAAGAAATTGCTGACCACTATCCAAAAATTATTGATAGAATTGTTGACAAAATTCTGAAACGTGAAAAAAACGCTGTGGATCACTTCAAAGTTCTCGATTCTAGTTTGGACAGAGGTATGTCAACCAGTGAGAAATAGTCACATCAATCTATCATATCTCTGGTATTTCTTATGTCAATGCATAATAAGAGGTTATTCTACATTCTTCCATTGGTCAGTCACCTACATGCAGTGTATAGTTTGTGGTTTCAGAATGTTAGATATGGACTTAATTTTATTCAGCATTGCAAGGAATAATTACATACTGAACCTTCTGCAGGCCTCTTATAATAATGTACATATGTGAAAAGACCTGAGTACAGTCTTTGTAGTGGCAGTTGTACCTGCCTTCTTTGTATTTGAGGGACGTCCATCATGAATTTTGTTGCAAGATGGAATGTACAGGTCACTACTGTGGATTATGTTTGTCATCAATCAGATCATACTATTTTGAAGCTCCCAGAGCCTGGTGACCAAAATGGTTTAAAAGGACTAAGGACAGGGTAGAAAGAGATCCTCAAGGGGTATTTCTCAACAAGTTGTATTTGTTACATCTCTGTTGACTTCAGTGCTTGTTTATTTTTTAGGGAGCTCTTTCACAGGAATCTGATAATTTGTTGTACTGGCTGGCAGTTTCGGTGCAATTGTTCAATGTCCCAAACATGGACTTAATCAAGAAAAAGAATCTGCTAAGATTGTACGTAGATGTTTTTCAAGGTGTCCTGGCAAATTGTGTTGCAAGGTACTTATTTTCAAAAATTTGTGTTCAAATTAGGTGGATATAAATTTCACAGGATATTAGAGTTATCCTCTAACCCAACATGACTTTTGATCGGGAGCTGGTTGTTTTGCATACAATACCTTTCCGTGTTTGGACGTAGTGTGGATTTTGAACAAGGAACATTCTATATTGGTTCATTGAGAGTCAAACTCATTTTGGCAGGCCAAGAGATGCTAAAATGTGTCTGGCCCTCCATGAACCGAATTAGGTTGCTCTTCATTCAAAGTTGCACAGTAGCTCCAAGCATGCGCCACTGGTGGAAAGAGATTATTGATATTGTATGCAAAATAACTAATGGAAATTATAGGGGACCACCTCTCAACAAAAGTCCCATTGAGTTAAATGGATTATACTATTGGACGCTGCATGCCTGGGTTTTGTCTTTGCAGAATGGATTTTGGCGTGGTTTTTCTAAATGAGGGTCCATATAAGAGTTGAAAATTATGCAGTAGAAGTAGAGCATGATATGCAAGCGTGAGTTTACATGAGCTTTTTCTGCTAGTAAAGATGCTTCTTTTGTATATTAAGTGTGCTGTTAGATTGCTTTTAGAAGATCCTCAGATACCTTGACAAATGTAAACCTTGGTTTCTTTCTATGGGAATTCCTCCACGTAGTTAGAATGGGCGGTCTTATTCACAGACATTATGCTTTCAGATCGCAGGATAGTGCAAATTAGGGTAGTGCAGATTAGGGTAATGCAAATTAGGATAGTGCAAATGGCGTTGGGTTGCATTATCAAATTTGAAAGTGGAGTGTCAATACACATGCTAATCCTAACACCTTAATTTGTGCCAGGGATACAGGCGTAGTTGATGTGAAAGATCCAAGAATTGAAAACAAGGTTAAATTTGGTGATTGGATGCTGGTGTGGCGTGGTTGCCTGTTCTACATTTTAGCATTTTTGGGCATCTGACAACTTCATGGATTTTCTAACCTGTATATTGCATATCTCAGTACACTTAAGGTAGCTGAACCTAACACCAACACTGAACTTATGACCACTTAAATGAAAGGGGAGGCTTCGTTTTGGAGTGCAAAGTTAGGGACATCCAAGGATCTCTCATTTCATGGTTATTTATGAGAGTTTTGATGAATGTGAGATCCTTGGAGGTCATTGATTTGGGTTCTAAAATGAAGAGCCTCCCCCTATTCATTTGAATGGTCATGGGTTTTCTGTTGGTGTTAGGTTGAGCTACCTTATATCATGAATTCTACAGAAGATAGTCTTAAAGTAGTGGTATCTTTTGCATGTTGCAGTTACTTGCATGCTGTTTCAGGTTTCACGTTTCACGTTTCAAGTTATACAGATATCTGGATTGACATCTGTGTTTACATGCTTTCATTTTTCTAGACAAAACTGTGTTTGGTGGTCCTTCAAATATATGACTTCCTAGTGAACTGTTGTTTTCTTAGCAAAGGATATTGGGTGTGCTGCAAAGATAAATCTCACATTACCTTTGAAAAATTATTTGTCATATCTTCTGAGAGTTTGCAAGTTTTTCCTTTCTCGTTGTTGTGCTTGTGCATTTAGGTCCACTGGGTACACTTTAGCCTGAAATTTTGTCTATTTTGTAGGTATACCTGAGACCCCAAGGAGATTTGCGCCTAATTGTTACACATACCTGTGTGGCTCAGTACATGCTTGAAGAGCAAAAAGATGTCTTCGCTACAATACTTGATGTTCTTGCAGTACTTCAGGTTGGTGATGGTTGAACCCTTATTCTTCCCCAAACTAAAAGTGCTGATTAGGCATATTGTGTAAATGAAAATTTCCTAAAAGCTTGGTCACTGTTTGCAAGGCTTTCTTTTCTGACTACTTGCTATGAATCGCTATTATGCAGTGGATGAATCCCTACTCATTGGAGAAGTATGTCAACTTTGATAACGCATGGTCATTTGCTATCCAGCTTGAGGTCAGCATATTTGAGGCATCTGAAGGGTCACTTTGTAATCCACTTATCTAGTCCAAATTTGTTCTACTAACTATGCAAATCCAGTTTAGTTGATGTTGATGCAAATGTTCTAGTAGCAATAGCATTGTTCTGGAATGTTCTGATTCTTTGCAAGTTTCAAGTAAATGATCCCATGATCTTGTGTTGGTGGGAAGTGAGAGATGGTACCTTGTTAATGGAACATTGAATTCTGTGAAAGGGATGAAAAATTCATTGCAGTGCTTTTTATTTATTGCAGATGAACACCATGGCCATTATCTTTCAGTTGGTTCAGCGATGCTATTCACTGTCTTCATTGGAGGAGTCTGTGGCAACTTCTAAATTGACCTTAATCTCAGCTGCCAAACTTGCTTTGGCAAGGCTGCACAAATACGTAGCACAGGTAAGTACAGAACTCACCTACACCTTCTAGCATAGGTGAGAAATGGGGGTTTGGTTTGGGTTATTGAAAAGCTTTGAAGTTATTGATCAAAATAGCAGAAGGATCCTTGCTACCTGGCTTTATTCTTCAGTTGCATAGTGAAGTGATACACCTGCCATTCCTGGGAAACATGTGTTTTAAATGTTGCTGGTCCCCCGTGGAGATGTAACTTTTTTGAGAAAATCATGTTTCATCATAATCCTCAGAAGGCTTGTCCTAAAGGCTCCAATTAACTGCATCTGTACAAAATCTAAAAGGCAATATTATCATTAGGGTGTAATAATAATTTGGTGACTTTGGTATTGCACACAGGAATCAACTTTGAAACTTTTGAATCATAGTTCAATGGATATTCCTCTATCATTTCACATCCCGCTGCACAGGGCACTGAGTGCCATATTGGCAAAGCTTGTACTGCTACCATGGGAGGATGAAAAGGAAGGATTTCTGTCCATGTTGGAAATGGATTTCTCAGAAAATGAGGTACTCTAACTACACTTAGTGGCACAAGTCTCCTTGTTCAAGTTTTCCTTTTACTGTGGGTCTAGTTATCCAAATTTGAGTTCTGATAAGGTTTCATTTGAGGCTACATCACAAACTTCCAAAAGTTTGTGATAACGTGTATAACGTAATTCTCATGTATAATGTGTATAACGTAATTCTCATGTATAACGTGTATAACGTAATTCTCATGTATAACGTGTATAATGTGTATAACGTAATTCTCATGTAATATATGTATTAATCTTATGTAACAACGGTTTTTGTAAGAGTAGAATGTGCCACACAATAAAGGAGAATAACAAATTAATGCTTTTATTACAACATTAGTTAAAATTTTTGCTGTTATTTCAACATTTTATTATTTCTATGTAATCATTCAGCCTTCAAAAGTTTGTGATGTACTGACAAGGCACACTCTTTACATATGTTGTTTCAGAGACTGAATTGTTTTGTTGAATTGTATGTGATCTTTGAGTACACAGGTGCTTGCACTGATGGAGCACCCATTACGAATCACTGTCTGGATGGCACAGGTGAATTCCTGGGTTTAGCTCTCACTTGTATATTTTCCATCGTAGGTGAATATGTCAACATGTAGACTTCACATCTAGCTTCATGCGGTGCTTCTGAACTTAAAATATGGATGATTGTAACATTTCCCACAGTTCAATTGACAATATTGTCACATGAGGGTCATTGTAATTGAATTGTGCAGAAGCAAAATGCTATTTGAAATTTTATGGCCTCAATACTGATCTCAGATGAAGAGTGCTGTATTGAGCAGTGTGTCCATGCGATCCTTGTTTTAAATCCACGATTTCCACATGGATGTAGATTCGAGCAAAGCAGTGGAAATCGAATTCTGAAGACTTTAGCCGTTTGGAGCTTATTTATCGTGGAAGTTTCTGGCACGATCAGTAAGTGTTGAATGCAACTCTAGGAATTCTTTGCTACCACACAGAACCTACAGTTAAATCATTCAGTTGCCTCTCTCTGCCCTCACAATGAATGACACATATTTGAAGAGAATTTGTTAGTCATCTGTAGGTTGCAGATTCTCTTATTGAGATCTTCTTGGTTCATTAGTGTCAACTCATTCTCATTGGTATCAGAGAGTTGCTAACAAGTGGCCCTCCTTCTTCCATTGAAATATGTGGCAACATATCAGATCAATGGACATGGATATACTGTTGTTACAGTTCTGTATTGTAGCTCGTGAAAACATGGAGCGTGCAATATTTGTGCGAATAGCAGAACTCTTTCAGGTTGTTTTTTCCCCCTCTGCCTGGTCCTACATAGGTTAAGGGTTGAGGGTTAAAAGGATCCAGTTGCCCTCTTGCTGAATTTATTGGGAATTCATCTGCATGAAGTACATTTTAAACCATTGCTTGCTCTGTTTTCAGGTTCAGGAACTGGTTTGTTGCCCTTGTATCAAAGATGGAAGTATAGGAAGGTTGAAAGAATTTCTTGTACAGGATTTCATGCGCTTGATTCTACTGGTAAATATTTAAGTCATTGACCACAAGACTGCTGCTTTGTTTTCTGTTATTTGATTTCACTGTTGCTGTTCCATACATGAGCATGTGCAGTTTCCAGCATAGTTGTTATGGCCAACTTCCGTGTGAACAATTGGGATGAATTTAATTGATGAGTGTCTAGTATTATTAGGAGAGTTCTAATCCTTTCCAATTAGTAAGAGTCTTGTGTTCTATGGGTTCAAATAAAGTATGCCACTTTTGTCAGCTCTAGGGGTATTGTAAAGGTATATCTTTGTCCTTAATAGTAGAAGCATTCCAAGTTCTTGAGGAAGTGAATTGAGCTTTGCAAATGGAAAGGGTGTAAGTGTCAGCAAAGCTAAGTAACCTTTGGCGACATTTTATGCACTCCTGTATGACATCATAGCACCTCCTATTTAGTCTCTCAATAGTTTACACACAGGAAGGTTCAGACTTATTTTTTAGTCACAGTATTCCATATTTGATGTACTGGTCAGATAAAAGAATTGTCTGCTCCTACCTTGAGTTATGGAGGTTATGTTGAAGTTAATGGGAGACTGAACTATTTCAACATCTAATTACGATGTGACTTTCAGGTGGTACGTGAGAGGCGCAATACAGGGATGGAAGAGGTAAGAGCTGAAAATTATGTTGACACTTTATTGTAAGCTGTCAGAAACTTGCCACTCTTTCGCATGCTTTTTTACTCCAGACTTACTCTTTGCCATTTATTTCAGGATGATTGTCTTCGGCATGATGTAATCCAATGGCTTTGTGTGAGGGATCAAACTCATTCACAGGTGAGGGGTAGTGTACTTATGTCAAATGCAGCCATGCTTCATTCTTGTGAATTTGAATGAGAAAACCACCAGAACTGACAAGGGAAATGCCTTGCTAAGGGTTCTAAGGTGCATCTAGAAAGAGCTTTGGCCATCTATTGGTTTTTATGCAATTTGTGAATAAAATCATGTGATATACAAACTAAGCCAAACTATCAGTGTCAAGTTCAACATAGGTTGATTGAAGCACATGGAGACACAGCCATGCTCTAAAACATTTTGAATTTCTGACAATAGATTTATCTTTCTAGGGAGGTAGTATCTGCAAGACTAGCAAGCGATAGGTATTTTGGAAAAATCTTTGTTGACACATTAGTTTGCCTGTTGTGCAATTTTAACAACCAAGCTAGGAATATTTTGTTTATGAGAATTGTGTTGCTAAGGTGTCTGAAAGATTCCACCAAGGACAACGTTTCTCTTTGGCTGCTGAGTGTGTCTTGATTTCCCATTTTAGCTCTCTCGTGCAATCAGTGCAATTCCAGTTGATCCTCAAAGGTTGAGCAGTGTGCTGGAGAAGGTGGCCCTCTTTCATGTCCCCAAGGTAATGATTTCTGTGTTAGGAGTATTATCTGTCACTTGTTGTTGTGAATAAAGATTTTATTAAGGGTATTAAATGGTCACTTGAAGCTCAAGTGGCTACTTAGTCCAATGCACTAAACTATCTCGTAGCACTTTGTTGGGATTGAGCATTATTTCAAGCAAACGGGAAGTGGTTTGATGGACATGGCTTTCTGCATTGTTAGCAGGTCCAAGAGCGAGGATTTTTCCAATTGAAAGCTGAGTGTTGGCAGGAATTTGATCCGCTCTTC
Organism: Polytrichum formosum; assembly: GCA_964035585.1. Lineage (NCBI taxonomy): Eukaryota > Viridiplantae > Streptophyta > Polytrichopsida > Polytrichales > Polytrichaceae > Polytrichum > Polytrichum formosum. Next base: position 3,859,241 of record OZ037941.1, read on the forward strand.
GCCCATTTCTACTTGAATGAGCTGGAAGATGCAACTGTACGTAGATGTTTATTCAAGCCAGTGCAACTGATCATTTGATGCAAACAATCCAATGAAAATAGAAAATATGATGGATGGAAATGGGCCAATATTCTTGACAATGTTCATCTTATGCAGACTTTAGATACTTCAAGACCGCGTACTGCTTAAGGCTTCTAAACTTTCAAGTTGTCTGGAGTGGCACATTTTCTAGTGGCACCAATTTCCTTGTTTTCCGCCCAAACATGTCAGATCTGGCATTACCCTAATGGGATGTGTTGGTTAAGAATGGAATGTCAAGAAACTGGGATGTTGTAAGGAGACTTTTACTAGTTTACACTTGAGATGAGTACATGCTTTTGTGAAGAGTGCATTGAGCTTGCTTCTTAGACTTATTCTTTACATGTTTATTTTGACTACCACAGGAGCGAGCGATTACTGTGGGAAAACTCCCATTTTATTGGCGGATCAAACATCCTTGTGGTGCAAAGGCACCATATAATAGACTTATCAATCTCCTCCACACACGGGTACTTCATCCAAGATTCAAAAACTACTATTGGCAGTTCAACTGAATTAGTTCTATGCACATTGTTGTTATCATTTGAGTTCTTATTTGGTTTTGGTTAAATAGAATGCATTTGAATATGTATTCCATTTAGTAGTACAAATGGGATGTGAAGGATGATGCTTTACATTATCTTCATTCAGATTTGGAAATTCTACTTGGCTTTTACTCCACAAGGCCTATGGTTTGAGCTTGTGCCATTGTTTCCGTGTTTTAGAGCTGGAAAAGCACTACGCACAAATCCTGTTTTGCATCTACTTTCTCAAAGTATGTAGTTTGCATGGTTGTCAACTGACTACGTTGGGAAGTAGATGGGTTCTTTTATATTGTTGTGAGAGGAGTCTATCATGGATTTGAAGAGGCTATTGTTATACTACTCCTACACATTATGTGACTTAGTTGATTTAGTCAGGAAGCTTGTATTACCCAAAGAGCAAGAGTTTCACCTGGTTTTAAATCTACGTGTGGCAGGAATGTCATCAGCTATTGTGGAATATGCTGAATTATGTAAGTTTTCTGGTTTTGGATGACTCATCAGCAACTGTGGGTGAAGCACTTGGTGTACTGGCCCTACAAATGATGGGGATTGCTGTTCAAGACCGAAGGTAGGGCATTTTAAACTACTTTGCTTTTTGTGATGTTCAAATTGAGATCTTTCTGAGAGCAATCAACCATTGTTACATTTTAGGCGTTTTGAACGGCTATATTGCTTTTGATTCCAACTTTCAAATATCCTCAGTCCTTGACTCTTTGCCATACTCATTGAATGTCACAAGTCAGAGCTACCTTGAAAGGCAGTGTATGTACCTTCGATCATAAAACCTTCACCACTGGGAATTAAGAATACTTGTCTACAGTGAAATCCATGTTTATAGATATTTTCCTATCTTTGACATTAGTGAATTAAGTGTGAATTCTCTGTTCTTAATTTCAGGGAGAGGGCCTCCAACTTCTCAATGTCACCACAGAACAATCCAACAGGTTACTGCAATGATATTTTCCAGAATGTTTACATGCGGCCTTACTACAATAAGGAAAAGGAGTCGTTAGATTGGGGGTATTCTATGTCAGAGTATCCAAGCATTCTTGATATTCTTGGGAACCTTCAACTAGTGAAGAATGCTCCTCGTAAGTCCCACTCCCCTCTCTCTATTTGGAGGAAATTCTTCTGTTGTTATGTGGATATTTATTTTTATTAGCTGCAGCATTGAATAGTTAAGCTGTTTAGAATGTATACAAACTTAGGAGATATGCTGCAGACTGGTACTAATCTGCACCTCAAGCCTTTGAAAATGGCCAGGCTTGGTGGACTCTATTGACTTTGTGCTTCATTTCCTCCCGGGCGCTGAACAAAAGGTATCAACTAAGTCCCCTCTGTATCAATGTTTCTACCTGTAGTCCGCTTTATAAGTACTTCAATGTAGAAAAATTGTGTACTGTTCTCTTTCGCTTGAAGTGTCTAACAAACAAATTAGTTGGAGAGTGGTTTTTAAAGCTTGCAGGGTGAGTTATTCCATCCATTCGTTTAATGATTTCTCTGCGATGTTGTGCACTTTACAGGCTCGTGTAACAACTTCCGAAGACAATCACCTCAAGCTTAAGAAAGAGCGGCAGGATGCAATTATGGCACAATTTAGAGCAAAGTATGTGTGTCTTCTTTACAAATCACTAGATATGGATTCCAATGTCCGGAGTCTTGTGTTTTTAACTTCTGCAAGAATCCTTCAATACCTTATGGTCATCGCCTACATGTCGTGAATAGTTTGTAACCTGAAGCCTTGGGTCTTCTTTTTGTACATACCTTCTTCTTTGAGCCTGTAGCTCTCATGATGTCCAGTGTACATGTCATACTTTTGTGTAAGAGCAAGCGTCTTCAAAAAGCATAAAATATGCAAAAATATGCCAAAATAACATATATTTTTCCAAGACCATGGTTTACATTTGAGTGCAAACTGCTTCTTCTGCACTTACTCTCAGATTCAGCATGTTTGAAGTTGAAGCGATGTCTGATTTTAAGTGATTTCATTTCATTATGGATTCATGAAAGCTTTTTCTTGTATTCATAGTGTTTCTGGGTTGTGACAGACAAAGCGCTTTCCTGGAGCAATGTGAAGTTAGTGATGATGAAAATGGAGAAATACTTGATGAAACCATGGAAGCCAGATCTAGCAATAAAATGTTGTCAACAGATTCATCAAGTATTTCTGACAAAGCTAATGATTCTCTAATGGAGGCATCTGAGGTCCATGAGTGTGCATTTTGCAGGAGTGAGGTACTTTCTCTCTCTTCATTTCTAAACAACAAACTTTGCATTACTTGAGTAGACAATGATGAGTTATCTTTTTCATGTGTCTTACTCTTGCCTGCTTGGTACAGTTTTTAATCGCCCTGGAGCTGAATATAAGGCATTTTAAATCATTCAATTGTCTCTCTGTTTTCAGTGCGGTGGCAATGACAAAGCAATAGGTTGGATTGCGCTTATCCAGCGCTACAATATGCCAAGTGTTGTGATGAGAAGGGGAGTTGATGTCAAGACCATAAGAGATGCCAATGAAATTGTGAAGGAGGCAATTATGAGCGAGACTAACAATACTACTGCCACTGACACCAATGGAAAGCAACTGGTCATTGACTTGGACGAACGAATTGTAGATTATCAATCTACAGAGCATGTCCGTTGTTGTGGTCATCAGGTAACCTGCACGTTGTGAATGGGTAGATACTATTATTTCATAAAAATTAGATAAATCAAATGATTGTTGTTAGCCTTTGACAGGAAATTTTAATGCCAGTGACAGATCAGTATTTGATACTGTAGGAGTGAGGCTATTTCATCACTGGAGTGATGAAATATTCAATTATCTGGATGGAAGCATCTCATAAGTCTCAATTTTTCAAGAATTTCATCACAAGCTCAGTAGTGAATTGAAAACAAGCATTGTCCTGTAAATCAGAGAGAGATGACAGGACATTTCATTTAGTTTGTGCCCAAAATTTCATCCTCATGACTCCAAGATTTTGCAGGTTTTCCATATTTTTTCTTTTATAACTAATTATTGACGTACCAGGATCATTGCTACGGTATCTGTCACAGCTGTCGTAGATATATTATTTTTACACTTTCTCTATCTACCCGCCGTATTATATTCAAAGGAAAACTCGTGCAACTATTAGATACTTCAGTTCTAGGGCTAATGTTATTTGAAAGCTATGTTTGAGGCTATACACCTATTGAGGAATGACTAATAGTCCAATAATCAATGATGATTTAGAGGCTAACAACAATGGTTGTACTTGTTGCAGATGCATCACGAGTGTTTCCAAAGTTATCACAAATCTCTTGCTGGAAGTTACATGGATTATCAAGGTTAGAACCTTTGATACCCATCACAATAATTAATGAACACCTTCAAAAAATATAGAATTTTTGCATACTTTCTAGCCAGTTTGAGTGCTAGAACTCATTTTGGCAGCTTCCAAGTGTTGTAAGGTAAGAGGGCCTAATACGGTTGGGCATCTTAACGAACCCCTGTATTGAGTGGTGTGTGGTTAGCTGTGGATCTAACAATGGACACCAGAAAGGCCTCATGTGTTCAAAAGAGATTGGACTATGTGCCCAAAATTTGTAATCCATTATAGGCTCAATAGTCAACATGATTGGGGGGACCTACATAAGTATATAATGAGAAAGAGAATCTTCATTTTGACATGAACAAAATAATTATATGAGCTCCGAAAATTACGAGGAAAATGGGTACTGACATGATTTTGGCTACTAATCATCTTGCACTAATTGTGTGTTTCATATCATACGAGAAGTGGTTGCAGAGCTAAAAGTGATCACTTAAGACCCGCTTACCTTACATGCTGACTAAATTGCGCCTGTGGGGACTTGATGTCAGGGGAAAACATCATACAGCGCAAAGACACAGAGTTTCTCTGCCCAATCTGTCGCCGGCTGGCAAATGCACTTCTTCCTGTAGTTCACCAAGCAAGCTATTCAGGGATGCTACAGCTCACCAATATTTATCATTCTGTGCATGCCCAGACAACTATTATGGAGAAATTTTGGGAGACATGGAAAAATCTGCAAGGGGCAATCGATCAATTTGCATTCCAAGTAAGCGCCATCATTTCTTCTCATCTACATTACTTGTCAAAGTCTCTCCTGATGTTGATTCGATGAGAAGCATTAGGCTACTGATGCTTGAGATCCTTGTCAATACTTCACTGGTTCTTGCATTCTTGACAGTTTTCTTGGTTCTGTGTTCTGTAATTTCATTTTTATTTATTTATTTATTTTAAAAACCTTGATTTCTTTGCCTTGTGTGTTGATTATTGTCAATTCAATGCAGAGTGTGAAAGTGAGACGAGCTAGACAAGAGATCGGAGAGGAGATGCCGGTAAGTGTTCAGATGGCTGGAACATACTGTAAAACATATTCTTAGAACTGGGCACTTGTCTGAAATGCTCTATTTACTAGCTGAGCTATCATGGTGCTCTTGATAGTTTGACAAGGAGTTCATTTTATATAGCTGTCTTTTGGCTAAAGTGAAATGTCTCCTCTTCATTTCACCGAAATCGGGGTTCCATCACCACTTAATGCTCCTTCAACATTATAAAAAGTCAAAGGTGGGGCACAACTCTGTACCTAAACATGAGTTTTGTGGAGACTTTTAATAAGGATAACTCAATCACTGTATAACCTCTATTTGATAAGTTTGTGAAGTGTCTCTGCTGCTACACTTCACAAACTTATCTCCCAAGACGATTCCCACTGAAACTCCATTTCTCGTAGTGATCAGGCCAAGAAATTTTGTTGACGTGTCTATTCCTGATTGGATGTGAGGAGAGGCACATTAGCACCCGTAATTGATGACCATGCCACTGCCTGACCACTACGTCTGGTAATGGACTTGTGTTGCCATGCCATCTGCTGTGGTAGGCACCCAATATCGTCTTACAATTTGATACTAGTATTAGGGGCGTGTAGTGCAGGACTCCTCACATCCATTACCTAGTTCATAGTTATCCAACACATTCTTGTTGACAACATATTCTGTAAAATTTTGTGGAGTGTACTTGCTGGAAATATCAACCATTTTGAAGTGGAGTCAAGAGAGTTCTTCCTGAACTTTTGCTGACATGTCTATTCTTGATTGGGCACATTATCACCCGTAATTTAATTCTATGCAATGGCGTGACCACTACGTTTGGTAATAAAACACATGTCGCCATGCCATCAGCTGTGGTAGGCACCCAATATTGTATTACAATTTTCAGTACTGGTAAAAGGGCGTGTGCTACAAGCCATGACAGGCCGCTTTGCATCCTTTGCATAGTTCATAATCATCCATCATATTCTTGTTGACGACATCATTGTTTTCAGGTCCTGTGGAGGGTACTTGCTGGTAATATCATCCATTCTGAAGTGGAGACAAGAGAGTTACTTCCTGAACTTGCATCAGCATCATCGACTTCAACCCTGATCAGAGGTCAGAGTACATGGGGAGAAGACACTGGGCATTGGATTGCCATGCAGGAGTTGGGAAAGCTAGCAATGATCTCCAATACTGGACTTGTCTCCAATCTTCAAACAGGTGAATGTCTTGTCCAGTGTTGGACTGGTAACACTGGACTGGTATCACGTTTTTCTTGTTAGTACTTGGGCATATATGATGAGGTCTTTGCATTTTTTAATACCCTAGGAACAGGTATTTGAGGCTAGTTTTGTTTTTGATGCCATTTGGGTATATATACCATGCAAGGACCCTTATACCTAGGTATAATGAACCTAGTATCAATGATATTGGGATGGTGTTGACCTATATTTATTGACCTATTCTTCTAGTGATACCCACCAAGTATCAATATTTGATGGGTATTACAATATTGATACCAGTCGGGTATGTTCTTTAATACCATTATTTGTGTTTTTATTTATTTATACCATGCATTCACCTATATATTCGTCCAATATTGGTCTTGTCCATAGAGCAAGAGAGTTGATGTTTTTTTAGTATGGGTGATTTAGAAAAATTACTTTGGAGTTGATTTTCAATTGGCACTTACTTATCTGCCACATCTGATTTAAAAGTGCTGTCATCTCATTTTACAGGACAAGAGATGAGATTCAAAAAGAAAACGATTGAGAAGTTGGAAGGAGATATCTCACAGATTCTGGACAACATTGAGAAGTTTGAAAGAAATTACTTGCACATTCAGGGAGGGGGCATTTCCAAACTCAGTGAACAGTACAAAGCAGAATCTAAATTGTTGCATGATATACTTGGCAGTCTACAGAAAGTACCCTGCTGGGATCTCCATTGTCCTGACGGTGATGTAGCAATGGAAGAGGAGCCTATGCAACTATCTGGGAAAGCAAAAGAATTGGATCCACCTGCATCAGAAATGAGTGGACATGTCTCTCATTTGCGAAGTCGTGATAATGACACAGTAAGGGATTACCATCTAGGTTGGCCTTCATCAGAGGAGAGTCGAATGCCACGAAACCATGTGGCTGAGGGCTTGCATGATGGAGATGAAACTGAAAATAAAGGAGGCAAATTTGCAGTAGATAAAAGTCAGGTGTACAGTATGTATCCAGATTACAATTCATATATTGAATCTGACAAGGCGGATTGGTGTTCCAATAATCGCTCGTGCAAATTTTTTGATGCTGATCCATTTGGACTGCTCATTATCCTCCTAAGCGTAAGTATTGTTATTGGTTGTGATGTTTTATGTGCAGAGTCACTGAGATTAAATTGCACATGACCATGCACTCTCATTGTACATTGAGTTAAGCAGATCTACTTGTATTTTCCAAGTCTGTGGGGTTACATGTGGATTTGAGTAACTCAAAAATTGACTTGTGTCTGTGTGTTTCAGTCATTTCCAAGATTGCTGGAGATCGACACGATTTATCAGCTGGTGAAGGTCACATACCTTGTAGCAGCAACTCAAGCATTATTAGCCTGGTCAAGCTTGGAAAATGAGGACGATGAGTATGTGAAGAACATAGACTGGGGAGTTTTATTGCAATACATATGCCTGCCCTTCTTGCGAAGAGCAGCCCTGCTGGTCTTTCTCTAACCTTCAACTTAAAAGCTTCTTCAAGCCAACACCTTCTGTACTTATTGTGCTTAGGGTTTAGTGTTTGGGGTTCGCAGTATAAGAAACACCATTACTGAGGCCTGATACAGTTATTTGTGGCTACTGCACTAAAAGCTCAGATATAGCAATGAATCTGTAGACAAGTAAATTTGTCAAAAGGCTTAGTACCTGTAAACTGTATTTTGGTATGAGTAGATGAAATGTTCTGAATCATTAGCTGTAGCTCAGAATGTTGTTTTGCAACCCCAGGAACAAATTACAAGGTGCCAATCTGTTACATCTTACAAATCTGAAGATAATACAAGGTGATTTGTTTATTTTTGCCAGAATTCTGTGGTCAACTATTTATTTGTTCTTGGAGCGATCTTCTAATCAATTTTTTAATTTTCAACCTGCAGGTGCAAATCATCACTCAACAAGACTTCAAAGGGGAGCATTTGGGTGCAGGTGCATACCTGTGAATTTTTTGCAAGTTGTTAGTTGTTGACGTTTACAATATCCTTTGTGGACCCTGTTGCTCTGTCTAATAAACTGCGACAACATGAATATGGAAAATGTGCTTATATAGATTTTGAGAGAGCTATCTTGAGGAAAATGTGTCAGGATTACTTTGAAACATGACTCCTTCATCTGAACAGATTGGGAAAACTGTTGAATGGGTTATTATCAGATGCAGAAACCAATCCTGCATCGTCAAGCATGAGAACAGCCTTAATTTAAATTGTTTTGTCTAGTGTCTTGCATCTTGGAGGTTAAAAATGATGCGGTCTTGCACTTTATGTCACAATGTTTCAGGTAGAACACCCCCATGATGTTGAACCCTATGGGCTTCAGAATATGTAACTGTTTTGACTCACCATGGCAATTTTTGGTCATGGACCTCTAATTGTTTGTTCTTTGGTTTCTGTGCAGGTAGAAAGGCCATGGATGCTAAATACCTACTTCAGGAATTAGGCCTTATAGATTCGTACAGGACTTTTACAGGTACCTCATGATGTATCTTATGTGTGTAAAGCAGGTCTTTTTACAATCTCATGAAAGTTTGGTCGATCTTCTATTGTCCTTTGCAAGTAGAGTAGTCATTCTGGCAGTGCCCTAAGTAGCAAAAGCTTTATGAAAATATTCTGAACTATGGGGCCACTTTATTGCAGGAATTGGAGAAGTGTCAACTTTATCACACTTTCAACAATTGTATCGCAATATTGTGAGTGGAAGCAGTTCATTTTCTCAACCCTGTCTGGTTGTAATGAATCATGATGTGGTTTCCCATGTGGTCCAAGAAAAATGTGCACTCGATCATGAGTGTAGTTGTTGATACATGTTAAATAAAGCCATAGTGAAACAAGTCTTTCCAGTGGGTTTTTTTACCGTTTGGTTCTGAAGGATGGCAGACTTGTAAACTTTAGTTCAAGAATGTGTTGACTTGAGATGTGTTTTGTACCTTTTTGGCGAAGACAATCATTTTAGTGGATGGCCTTACTAGCCAATTACTCTTGCAACCTGCAGCCATTTATCATAGAACTAAAACTAGGAGTAAACCTAGCTGTTGGTTAGAAAGGTCCTAAGTGCTTTGCAGTTTAGAACCCTTTCTGATGATTATGTGGTCATATTCTGAATTTTGAGAGTCTGTTATTTGCAATAGTTAAAATGTGCAAAGAATGAAAATTAACATCCTTAGAAACCCCAGACTTCTTAGTTTCTTAGGTACGCAACAAAAACATATAAAAATATCTAAGTGGTTGCAGGTGCTTCTTATGCCTAATGGTTGAATTTACACTTGGTTTATTGACCAGAGTCCTGACTGCAAGAAGCCACTCCTGAAACAAGTGCCTTCAAAGTTGCGCATTGAATCATTACCTTCAGTGTTCCAGGTTAGACATTTTATTGCTGGAAGTAGTAGCTTGAGGTTGTCCATCAACTTTTTGGTCTGAGGTGTTCATTACTGGTACTCATTGCATAAAGATAGTTTATGGTTGTATACATTCCATTAATTCATTCAGATGATTTGTGATGGTATAGGAGTTGCTGCTTCGAAGCATTCAAGAAACTTGTGACAAGTGCAAGCGCATTGCAGTGTACGTATCTATCTGATATTTTATGGAGGAGTTTATGCATATGTTTTTTCCAGAGTAGAGTTCTTTGTTTGCCATGTCAGGATCTCTCAAATTGTCAGCTGATGACTGTTCTTTGTTCCATTGAACAGCCCTCAATTATCAAGGGTGTGTTGGTTTACTAGCTGTGGATCCTAATGGATTGGGTTTTGAGATTCTATTCGAACTTCGTCTAGGAAAGTCTATAGAAAAACTAAAAACATGGCCAGTTGAAATGCAAGTGTGGAAGGTTAATTGCACATTCAATGGTGATGTAGACTTGATACTAGGCGAATCTGGAGTCAAGGAACCCAATTTCAAGATCAGAAATTCTAACCAAGTTGTTCTTTGGCTACTTTTAGGCCTGAGAGTGCAAATTAGACATTGCATCACAATAGTGTCCTGAACAATGGTAATATAAAAAATATATATAGAAGGTCTATATATTGGAAAGCAGTGAAATAAATAAATACAGATAGATGTGATCCTCAACACCATAGTCAGCGAGGAGAGTAAACAGTTTTGATTTGTAATCTGCGATTAGAAGCACTGTGGAGGCTCAATTTGTCTCTGGACTACTATTGTGTTCTGCTTGTTAGGATCTCATACAAATATGCTTGTAGATATCCAAGTATGGTGTTTGGAAGAGTAGATCTAGGTTTCCCTTGGAGAATTAAATACAGGTCCAACCTGATCAAATTCCTCTTGGTTTGCACTCAAAAAATTATATTTTGTGTGTATAGGGATCCAGCATTGTGCCTGGTATGTGGAGAATTTTTCTGCTGGGGGACGCAGTGTTGTGATGAAAATACCGAGAGGGACTGCATGAAACATGCTCAAGAAGGTGCTGTCTCCTTCCTCCACATGAATTGAAATTAAATAATGGAAGAAAACTACACAATATCATAACATTATCCAGCTGAATCTGTACGCTGGGTGGGGCTGGGAATAAGCCAGATTCTATTTGGAATTATACTCTATTTTATCTCTCGGCAGAGCACTGCACTGGCAGATTCAGCCTGATAAACTCGGGTGAAGCAGTGTCACTGATATCATTAGAATGGAACAGCTGATAGCAGCTGAATAACATTATGATGATCGATTGACATGAATATCCACTTCTTTGTGGCCTCTACATTATCTTCAGCTGTTGTTGTTCTTTGATTGATTCTTCATTACCTTATCTTTATAGAAGAGGCAACGTTCCCACCATATTGTCAACTCCCTCGATTTTCATTGCATGAGAATTTCATATGATCACATCAAGTGCAATGCACCTTACAATTTTGTATCAGTCAACTGCACAATTTTATTTTCATTGTTATTTTTATATATTACACTGTTTTCCAAGCTCCCAATATCTGTCATCCACTGGTAAGCTGTTGCAATTGAACAGATTCTGTAATTATAAGTAATTTAAACAACATCAACAGGTTACTCCACAAAGTTCTAACTTCATAACCCTTTCAGGTGCCAAGTAAAACTCCTGCGGGTTCATGGAGGCTCTTGTTGTTAGGATTGTCCATGAATTTCAAACAGGTTGCATGTGATCTGAGATATCCTTCAACTTGGATGGCGAGATCTTTGTTTTTGAGAACAGATTTTTGTCCACAGATTTTATAATAGGATATTGCTACAAACTCATCAAGAAGTTGACATGCATTTGCACTCTGTTTATGCAGAGGGTGCTGGCATTGGAATGTTCTTGAGCATGCGCTCTACACAGTTGATTATTATACGAGGCAATAGGGTGTCTATGGCACCGTCGTTGTACTTGGATCAACATGGAGAGGTTTGTAGTGACCTAGTTTTTTTTTATGCTGCCATTTACGGATCATTAACGAAGCACTTGTGTAATGAAGCTCATGACTCGATATGTTTATGTCTTCGTCCCAATGTCAATCAGAATTCACCATTATGTGATAGTGGTTTAATTTTTGGAATATATGTGCAGGAAGACAATTATATAAGACGTACCCAGTTGCTGCACCTGAGCAAACTTCGATTAAATGAGGTGAGTGATCTCTTTTATAGTAATGGGAGAATAATTCTACTTAGTTGCATGTGTTTTTGTTTATCATCAACCAAGTTATAGTTGAAGTGCAATTGCCAATTGCCGATTTTCATTGATAACTTGTTTGAATACCAGGTGAGGCGCTTGTGGGTGACAGCAGGGTTTGATCATGCCACACACATCTTGCATAACTCTCAGCTCAAGTTTTGAACTGTACATCATTCTGTACGTGTCCTGGATTGCAAATGAAACCACAGGTTTATTTGCCCCTGTGAATAGTGACATCTACGTACAACCAAAGATGTGATGGTGGTGGTGGTGAGGCCGTCACTCCACTATTCCCCATTGTTCTTGCTCAAGAAACAAAAAGGTTTTCAAAGAAAAAGGATCACATGGCAAAGATTCAACCCCAAAACAAACATGTGACAAAAGAAAGAAGAAACAAATATAGAAAGGCAAGGGATTACAAGTGCAAAAGGTGGGTGTGGTGGGGCAAACCCAAGGAAGTGGCAGGTGTGGAGCCAAGGTTGTGAGCTGGCATGGGTGAGGGGGCATGGTGATGGGTCACGGATGGCTTCTGAGCATGGGCATGGACATCCATGTATATGGTGGGTACGCACGAGCATTGGGGGCCATATGGTTGCATGGTTGTATGGGCATGAGGTTGGGTTGACCCAAGATATTCCTATATACAGGTGCAATGGGCCGGGACGACATGGGTCAAAGCTAGTTCTTACATACATATGTTGAGGAACAAAGGCAGAAGATTGGTGAGTTTTGCATTGACCAAATATAAGCACAGCCACACATTCCTCTATCTCAATTTCTACTCTCCGAAGTCGCCTTGAATTCCATTTACAAGAATTAAGCACATGTGTAGATTCTTGTGGAGGATCCTTGATATTCATTGATTAGGGTACGAATAGGCTATAATGTGGTCTGAACCCAATTTTGACACTGAGTCATTCATGTCTTGGACACAAGACTACCATTCAACCTTGATGCAAAGTTTGTGTCAAGAATTTCCCTGATATTTTACAATGAGAATTATGAAGGAACCTGGATCTAGATGGATGCAAAAGTACACCAATTTTTGGGAGTTGATTCAACACTTTATTACATGGAGAAGTGTTCTTAGTTGACAACTCCCATTCTTGTACACTAAAAGAGAAGGTTATCAAACACGATATAACCTCTTGTATTTGTATTCTATTCAATGCAACTTCTTGGATCCCTTATAAAGTACAGCTTATCTATAGTGAAAGATTATTCGTACCTGTAAAGACTAGATACATGCGAAAGCGGTAGCCTCCTATTTATAGATTCCATTTCTTCTATTTTCCTCAGCATATGAATGTATGCATTGGTCAGTAATCCATGTACAGTTACGATAATCATAACTGAATCATGGGAGGCTTGATTTTCAACCTGTTGCATGGTATAGTTACTAATGCAGTACAAGATTTGTTGTGTAGATTGATTCTGTAGAAGTTGGAGAACACAAAATATAAATTGAATGTCACCAACATAACTTATGGGATTTTCCAGTGGAAGGATAGAAAACACCCTGGGCCAAAACCTGCAAAGAATTTGAGACAACCAACACATGCAAAATGGAAGCTCGGACAGACTAGCCAACCAAATTCACACAAATGTGAGGAAAGGTGGAAGGAGAGCAACAAAGCCCAAGTGTCCAGGACTAAAAGGATGAATCACCACCAAAGGCAACACTACAAACTCAAACACTATCCAGGCCTTCATCGTTGAGGTGGGGCTGCTTAAGCCATGGGATGTGCTTCTCAAGACTAAGATAGCCGTGCCTAATTTGGTTACTGATCTTCACTTATATGTGAGTGGTATGTGGTTAGGTGCGGCTCCAAGGATGAATACTAAATAGACAAGTGTTAAACAAAGATTGGACTACGAGTCAACAGTCAACATAGTTGGGGAGGACATACATGACCAATTAATAGGCATGATAATCTTTACATTGATAATAAATGACAAATTCATACGAGCTTTGAGAAAAGTGGGCACACCGTACAGCTTCAATTTGGATTTGCTAATCACCTTATACTCGGGGCATGTTTCATATCCTAGAAGTGACCTAGTTGGAAAAGTAACCATTTAAGACCCATCTATCTTGGTCAAAAGCTCCCCACGACCTATGTCATTTTACGACCTATGTCATTTTACAAATGTACAACGCATAGAGAAGAGGTGTCCATAACCAATCACTTAAGAGATTTTGCGCCAAGTTTGGAGAAGTATGAGGCAGTGCGAATTTTTCCGATTTAGAAAGATAGAAATCAAGAGGCTTGCAATTTTTTTGATAATTTCATTCCGTATATTGAGATTATTGTGCGTTTTTGAAACCAAAAGTTGGCCTGAACATATTACCAATGTCTAGAGTTTACCATACAATTGCTCGTTTAAACTGCTCATCCTTCCTCACTTTAGCACTCAAAACCAAGACACGTGTCATGGCACTATTTGTTCTGACCTCATCAAATTGAGGTACCTTGTAGATGGCCATTTGGGTCTTGATTGGGAATAGATGCCTCTACTATACTTCTAGCAACCTATGCATCCTCAAAAGCCCTCCACAAAAAAGTTGTCTTCCAAGTGCTTGATAGGCTAGAGGTGATGGTTAGACACAGTCAATCATGGCGATCCATGTGGCCATGTTATCCATAAGGTGCAAAATAGCAGAAAGGGATATGAGTTTATCACGAAAATTATCACCAAAGATGCAGAGTCACACATAAGGTTTCTTCAAAGCGTATTAAACATGAGGAAACCCTTTGAACAAGATATGGAAACTGGAACTACACTGTTTTGTCTAATTAGTGTGGGCCACACCCAATTACCCACGCTATTTTTTAACTATAATTTTATAACTGTAATTTCAAATGTGAAAATTTAGTGTGAGCTTTTTCGTCTACATATTTGGATGAAAATTCAGGGCAAGGCAAGTACTATAAAATTGATGTGGGCCACACTAAATCCTAACCCACATGAATTCCCATCCACACTAATTAGATAAAACAATGTACATTTTTTTATGGAAATTACAGTGAACATATTCATAGTATCCCTAACCCTCCCTTGCATCATAATGTGGCCCACAACATACATCATCACAAATTACAATAGCACAGAATCTCATATTGGAGGCATTTTTTAGGGCACTGATCTTTCCACATATTCATCCTACCCAAGTATATTATTTCCTAATCTAATAAAACTTACAAAAATAAAGGTAAAATAAAAAATAAAAAATAAAAGTTTAGAGAAATAGTGATTTTTGATTTGTTGAAGTCTATTTCATAAAATAATTTAGATACTTGAAATCACCTAGATAACATGGATATGAATTGGATGTACCTCTACTCGAAGTCTCTCAAACGCACTCTATTTTAATGTAACCTACAATATAGATCTCCAATGTTATATACACTGGGTTGAAATATAGTGTGCATGCACGGTAAAATCCCCGATGTTTTTAGTGTTCGTTTCCACATTTATAGTGTGGGCCACTGTATTTATCGTAAACAATATAGTTTTTCATTTCGATTTTATTTGAGTAACACCATCTTTCATCAAGCAACATGCATGTCATCATCCCTACAGCACATCAACACCAAAATAGCAAAACATCACATCCTGCCGAAATTGCAATGGTCATGGGAATCCTAGTCACAACTTGCTTTTTGATATCAACCCAAATTTATTTACCGGAAAAGCACGTACCACAAAATTTCTAGAACATCTGGATGACAGAATTGTATCAACATTCTTCCTCTCTTTAATGAGACAATTAAGCCATGTTCAACAGGCCTGGCAAATTGGCTGCTGCTTGCACTGCACTATCTGGAGCTTGTGCCGCTGCTGCAAGCTGGGATGCTAATGTCATTTGTTGCTGGGCAACTTCTCCTTGCTCCCTTGCCACCTACACAATTGCCATCATGTACATGACTAAATAGAGCCACACTTGAAAACCAATTAAATACAATAAGAGGCTGAAATAGATGACATGTCCTATTAATGTACATGAATGTTAAATGGTTACTTATTCCCACCAGCGCACTTCTCCTAGGATACGAAACACACGATTGGTACAAGACAGTTGGCAAACCCAAATCAAGGCCGAAGCTGATTTCTTCATGATTTTCAGAGTATTCATCATCAAAGTGAAGATTCTTCAACTCATTGAGAGGTCATATAAGTCCCCCAATCATGTTGATTATTGAGCCCAGAATGGTTATCATGTTCTAAGCATGTAATCAATTTTCTTTAAATGGTTGTCATCTCTTTTTGGTATTCATTCTCGGAGTTGCACCTAACCGCAAATGACTCACATATAGGTGTCCGATCTAGATAGATAACCAAATTGGGCACGTGCACCTTATGTCACTAGGGTCAGCTATCCACAACGAAATGATGTAGTACCAACACTCCCAAGTTGCTATTCAACTATCTAACTTACGTAAATTCAATCATTGAAATCCAAATCCCACTGCTTTGTCTCGGGTGCAAGCATGGTAAAGTGGACCAAAACAATGCTCCAGTATACCAAAACCATAATTTTTTGGTCAAAGACCTAAAAGTAGTAGCAAAGTGTTGTTTAAATTGCATTTTTTTTCATAATGACTTGTATTGTTGTGTTGATACGCAAATGTAGAATATCAAGTTGAGATCTTCAAAGCTTATCATTAAAAGTGATGCTCAAAAGCAAATGGTTGAATCTAGTTTTGGACATAGATTTCATGACCTTAAATATTTTGAAGTTGGATTCTTTTCCATATTCCTTGAATTCATTATCTACTTGAGGACATCACACTTAACTTTGTAGAAAACCATCAATTTAATGTAATTTTATCGTATTTAAAACAAATTTTAGGTAATTGCTTGTTCAGTATCATCTACTTGCACACCACTTGCACTATCTTCTAAAATATGTAGAATTTTCTTGGAATTTTTTTTGTCATCATAAATTGCTTGACTTTGTCGATCGATATGTTTTTAAAATGTCTATGATTTTTGTCCTTCACAAAATTCAAAGTTAGTGTATAGTTTTGAATCACTTTCACTTAACACTAGGCAAGGATCGAGAATTGTCCACTTTACCGTGCTTGCACCCTCTAGCATTCCACTCTCCTTTTTCCTAGTCGTTCCAGATATTATCATTGAACTTATCCAAATTAGACAATCAATGGATTCAAACCACTCATTCACATATTGAACTTGTGATTTTCTCCAGTACTGACACCCTGCCTAAAGTGATCAGGATCTTCTAGAATGTCACACACATGTTTACTTAGAGTGCAAATCTGAAATAGTTTAACATTCGTAACAACTTTAGGAAGGTTATCTGTAAGAGGCCTCTTCAACTTAATCATACTTCAAAGTTTCTCTGTTATGAGTGTACCTGCTGGCTGTGAGGATCGGTCGCACTAGTCGCAAGATTCTGCGCAGCTGCCATCTGACTAGCAGCACTTACACCCATTTGATTTGCTGCTTGCATTAACATTTGCTGGCACAGTTTGGCTGATTGGAAGTTACTGCTATCATGGACCATTGGTTGAGCTTGATTTTGTTGCACGCCTCCCGAAACTGATGTATGTCCAACATCGATGCCCAATTCAAAGGAAGCAACCAGCATAACAAGTAGATTGTCAGGCGCTAGGGATGAAGCACTTTAAACTGATATGTGCGATTAGGTTGCCTTTGCAACTGGGTTGCCTCTTTACCCACGATAATTACTTTGGGTCAAAATCAGATTACAAAAACTTATAACTTTTTGTATTCATTCATATAGAAACCACAGTAAAATAACAATTTATGTAATTTATTGCTATGGTAATAAATATTCAAAACAGTGTGAAATGTCGATATATTAGTGTGGGACAACCTAATTGCACATATCAGTGTAGTTCATTGAAATTTTGATCTAAAAGGGTTAACTCCACATGTTTGAGTTCTATTAGTGTAAAAAATGAGCAAGTAAAAGGTGAGCAGCAGAGGTACACTAAATAGTCCTATTAGTGTGGACCACAATAATTCTCCATAGCTCACATTGATTCACATATTAAAAATTTATGTGGGGCATGTTAATTTTCAACCCATGCCAAATCTCTATTTGAAAATTAGTGTGGGCTTGGTTTTGATGGTACTTTTGATGTAAGGTGACTGTTTTATTTTATGTGAAGTGTTGGTCAGAAGTCTCGAGGAAGACCAAGGGGAAGACTCGGGGTCTTGCACCCACATTATTTCCACCCCAACTAGTCAATCAGAGCAGCCCACATTGATTATGTCCACGCTAATTTTCAACCCACACTGGTAGGACTACTTAGTGTAGTGAGATGTGAGTCCTAAGGTAAGTTCTCACGTGCAGGTATGTCACTCACTTTCCCAGTTTCAATCCTTAACAAAATCGTCTGTTCAATCTGCCATAGTTTTCCAGACACAATCTTAAGGAGCAAGACCCACAGCTATTTGAGATGGAGACCGTACAAAAGCCTAAATATTGTGAAAAACACACACATGCACATTAACAACTTGAGACTATTGTTAAAAAAATGGCAGGGAGGATCACAAAAACCTGGATAGCCTTGGTGCATTTGTGCTTTTGGTGAGTCTGCAATCGCCCCCGTGTTGGCATTAAACCCTGTAGGTTGAGTAGGTTGATTAGTAAAGGTCGAAGGTCCCAAATGGTTACTCGCTTGATTGCCTGCATAAGATGCCAATGCATTATGTGCAGCTTCTTGTGCAATGGATGTCTCATGCATCTCTTTCTCAGATATTTCCTTTTGTTCACTTGCCGCCTTCTGGGCTGCCTCTCGTGCTGCCAATGTTGCTGCCATTTTACAGTTCTCTTGTTGAGCAGCCACCTGTACCCGAATTCAACCATTAAACACTGCACCATGGCAATGCAAGGGAGGGAATTGACAATGGCAAATGCCATACATTCTGGAAACTCAAGCTATGAACTAGGTAAGGTAAGCAAGCAGCCTTACATGGTCACTATTGTAATAGACAGCTATATTTAAATGGTGTGTGGTTAGGTGCGGATCTAAGAACGGACACCAAAAAGGCATCTTTTGTTTCAAAGAGATTGGACTACATGCTCAAAACTTGTTAACCATCCTAGGCTCAATAGTCAACATAATCGGGGGACCTATATATTACCATTTCATGAGCTCAAAAATCTTCACTTTGATAATAAGTAAGACATAATGTGAGCTCCGAAAATTACAAGGTAAATGGCAACAGCCACGACTTGGATTTCTCAATCACCTTGCACTAATTGTGCTCATTTAAGGCCCCCTTACCTCAATGAATGTGAGGAGCCCTACCAAAGGCTGTAAGGTGGATGCCCAACTTACAGAGCCATGGTAGCGGCAAGGTAGCTATTGAGTGCCTACTACAACCAATGGCAGGGAGACAGTGTCCATTATCAAACATAGTGGCCAGGCCATGTCAGGGTCATCGATTACAGGCGATAATATATCTCCTCGTATCCAATCAGGAACAGATGGGGAATAGACACCTTGGCAAAATCGCTTCGCCTAACCTCTACGTTGATCACGTCTACATTCAAATTATACCGGTGAAAACTCTCTTTCTGTATCCATGATATTGTGGACTTACTCAAGTTAGAAAATGTGGAGGTTGACAAGAAAGTTTGGATAGGGTTTCACTGGCCTGTTGGGATGCTTGCACTGCCTTCTGTTGAGCAGTCATCTGCTTCATATACGCACGCTTCATAGCCTCCTGTGCATCTTCTTGAGCCTGTAGAGCATCTCGGGACGCTGCCTTTGCCTAATCCATACAATTAGGGTTACGAAAATTGATTGCTGCAATGTGTACATTCCGTTCACGTGATTGCAATTTGGAAGGGAGTCTATTCTCCACCTGAAGTTTCTTAGGGCGAAGCACACATTCAAGCACATCCACCTCACTTTACAGAATTTGTAAATGATGTGCAGAATCTCTTTCGAGTGGAAATTACATAAGTGCAATTCCATTACAATCCCACACATCAAAACTATTCTATCCAATCCTATTTGTAAACAACACTCACAGCTGTTGTCAATGAAAGAGAGGTGTTTCTTGGAAGTTATGCATTTTGGCATTGGCAAGGGATATATGATAACCATTTCAGAATGTTTCACATCCCGAGAAATGGAAAACATGAAACTTCACTGACAGTAGTTATATTTGTGTTATTCACCAGTAACAAGTCTATCTAATTGCTAACCTCTTCTTGCGGATCAAGCTGCCGCTGCCCTGCCCCTGACTGCGTTGAACCGGGTACCCCGCCCTGCTCCATGCTACTCATGCTTTGAAAACGTAAAACTGAAATGACCTGTACGAATCTGCACCTAGTTTCGTCACAACCAGAGCACCAATCAGCCATGTCACATACACCAACATACTATACAGATCGACGTTTCAAAGCCAAATGTCAAAAACCTCACATATACACATAGTACAGAGGCCCCAAGTTAGAAAAACATTCCTGAACGTTCCAAACCCAAATCATACCAAAAAAAAAAGGTCGATGTAATGACAGAATCCAAGTAATTCTAGAACTTCGACCCAAACCTCAAAAATGTCAACCTCTCAGCTGCACGTAAATTATTCAGCCGTTCTCTCCGAGACCTCTGTGGAGCCTTAATCTACCACCTTAATGCTACCCCTATACACGAACTCTTACCGTCTCCAGACATCCCCACTTGGCACACCAACATTGAACATAATACAACCTACCTCACATCCATCATGCAGAAGGTCCAAATATCGACAGACAAGAAAATTCATGTGAGGAGGATATTGGAAAGAAAGAGACAAAGGTACTACATAGTTCAATTCAATCACCTTCCGAGTGGTCAGAGATTTGTATCGAAAAAGTTAGACGTCACTAGCAAAACTTTGTGAGAGACGATGTCGTAGATGACAAGCAGATGACAATTCAATAGGAATTCAATCGCCTTTGCAACGGAGTTTTAGAATGTTAGAGGATGCGGTGCCGAAGAGCGAAGGGAGCTGGAGCAGAAGCTGGAGAGAGAGTGCGAGAAAATTTGCACACGTGGCATACGAGGGGGGTGCCAATTGGCAGATATACTTGGCACATGAAGCTCCTGTCCCCAGTGACTTGATGACTCGTCTTTGAAAGCATGTTATGGTTTGATTTTAATTTGGGTGTTTTACAAGGGAGCGTTGTGTCGTTCAGCCTGTGTTTCAGCTTAGGCTCTTGATCATATCACCATTTCAAACATCTAGCGTTGGTGTTATCACTTATTTGGGCGATATATAAATATAGCACTCTCCGGGTAAATCTTTTAGGAAAGAAAAATCCACAGAGACACATGTCATAAACATCAAGTATTTTGGTGTTGTGCATGTTTTGAGATTTTAAAAAAATTAAAGCCTGCCCAATTGTCACAAAAAGCTTTGAGCTTTCTAGCTATGGCGTCTCCCCACGCCCACCACGTCCTCCTCCCTTCT